>JAPVLO010000174.1:10667500-11867500 GCA_027257055.1 Cephalopachus bancanus
CTCCAACTCAAAAATAAAAAAATAAAAAATAAATAACCTATGTAAACTTTTGGTTTTATTTATTTAATTCTGTATAACAATTCTGAGATCCATCCACATTTTTGCATGTACCAGTAGTTCCTTTGTAGTATATGAATTTATTATATTTTTCTAATTAACTCACTCGTTGCTAGATCTTTGAGCTGTCATCAATTTTTGGCTATTATAAGTAACAATATTATAAATACTTGAGTACATATTATTTATGACAAAATATGATTTTATTCTATTTTTATTGGCACATGTAATTGTCTGACTTTAAAATGTTGGTCATCCCCTTGGGTGTGTAGCAGCATTTCATGGTTTTTGGTGCTCTCTGCTAGAGTTATCACAGCAATCATTTCCTATGTAAGTAACGATTATTTTTATATAACATTTTGTGAGCTATTTATTGTATCACAAACTTCTCTTGGATCATGTTCTTCTAGTTAACATTTTCAGTTCCCTGGTCATACTGTGACTGTGGATACCCTCGGAGAAATAATCACAGCTAAAAATAAAAATTTCATCAACATGTAGATTGACTCCAAGTTTGTACTTCTGACCTTTTACCCTTTTCCAAAATAAATAAACAAACAAGTAAATAAATAAAACACACCCACTCTTATTCACTTTGTGGTATCTTTTAGCAATTCGTGATATTTATGTTTATTTGTTCTGTTGTTTTTTATAGACTTCATCTGAAGATGAATTGGTTTGTTATGAATTTACTCTTCTGTACCACAAGTGGAACACAGGCTCCTTCTTCAATGTACTTTTTGTCTCTTGGTGCAAGGTATTGAGCACATCAGACATTTTTTTAAGCATGAATACTATTATCATCAGTCTGTGAAACTGTCTTTGTAGATGAATGAATGAGCTCATTAATACCCACTCCCTACTCCCATTTCTTGTTCCTATCTGTCTCAAGTGCTGCATATGTATGTGACTCAAATGAAATGCATGATCTTGTGAGACATGCATTATTGTTTGACCATGCATTTTTAATTCAGGTAAGTGACATGATATTATAGTTCTCATGATGTTCTCTTTTTCTCATTCAGCATTGTTTTTAGCTTCTAATTGTATTACAGTGTATACACAAAAAAATGTGTATCGCAAGTACTGCCTACTCTTTCATACTTTCCATCACTTTGAATATAGCTATTCACCCAATGATAGACAAAAGTGATTCACTCCTCGCATCATGAACAATATGATGATAAACATCTTTTAAAGCCTTGCCTTTAAAGCCATTTAAAATTATTTGCTGAGTTTTACACTAACGAGAGGTATTGATGTTCCATAGAATGTGCACATACTTAATTTGACTAAATCAAGCCAGACTGTGCTCTACAATATGTGTGGCATATGGTTTCCTAATCATTCCATGATCTTGAGACATTTTTTTCTATCAGCACTCAGCACTGTTCTTCTTAATCTATATGAATGACTTCCACTTAAAATTCCCCATTGGTTGATAATGATAGTTGCTCTAATTTGCATTTCCCTAGATAGAATTTTCCTTTCTTTCCAATCTTTCTATGTCATTGTAATCAGTTATGCCACTAGATTTGCTAGATTTTGAATCTAAATGGAACATTTCTTTATTAGGCAAATTTAATTTATTTATAGCCATTGTTACAATAGGTCCATATTTCACATTTTAAATTTATTTAGAGTTATCAAATGAGCTTTATCTATATGACATTTTTTCTTCCTCCACATTCCACATGTTTGGGTTAATTTCTGTTTTTGTGTGTTTCTTGATCAAAATATATTAGTGTTATTTGGTCCACAGACCCTTGTTTTGTGTTAAAAACCATTAACCCCTTCTCAGAGTAATGATTTAAGATACATTTTTAAAATGTATCCTGTCTACAAGTTGTTAATTTTAGACCAATTTCTGCATTGCCTTTTATTTCTGCACATTTTGGTGATTATTGAAGTTCTACTCGTTTTTGTATTTGAGAACCCTTATTTGATGCCAAGTCTGCCTTTTGTTACTATGCAACAAATGTGCAAGGTGCTTTTGGTAGCCACATGTCAGCAGCTTGTCTAACGGGTATGGGGATCCCCCCATCCCCATGGGACACCACCTATGACCCTGTTTTATTGTTCCATTTTTCTCTTCTCAATGACAGCATTTATTGCTCTAACTATTGGCAAATATTTACTCAAATCTACTCAGCCACACAAAAAAGAAACAAAGAAACAAATTGTGCTAGCTGCTTTGATTGCAAGTGTCAGATTAATTTCTCACTTTGCAAATGTTATAAGCCTTCAAGATACAATAAAAGTATAGTCAGGTTCTTAAAATGATCAATCTTGTTGGTTCAGGAATTTAAAATGACTGCTTTTTCTTCTTTATTCAAGGTACTACACTGGAAATTTCAATTTTGTGCTTACACTGAACAAAAAGATCTAGCACATCACTAAAAATCCAGTTTTAGAAAAATAAGCAAACAAATTTTAAAACAATCTACCAATAAAAGCCACACCATCGTAGAGAATTTACTTTTTTAAAAAAGTGCCTCTCAGTTCTTGGAATGGCTGATAGTAAGATTATGAGGGTCAAGCAGATATCTGAATTGCAAATACATACTTAAGACATTCTTAATGAAGATAAATGATAGTTTAGTTTATTAATTTATAAGAAACCACAAATCGTTACCAATGCCAGTTTCTCTATACAAAGACTTCTAAATGACCCCGTACATCAGTTCACTATGCATGCTTTCTCAGGCTTATATTGTATCAAAAATAAATTTTTGTGCGATAGCTCAAATGTTCATTAATACACTTAATTCGCAATATGACAAAGTGGGAGTGAGAGTCTTCATACATAGTTTACATAAACGCACAAACTCAGTAAGAGTTTAACAGCCACTAATTGACAACTGAACTCTGTTCTCAGCTCTCTGGTCTGATACTAACTTTGTGTTAGAAGAAGCAGAGAAATACCATTACAGATTGAGAATATGCTATGTGTGAAGAAAGAAGTGAGACACCAGTAGAAAGTATAGCACTCCATTCTCTTAGGCAACAAGTTTCAACTTGTAGCTTCCCTGATTGGAATGTAACAGGACATGAATTTATCACAAATCTCTCCCAATGTCTGCTATAGTCAACTCTATTCAATTCATGGTGTTGACTCATGGAGTTGATCCTGGCTATGTGGACTCTGACTGTGATAGATGTTTTACCTGTCATTGTGCTATTTTGTAAGGATTAGCTATTTGAGTTCTCAGATTACACTTTTCCAAGGAATACAGAAGCATTATATTTTATACAAACTTAATTTTTAAATAAGCATAAAAACATTGAAAGAATGTTATTTTGGTTTTGCTATGTTCTTGCAGATATGAAAGCAGACTTGATTCTTGCTGCTCTGAGCTACAGGAATTCCATACAATATAATTCATTCTTAATTTACTCTCAGGATAATAGGATCAGGAGTTATTTTCCCTTTGACCTTTAAAAACATCTTTATACTTTCTCTTAATCTGACAGCCTCTTCACATATCTTCACACTTGGAGGTTTAGCTTTAAGTGTTCTCATCTTCACCAATCTCCAGGGAAACATACCATCATGCTTTTTATTGAAATTATCTGCAAACAATAGCAAAAGTCACTTATACATAAAATACTCTGCCCTCTACTGCAGGTAAAACACAAGCACATGCACAAACACATGGGATCTCATGAGGCTGCAATTTCAGTGTCAGCCAGTGCTGGGGTCATATCTCTAGGCTTACCTGGGGAAAGATCTGCTTCCAGGCTCACTTATGTGGCTATTAAAAGAAGTCATAGGTGAGGGAGAGTTGTTGGAATAAGGGAGTCTGCTTACAGCTGGGTACTAACTGGAGGCCACACCAACTTTCTTAGCACATGAGACTTCACATAGCAACCAGCTTTATGGAAACCAGCAAGAAAGAGAGAGGGCTAGCAAGATGGAAGTTACTGTTTTGCAGTTGTGGAAATGCCAACCAATCACCTTTGATGTATTTTATTTATTCCAAGCAAGCACATGTCTAGCCTACAATCTAGAAGAAGGGAGTACACAGGGACATAAATACAAGGAAGTAAGAATAATGAGGGTCACTGTACAGTCTATTTGCCACAATGACACAATGACAACAAAAGATGTGAGGGTCTGATGCCATGGCTCACGCCTGTAATCACAGCATTTTGTTTTGTTTTGTTTTGTTTCTCTTTGAATTTTTTCTTTATTTTAAAGATGTGGGGTACAATTCAGGGTTAGGTATATAAATGTTCATTATGCAGATACCCTTGTTGATGAGGTGTACCCTTCTTCCCCAGCAGATTCCTACTACTGAAAATTCTGCCACCCCTGCCACTTTCCTGCTACTCTCAACCCTTTTCTTATAGTATTACGATAATTATTCAAGGTCTGCTTATGAGTGAGAACATGTGATACTCATTTCTTTGTTTCTGTGAAAGATCACTCAGTATTATAGAGTCTAACCCCATCCGGGTTACTGTGAAGTTCATGATTTTGTTCTTCTTTATGGCTGCATAATATTCCATCGTGCATATGTACCACATTTTTTAAAATCCAATTCTCTTTTGATGGGCAGCATGGTTGGTTCCATGTTTTTGCTACTATGAACAATGCTGCAATAAGCATGTGTGTGCAGGTATGTTTTTTATAGAGTGATTTGGGTTCTTCCATGTATATTCACAGTAGGGGGATTGCAGGGTCATATGGAAGGTCAATTTTTAGATCTTTTAGGAGTCGCCACACTATTTTCCACAGAGGCTGAGAGGCTGTACTAGTTTACACTCCCACCAACAGTGTAGAAGTGTTCCCTTTTCACCACATCCTCTCCAGCATCTTTTGCTTTCTGAGTTTTTGACAACGACCATCTTGACTGGAGTTAGGTGGTATCTCGTATAGTTTTAATTTACATTTCTTTGAGGACTAGTGAGGCTGAGCATTTTTTCATGTATTTGTTGACTGCTCATATGTCTTCTTTTGAGAAATATCTATTCATATATTTTGCCCACTTTGTAATGGTGCTTTTTGTTTTTTTTCTTTTCAACATGTTTGAGTTACTTGCAGATCTTAGCTGTTAGGTCTTTGTCAGACATACAGTTGGAAAATATCTTTTCCCAGTCTGTGGGCTGTTTCCCTGCTCTCTCTCTTTTTTTTTTTTTTTTTTGAGTTGGAGTCTCACTCTGTCACCCAGACTGGAGTGCAGTGGCAGCTCCCGGCCATCACAGCCTCGGCCTGCTGGGCTCCAGCAATCCTTCCGCCTCAGCCTTCCAAGTAGCCAGAATTACAGGCATGTGCTACCATGCCCAGATGATTTTTTTATTTATTGTAGAGATGAGGTCTCACTGCCCAGGCAGGTCTCGAACCCGCAGGCTCAGGCAATCCACTCACCTCAGCCTCCCAAAGACATGGGATAAATGGTTTCTTTGGCTTTGCAGAAACTTGTCAGTTTGATGAGGACCCACTTTTCTATCTTAACTTTTATGACATGGGACTTGAATCATAGAACTTTGGGGGCCGAGACAAGAGGATTGCCTGAGTTCAGAGGTTTGAGACTAGCTTGGGCAACTTGGCAAGTCCTCACCTCTACAATAAATCAAAGAAATTAACCAGGTGTAGTGGTGGGTGCCTATAGTTCCAGCTACTTGGAAGGCTGAAGCAGAAGGATTGTCTGAGTCCAGCAGGTCAGGGCTGTGATGGCTGTAAGTGCGCCACTGCACTTCAGCGTGCTTACAGCCATCTGAGCAACAGAGTGGGGATCCGACACACACACACACAAACACACACAACACACACACACACACACACACACACACACACAAAGTCACGTAATGTTAAAATGATCTCTAAGAACCAACCTTCAAGATGATATACTAGAATACAATGTTTTTAGACTAAATGTAAACTGTAGCTAATAAAATTTTGATAATTAAAATGTCACTTTAAAAAACCAATTATAGGCCGCCACCACCACTGCCGCCACCGCAGCCCCTCCCCCCAACGCCGCTGCCGCTGCCGGTTGCCATCGCCACCGCCGCCGCGGCCTCTGGGAAGAGATCCACAACAAACCGCTTCAGGGAAGATCTGCTGGGATCGCTGCCACCTATCCTACGTCCGAGTCTGTCCTGCCCACCCAGCGTGGGCTCCTGTTGCCTGCTTGGAGGCAGGCAGCCATCTTGTTCCTGTCTGGCCCCACCCCCTCTGGGGCGAGCAGATGAGATAGCACCACCTACTGGCGATTCAAGGTAACAACACCAAACCGGGAGAAACAAGCTTGATAAAGATATAGACCAAGCTGCTAAAGGAAGGTTAATCTGAACTGTCCTTCACAGCAGATCAGGGGCAACTGACTCTAACTGCAAACTAATTTACCAGCTTGAAAAGAAAACTAGAAATCAGACCTGAAAGGACATTGGACTTAAATGAAATGTCTCAGAGTGTGCTTCATTGATTCTATCAGTTTAATGACTTAATTCTATTCCTACTGTATTGTTCCCTTTTTTCTTTTTTTCCTTTTCCTTTTCTTCTCTTTTCTTCTCTCTGTAAACCATATCTTTGTATAGAGAAACAGCACACTAATAAGGTGGTTGGATAGCTGGTATGCTAGCATCACTATATGTTTTATTTTTGTTTGTATGAGAGTTGGTTCGATTGTAGCTGTGGTCTATTGTTTTTATCTGTTTCAGTATAGGCCTCTCTCTCTATTTGTTGGCACACTCGTTAGTTTCCTCCCTTACTCCTCTATCTCTCCACTCCCCTCTTCAACCCACTATCTGCTCCATTCTCTCCCCTCTGCTAACCACATTTTATTTCAGGGAGTAAACCTACAGCCCCACTGCATGGACAGATTCCAGGGCAGTGGGAAGTGGGTTCCACATTATCCACACATCTGTCAGCGAATACCAGAACCTGCAGACAGATTTTAAATCACAGCTCTCCCTTTAAGTACATCTCAAAACTGCAAAAAGGACCACCTCTAACCTACAGTGCAACATCAGAATTGAACAAAGTAAGAGGACATACATAAAGAATAGGAGATTGAACAAACAGAAGTAAAACCAATCCCTTTAACCCTGAATAACAGAATTAAAGAAGATGGTGATGTGGAGGGAAGGAAAAAGTACAGAGGGGGAAAAAATTGCACAAATGAAGAAAAACCAAAGGAAGAATATAGGTCTTACACAGACCCCTGGGAGATCAGGCACTGAGAAAACAGATTCTGGAACACAAACAATGAAGAGCCCCCAGAATGACTGGTCACATGCAACAAACGCAGACATCAAGACATTAATGGAGAGAATTTAAAAAATTGAGGAGAGACAAGAAGAAAATAGGAAGGAGCTGTTGTCAGAAATGACAGCAGTAAAGAATACTGTGATGGAAATGAACAACAGACTAATAAGCATGGAAAGCAGAATCAGCCAAGTCGAGGAAAGAATCTGAGCTCGAAGACCAAAACACAGAACTAACCCAAACTGTCAAAAGCATAGAAAAGAAGCTCAAAAAGACAGAACAAAACCTGCAAGAGATGAATGATCACTTCAAGAGACCAAACCTAAGAATAATTGGGATTACTAAGGCAGAAAGAGGAACAGAAGTCAAACTGGAACAAACATTTCATGAAATCATTCAAGAAAACTTTCCTCATCTCATTAAGGATGAAAAAATTCAAACACAAGAGATTCAGAGAACCCCTGCAAGACAACAAACGAGAAGACCAGCTCCCAGACACATAATAATTCACCTAAACAAAGTAGCTATGAAAGGAAAAATCCTAAAGGCAGCAAAAGAAAAAGGCCAGACTACTACCAGGGAAAATCAATTCGAATAGCGGCAGATTTATCCACAGAAACCCTTCAGGCCAGGAGAGCCTGGAGCCCTATCTTCAAAGTTCTAAAAGAGAAACAATTTCAACCAAGAATAACCTACCCAGCCAAACTAAGCTTCATTAGTGAGGGAGAATTTAAATCTTTTCCAGACATCCAATACCTAAGAACCTACGCTGCCACCAGACCACCTCTACAAGAAACACTTAAGAAAGTATTGAACACAGAAGAAAAAGAAAAAAGAACAACAGCATTCCTCACAAGAGTACAGGCAAAAGATTAAAAACACACATGAACCAACTCCAAAACCCAAAGAAAGACAACAAAGAAACAGGAACACCTCTGTAAGAACCTTATGACTGGGATCAACTCTTGCATTTCAATTATTAGCCTAAATGTGAACGGACTAAATGCACCACTGAAAAGACATAGATTGGCAAAATGGATAAAATATCATCAGGCAACAATCTATTGCCTTCAAGAGACTCACCTCACTAGAAAGGACACCCACAGACTCAAAGTAAGAGGATGGGAAACAAACTTTCAGGTGAACGGAATACAAAAGAAAGGAGGAGTAGCGATCTTAATTTCAGACAAAATACCCTTCAAGCTATTAAAAATCAAAAAAGATACAGAAGGCCACCACATAATGATAAAAGGCTCAATCCATCAACAAGAAATATCTATCCTAAACATATATGCACCCAACATAGGTGCGCCAACTTTCATAAAGCAACTTCTTGGAAAACTAAAGAAAGATATTGATTCGAACACTATCATAACTGGAGACTTTAATACCCCACTCACAACCCTAGACAGATCATCAGGACAAAAAAATCAGCAAGGAGATCCGGAACCTTAATATGACTTTGGACCAAATGGACTTAATTGATACCTACAGAACATTCTATTCAAAGACCACATTCTACACATTCTACTCATCACCACATGGAACATATTCTAAGATCGACCACATACTTGGTCATAAATCAAGCATAAGAAAATTTAAAAGGACCAAAATTCTACCAAACACCTTCTCGGACCACAGTGGAATAAAAATAAACATTGACACCAACAAAGCCCCCCCAAAACCCACAAAGACATGGACACTAAACAGCATGATGCTAAACAACTCCTGGGTCAATGACGAAATCAAAACAGGGATCAAAAGATACGTGGAAACAAATGAAAATGAAGAAACATCCTATCAGAATCTCTGGGATGCCCTGAAAGCTGTAGTAAGAGGGGAATTTATATCCCTACAAACACACATGAAGAAAATGGAAGGAACAGAAATTCACAACCTAACAAGCCACCTAAAGAAGCTGGAAAAGCAAGACCACAAAAACCCTAATTTCAGCAGAAGAATCCAGATCACCAAAATAAAAGCCCAAATCCAGGACATAGAAGACAAAAAGATAATACAAAAAATCAATGAAACAAAAAGCTGCTTCTTCAAAAGGGTAAACAAGATTGATGGTCCCCTAGCTAGACTGACCAAGAAAAAATGAGAAAAAAAACCAAATCAGCATAATCAGAAACACAAAAGATGAAGTCACATCTGACCCTGAAGAAATACAAAAGATCATTAGAGACTACTACGTACACTTGTATGGAAGCAAACTTGAAAACCATAAGGAAATGGAGGACTTTCTCACATCACACAACCTACCTAGGTTGGAACAAGAAGAAATTGAGACACTAAATAGACCAATAACAATCAAGGAAATCGACTACGTAATAAGAAAACTTCCTACCAAAAAAAGCCCTGGTCCAGATGGCTTTCCAGCAGAATTCTACAAGACATTCAAGGAGGAGCTGATACCAATCCTACTGAAGGTATTCCAGGCGATTGAAAAAGATGGAACTCTCCCCAAATCATTTTACGAAGCCAACATCACATTGATACCCAAGCCAGGTAAAGATCCAACAAAGAAAGAGAACTACAGGCCAATATCTTTGAGGAACATAAATGCTAAAATTCTCAACAAGATCCTAGTAAACCGGATTCAGCAATACATCTCAAAAATCATCCATCATGACCAAGTAGGCTTCATTCCTGGCATGCAAGGCTGGTTCAACATTCGCAAAACCATAAATGTAATTAAATACATCATCAGATGTCAAAATAAAAACCACATGATCATATCATTAGATGCAGAAAAAGCCTTTGATAAAATCCAGCACCCTTCTTGATAAAAACCCTTGAACATCTAGGCATACGGGGAACATACCTCAAAATAGTAAAAGCCATCTACGAGAAACCCACAGCCAGCATACTCCTAAATGGACAAAAATTGGAACCAATTCCCCTGAAAACTGGAACTAGACAAGGATGCCCACTCTCTCCCCTCCTGTTCAACATAGTATTGGAAGTTCTGGCTAGAGCAATCAGAGAAGAGGAGGCAATCAGAGGTATTCAAATAGGAAAAGAGGAAGTCAAGTTATCTCTCTATGCAGATGATATGATAGTGTACCTTGAAAACCCAAGAGAATCTGTCAAAGGCCTCCTTACATTGATAAAAGCCTTTGGTAAAGTCTCAGGATACAAAATAAATGTACAAAAGACAATCGTATTTCTCTACACCAATAATAAACAAACAGAAACCCAAATAAAAAACACAATTCCATTCACAATAGCCACAAAAAAAATTAAATACCTTGGCATCTTCCTAACCAGAGATGTGAAAGACCTTTACAGTGAAAATTACAAAACACTGCTCAAAGAAATCAAAGCTGACACGAACAAATGGAAAAATATCCCATGCTCACGGGTCGGAAGAATCAACATTGTGAAGATGTCCATCTTACCTAAGGCAATCTACAAATTCAATGCAATACCCATTAAATTACCAACAACATTCTTCTCAGACCTAGAAAAAACAACACAGGAATTCATATGGAAACACAGACGTCCAAGAATAGCCAGAACAATCCTCAGCAAAAAAAACAAAGCAGGTGGTATCACACTACCAGACTTCAAACTTTACTATAAAGCTACAATCATCAAAACAGCTTGGTATTGGTACAGGAACAGGCATATAGATCAATGGAACAGAATTGATTCCAGAAGCAAAACCTCAATTTCTCAGCCAACTCATCTTCGATAAAGCACCCACCACCTACCAATGGGGAGAAGAGAACCTATTCAGTAAATGGTGCTGGGAAAATTGGTTGACCACATGCAGAAGATTGAAACAGGACCCCTATCTATCCCCATGCACAAAGGTTAACTCCAAATGGATCAGAGAACTTTATGTAAAACCTCAAACCATAAGAACATTGGAAAAGGAAGGAAATACTCTCATGGAAATCAGAACTGGCATCCAATTCCTGTACAAAACCCGAAACCCACAGGACTTAAGAGAGAAGATAGACAAATGGGACCTTATTAAACTGACAAGCTTCTGCAAAGCCAAAGAAACCATCAAGAGAGCAGGGAGACAGCCCACAGACTGGGAGAAAGTATTTGCCAACTCTAGGTCTGACAAAGGCTTAACATCCTGGATCTACAAGGAACTGAAGCGCACTAAAAAGAAGAAAACAAACAACCCCATTATAAAATGGTCAAAAGATATGAACAGACACTTCACAAAAGAAGACATTCGAGCAGCCAACAAACACATGAAGAAATGCTCAACCTCACTAATCATCAGGGAGATGCAAATCAAAGCCACACTGAGATACCACCTAACTCCAGTCAGAATGACAATTATCAACAACTCAAAAAATAACAGCTGCTGGAGAGGGTGTGGTGAAATGGGAACACTTCTACACTGTTGGTGGGAGTGTAAACTAGTGCAACCTCTGTGGAAAGCAGTGTGGCGATTCCTAAAAGCTCTAAAAATTGACCTTCCATATGACCTTGCAATCCCTCTACTGGGAATATACCCTGAAGAACACAAATCATTCTGTAAAAAAGATACCTGCACATGTATGTTTATCGCAGCGTTGTTCACAATAGCAAGAACCTGTAAGCAACCATGCTGCCCATCAAAAGAGGACTGGATTAAAAAAATGTGGTACATGTACACGATGGAATACTACGCAGCCATAAAAAAGAACAAAATCATGAATTTCGCAGCAACCTGGATGGAACTAGAGTCTATAATACTGAGTGACCTCTCACAGAAACAAAGATCAGAATATCACATGTTCTCACTCATATAATGGACCTTGAACATCCAATGTAATACTATAAGAAAATGACTGATGGTACTGGGAAACTATGGGGGAGAGGGGCATGGGATTAACAGTAGCAAATATCTGTCGGGGGATGGGAAAACACCTCTTATCAACAGGGTGCCTGAATGAAACGTAATTGTACACCTAACACTTAACTGTACCCCACAAAACCATAATAAAAAATACTGATTGATAAAAAAATACTTATCCTTTTAAAAACTGTACAAAATACTAATGTAAAAAATACTAAGAGAAATGGTGCAAGTTTTACAATAAAATTTTTTTCAACCATCAACTAAAAAAAATCAATTATAAAGCACATATTTAAGTTTTATGTTGAATAATATTCATATGCTTTTACATTTCTGTAAATGATATCCATCATTAATTAAAAGTGTAACATGTATGTATTACAAAGATACCAAATGTTTACAACTTTATTCCTTCAATTCCAAAGTGATTCTTAAGTAATCAAGGAAAAAATTATGACTAATATAGTTTTAGCCTTTTATTATTGAACAATTATCTGAGAGTTATTCAGGTATGCATATAGAATTCTCAGTCATAGATACACGATATTCATCACGCAAACACAAACTTCACCATACAAAAAATGCTTAATGTTTAAACACACAGTGGGTTTTTCAGTGAAAATCCAGCAATTTAAAGTAAATTAATAAATGCCATCGACAAAAAACTTGAGAAAAAGTGGAGAAAGTGGTATTGCTTTTCATACATACACACATATACCTTATATATGCATATGTATCGTCTGAGAGTATTTTGTGAAAAATGGTTCCTTACTCCCTTTTAAACTTTTCTTTGCTCACCTAATTAATCTTTATAGTCTCAAAATGTATGTGGCTATTGTCTTTTCCAAGTATTTCTGTTTTCATTTTATTGGTTAAATTATTGACTTTAATACACATTTCCTTGTGTGTATACATGTATCTTGACAATTCTCACTTACATATGTGTTTTTAAAGAAATATAAAACTGTGCTACCCCTCAGCATACTCTCACATTCCCAACCTGACATTCTGTTATGAATTATGAAAACAAAATATGCTTACTATGTTTTTGTAAGCTGTCCTATACCTAGTTTACATCTAATTTTTTGAATATTTAGTGTAGATAAACATAAGATAAATAAAAATCACATAATAAAGAAAATGATTACACATGTATGAGTCTATCAAGGAGTCAATGCACTAAGGTGACACATAGTATTATCCATAATTGGGAGAGTTCCATGGAATGTTTACAAAAACACACATTAATATTAACTCTGTACACCAAGAATTAAAATCTGCTTGCTTATTTGCCTTTATATTAAAAGATTTAAACATCTGACTGCTTTTTACTTCTTAACCAGTCCTTTCCCTGTTCATGTCAACAAGGCAGCATCTAGTAAGAGTGAGACACTGGAACTCAGCATTATCACAGCCCACACATTAACTACATTCTTATGGCTTGATATGTTTTATTTGGTTTCTAATTTCTTCTGCTATAGATTAAAGATTTAAGTCTTAATTATATAAAGGTGTTCAGCTCCTTGGTCATGCTTCTTGGAGTTCACGTTGCTCCGAACACCAGTAACAATAGTCTACACCAGTCTATTCCAGTCTCACCTTCATTGGGTCAAAACACTGACCCTCTAAAGATATACACATCCAGGGAGGGAGGCATAATGCCTTCTAATATATGTGAATAAGCATTCGTATGTGTGTATACAGAAAGAGAGAGTGGGAAATTGTTGTGACAGTAAAATTAATAGTTTAGAAATACTTTTTGTCTAGAAAATGATTATTCTTTAAATTATCTAAAGATAACAAAAAATGGTTAAATTAATCTCACCTTTATTATAATCAGGAGTATTTTAAAATTCTAAAATATACTTCTTATTATGAAAGAGCCTATTTTAATTAACTTATGCACTGATAATGATTCTATGCTGATAGAAATGAATCTATAGGTAGAAATGGGATTCTCCCTATGTACGACAGGGTCTATGTAAGCTGAATGTGCCAAATAGCCTGTGAAAACGGAATAAAAAATTTAGGACCAGTGTTAATTCTATACCGTGTCATATATCAGATCCTTCAGTATAATAATATTTATGTAAGCAACATGAGGCATTGTCAACTTTTGATGTAAGTACCCAGATGCCATGTTGCCATCTTCCCTGTAGAATTCACTTCACTTCTCTCTAGTAGGATATTTTTCCATTAAGTGCAAAAAAGTAAATATTGAAAAACACATAAAAATACTATCTGTGTGTTTCCTTGTATTAAAACAAAATGTATCTCTCTCTCATATATTAACTTTGTGTATCAGGAACTAGAATTTTTTATCTGTTTTCTCATTTGCTTTCATGTTCAAAGAAATATTTTGCTTCTCTCTCTCTCTCTCTCTCTCTCTCTCTCTCTCTCTCTCTCTCCACACACACACACACACACAAGTGTGTGTGTGTGTGTGTGTGTGTGTGTGTGTGTGTGTAGCTTCGGTTGGTAGAAATTTAAGTGATAAAATGCAGAAAATTGAACTTTTTTTCAACAGTATTAGGTGTTGCCATGGGAGATGTATTTGTATTAAAGTCTTCCTGCATTTTTGAATTGCATATATTTTTGTGGCCTTGTTAAGCTGAGTTTTTGATTGCATGTCCTGCTGAAATATGTGCCTCTGTCATCAGTTTTCCAGCTTCATTTTTTTCCTCCTATTACAACCCAACTCACATAAAAGAAGAAAAAAAATAAGATTTCTATACTTAAAACATTGTTGTTTTGATGTGAAGAGAGATATTTTACAATTCTTATGAAACGTTTTCTATTTTAGAGCCTGCCTTCTTGAATACTTATATTTTCTTCTTCAGTCATTTTTTTCTACACAAATCTAGGATAGAAATAATACTCAAGTTCTGTAGACAAGTAATTCATTTAAAGAAGTCATCTAGTATTACTAAAGGACTCCTGGTACGTACCTTGCATAGCAGTGTGAATTAAACATATATATACTTTTTTATTTTAAGAATATAGTTAAGAACATATTTCTTATACCCAAACTTTTTTTGCCTCTATAGATATAATACAGTACAGCTAAAATGATATGATCACCAAGCACAGCGACTACTTGATATATTAAATAGTGCTTTAGATCAGTATCAATGTTAACAGAATAGCAAGGTTAAAGTTTACATTTCTAGCAACCAATAAAAAATGAAACCTATGGAAATAATATAAATAAAAGCAAAAAAAGTCAATAATTTAAACATTTGTAACACAGTGAAGAAACATTTTAAATTTTTAAAAGTCTGAGAACATGGCTGAATTATATTAGCCAGATCTCATATAAGATGAAATTTTAAAAGACTCAAATTATTCTTATTTTTCATTCAGCGAAAAAAATAAGGATTGTTTTCAACTAAAAAATATAAGAAACAACTCAGAAAACCATTATCAAAAAAAGGGAAAGGAATTAAATCTTATTTAAGATGCAAAGACAAATGTCAGCAATATGATGGATCAGGAGAGTCCAGTGTTCCTCCCTTCACAAAACTACACCAAAAAACTACAACTTGACAGCTACCCATGAAAGAAAATAGCTCTAACAGAGCCCTGCAGTCCAGATGAAAGAAAGAAAGAAAGAGATGACACAGAAAGGGTAGGAAGAGAAGTTTCATGCTGGCCACCTTATTCCATCCTCCAGCTCAGCACAGCTCAACCTCCATAGGGCTCCACTGAGCCTGTGAGTCCCATTAATGAGGGCAGAAAAAGCAGAGTGAACCACCAGCTTCCCAGACCTGTTGGGGCATTGCCTGAAGGACCAGCTTTAGTTTCTTCTCTTCCAGATTCCTTGGAAGATTGGCATAGCCAAGACATCTGGAGTCAGCTAGGCGTAAAGAAAAAGGATAAATCTGTCATATCAGCCAGAGGAGAAAAACCACCCTCGTCCTAGAATGAACTATTTTTTAGATTAGCACTGTGGCATTTATCTCTGGGATCTCAACAGTCCTCTTTGCCACCTAGGACACCAGTTTTTGCCTTCATGGACCACAACTGCCTGTAATTCTTAATGAAGCCAGAAAATGCCCCAAAGTTCTATAGCAATCTTAAGCAAGAAGAACAAAGCTGGAGGTATCATACTCCTGACTTGACTTCACATTATTGCAAAACCATAGTAACAGAACAACATAGTGCTGGCATAAAAATAGATGTATAGACAAAGGGAACAGAACAGAGAGTTTAGAAATAAACCCACACGTTGGCAGTAAACTGAACTTTGACAAAAGGTCCCAAGAATGCATAATGGAAGCAGGACAGTTCCTTTAACAAATGGTGTTGAGAAAACTGGACATTCACATGCAGAAGAATAAAGACTCCTACTTCACACCGTAAATAAAAATCTAACTCAAAATGAATTAATGACTTAAATGTAACACTTGAGTTCTTAAAACTTTTAGAAAGAAACATAAATAAAAACCTTGACGTTAATCTTGGCAATTTTTTTTTTTAGTTGGAGTCTTACTCTTGTCGCCCAGACTCGAGTGCAGTGGTATGCTCACAGCCACCACAGCCTTGACCTGTTGGGTTTAGGCGATCCTTCCACCTCAGGCTTCAAAGTAGCCGGAACTACAGGCGCATGCCATCATGCCTGGCTAGTTTTTGTGATTTATTATAGAGACGGGGTCTTACCAAGTTGCCCAGGCTGGTCTCCAAAACCAGAACTCAGGCAGTCCTCTCACCTTGGCCTCCCAATGTGCTGGGATTACAGGCTGAGCCACCATGCCTGGCCGGCAATTTTTTATATGAAGCCATAAGTACAAGAAACAAAAGCAAAAATAGACAAGTAGGATAACATCAAACTAAAATGTTTCTGTGTAGCAAAGGAAGTAATCAAAATGAAAAGACAACCTACAGAATAGAAGAAAATATTTGCTTATCATATACCTGATAAAAAAATTAATATCCAAGACATATAGGAAACTCATACAACTCAATAACAAAGTCACAAATAAACTTATTCTTAAATTGAGAAAAAGCCTAGGCAAGCATTTTTTAAAAAAGAAATTCAGATGGTCAATGGATATCCAAAAATGGTGCTCAACATCTCTAATCATCAGATTAAAACCACAATGAAGCACACCCTTACACTTGTTACAATGGCTCTTGTCAAAAAGACAAATAATGGCAAGCGTTGTCAAGGATAGGGAGAAAAGAGAATCCTGGTATACCATTGACAGAATTGTGAATTAGTGCAGAAACTATGAAAAACAGTATAGGGGTTTTTTAAAAATTAAAAATATAACTGTCATATGATTCAGCAATCTCACTTCTAGGTATATGTCCAAAGGAAATGAAATCAGCACCATAAAGAGATAGGTGCACGTTTCTGTTCAATTCAGCGTTATTCACGATAGCCAAGATATGGAAACAAAACAGACAAGTCAGATTACATCAACTCGAAATGCTTCTGCATCACAAAGGAAACTCTCTACAGTCAAAGGAAAAAAGAAATGTGATATTTTCACACAACGGAATATTACTGCATCATATAAAGAAGGCTATCTTGCCATTTGTAACAACATAGATGGATCTAAAAGACATTATGCAAGTGAAATAAGCCAGACACAAAAAGACAAACACTGTATGATCTCACATATATTTGAAATCTAAAATAATCAAACTTACAGAAGCAGACAGTAGAGTGGTATTTACCAGGGGCTGAAGGAAGAAGATGGTCAAAGAATATACAGTTTTAGTTAAACAAGATGCGTAAGTTATGGATTTCTTATTCATATATCATGGCAACAGTAGTTCACATTACTATATCATATACTTAAAAGATCCAGAGGGTGGATCTTAAATTAGATGTTCTCACCACTCATGTACACACAAATGGTAACTAGTGGTGATAGACGTTAATTTGCTGGAATGAGACGATCACTTCACACTGTATACTGTTAAAGTAACGGGAGGTCATTGTTTTGGAGTGAGCTCCTGCACTAGACCCCAGCAGAACAAACTAAACCAGAATAAAGTAACTTGTGCTAAGTACAAAGCAACCAAACTAAGCTTGAAACAAGTAAACACGCTTAAAAATTTTTTTTTGTTTTAAACCTCAGAAGGTTCATATCACAGAAACCAATCAGAAGACATCTAAGTTTAACGGAGCCTGCAAGATAAGGAAGTCCTTCTTGTTGAAACCGTATTAGGAAAATAACATTGAAACAACCAGTCTTCTTTTCATTTTTTATCTCTGCTTTCTTGAGTGAGTTTCTGCCTATAAATCCAGCCTTCTCTGCTCAGCTTATTGGAACACTCCTTTTCTCTTAAAGAATAAGGTTTTGCCCAATTCTAAATTAACAAATAATACCAATAGATCTTTAAGCTAAATCTGTTGTAATTTTGTCTTTTGACAATATATATATCAAAAATCCAGTGTACATTTTAAATTTTTGCAATTTTTGTATGTCAATAATTTCTCAATAAAACTGCTTTAACACGAGGGAGAAATAGAAGAAAAAAAAACAAAAAACTTCAATAAGAGCTGAATGCAATTCTAATCTTAGCCAAAATAAGCCCTCTTTCAAGGATGGAATTACATTACAGTATGAAGTAGAATATTAAACACACACGAGGTCTGCATAGAAAAGTCCCTTTCAAAATTATCTCAGCATACACTGTGAAGGACTAAACTCTCAGAAATATTTAATAATCTTAACAAAAAGTAAAAGGAGTTGGAGAGTGGGCAAGGCAAATATAGAAGAAGCTGTTTAAAAGTCAGAAGAGCAGTAGCAATAAGAAACAGTCAATTATTAAAAGGAAACTAAACATAATATTTGCAATGCAAATTACTGTAAAATAATGCAGGCTGGAAAACATTTTTTTCTAAAGAGAAAAACAATTGAAATGTACTACTAAGTTTTCTCAATTCAAACTCTCAGAAGTAGAGTCCCTTTCCTTAGGAATGCTGTGAAGACTATGATACCCACCTTAACTTAGATCAAAAGACTGGTAATGTATTGCATTACCTGCAAGCCTTTTCCATGGGCCTCCAGTGAGTTCTCACTAGCAAGATGGGGGCTGGTCTAAAGACCAAAGAGTCTCCTGGGCAGTAGATCTGTGCAGGAGGTAATTGGCGTCTATGACTCTGAGAAACAGGATTGCAAGGTTGTACACTTCCCTAGACCTTCTATCATAGGAATAAAACTCATATGAGGGAAAGATACAAATATTGTCCCTCCAAGGGAACAAGAAATGTACCCTTGCAGCAGGGTAGCTCAAAATTTTGACAAGTCAATATAGCTCACCATACTAGCAGACTGAAAAACAAAACACATATAATCATCTTAATGAATTTAGAAATAGTTTTTAACAAAATTCAACACTCATTCTTGATTAAAAACTCTCACCAAACTCGATATTTCCTGAACCTGACATCTATAAAGACATGATCAAATAATTGTATGCAATAACTAATGAAGACTGAATGCATGTGTCCTAGAATCAGGGAAATGTCACAGTCTTAACCAGTGAAATAAGACCCCCCCCAAAAAAGGAAGATGATATGAAGATTGGAAAGATGATATAGACAATAGGCTTATGGGCTTGAGTATTTCATAACTCTGTCGAGAAAGCCTAAAAGAAATGACACATTGTGACTTTTCCTTTCTTAAAAAATATGTAAACAGTGATGTCTTGATCCTGCGTGTACACACTTGTCTGCTCTCTTTTCTCCAGGAAGGTTCTCAGTAGAGTCATTTGTACTTGGCCATCTTCAAGATCTCTCTTCCTATTCTCTACTAAATTCATATTCATGTGACTTTCACTTCTATGACTTCAAACAAAATAAATACTCTTGGTAATATCATCAGCAACAGCTTTGTTAATCCACAGTCAATTCCCCAATCCACATGGTATTTGACCCATCACCATCATTTGGCAGAATACAGAACTCCAGGCTTTCATATACAGCTATGTATACAACCCCTACACTTGAATGTTTAAGTCAGATATCCCAAACAACATATCTTAAACCCAACTGTCTGATCTTCCACTCAGAACCTGCTTCTTCTACAGCCTATTTTGATATAAGGCAACTCCATCCCACAAATTGCTCAATTCAAACACGTGCACACCCACAGAAAAATGACACAGAGTTGTGGAGTCATCTTGACTCATTTCTGTCTCTCACAGCACACCAGCAGGAGTGCTGGGTCTGAAGTATTCCCACAACCACCATCACACAACCCTCGTCCAAATGGTCTGACTTTCATCTGCATTACTGGAATACGTAACCTCTCCTACTCTCACCCTCTGTGCCAACTCAATAGCCATAATGGACTTTTTAAAAGTAAACTTTATATTGAATTTAACACATTTTAGCTTGATGGATTTTGGCAGGTAAACACACTTGTGTGATCATCCCCAGATGGAGAAGTGAACAGCTACAAGCTTCCCAGAGCAGGCCTTGGGTCCAGAATCTCCACAAACATAATGACTGTGCTAACTTGTCTCCATTGGCAATTATTTTTTTTCAGGATGGAGTTCTGTATGAATGGAAAAATACTATGAATACTCTTGCATATAGCTCAGAAAAAAATTAGTCCTGAGATTTATTATTGCTGTGCTATTATAACAGAAGTTAGTTCTTTCTTATTTATTCATTTTGAGTGCTCCAAAATTCACTTATCTGTATAAACCTTGTTTGTATTTTTTTAAACTGACAAATAAAATTGTATGTATTTATGGAATAATCCGATACTTTTTGAAACACACACACACACACACACACAGACACACACACACACACATATTGTGGAATGGCTAAATCAAACTTTTATTTATTTCTGGTTTGGGGGTACCTTGAGTGAATTAATTTGTTAAAAATAATGGATAAAATTATTTGGTAAATAAATACATAGTTTTCTTTTGACTATTTTCTAGAAGTAGAATGCTGCCCAGAAAGTGTACACAGTTTCAGCTTTAGTAGAAAATACAAAAGTTTTCCAAAGTGGTTGTATCACTTTATGCTTTCCCTTCAGTTTCTTCTCATCCTAATGAACACTTGATATGTTTGGTATTTAAAGTAGAGCCACTTGGTTGGGTCTTAATTTGCCTTACTTAACATATCAAAGAAGTCAGAATTGTTAAGAATGTATTGGCTACCTGTAAATCTTCTGCCTGTATGTCTATTAGGTGGCCTGTTATCTATAAGGGTTTGTAAGACTTCTTTATATATTCTAATTCTGAGTCATTTCTTGGATATAAAAATTACTAAAATAACCTCCAACTCTGTGGATTGAATTTTCACTTACTCAAAATAAATTTTATAATAAAAAGCATCAGTTAGTGTAATTTATAGGTATCTCTTTTTAGGTTAGTCCTTTTAAATTTTCTATCGTTGTTAAGAGATCTGTGTCAAAGATTTTAATTTCATAAAATATATGAACCTGAATAGATTTTTGGGTATGATGTGATGGATGAAGATTTTTTATTATTTTTTTTTAAATGTTTTGAGTTGGAGTCTCACTCTGTCACCCAGACTGGAGTGCAGTGGCCGCTCCCGGCCACCGCAGCCTCGCCTGCTGGGCTCCGGCGATCCTTCTGCCTCAGCCTTCCGAGTAGCCGGAATTACAGGCATGTGCTACCACGCCCAGCTGACTTTTTTTGATTTATTGTAGAGATGAGGTCTCGCTGCCCAGGCGGGTCTCGAACCCGCGGGCTCAGGCAATCCACTCACCTCAGCCTCCCAAAGGCGTGGGATTACAGGCTGAGCCACCGAGCCCGGCTGGATGAAGATTTTTTAAAATGAATATGCAACTGATCTAATATTGTATATTACAAAAATATTTTTAACACTACAGTGCAGTGCAATCATTGACATAAATCAAATGATAGAGCATTTGGGAGTTTGTTTCTAGGTCTCCTATTATATTTGTCTATTTATTTACTTCTGTGCCAGTGCTACATTGTTTAAGCGACTTTGAGTTTGTAGCGTTTTAATATTTGGTACCATCAATTCTTCAATTTTTTTCTGTTCTGTTTAAAATGAATATGGTTATTCCTGACCATATGAACTTTAGAATCAGTATGCCAATGTCAATAAACAAATAAAACAAAACATATGAACAAATGGCAAACTAGCTTCTGGAATTTTCATTAGAATTGAATCAAATGTTTCAACCAAAGTGTGGAGAACTTTACATATTAAATAAAGTTCTTTATATATTATTTCTTCCATTTGAAGAAGTTTATCTCTCCATTTATATCGATTTTCTTTAATTCATGTCAGTTGGGTTTTGAAGACACTAATAGGATTTGTACATCCTTGTTAAATGTGTTCCTAAATATTTTAAGCTTCCTGATTCCTTGTTTTCAATTAGTCTATAGAAACACAGTATTTTTGCTGACCTCATATTAGCTTTACCCTAAACTTATATTTTTTAAAATTATATTTAGATTGTGTATTTGGGAAATTTTCCAAAGATCATATCTTGTTTCTTACTTTCAAATCACTATACTTTCAACTTTTTTCATGCTTTATTTCTCTGGCTGTAACCTCTCATACAATACTGTACACAAGTAGTGAAAGCAGGAATACTTGTTTCAATCTAAAGCACATAAGAAAAATTTCCAATAATCATAAATCAAGGTTAGCAAAGACATTAATCGTATTTCTATACACTAATAGAAAACAAGGTATATGATGTATAGACAGTCTTTTTCTTGTTGCTCAATAATTTTTGTTAGATTAAGGGAGATCCCACCCATCATAGTCTTTTTGCTTTGTTTTTGTTTTGTTTTGTTTTGAGTTAGAATCTCACTCTGTTGCCCAGGCTGGAATGCAGTGGCACACTCACAGCCACCGCAGCCTCAACCCACTGACTCAGACGAGCCTTCTGCCTCAGTTTTCCAAGTAGCTGTAACTACAGGCACAGGCCATCATGCTAATTTTTTTATTTATTGTACAGATGAGATCTCACTAAATTCCCTAGGTTGGTCTCCAACCCATGGGCTCAGGCAATCCTCTCATCTCGGCCTCCCAAAATGCTGGGATTATAGGCGTGAGCCACCACTCCCAGCTTACATGGCTAACTTAAAAAAAAAATTTGGAGAGGTGGGGTCTCACTCTGTTGCCCAAATTAGTCTCAAACACCTGATCTCAAGTAATCCTGTCTCAGCCTCCCAAAGTGCTGGGCTTACAGGCATGAGCAACCACACCCAGCCAAGGATACACCTCTTTTGTAAGGTACTTTATTCATTTATCTTTTTTTTTTTTAAAGCTAGAATCTTACTCTGTCACCTAACCTGGAGTGCAGAGGCATGCTCATGGTCACTGCAGCCTGGACCTGCTGGGCTCAGGCGATCCTTCCGCCTCAGCCTTCCAAATAGCTGGAACTACAGGCGTGCGCTACCACGCTTGGCTAATTTTTTTATTTATTGCAGAGACAAGGTCTCGCCGTGTTGCCCAGGCTGGTCTTGAACCCCTGAACTCAGGCAATCCTCTTGCCTTGGTCTCCCAAAGTGCTGGGATTACAGGCTTGAGTCACGGCGCCCTGGCTCCCTCATAGTTATTAATGTGCTGTTAGATGACAGCTGTTGATTTCCTGCATCCAATGAGATGGTCTTGTGATTTTGCTCCTTTATTTATTTATTAAGAATTATATTCCTTGATTATTGAATGTTTAAAAAAAAACTAAGAGATTTGTTTAGCAATAAGCTCACATAACTATGATTTTTTTTTTTTTTTTTTTTTTGAGTTGGAGTCTCACTCTGTCGCCCAGACTGGAGTGCAGTGGCCGCTCCGGCCACCGCAGCCTCGACCTGCTGGGCTCCGGCGATCCTTCCGCCTCAGCCTTCCGAGTAGCCGGAATTACAGGCGCGGGCTACCACGCCCGGCTGATTTTTTGATTTATTGTAGAGATGAGGTCTCGCTGCCCAGGCGGGTCTCGAACCCGCGGACTCAGGCAATCCACTCACCTCAGCCTCCCAAAGGCGCGGGATTACAGCTGAGCCACCGAGCCCGGCTTAACTATGATTTTATATTCTCTTTATAATGTTGCTAAATTCACTCGTATTATTTTTAAAATCTATTCTGATGAGTGCAGTTGGCTTGTACTTTCCAGTTTTTCTATCTTGATATTATGGTATTCAGTAGAATTTCATTGCTGTATAAAAGAAGTGGAAATGTCCTCCCTTCATTTTTTTAAATTTCTGTTAATGAATATGAGAAAGAATGTTGTTATTTTCTTCATAAATGCTGGGAAGAACTCACCAGCGAAGCCATCTGGTCCTGGAGATTTCTTTGTGGGAAGTTTTTATAATTTTAGGGTCTTGAATAGATATAGAATTATTCAGATTTTTAAATTTCTTCTTGTGTCTGTAATTATATGTTGCTTTTCCCCTATGAATATGTCCATTTATCTTAAAATTGAAAATTTTTTGGCATAATATTCTCTTATTTTTTAATGTCTACAAAAACTGCAGTCTTATTTTTGTAATTTTGTTAAATTATACATATTAATTTGTGCTTTATCTCTTCAGTGTTGCCAGGGCTTATCAATTTTTATTAAAGTTTTCAAAGAATCAACTTTTTACCTCAATGATTTTCATAGTGTATGTGATTTTTCTGATCTCATCCTGCTTTCTAAAAATTATTTATTTTCTTTTGTTTTTCTTAGTTTCAATTTGTTATGCTTTTTGTAACATCTTAAACACTTATACTAGATCTTTTCAGCCTTTCTTCAGTTGTCCTATTTGCATTTAGTGGCGTAAAATTTCCAATTACAGTTTTTGTTCTTTTCACAAAGACATACTGTATTACATATTCACAATTATTATTTAAAATATTTCTAATAATCACCTTGGTTCTGCTTTTTCTGAAAATTGTTACATATACATCGTACTATCATATGATGACTTCTGGAAGAATTAACACCATGAAATGGAGCTGACATTGTTATTTCATTTCTTTAAGTAATTCTTTCCCCAAAATGTACTTTTTATGATAATGGATTGTGGGTCACAGTTCTTTTAGTCAGCGTTTGCATTTAATGTTTTCTTATCTTTCATTTTCCAAATTTCATTCCCAATATACTTAAGATTTGTCTCTTATAAACAGCATTTAAACATCTCTCCTTTAAACTGAGTGCCTATTCCATTTCTATCACCAGCATGTTAGAATTAATAGATATTTAAATGTTTATTTTCTGTCCCAACTGTTTTGTACTTTGTTTCTTTTTTCTTATTTACCAAGCATTTTATCATTATGCTAAGCTAAGCTTGTAGTTGTAACTTAATTTCCTTGTTATCATTATAAATTACATATGAATCTTTGATTTACTAAAGTTTAACATAAATTAGTACTTTAACTCCATTTTCCCACTATGTACAATTTATTCTAATTTATGTCCCTACCAACTTATATAATATGATTGTCATGAAGCACTAAAGCAGGAAAGAAACAGATCACAAACAACAATTCTATGGTTCTGGAAATCGACCAAAGAGAGGCTTTAATTAAGAAGCATATATTTAATAAAAAACAAACAAAAAAAAAACTAGATTTTGGAGTAAGCATGGTGAGAGTTGGAAGACTTCTTGCCTGGGACCACTTACTGCCCATGGCCACCTCCATCCATCAGAGGTACATTTGTCAATGATGTGATTTGTTGCTAGATGTGGTAAACTATATTTGGGTTGAGAATGTAAATTCATGAATTTCCAAGCTAATATTCATAAATTCAGTCAGAAATAAACAGGAACATGTTCAGGAGGTGTGGTTCTTAGGTTGGGGTCAGTGAAGAGCCAACCCTAAAAGTAATGGGCATATCCCGGGTATTAGAGAAGAACAGAAGGCAAAATAAGTTCCTCAAACATCCCTGGTTGACGTGAGAAATACATGCATGCACTGAGGAGACCTGAGAGAACCCAGAATAGGTAAAACTAAGGGAGACTGGGGATCTTTAAGAGTGTTCCCAGCCAACACACAAATTGATTGGATGAGGACTTACAGACTTGAGATGTTTGAATACCAGCTTTTCACAAGTAATTGCCTGACCTCTGTGAACACTTGGAGTAAACCTTGGATGTATTTAAAATTATGTAGAAATATAAATTTTAATATTATATTGTTAAAAAGTATTAGAGACCTATAAAATATTCTTAATTAAGCCCTCATAGTCATATATATACATATATATATATAATTTTTTTTTAAATTTAAGTTGAAGTCTCATTCTATCGCCCAGGCTGGAGTGCAGTGGCACACTCACGGCCACCCCAGTATTGAGCATTGACCTGTTGAGCTCCCGCAATCCTTCCACCTCAGCCTTCCAAGTAGCCAGAACTACAGGCAAGTGCTATCGCACCCAGCTAATTTTTCATTTATTGTAAAGACATGGTCTCGCCAAGTTGCCCAAGCTGATCTCAAACCCATGGGCTCAGGCAATCCACTCGCCTTACCTCCCAAAATGCTGGGATTATAGGCTGAGCTATCGAGCCTGGCTTACGTATATCTTACATAAATAAAAATATATATGCAAACAGAAACTTAAGTGGCTGAATATATGGGAAGAAATATCCAAAGTTTAAGCCAAGATAGAGTATAGAAACAAACAAGCCAGTAAATATGCAAAAGCCTGTATTGGATAAAATAGAATCCAGAGTCAGAATTTTATATTACTTAAAATATTCAGTTTTAAACAAAATGTTGATAAATGCAAAGAAACCAAAAAGTATTATCTTATCAGAAAACAAATTCAGTTCATAGAATCTGACTCTGATTCATTCAGGTGTTAAATTTAACAGAAAAAAAAACTATTCGTTGCGTCTACAAAAATTTTAAAATAACTACTACTATAGAATTAAAATAATTAAAATGTACATATCATTTAATGATAATGACTCAAAAATTATGGATTTTGCATAGAGAAATACAAACTACTCAAAAGAACCAAATGGAAATAATAGAGGTGAAAAATATAATTTGCATGAAAATTTTATTACATGGGTTCAATTGCACAGTGGAATTGATAGAAAAGGGATTAGTTAACTTGCTTATTGATCAATAAAATTATGTCAGCTGAAAAAAAGAGAGTAAATTATTTCAGAAAAGTGAGTAGAAACTCTGAGACTTGCATGATGGAAATCTTAAAGGTTGGAGTGGGGTAGGAAGAAAATGAAGCAGAAAATACATTTAAATAAATAATTGACATTTCACAAATTTGAATAAAAATAAATTATATTTCCAGGTCAATAAACTCCAAATAAGATTAACACAAAGAAAATTACATCTAGATACTTGTAGTCAAATTGCTGAAAGAAAAAGACAAAGAAAAATATTGAAATGGCAAGAGAAATAAAGTTATGAGCCAAAAAAGAAATACCAATAAGAGTAACAGCTGACTTTTCATTCAGAGATAAAGATCAGAAGGCATTGCACTGACTGACTTAGTGTACTGAAAGAAGTAGAAAATTTAACAAAAATTCTACATCCACAGAAATTACTCTTCAATAACGATGGTAAATCAAAGAAAGTCAAGGCAAACAAATATTGAGAAAATCTGTTGTAACATAGCTGTTCCAGAAAAAACTACTAATAGGAATTCTTCACACAGAAAGGATATTGCTCTAAATAATAAAACAATTTCACAGGAGAAAATGAAGAACACCAGATATGCTAAATACTGGGTAAAAAATACTCTTCAAATTTTATTATATTAGCTCTTTATAAAATACAAAAATATCTATAATAACAATTTGAGATTTCAACCACATAAGTGAGTGTGCATGTATGTATGAATGTGACATATACAGAAACAGTGCAAAAGAGGGATCGGGTGTGGATTTATATCAGAACAAAGTTACTCTATCTCAATAAAACATAAACCATTTTTAACCTGTAATAGAGTTTTTAAAGCTCATTTTAAATATATCTACTTATCTGGTTGGTTGGTTGTTTTAGGCTCACAAAAAATTATATTAGAGGTAAAGAGTCTTCCCCTGTAGCTGCTGCCCCCCCACCCACATGCACAACCTCTACACTGGCAACATCCTCCACCAGAGAGGTGCATTAGTGGCTACCAATAAATCTCTTTATCACCCGAAGTCCATAGTTTACATTAGCCTTCACTCTTGGTGTTGGGCCTTTTATGGGTCTTGATAAATGTGTAATGACATGCATCCATCATGACAGTATCCTACAGAGTATTTTCACTGTCCTAAGAATCCATTGTTCTCCTTCTATTCCTCTCTCTTTGCCCCAACCCCTGGTAATCCCTGATATTTTTTCCTGTCTCCATAGTTTTGTTTTTTTCAGAATAACATATAGTTGAAATCATACAGTGTGTAGCTTTTTCAGTTTCTGTGATTAAATACCAAGGAGGAAAATTGTTGGATGATATGGTAAGAGTATGAAACCGCTAAAATATCTTCTAAAGTGACTGTAATGGCAATGAGTGAAAGTCCCTGTTGCTCCCCACCCTTGTTGGCAATTAGTGTTGTCAGTGTTCAAGATTATAGACATTCTAATATGTGTATAGTGATAACTCGTTGTTTTTCTTTACATCTCCCTCATGACATATAATGTGAAATATCTTTTCATATGCTTGTTTCCAGTTGTAAATTTTATTTGTTGAGATGTCTGTTCAGATCTTTTGCCCATTTTTAAATTAGGATTTTTGTTTTATATTATTGAGTTTTATGAGTTATTTGTATATTTTAGATAACAGTCCTTTACCCAGAAGTGTTTTTTGAAAATATTTTCTACCACTGTGGGGCTTATCTTTTCACCATGTTGACATTGTCTTTCACAGAGCATAAGGTTTTACTATTAATAAAGTCTACCATATTAATTCTTTCATGAATCATGCCTTTGACAAAGTCATCTAGGTTTTCCCCTTGTTTTCATCTATGAGTGTTACAGTTTCGTTTATGTTTAGGTCTTACATTTTACATTTAGGTCTATAATTCAATTTGAATTAATTTTTGTAAAGGATATAATGTCTGTGTCTAGATTCATCTTTTTGCATGTGAATGTCCAGTTTTTCCAACATCATTTATTTAAAAAGTTTTCTTTTCTCCATCATATTATCCTTGATTCTTTGTTAAAAATTGATTGACTCAATTTATGTGGTTTCATTTCTGGGTTCTTTATTCTGTTCCATTGATCTATATGTCTATTAGTTCACCAATACCACACTGTTTGGATTACTGTAGTTTTATAATAAGTTCTAAAGTTGGACAGTGTCACTCCTCCAACTTTCGTTTTTCTCCTACAATAATGTACAATGTTGGCTATTCTTGGTCATTTGACTCTCCATATAGACTTTGGAATCAGTTTGTTAATTTCCACAAAATAACTTGCTGAAATTTTGTTTACCTTGAATCTGTAGATTAATCTGTAGATTAAGTAGTGAAGAATTAACATTTTGACAATATTGAGCAGCAGTCTCTTTTGATAACTTATAAGCTTACATTGAAATCTCTAGAACAACCATTAAAACAAACAATAAAAAAATACAACTAGAAGGAGCCACACAGAAAATAAAGTGATACTAAAACCTATCTGCATAACATATTGGAAGGCAAAAAAAGAAAGAGGACAAAAAACAATTAAGACGCAAAATTCAAATAGCAAAATTGTGGGAATTATTCCAACAAGATCAGTAGTTATTATCAAATATTAATAAATTAAACAATCCAATTAAAATTCAAAGTCTGTGGGACAAATTAAAAATCAATATTCTACTACATGCTACCTTCAAGAGACGATCTTTGCATTCACAAATACAAAAAGGTAGAAAATTAAAAATTAAAAGAAAAAGCAGCTGTTTTTCAAACTATATGCATGTGGGGAATAGCTGCTTGCATGTTTGTTTTTGTTTGAATTTACCCACCTTCTCAAGTTGGTTTCAGTGAAAGTTTTGCTCCTCTACAAAAACAACAACAACTTTTTAAAAACTGTAACATATACATATTATTTGTTTGCTTGCTTCCATTCATTTGAATTTGCCCAGCCTCTTGAGCCGTTTTCAGTACAAGTTTTGCTCTGCTACATGTTAGTCCATCTTACCAAAAGCAGATGTTCCTCAAGATGATGTTTCTAAAAATATTAATCAGTCTATTCAAGACTTGCCGATGGCTTCCGATTTTGTGCAACATAAAAGTCAAAACTCTTCCAACAGCAAGAGCTATAGACAACTGTAGGAGCTCTAAAGCTCCCTCACTACTTTTTTGACCTTGTGGCTATGTCCGACATATTCACTCTGCTCAGCTGCACTGGCTTCCTTGCTGTTCTGCAAGTTCTTGGCTTAGAGAGTTGCACTGGCTGTATTTACTGCTGGGGATGTTCTTCACCCACATCCAAATCCGACTGCTCACTCTCTATCCTCTTTCCTCTTTTCACATAAACATAATTTCCTCAGTGGAGCCTTCCATGCCTGCCTTATTTAAACTTATTCCTACTTACCACAGCACTCCCTAGCCTCTTTACTGTTCTTTATTTATCTCCAGAGCATTTATGGCAATCTAGCTTCATATATGTTTTACTATTTTGCACCTTATCTAACACTCCAGCCTGAACGAATGGTCCAGGAAAGCAAGGATTTTATTCTCTCCAGGTCATTTCAAGATCATTCATGCTAAAACAGTGCTGGGTGTATCATAAATATAATGAATTGATGGATTTTGAACCATTAAGACAGTCATTTAAAATAGTAGATGCTCACGACTCGGTGGCTCAGCCTGTAATCCCGCGCCTTTAGGAGGCTAAGGTGAGTGGATTGCCTGAGCCCGCGGGTTCGAGACCCGCCTGGACAGCGAGACCTCATCTCTACAATAAATCAAAAAATCAGCCGGGCGTGGTAGCGCATGCCTGTAATTCCGGCTACTCGGAAGGCTGAGGCGGAAGGATCGCAGGAGCCCAGCAGGTTGAGGCTGCGGTGCCCGGGAGCGGCCGCTGCACTCCAGTCTGGGCGACAGAGTGAGACTCCAACTCAAAAAAATAAAATAAAATAAAATAAAATAGTAGATGCAGCCGGGCTCGGTGGCTCAGCCTGTAATCCCGTGCCTTTGGGAGGCTGAGGTGAGTGGATTGCCTGAGCCCGCGGGTTTGAGACCCACCTGGGCAATTTGGCGAGACCTCATCTCTACAATAAATCAAAAACAATTAGCTGGGCGTGGTAGCGCACGCCTGTAGTTCCAGCTAATTGGAAGGCTGAGGCAGAAGGATCGCCGTAGCCCAGCAGGTCGAGGCTGCAGTGGCCGGGAGCGGCCGCTGCACTCCAGTCTGGGCCACAGAGTGAGACTCCAACTCAAAAATAAATAAATAAATAAAATAAAATAGTAGATGCTTTTTTCAAACACTAAACTCACAGATACGTTGTATTTTAGCAGAAACTTCCTATTCATTTTCTCATTGAGCAGAGAGTGCCCAACATGCTAATTGAGAGTCTGAAAATTTAATTTTGAAGATGGGCTAAATTGTAGAACTGCTCACATTTTAAATAAAATAATATAAACAGCAATAAAGCCTGGATGGCTACATTGAATACATATGTATATATGCATACACATTTTATAAATATGCCAAAATTATTAAATAATATATATAAAACTGCAGCAAAGTTGAGCAGAAAGTACAGTGTTCTAATATCAGTATACCTCCTGGTTCCCCACAAGCGTAGCCTCCCCTACAACCAACACCTCTCACCAGGTTGATGCCTTTGTTACACCATGACATTTCATTGTTACCCGAAGTTCACAGTTTACATGAGGGTTCATTTTTGTTGTGCATTCCATAGGTTTGACCAAATATATAAGGTCATATATCCACCATGATAGGATCACACAGACTAATTTCATTGCCTTAAAGTTCTCTGTGCTCCGTCTATTCATCGCTCTCTCCCTTAATCCCTTGCAAACACTGATCCTTTTACTTTCTCTGTAATGTTTCTTTTCTTTTCCAGAATGTCATATGGTTGGAATCATAGTCTGTAACCTTTTTTAGATTGGCCTATTTCACTTAGTAATATGCATTTATTTAAGTTTCCTCTACATATTTTCAAGACTTTAAGGCATTTTATTGCTTTTTAGTGCCAAATAATATTTCACTGGATGTAACACATTCATTATGTTTTTAAACATTCATTATTTCTCAACACTCTAGTTGTTCAAAAACTTCCTTTTTTAAATTTTAATTGACTCAGGAGCACTGGGATTACAGGCAAGGTAGAAGTTAGTGCCAGAGTACTTCCAAGTGCTTGGAGGGCTTTACTCTCAGAGGTTAAATTACCAAAAATATCAGGTGAACAGAGCTGCTTTCATACCTTTTATCAGTTCAACTATTGTCTTAACACTCCCCAGCCCCAGGACTTTGCCCACATGTTAAGCATCCTATGGAGTCACTGCATTGAGAAAATGTTGTCTCTAAGAAGGTACTGAATCTGTTCCATCCTAGTTTTTCATTTATTTCAGAGTATTAGAATATTCTCTGTCAGGCACACAAGAGCAGTAACTTGAAGAGATATGACATTTCCTTCCTCACGTCTAACGCATATTTAACTGTCTAGGTTGTTGCTCTGAGGTATCTTTCTCTGCAGTGGGTAAGTTCTTTTTATAAATGAAATTAAATTCTCTCCTGTTAGACTCCTTTTATCGTTTTATGAACACTAAGCTAGATGCTTATCACACAGACATTTAACCTGCAAATCAGCATATATTATAAGCATGAAAATACACTTTGTAATATCTTCCACGTTTATCTGTGCTTTTCATTTTTCTCTTTCCTTCCCTGAAGACAGCAAATATACTTTAAGCCTATATCTGCATTTTTTTTGGAAAAATGTGTTGAAATCTGAGTTATTGACAAATTAAATACCCTTATTTCTTCACTATTTATCTCATTTATGGCAAATTCACCAGAACTGCTATATGCCAAATAAGCAAAATATAAAAATTTAAAGATAAAAAGTATCAGCTGACATCTAAATCACCGTTTTTGCCAGATAGCTCTGAAATTCAGTGACACAGGTTAAAAAGAAAATTGTGTTGCTGCTTTTAAAAAAGAAAAAGTTGCTATCTGAAAACTTGGACTGACTTCAACAAAAAATAATACAAACTGGATTTTTTTTCTATTAGAATGCAATAAAAGACTGTATAGATAAAGACTGAACAAAGGAATAGTAATGATTCATGCCTTTGATCATTAAACACTTAAGTACTAAGAGATTTTCCTTTTTTTTTAACCAAAGGATATTAATTTGTAGAAGACAAAATAGATATAAGATAAAGAGAACATTCTTAAAAACCTGTTGCAGGCCAGGCTCGGTGGCTCAGCCTGTAATCCCAGCACTTTTGGAGACCGAGGAGCATGGATTGCCTGAGCCCACGGGTTTGAGACTAGCCAGAGCAACTTGGTCAGACCTCATCTCTACAATAAATAAAAATTTAGCCGGGCATGGTAGCACATGCCTGTAGTTCTGTCCACTTGGAAGGCTGAGAAAGAAGGATTGCCAGCGCCCAGCAGGTCAATGCTGGGGTGGCCGTGAGTGTGCCACTGCACTCCAACCTGGGCGACAGAGTGAGACTCCAACTCAAAAAAAAAAAAAAAAAAAACTGTTGCAATGATAATTTGTATAACACTTTCTCTTGACAGTGCTTCACTGAGTCATAAGAGTTAAATTAGCTGTCACTACTAGGGATTTGGGTAGCCCCCTTTGTCGACTTAGATGTTCTTGACCTTCAGTTTGGACACAGATCATTCATTTTTGAATTTTTGGTTCTGATTTCCATTTAAAGTGTGAACCTTGGGGAAAATATCTTACATGGGCATGTAATTTTCTCATGAGATGGGACTACAAAGACTAACCTACTTCACAAAGATTTCTTAAGAAAGAATTCTTGCAAAGAAGTCTAGGGTGCAAACCAGGTGCAAAGTGTTTTGTGCGGTGTACCCAGGATGATGTTGTTTATGGCAGAAACACAAAGGAAAGTCAGGACACTAATCAAAGCCCCTCATTGCTCATCATTAGCAAGTCAGTGGGGGTCTTGAACTCTTTCTTAAAGTCACGAATGTTGAGTGCATTCTACTTTTCCATAGAAATTCTAGTAGTATTAACAGATGAGCTATTTCAACTTTGATGCTGATTCTTACAATTGTAATTTATATTAGTTCCAAATCAGAAACATAGAAACCAAAAAAGAAAAAAGGAAAGCACATTATTTAGAAAATTCTGGTGGCAAAGTTGTTATCTTTCCATTATTGTTATAAATCACTCATGAGCAAATTAGAAAACATCTGTAAGAATTTCTAAGATCTTTAATTTAAAATGGCTAAAGAATTTTCTGAAGCTGCAAGTTAATTATCTATTCCAGCAAACTAGTCAATTGTTTAAAACTAGCAGTGTCAAATAATTTTAGAACTGGAAGAGTAGTAGAGATCATTTCTTCCTACATCTTAACTTTAATGCTAACAAAACCAAGAGCCAGAAAATCAGTTGACCTAAGATCACACAGTTCATTTGTCCAAGGGCGGGATCAAGACTTTGCGCCTATTCACAAAACCATGCCAACTGTTGCCAAATGTTATTGTCACATTAGAATTAAAATTGATGCCAGTTTTGAAATATTAGTATCACAGGTACCTAAACAAGAAAAGTAAGGGATTTTTACTTTCAAAAGTTTAAAAATAGTAGAGTGGCCGGGCTCGGTGGCTCAGCCTGTAATCCTGCACCTTTGGGAGGCTGAGGTGAGTGGATTGCCTGAGCCCGCAGATTCGAGACCCGCCTGGACAACTTGGCAAGACCTCATCTCTACAATAAATCAAAAAATCAGCTGGGTGTGGTAGTGCATGCCTGTAATTCTGGCTACTTGGAAGGCTGAGGCGGAAGGATCGCTGGAGCCCAGCAGTTCGAGGCTGCGGTGGCCGGGAGCAGCCACTGCACTCCAGTCTGGGCAACAGAGTGAGACTCCAACTCAAAAAAAAAAAATAGTAGAGTGAATGTATCTAATACAACTAAAAATAGTAGGAAACTTCTTACTACCCTCAGAGGGAAGGAATAAACATTTAGGTTCTAATTTATTTGTCTATAAGTCCAGGAGAGGTCTTAAACAGTGTCACGAATCCTATTGATAGCCTCCAAATCAGCTAAATCCAGTAACTAACTTTTCATTATTTGAGAAATGGGCCACCAACCAACTCTATACGAATGGGTAGGTTGTTCATTATAAAATGTTTATTTTACCTCTGGCAGTAGATACAAGCAATAGAGAAATGATGATGTGTAGTCACCAAGATTTAAATATGGCCTGTAAGAGTGACTTACAAAATGCTGTAGGTTGCACAGTGGTGTATGGTTTCACAGGTGTATGGTTTCACAGCACTAATGCTGCTATTATGTGTCTGAGTTTCTTCTATAGCTAAAGTGAAAGTCATTTTTTCCTAACATATAATGCACTCATGTAACTGATCTTTGAGTAGTTGAATGAATCAAAGGGAATGAATCAAAATGAATCTTTGATTCATTCAACCACTTATAAATGGAAATGTCCTGCTGTTTTCTAAATAATGTTCATCTTTTATTACATTCACTCCTCCTGAGAAACCTCTGAGATAGATGTAGGGCATATTTATAGTATATCCATTATATACATCATAAAATTGAGGTGCAGAAGAGCTTACTCACTCACTCACTGTCACACATTGGATACTCAAAGTACACTACTTTACCAAGATATTCTTTCCTCTATATGTTCTTTAACTCTGATTGTTCATAGAAACTGATGATCACCTGAAAATTTGTTACATACAGTAATCCTCTTGGTATTTTCTGGTCATTCAAACCTTTTTTTTCCTTTTTCAAGAATATTGTTCATGAGTTATTTTAGGAGAATTTTAATTTGCAACTTATAATGAACTGCCTACTCCCTTCCTATAGAAGTGATTGGTGGCCCATTTTTCAAACTAATAATGCTAAGTTAATTAGTTACTGGATTTAGCTGATTTGGAAACTATCAATAGGGATTGTGGCACTGTTTAAGACCTCTCCTGGACTTATAGACAAATAAACTAGAACCCAAATGTTCTAATTCATGAGGTGGATTACCTACACATGGTATTATTCAAAATAAGACCACCTTACTCATCTTCTCCCCATTTTTGATTAATATTATTAAAATGATATATTGTCTTAGGACCTTGGGGATTCCCTGAGCAGCTAATAACCCATTGAACAGTTATTCTAATTCTGTGGCTGTGGCTTATTATGAGAAAACTTTTCAAGGGATTTTCATATGAATATTACAATATTGTTACAATATATTTCTCTGTGTACCAAAACAATTTTGAGCCTACAACACAGTACATTCTGCACAGTGGAAATGTTTCTTCATTAAGCCATCCCCACTGTCTTGTTTTGCTGGCTGCTCAAGTGGCTAACAGAAGCCATCCTCAACCAGCTATGGTTGTTTCCACATTGCCAGAGACAATGCAGCATGGCCTCCCATTACAGACATAACTACTCTAGTCTCAAGGCAATCTTCAGGCCTCTCCATTTTGTCTAAAATCACACACAGTTAAATTCAACCACGCAAACTTTCTTTCTTTTTTTTTTTCAGTTGGAGTCTCAATCTGTTACCCAGACTGGAGTGCTGTGGCACGCTCCCGGCCACCATAGCCTCGACCTGCTGGGCTCCTGCAATCCTTCCGCCTCAGCCTTTCAAGTGGCCAGAACTACAGGTGCGCGCTACCATGCCTGACTAATTTTTGATTTATTGTAGAGATGAGGTCTCGCCAAGTTGCCTGGGTGGGTCTCGAACCCGTGGACTCAGGCAATCCACTCACCTTGGCCTCCCAAAGTGCTGGGATTATAGGCTGTGCCACCGAGTCCAGCCCTTGTAAACTTTCAAAGCCAACTGATGTCAGAATTTGGACATAAAATTCCCTGCCACATATATTGAGAGGTATTTTTTCAATTATTCACCAAACTTTTTGAGTGGTCAGTGTGCTGCGGCCCGTGCAGGTGTTTTGAGTGTCCCAAGAGAGAGCGGTGAGAGATTAAGAAAGACACAGACACAAAGACAAAAAGAAAAGCTGGGACCAGTTCGGACACTTTCCTCTGATGGAGGAGAAGTGGGCCCAAACTAGCTCAGCACGTTTCTTTTATAATCAAGCACAAGGGAAGTTGGAAGGGATTCAAGGTCTGTGAGGGAACCATAATGAAATTATGTTGCTGCTTAAAAGGCGAGCTGTCCTGCAGTTATACTGTTGTAGCTAAGGTTTCACCTGTACTATGTGTACCCGGATGTGTGGGCATCTGAGACACCGTTTTCATGTAGCAGGCTGCATCCCTCACAGCCTGCCTTTGGCTAGGATGCAGAGCTCCCAAACAAGACCTTGCCTAAGAACTTGGGGCCAGCAAGCAAGACCTTGCCTTCACTTGGGGCCTTTACTCAAGGCCTGCTACAGTGATAGTGCTTGTCTGCTCCCCATATCACATCTGCTCCTGACACAGTGTTTATTCCGGATTCTAACTCCCGTATCTGTTGGGAGCCGGCCACGGAGAGGCCCACTGAGCGTTAGGGATCAGGAAGGGCTGTTGACCCCGAGACCACTAGGATGCGTTGGGGAGCTATTGACCCCATTTCCTCCCCCTTTCTACTCAGCACTAACCAGATTAAGCTCCTGTGAGCTCAAAACATAAAAACTCTGGGACCGGGATGAACACAAGCTAACTTTGGAAGCTCATTGCTCCCATTCTTCCGCAAACTGCAGTTTTGGCTTTCACACAACTTATAATTCAAACTCGTGTAACATCTAAGAGCCTTAGTATTGGTCACAGGCTTCTGGGTCATGATCTTAGGATTTATTGAAGGTGTGAATTGTAGAATACAGTTTTAGAAGACAGCCATTCTGTTGAAAGAATGCGACTGGGTTACTTGCAGGTAGACCACTGTGAACTTTGGACTGAGCCACATTCCAAACATTCTGGGATGGCCACTTTTGTTTGTAAAGTAAATACTTAAGCTACCATAGAATTGTTTAACTTAGCATAAATCAATCAGTTTAGGATGAAAAAGGTTTATAGACTATGTCAGTCACAGAATAGGTTATCCTTTGTTATGGGATCTTAAGATTATCATATGAAAAAGGTTTAAAGGCAATCATTGATTAAGTTTTCATGGATTAAGGTTTCTGATGGGTGGGGGACGCCCCTCCCACATCTGACTTTGTGTATAAAAGATCCATTGTAATTCCCAATAACACTCACATCACTTCTGCACTAGACCGGAGTCCAGTCTCTTTCTCTCTCTGTCTCTCTCTTTCTCTCTTTCTTCTTCCCCTCAATCGCCGACGCCATCTCCACCTTTGGGGTGCCCTGAACTCGGCTGGAGCTGATCTCCAGTACGTATCTAGAAAGAATTAAATACACCTTTTAGACTGACTCTCACACTTGGATGGTAAGTGTAGCTATTTGCAAGAAGGTGAAAATACCACTCTAAATGAAGTGCCAAGTATTTCCTGAACAAGGACGATTTCTTTTCTTCCTCCTTCCTTATTTCTGGCCTTCCTTCCTTCTTTCTTTCTTTTTTTCCTTTCTTTCTCCTCGCCCGCTTTCATCCCTCCTACCTTGTCTCTTATAAATGGCAGGGCATTGGCTACAGGCAAAACAATGGAAACTATGGGCACACAACAACTCGTCAAGATGCCTGCCTTGGCAGAGCTCAGTGTAGAAAGGTAAATAATATAGGTGGGAGACCAGAAGACACGGGAAGCTGGTGGTAAAATAATCTGCAACACAGCAATAAACACAAAGAAATGAATGACAAAAATGTCAAGTGAGGTTGGCTTCAGGAATGTTCTTGCTAAGTTTCAGTCCCCAGTTGAGCTTTTGCTTCTAAAGTACCAAAGTGTTTACTGATCCTGGAATCCCCTACCTTACCCAATAATCCGTGTGTCTTTTCCTGACTCTGCCTGTCCTGTTGTCTTTCTGTAGGGGAGGAAGGGCTTTCCCAAGCCTACGGTGCCCCAGATTTCTCATCACAACGTACCAAGGTACATCAAGGAAGGGCAGAGAACAAAGTTGACCCGACTGGCTGGAGGCTGAAGGAGTCTGTCCCTCAGGCTGAGGCTGACAGATCAGGGCCTGTGACTTCTCACAGAAGTGAGAGGAAACACTTTATCTTTCTGACTAAGAGAGGGCAAGGGCAGACCGAGAAGGCCATCAACTGATCACAGAGGATGGTCTATGAGTTCCCTTAAGGAACAATTCATAAACTTCAACAAGGAAATAAAGAATGCCCAAAGTTGTCAGAACATGCTACCTGAGGTTGGTCTGCTGGGTTTCAATTCAGAAGTGCATTTTGTACCATGAAGACGGTAGCATTCAACAAATAGTGTAATACAGGAACCCACTAGAAAGTCTCCAAACATTGCTCTTTTTCTCACAGACTCTACTGTCCATGGCAAACATTAATTTCCTTGCAGAATTATCCCTTTTGGGTGATGGGCATTCTCCTGCTCATTTTCTTCCTTTGCATTAAAGATGTAATTTGCTTAAATATTCTCACCACAAAGCAAAACAAAATAGGATGCTAAATGAATGAGATAATAGATCTGTTAACTAACTTAATTATGGTAATCATTTCACAGACTATACATATATTGGGAAAAAAGACAGCATATAACTTTTTTAAAAGGCATATTACAAAATTTTGCAAAATTGATTTGGTTTTGATTTTTAGAAATCAGAGAAGGTAAGTGATTTGTCTGTATTCTCATTTGAAGGCAATATTACCCCTGAAAGTGGCATGATTGGGAGTCTAAGTTTAATATTTAGGTGTGAAAGTCTCAAGGTTTTCTCTTTCCTTTCAAATCACAAGTTATTTTTTCTTGGGTACTATGCTCATTGTCGAATTCCAGGGATGCGACATCGCCCCTTCCAGAGCCCAACGCAATTCAATGTCCCTCCTGGACTTCACAATTCAGACAGACCTGAGGGCAAGGCTTATAGAATTTTTTTCTTCAATATTTCACGTAATTTTTAGAATTCCTCCTTCTTTTCATTCTTTTATTCTTTTTGCCAATTGCATTTCAGTAGTAAAGGAATCCCTCAAAACTTTATTGTAGAAGTCCCTTTCCCTCTTCTATCCTGCTTAAGTTACATTAGGATATTAGTAAGGAAATCAGAAGACCACTTGCTTTTTCCCTTTAAATAGCCCAAAGTTGTCCATTCATTCTCCTTTTCACCCAGCCCACATAAAAATAACCATTCTAGTCACTTCTGTAATTGAATTCCCACTGCATGTTTCTTCTCTTTATTCCATGGGAGTTAGGAAAAATTATTATCATTTTACAGGTTTAAAAAAACTAAGTCACAGAGAGTTTCATTCACTTGTCCAATATTATTAAACAAAAAATGGTAAAATCAAGACTGAAGTCTAGTTTCATTCAACTCTGAAGCCCATACCCCTACTGTGCTACACTTCCTTTCATTTTTGTGTGTTTTTCATATAAATAATCTCATCACACAAATCTATAACATCTACAGCTCAAGGATGCTGTCCAAAAAAAGCTATTAAAAAAGAACTTTTGATCTGTATGTTTTATCATTTTTAAAAAGATGAGAAACAAATAAGACAAATTGTTATCATAAGTTTAATACTGATAATGAGTACATGGCTAGTTATTACATATTAAAGTTTTCACCATAAAACATTTTCCATGTAATATTTTAAAAGATATAGAAGTTCTAAGATACAATTTGCACAAAAATTTCTCCTTCTGCTTTAGAGATAAAAAATTGAAAGTATCTTCACCAAGTCAGAATTTTCACAAAAAAGAAGCCAGTTCTGAAGCTCAGTGCTCTTTTCTCATTAGCTAATCTGGCAATCTCTGCCATATTGGAATTCAGCTCTGATTTTTCCACGTTGCCGTCTATATTTGTGGTCCAACCAGCAGTCTCTATTTAGCAATCTTGATACTTTTGGGAACTGCTATTTAGGAACTAGAGTTACCATGATGGAACTCCAGTTACCATGAGAGAAGTACAGAAGCTCTCTGTCCTTGACTTGCCTAGTGTCCTGCTACCCTATTCCCCACCCTACCTTTCTGACTATATGTTTTTCTGTTGCTAACTCTTATGCTGTGCATATGAGCATTACTCAATATCCTTTAATTTTTCTCATTCATCTATAACTATAGCTCATACCTTAATTTGACTTTAGACAAATGTTTGTGTCTCCCCAAAATTCACATGTTGAAGCTTAAATCCTCAAGGTGATGGTATTCAGAGGTAGGATCTTTGAGAGGTGATTAGGTCATGAAAGTGTAGTCTGCGTCAGTGAGAGTAGTGCCCTTGTAAAAGATGTCTCAACAGTTAGCTGACCCATTTTGCCATGTGTGGCACAGTGATAAGATGGCTATCTATGAACTAGGAAGTTGGCCCTCGCCAGACATGGAATCTGTCAGCACCATGATTTTGGACTTCCTAGGCCCCAGAACTATGAGGAATACATTTCTGTTGTTTATAAGTTATCTGGTTTATTTATTAGCCTGGAAGAACTAACACACCTCTCCCAATATGTAATCCAACATTGTCAGCTGTTACTTCCACTTAGATAACATCTTAAGTTGAAAGTCATACTCATTGCCTCCCATACTCATTGCCTCTAATAAAACACATCTAACCTAAACATGTTACCATCATTCATTAAAACATTTAAGGAATTATAGAATTCTGTGTTTTTTTAAAATTTATTCCCTATATGTCATTCAGACTTAAATCCTATTCTAAAATGGTTCCTACATGTACATGGCCAGATATAAACATTTTGCTTGTTGTAATAAGAACAAATTTATGTGATATTTATTTATTGTCATCATTGTATTCAGAAAAGAAGGTGCAATTCTTTACCTTCGCTGCCTATAAAGATTGGAAGATTTTTTACTTCCTGCCTTTTAATAAAATTTGAATCAATTCTTACTTACTTGTAATTTCCTGAACTTGAAGCAACATATGGGAGATCCACAAATTCCAGTTTGGCCAGAACAATCCCATTTATACTTTGTTTCAGCATCACAGTGTTCTTCTTCATTTTCAAAAATGTCCTAGCTTGGTCTTTAAATAGTATGCTTACCCTAGCCATCATGGTCTCTTCAAAAAGAGAAAGAAACAGAAGAGAATATTATATGTGGTATTGTGTAGTAGTGATGATATGGTGGAGTCAGAACCTGAGACAGAATTGAGGGGATGAGAAGCATGTGAGGGGAAGAATCACCAGATGGAGGCTAGAATCTGGGGAGCATAGCCCAGGGAAGAGATCCCTAAAAGGAGAAGGTGTATCGCCTAGGTAGAACTACATGGAGAAGGCTAGCAGAGAATGAATGCTAAGGGCGTTCCTTGATTGTCCCAAAACCATGTGGGAGTTGAATTATAGTTTGCTTTCAGCAAAACGAGAGCCTACCATTCCCTGCATTTAATGGTGGTGACAGAATCTCCCTATAGGGTGCAGAAGAGATGTCTTAGGTGAATCTGCATCTCTCTCTTTGATCATTCAGCAGGAATGATATTTTCCATTCCGGCAGATGCAGCTCAGTCACTTTGGATCACTCCATAGTGATACTCTCTGCAGTGTTCTATATGTCCAAAATTTCAAAGGAATAGGGCATGGTACCTTTAGCGGAGAGGTGATGGGCAAACCCTATACCTGAGAAATCTCAGCTGTAGAATCTGCAGGCTTTCATTTTGCTACAAACCCAGCTCAGGTTTGATCCTCCTATTTGCCTCTTTTCTGTGTCTTCTGACCTGCCTGACTCTCTGAAAAAATCCATCCCCTTGTGCGCTGAATTTTGCTTCCTCCTGCCTCAGTTACCTCCTGTCTGCATTGCCACCTTCCATGATACATCACCATTTTTTCCATTCTGACTGAATAATTTCCCTTTGCAAAAACACTGTGAAAAATAATTTAATCCCAGACTATGTCGACATCTATACTTGAGATCCTCTCATTCCCTCCCTCAACTCTCTCTTTAACCCATTCTCATCAGTCAATTCATCACTCCCATCTTACTTAAATTAGGCAAAGCATTTGAAACACGTGGCTCTCTTTTTCATTAAACACCATCTTCCTCTAGCTTCTGGAAACTTTTCTCCCTGGGCTTTCACCATGCCTCCCTGGTTCTTCCTTCTCAGTTTTCTTTTCTGGAATCCTGTCTTCTTTCCAATTTTTATACATTCTATGCAATAGGACTCAAGACTCAGAAGTCTCTCATCAATCTTCGCTCACTTCTGGCTTGATTTCATTGTTTTCTTTATTACATGTACACTATTAAAACACAAATTTCAATCTCTGACTGCCAACATCTTCCCTGAACACCTGAGTAATATATGCAGTTACCGACTCAATATTTCTGCTTGGAAATCTAACAGGCAACAGACTGAACATATCTGAAGTCAAACTCTTGGTTTGCACAGCTTTTCTCCACCATGTGAATCTTCTCCTTCCTATCTTTTCCACCACCAAAATTGGCAAATTTTACCAGTTGTTCACATCAAAATCTTTGGAGTCATTCTTGTTTTCTGCATTCACTTAAATCAAACTCACATTTTATCAGCAAATCCTACGGGGTCTACCTTTAAAGTAAATCTACACTACGGTCACTTATCCCAACTTCCACCATTACCATTCAGCCCACTCCAGTATTCCTTCTTCCTAATCTATTTCAGTGGAGTTTTAACTGGACTTGCTTCGCCTCCACTTCCTTCAACCTCTTTTCCATTGATCAACCACCACTATCCTCTGAAAAATGTCAGACTGCGTCAATCTTCTGTTTAAAATGTTCCACAGATGGCCTGCCTTATTTAGAATGAAGTACAGACTCATTACCTGACCTAGCAGGCCTACCTGATGGTACCACAATCTATTCCTTTGATATTATTTACTCTGATAACATTGGTCTGTTTACTGTTCTTAATCTGATTTGCACTCTTGTCTGAGAAGATCTGTACATGCTGTTTTCTTAAACTGGAATGTTCTACCTCCTTATATTTCCATGCATTGCATAGCAGTCCTTGTTTAAACGCTAGCTTGTTAGAGAGCCTGTGACCATCCTACACAGAGGAGGCATCCACTTACATCAAACTCTATTTATGCTGCTTAATTTTCTTTGTAAAATCAATTCCCACTAGACATATTCTGTGCTTTTATTTTTATTGTCTGTACACCTGCTGTATCTCCTCATTAGAATTTAAGCTTTATGAGAGAAGGGAGTCTGTCTAATTTATCTATTTTCCTTACTGCTGTATCTCCAGTACATGCAACAGTATCTGGCACTTTTTGATGCCCAATAAACATTTGTTGAATGAATGACCTCATTCATCCTGCATAACAGATGTCAGATTCTTCTTGCAAAAGCACACATTCTGCATTTTCTGTTCAAAGTATTTTTTTATTCTTCATTCATGCTGAGTTGAGTCTAAAAAATTCTTAACCTAGCATTTCCAATACAATGGAGGAGTGGAAGGAGAAGATAATTAGCCGTGTTTGCCAATAAAACAATAGATTGTATATATATATGGATCAGAGACCTAAATGTAAAAACCTCAAACCATAAGAACCTTAGAAAATGAAGGACATACCCTTATGAAAATTGGAACTGGCATCCAATTCCTGAACAAAACACAAAACCCACAGGCCATAAGAGATAAGATAGACAAGTGGGACCTCATTAAACTGACAAGCTTCTGCAAAGCCAAAGAAACCATCAAGAGAACAGGGAGACAGCTCACAGACTGGGAAAAAGTATTTGCCAACTCCAGGTCCGACAAAGCTTTAACATCTTGGATCTACAAGGAACTCAAACGTGCTGAAAAGAAAAAAAACAACCCCATTATAAAGTGGGCAAAAGATATGAACAGACACTTCTCAAAAGAAGACATTCGAGCAGCCAACAGACACATGAAGAAATGTTCAACCTCACTAAACACCAAGGAGATGCAAATCAAAACCACGCTGAGATACCACCTAACTCCAGTCAGAATGGCAATTATCAATAACTCAAAAAATAGCAGTTGCTGGAGAGGGTATGGGGAAAAGGGAACACTCCTACATTGTTGGTGGGATTGCAAACTAGTGCAGCCTTTACGGAAAACAGTGTGGCGATTCCTAAAACCTCTAAATATCGACCTCCCATATGACCCCACAATCCCCCAACTGGGAATATACCCTGTAGAACTCAAATCACTCTATAAAAAATATACCTGCACACGAATGTTTATCGCAGCATTGTTCACAATAGCAAGAACCTGGAATCAACCATACTGTCCACCAAAAGAGGACTGGATTTAAAAAATGTGGTACATATGCACGATGGAATACTACGCAGCCATAAAAAAGAGCAAAATCATGAACTTCACAGCAACCTGGGTGGAACTAGAGTCAATAATACTGAGTGACCTTTCACAGAAACAAAGATCTGAGCATCACATGTTCTCACACATACAGCGGACCTTGAACATCCATCATAATACTATAAGAAAAGGACTGACAGTGGTGGGAAACTATGGGGGGGAAGGGAGGTGGGATTAACGGTAGTCAATTTCTGTCTGGGTATGGGGAGGCACCCCTTATCAACAAGGGTGCTTGAACAAAGCATATTTGCATACCTAACCCTTAACTGTACCCCACAATATCAAAATAAAAAATATTGATAAGGAAAAAAAGATATATAAAAAAAATATATAAACATATATAAACATATCATGGTATATAGACTGATACTCCTATTATACAGGGGAGACCTAAAAAAACCCAGTACTTATTAAAAAGTGTATATTTATTCTTACAGGTTTAAACTTCAGTCACCTTCAAAGTACTCTCTGATGCAAGACATCTATCAAGATGCTTTTTCTACTGCTCAAAATAGTTTTTTAACGCATCCATTTTACTGTCTTTTAGTGCTTCTTCCATTTCTTTTTTTTCTTTTTTTTTTTTTTTTGATTGGAGTCTTACTCTGTCGCCCAGAATGGAGTGCAGTGGCCGCTCCCGGCCACCGCAGCCTCAACCTGCTGGGCTCCCGCGATCCTTCCACCTCAGCTTTCCAAGTAGCCAGAATTACAGGCATGCGCTACCACGCCCAGCTGATTTTTTGATTTATTGTAGAGATGAGGTCTCGCTACCCAGGCGGGTCTCGAACCTGCGGGCCCAGGCAATCCACTCACCTCAGCCTCCCAAAGTCGCGGGCTTACAGGTTGAGCCACCGAGCCCGGCTTCTTCCATTTCTTGTTTCACCTTTTCGACATCAGCAAAACATTTCCCTCTGATGACTTTTTTCATCTGGGAAAACAAAACAAAAAAGTCGCTTGGGGCGTGGTTGGGTGAATAGGGAGAGTGGGACGTGGGTTTCATGCCATTTTTGCTCCAAAACTGCTGAAAACCCAGCACAGTATGGGCAGGGTACTCGTAAATTCCCCATCATGAAAAGGGGAAACGCTGAAAGAATCTCCAAAAAAAATTCACTGAAGCTGAACACAGCCTTTCATAACAATGCTGACGGATTCCAAGAGCACTTACCTGGTAGGGAAAGCCTATGTTACAAGGGGCCCACCCTCCAAAAAAAAAGATAAGTTTGGGTGTTTTGGTATCCCCCTCATATTATTCTGTTCATAGACCACTGAATGTCTTAGAGATCCAAAAAGAGCACATATTTCTCTGTCAACTTGTGAACTAGGTAGGCACAAGTCAAGAAGATGAAGATCAAAATATTAGCTTTAACAGTAAAGACATTTGATTCACAGTAAAATGGACTTCCTAATACCTGACAGCAGAATGAAACATGAACCGCTCTGGTCACAGGCAGAACTAGTGACTCTGACTCCACGCTCATGACGTGGAGGTGGGGACACGTGCTGCCTTCTCTATGGCAACCAGATTCAAGGAGGCTCTAGCCCCACTGACTGGGCCCCCCCCAACCCGGGCCACCCATCGGGTGTGCCTCTGCTCCTGCGAGGAACAGGGTATGAGGGCAGCCGCTGTTCTTTCAAAAGGGCAGAACCCTCACACGAAGGCTTTCAGGTTCATCTGCTTATTGTCACTCCTCGTCCCCCTCCTTCCCCAGTTTGAACCATCACCTGTTAGCAGGTTGGGCAGGCTTCTCCACATTGTAACTTCCACTTCAAATCTGCTGTGGTTGGGAAACCAAGTCAGCTTTGTATCATATTAGCAGGTGAGCCAGAGGCACAGCTAAGTAAAAGTGTACTTTAAAAAAAAAAAAGAAAAAAGAAAATAATTTACATGTGAAAGAAACAAAGTTAAGAGAGGTTATATAACTTGAAAAGATAATAGAAGAATCTTGGTCTAAGCCTAGAAAAATCTGATTTAACAATCATAGCAATAACTATAATAACAACAATAAAAAGAGAATTCTATTGGATTTCATATTAAGAGAAAGCCTTGTAAGTCAAGGTCATTAGAAAGAAGATTTTTGCAACATCTTGCTCAATTTGAGACATATTATGTGTACTATTGATGAAGAAAAGATATGTTCAACAGAACATTGGAAATTATATTATATTGGGAACAGTAGAAACTCTGGATCCCTTTCCCTTCCTTGGAGAAGAGTTAGGAATTTAGAATAGCTATTTTCAAAGAATATTTGATGAATTACTCTGTATAAGAAGAAAAAATATAGCTTGTGAAACACTAGAGAACATAAGTAAATCAAATGGTTTTAAACAATAAAATATGTTCAATAAATCAAAAAAGTTTTATTTACTAAAATTGTAAAAATAAAAAGATATTTTCATGCATCGATACATTTTAAACATAATTAGCAGAGATACTGGGATAAAATGCAGAATGTGACAAAACAATTGGGGAAAATGGTGCTGACCTAATGAACTCTGGAAATGAATAATATCTGTAAAACAAAAAACAAAAGGAATTATACAAAATCAGTTTGCTGTAGTAGATGAATTTGTTTCTCAGGGGGTACAGGCTAACATTTCTGGTAATGTGTATTGGAATTGAACAATGAAATATGAATTCATGTTTAGTTTAATATACATACTGATGCTTACATTAAAATATTTATAGATATGTGTGCATACTTGGTTAGCAAATACGCATATATTTTCTTGCTTTCAACAACAGTACCCACTAGCAATGAGCACACTTAGCAAACAGAGCTTGGTTTTTAAATATCATTCTCAGATAAAAGGACACAAATATCCCTGTAGTAATAGATAATTCTAGGACTGAGGTGGAAAATATACAAGACGAACCTGGGCATTCTGTGGTGCCAGGAAGTATGAAAAGTGTTTGACACACAAACACAAGCACACATACATGATGACATAGGTATGTCAAAGGGACACAGAATCCCCCTGGAGAGTTCCCAATGACTAAAGCTGGAACAATCCAAGCAACAAAACAAATAAAGTTATACTGGATCACAGCTATTATGAAAAATAAATATCCATGACTCCATGCTGGTATGAATAAATGATAGAATAAGAAAAGAAATAGGATATGATAGACAAATATCCTGGGTGAAAAGTTTTCAAAAAATTTATGTTGTTAATATTCTATCCTCTAGGAATCAGAGTTTTCATTTATTAAGTGTATACTATGTATACTGACTTCCCTCCAAAGACTATCAGAGAACAGGAGCAGGGAAAAAGAGTAACTTTACAATGCAGAAAGCTCACAAACACAGCCTTGGCCAGGTGATCAGGGGTAACATTAGCAGTGATAAGGTATACTGGTAGAATTTATCCTTGACATATGATTGAAATGGCACTTTACCTCTATGATATTTCTTTTCAAAGCTTCAAACCCCAGGCTCATGATGGAAAAAACAGATTTCAATAAAATGGCATTCTATAAAACACTGGACTAATTATCCTCAAAGCTCTCCATTTCATCAGAAATAAGGGAGGTCTAAGAAGCTGTCACAAACAAGAGGAGCCTAAGAAGATAAGAAGACTAAATGCAATATGGCATCCTGGAACAGATGAAGGGCATTAATTTAAAACTAAGGAAATCTGAAAAATTAAGGGTTGTACTTAAATCTAACTTAATATATTTGTTCAATAATCATAACAAATATACGGCAGTAATGCAAGATATTAATCATAGAATACCATGTGCCACATAGGGTAACCAGGGGATTGCACTCAGGCAGACTTTGTAGTATAAAGAGGGTCAGCTGCTTCCCGGTTCTCACAGGAGAATGGGACTGGCTTGTTTGAACAATTCCATGGCTGGCAGGGAACTAAAACCCTCTACTCAGGGATAAGCAGGAACTGCGTTTGGTCCATTTAGTAGGAAGGTTGTGTAGCTAGGAGACTTTATTCGTGGTAACAGGAAGAACTTGCAATTAGGCCATTCTATGGCCCTACAAGTTTCAAATGTCAAGGCAGCAGCACATAGTATTAATTTTAGGCCAGGCACCACAGATACATGTGACCCCTCCATATTATCTGTACAATTTTTACATAAATCTAAAATTGTTCTAAAATTTAAAATTCACTTTAAAAAATTGTTCACTCTACAGACCAAGAAGATTCCCATGACTAGAAGTACAGGGAATGTCTGCTTTGAATTCATGATTGAATCAAAACTCTAAGTTCCCATTAAATTCTGTCCCTGCAACTAAGTGTATCACTGCCAGATGACTGGTTTTATATGGTTATTTACTGGAAAATAGAAAGGTGTTGCTGTTCAAGGACCCAGGCAATGGGTCGGAATGAAGATGTTTGAATCCCTCTAGTTCTGTTATCAGCTGAGTGCCCTTCTCATGTCCTCAACTTCCTTAGGCCTCAGCTGCCTCACCTAGACAAGGGCTATGAAACTGGCTGTGATAAACGGCATTACATAAAATAATCCACAGATATTTATCATTAAACCAGATACGAACATTAAATAAAGCAATCCCCAGATTTATGTACTAAATTTTTAAAATTCCAGATAACTCTCTCTCTCTTTATCTACTTCTCTTTCATTCTTCTAGTTGTATCTTTCTATTTAAAAATACACAATGTTTTATGTCTTTCCTATCTCCCAGTCTAACCCAACGTGATCAGTTTTATCAGCATTTCTGTCCTTCATCTGTCTGCTCTTCATTCAAGGTTAACTTCTGTCATGAATTTTAAACGATTGCCCTCCATTTTATATCTCCATATATACTTCTACTGACATAATTCTTTCCATTTTATCTATAGTCAATACCCAGATGAGATGTTTAAATACCCAGTCCAAATGCCACCTCAATAAAAAATCATGTCCCACTATTTTCAGCTAGAAAATATTATTCTCTCATCCAGATTAGTTTAGCACACTGTTTTCACAACTTTTGTTGTATTGACTGCATTATGCTTTGCTATATGAATATTTGCATGTTGTTATTTCAAATATTGAATGACAGACAATAAAGCAAACTCTCTCTTTTTTTGACTGCATTTCTTTCTTACCCTGGGAAAACTTTGGGCTCTGGCTTCATAATAGGCATTCAATAAATCTGAGCTAATAAAGGCATTTATACTTCAAAGTACTTTGATTTCATATGGTCAATGTCTCTGCAAAAACCATTTAGATATTTGTAAATTCTTGAGCTGATAGATACTTAAAACACAATCACTGTCAATTTGGCTCCAAGTCTTATTGCTACAAAATAAGGACTCACAAGCCACATATGCCTGCCAATGATTAGCTGTCAAAGCTGGTGCAAAGATTATACAGTAGATAGATAGCAAGACAAGTCAATTGGAAAATATAATTTTGAGTTTTTAGCTGTTTTGTTGTTGTTGTTGTTGTTTGTTGTTGTTGTTGTTGTTGCTGCTGCTGTTCACTGCTCCTTGTTGGGTCATTGTCAATTGGTGCCAACTATGTGACAGTTCATGCTGGAATCCATCAAGCAGAAAATCTATATATTTTAATACTTTTCTCCTAGTCCTGAGGTAACAGTTATTTATCTGCAACAATATCGGTTCACAAAACTGATGCTAGTTATTTTGTTTGCCTTTTCCCTGCGCTTCCTTGTGTCACAATCCTTTTGGTAATTGGGTCAAAATGGAAGATCAGCATTGCTGAAAATTTTCTGATTCTTTGTTCCAGTGGAAATGCACTCATATTGCAAGATTATCTTAGTTTCTGAAACAATACACCATCACATTTCTGAAAACAAAATCCCTAAAAGCATTCCCATAGTCAACTGAATACATGAAGAGTAAAATATGCTTTCTATATAGCCTTCTTGGGTTTATAGTTAAAGAAACATTCTCACAGAGAATACAGCAAGAATTCTACCACATATGCAGTGTAGATAAATCATCTTACTATACATATTTTTATTATCTGCCACTGACAAGCAACAGGAATTTTCATTAAGACATGCCACTGACAAAAAATAATCTTGCTGATAACAAAAACTATTATACCAAAAAATCCATATGTCAGATATATATCAAATGACTTAACATAACTTAAATACCCCCATTGACATACTCTTTAGAAAAATCTGAGATATACCAATCAAAACATAGCTAGTGTATATGACACAGCATTTCTAATAAGATAAAATTAATATATGTATTTAAATTATAGTATATGTTTTAGCTTGAACATAAAAGAATTATATAATTTTAAGTATGCTTCTGATAGAATTATATTTGTTCTATGAGTAATTAACATAATTTGGTATATTCATAATAATGGGAAAACGTAATATGTGAATTTATAGTGTCTTTATTTTTATAAATTTCAGTCTATGTTATTTATACTTATTTTAAAAATTCGCATTTAACCTTTCCTTAAATATGCCTCATAATCATCTTTCAACTAATATTCATATGCAGAAGTTACAGCCTTTTCACATATGGCAAGAATTTTTGGAATCATTCTATCATATCTATTCATTTTAGTGATGAGAAAATAGACAAGAATAAACCGATGCTCAAAGTCAAAGTTCTATTGATCCATAGAAAAATCCTTTACCAAGAAAATAAAAAAAGAAGAAAGCAAAAGAGTGTCTCAACAACAAGAAATAGTAAAATAGTCTCAACTAAAGGCCATGTACTGGTCTACTCTCTTTTTTCATGAATAACATTTTTAAAAATCTATTTAAATGGAATTTCAGCTCTTTGAATCATTTTGGTTCTTAGTCTATAGGAGACTGAATGAAATGAGTTTGTTGAAACTTAAGAAATGTAGAGACCATTAAGAGCAATAAGAAATAAGTTCTGATATCAAAGGAGGCCAAATATTATGAAAATAAAGACAAAGATGGGTTTTTTTTTTATTTTTTTAAATGAGGGCCATTTAAAGTAAAAACAAATCATCCCAGATACTTTCAATAGCTCCTGAAGTGATTAGCACACAGAACTCTGTACAGTAATTATGGACCATAAAAAGACCATGGAGGCAGAGAGAAAAGAGACAAGATGTTTTGTGTGTACTTTTGTAGAATGTAGGGTGGCATGTGATATCCACAAGGTTTTTACCCATAATGAGTAATATCAGCTTCCTTATAAGAATAATTTTCTCTTATTTAGAAAATGCATGTAAATTAATCACCACACTTGCAGACAGTGCTAGTCAGAAAGGGTCATGATCTCACAGGCACACCTTTTAAAAATTAAGGAACTGAGTAATAAAACATGAATAACAAGAGAAAACAAGACCAAATATCACTGGGTGTTTGAATGTGGATGTGTTGGCTACCTTTGTTCACTGCATGTGTATGTGCATGTGTGTGTGTGAGAATGACAGAGAGAGAGGAGCTAGAATGTATAAATATTGCAATTGTTGATTTATTCTCCCACTTGATTTACCTCCTAGTTAGATCTGATAGAAAAAGAAGCCTACCCGAATTGACTCGTTTGCAAAAAGGGCAAAAATCTAACCATTAGCTGGTCCATCATTAGCTGGACAGATACATGCAATGTATTCCATTATTTTAACTCAACTGTTTCTATTTCCTCATTCACTTCCCACAAAAACTTCACTGGATCATGCCAAACTTTCTAAAAAGTCACCCCTACAATTCTCTATAGTTTATAACACATCCGTGAATAGATGGGCAATATGTCATTTACCCCCATAAAACACTAGAGAACTGTACTGTGAGGGAAGAAAGAAGATGAGGAGAGAACAGGGCAATGTGTGAAACTAGACATAATAGGAGATTAGTTGAAAAACCCTCACCAAGAACACTGTTGGGGATGACAGAGGTGTGGTAAGTTGGGGAGGTGTTGAGGTAAAGACAAGGAGAAACCAAAGAAAACCAGAATGTTTCTGGGACTAACCTGAAGCTAATTTTACAGAACTAGACTCAGCAAATTTATCTCAGAAACATAATCCTTTTACCTATTTCTGAAATAGTCTTTGCATTTATACGCTTATTTATTTTTATGAATATAAAGATTATAGTATAAAATGCAGTGTAGTTTCTTTAATAATTTATAACGAGAAAAAAACATGCTTCCTTGAAACTTTTATACCTTGGCATTAGTTTTTCCAGGTAGAATTGTATAGTAAAATTTAAATAATCAAAAGTACTAGAATATACAGAAGTACCTGAGCCATAATGATGTCATTATGAAGATCAGAGCTCAACATATGAATGATATTATTGATAATTTCATAACCCTGTGTTTTAACTGTGTTAAAACTTTACTTTTACTGGGTAATTTAATTGTGTATAGATTTTGTTTGTCCTTTCCTATTAAAAAATTTAATTTAAAAAGCATTTTAAACCTGTTTTAATATTCATTTATCTCTCCAGAGTTCTTCACTGCTATTGTTATAATATCCACTCTCTCCAAAATTCATATACAGATTTGGGTGTGTCCCCAGTCTGTCTGGGGCCAGAATAAAATTTTAAAATATAACTGGATTATAAATGTTCTAATGCACTTTGCCAACACAGAAGCAAGAGTCTGAGGACAGACAAGAGTCTGGAGATGGAGCTCTGGAAATTCTGGCTTTGATGGTTTGCAGACTTCCAGAGGCAGGTAGAAACTCAGTGGTAACTGGTATGAAGTTGCTTGACAACACTCAGCTTCAAGAAATGTCTTATTTCTTTATTTTTCTCACGCAATTTTACCTGTCTTTGAAACCAATGTTTCAAGATAAGTAGGAAGTGGGACCGCAGCAGTCATTTGGGTGTTTTCAAGGCCCAGATCATGAAACACACATAGGGTGGGGGTGCTTTTCAGAACAAGGAGGCGTCACCCTCGTGCTGTTAGTGCTGGACTTCCCCTTTCCAAGGGATCAGCTCTTCCACATGCAGCTTTGGGAAGCCTCTCCCCAAGGGAGGATTGTTCACTGTGGTCCTTCACAATGTTCTAGAACATGTGGGCTTGGGTGTGCAATCTTTGAAGGCCTGCCATGGCCAGTCCCAAAAGCACCTCTACCACACCAGACCCTGGGAACAGAGCAATCTGGAGGGTGCCAGTCTCTGGAGGGCTGTACACTAAGAGTTTTGTGCTCTGTGGTTGCAGTCCTGAAATCCTTCATACATTGATCTTTGAAACCTTTGAATCCGTGTTTGTAAGTAAAGTCTAATGGGACAATGGAGTGTACACAGAGACTTGGAGCTCTCAGGTCCCATGAGATCCCATCTCCAGTAAGAACCTTATTCCTTCATCTGAATGGCTCTCAAGCTGCCTGCCACCATCCCTTCCCCACTAGAACCCTGAATACTTCCCAAATTTCTCCTCCTCCTCCAGCCTGGGCAGGGGCCGGGCATGGGTACAGGACAGTTGGGTGCATCCTGGTGGTCACCTGTCTGCTGTTGGGGCAGTGGTCTTGTAGGAAAGTTTACCTTCTTCTCCAGCTTTATTCTGAATTTCCCGCCTCCACACCTCCCATATTCACCATGGGTTCCTATTTGATGAGTATCATTGTTTTTCTTGTTGAAAAAATAATAAATTAATCCATTCATTATAAATTTACATTAATGTCTAAGTAATGAGTTTAAGGGATTAATTTTTAAAAGCCTAACATGTCAGCACCTGCTATGCGTCAAGCTAAGCTAGACACTGTGATGGGGGTTTACTAATGGTGAGGAAAAACAGCCAAGGAGGCAATATATCTTAACAACAGGACATGTAGTTTAATAGCACTTATGAACATTTCCTACTTAAATTCACACAGGACAGTAAGAGTGTGTCACGTCAGTAGATGAGAAAAGACTGTCCTGTAAAAGAGAACAATGTAAACAGTATGAAAATGTAAAAACAATAGGTCACTTCAGAAGCAATTTTCAAAATGTTGTCATCTCTTGGGACATTATTTAGCAATGGTGCCCAATAGTTTCCAATCTTTAATGCTCTTGTATTCTATTATTGGCTATTATTCATTGATATTTTTGAGTATTAAATTATTTACATAGATATTGTTGTTACCTAACCTGTGTTGTCTCTCAAACTTAAAGACAGTGTATAAAATGTTGGTGAGACACCTTAAATTATCTTCCAATGGTAGTGATGGCAAAGCTTTCCTTCCAGAAATTTCTGTTTTGCTCCTGTCCACTCCATGGCTGGCCCTTTGTCTGGTTCTGAGTTGAGTATTGTTTTGATTTCCATGATTACTGTTTAGTTTTGCCCGTTTGGGGACTTCCTATAGATGGAATCAATCAGTGTTCAGTTCATATCTCACTTTTTTGGCGCAAGGGATTCCCCGTGACAGCCATCTATGCTGCTTTACATAGAAGTTGCTCATGTATTTATTTATGTTTCTTTATTAACTGATTTATAATGTTCAGTTCATAAATATGCCACAATTTGTTTATCTATTCTCCTATCAATGGACATGAATTATTTCTGTTTTGGGCTATTATGAAAAAAATAACTGCTCAGCAGCCTTTTCAAGTGTTTGTTTGGGTGGATATATTTATTCACTTTTCTAAGATATTGTTTTTAAAAACTTTAGACAGATTAAATTTAGCAGCATTTATTTAAACAAGAGCAACTTATGAGCTGGGCACAATCAGAATCAGAATAAGTTCAGAGAGTTCCACTAAGTGTTTTAACCAGTTTTTATAATCTGAGCACGGAAGCAAAGTAGAGAAAACTCCTGATTGGCTACCACTTGCACCGACCTCAACTGCGTATGATGTAATAAGTCAGCTGCCTGGATTGGCTGAAACCCAGCTTCTTGTGAGTGTCTGAAACATGGCTGTTCTTTGTATTCCTCAAATAGGTTTTGGTCTGCTTACATAGTAAACTGGGTTGCAATTGGTTATGTAGAAACATAAAGTGTGGAAAAAGCCTTGCGATAATGACCTCTTGCTTATTTAATTTAACATAATATAACCAGCAATGAAATTGCTAGACCATAGGGAAGGTTATTAGCTCTCAATTTTTGGTCTCAGGAAACTAAAGAAGTTATGTTTATGTTAATTATATGTACCTATATTTAATGTATTAAAAATTAAACAGAAAAATGTTAAATATCCATTGATTTAAAATAATAAATTCATTAATCTCTTTTTAATTTGGCTAAACATATATTTGTGCTTTTTTGTATTTTTTATAATTTATTTATTTATTATAGAGTCATGGGGTACAAATGAGGATTTACTACATAAGTAGGCTACTTATGTGAAGTCTGGGCTTCTGGGTGGCCCTCGCTTGCCCTGGTAGTAGAACACATTAATAGTTACATAGTAATGAGTAATAGCTATATAGAATCATTACATAGTTATATTCTATGTATGCATTATTAAATATTATATAGTTATGCTATAAATATTAGTGTTATGCTATAAATGGAAGTGATACAGGAATACAAAGTAAATGTTTGCTCATCTGTACATTAAAAATAAAGCTACAATGTTCTCTACTATATCTATTATACTTCATAACAGAAGTAAAACACACATACATCATAAATAAATGAAAGAGTGTTTAATTCTCAGAGATTTCTAATATTAATGAATTTAAGTGTGCTCATAATTAAAACAAATAATCACAAGCAGGTTTGAAAGTACAAGAGCTTGTGAGAAATTCATTAAAGAAAGGTACAATATTCATTTGATGGGTTTCAATAACCTATCTTCTAACATTTATCAGATTTTATTGTGTTGAAAATTAGAAACCCAGTAAATGCATAGCAACTGCCAAGGTGGTTTTACTGTTTTCAGTCAGACTTCTTTTTTTTTCTTTTATTTTCTTTGTATGGCTGACAAAGATCAAGGTTGTAGTTTAAGAAGAAAGTAGTTTTTGTATCTAATCCCCTTCTGCTGGGTTTGGTGCTTGGTTTATCTTGATCATAAAGATTAAATTTCTTTATGTCTATGAGACTAAAAAATAACAGTACCACTACCAATAATGAGTATTAAAAGATGTAGTCTAGGCCGGGCGCAGTGGCTCAAGTCTGTATCCCAGCACTTTGGGAGGCCCAGGTTTGGGGATTGCCTGAACCCACAGATCGAGAACAGCCTGGGAAGCTTGGCAAGACCTCATCTCTACAATAAATCAAAAAATTAGCTGGACGTGGTATCACGTCCTGTAGTTCTGTCTACTTGGAAGGCTGAGGTAGAAGAATCGCCTGAGCACAGCAGTTCAAGGCTGCGGTAGCCGTGAGTGTGCCACTGCACTCCAGCCTGGGCGACAGAGCGAGACTCCAACACACACACACACACAAAAAAGGTAGTCTAGCACTGAGCAAATTACAAATTCGGTTGAATTCTAATATCTGTGTTTATTATGGCAATAGAATTTCACCAAGTGCTCGACTCTGTCCAGTTTTCTTAACCTGACTTTTAAAGAGTTCTTGTCTTCATCCTCAAAACTCAAAGACCTGCATTCGGAGACCACAGGGACATGTCTAGACAAAGATTTAACTGTTTTAAAGGCATTTGGTAGCTCATCTAAATATTGTTTTATTTGATTTCTAGAAAACATTTTCATTTCAAAAGATATTTGTGTTTCTTAAACATGTGTATTAGTACAAAAAAAGAACTAAAATATACTTTTAAAAAATGGGATATTGTAATATATAGCAACTTTACAAACCTGTGCCCTTTTTCAAATCCTAACTTTATTTTCAAGAAAAATAATAACAATTTGACTTTTTTCTCCAGCTTTATTGATGAATGATTGATAGATAAAAATTATATATATTCAAAATGCACAGTGTAATATTTGATATACATCTACATCGCAAAATGATTACTACAGTCAAACTAATTAGCATATTCATCATTTCATCCAGTTACATTTATGCGTGTGTGTTGTGTGTGTGTGTGTGTGTGTGTGTGTGTGTGTAGTGTGAATACTTGCAAAGGATTCTCTTAGCAAATACAATGTTATTAAATGTAATCACCATGCTATTATGTCCCCAAAACCTATTTATCTCAGAACTGGAAGTACGTACCCTTTTCCCACTCTCCAGCTCCTAATTACCATTCTTTCTCTGTTGCTATGACTTTAATTTTAATTATATTTTATTTAGATTCCACATATACATGAGATCATGCAGTATTTGCCTTTCTGTGTCTGGCTTATTTAACTCAACATAATGTTTCCAGGTTCATTCATGTTGTCACAAATTTTAAATTGTTTAAAAAATAATAATTTAACAAAATGTAACATAAAAGTACATTCATAAAAGGTTCCAAGTCTAAATGTCCAGAAATTGGGAAAAAAATACTCCTAAAAAAGACTCTGTGATAAAGAAAGACTACCTTTTGTAAAATTCTCTGTGAAGAAAATTGAAATTCATAAAAGATGAGAGAAGAAAATCATTAGAATCACAGGGATTTGGACCTGAAAGAAACCTTTATGATTTCATAGAATATACTTACAATTGTTATATATATATCGGAATTAAGAGCAATCATTGTGAACCTCCCTGCTTCTGGACAAATTTAGGCCAATTTGAACTCTTTCTAAACAGAGTCTCTGTTTATATTAAAATAATAAATGCAAAAGTATTTTCATGGTTTCTTTGGAAACCTCTCTTTCTTCTAGCACTAAAAACCTCATATTGACAGTGTTCTTTTTTGAGGTCAAAGATGCTTCTTCCTCCAGCTGGATATTTACAGTTCAGCCTCTAGAAATCTGGTGACCACTTCCGGTGCACCTTACAGATGCCATCTTGGACAAGATCTCATTTTTGGTTTATAGAAAATACTTCTACACTCTTTACCCAAACACACACCAAATGTGAGGATAATCTGAATGCATTGGTAATTTCTTCTTACTCTGCAGGCAGGAAAACTAAACAAGTGATCATTCAGTCAGCATACCATGAACCCCAATCTACAGAGGACAGACTTAAGTCATGCTCCAAATATGCCAGTTGACTTAACATAAGGAAAAAGACTCCTTGTCTGCATATCTTTGTCTACTAAATGGCTGACGGTGAAGCTTACAGCATACCAACAACTAATTCCAGATATTTTCTAATCTACAGCAATGCTTTTCCTGATTTCTAAAAATTATTTTAGAAGCTGAGGTTATATAAACATGACCTTTCATGTAAGTAACACATAGTGACCTCACATCTCACAGGTGAATAACTTGTTTGCAGTCAACATTGAGAATTAAAGAGTTTCTATTAATATATTGTTTTAGATGAGATTTTTATAGCCCAGTTTCACTTGTCACTTCAAAACTTAAAGCAACCAATGTATGTTACGGCTTCTGTGCGATACATTCTAAACTTTTTTTTTTTTTTTTTTTTACTTCTGGCTTTACCCTTCCTGAAACCATAAAAGATAAGAAATTTGTGTAGTGTAAGAGCTGATACTCAGAACTAGTTCAGAGGGAATTATCAGTGAACTATGCCTCACTTATTCCCAACAGTGGAGGGATATTGTAGTAGAGAGAATAATGTCCCCCAAATAACATTCATGTCCCGGTTCTCAAAAACATGGTAAATAGGACTTTGCAAACATGATTAATTTAATGATCTTGAAGTGGAGAGATTATTCTGTATTTTTCCTGGTGGACCCAATGTAATCACTAGAATCCTTGCAAGGGAAAGAGGGAAGCAGAATAATAATAATAAAATTAAAACAGGAGATGTGATGCCAGAAACAGAGACAGAGAGAGAGAGAGAGAGAGATTGAGAGAGAGGGGGCAGAGGGACAGGGAGACAAAGAGAGAGAGAGAAAGAGAAGGAGGAGGGATTTGAAGAAGCTACACTGCTGACTTTGAAGATGAAGAAATAATGTTATATTGGGAATAAGCTGACATCCAAAAACGTACACGTTTCCCATGAGCCAGATATGGCACTTGGAAAAAGAAATTAGCCATGAGCTGTTTTAAAAAGTCCCCACATGAAAGGGTTTTCTACCAGGGATGGGGAGACCTCAGGGGCAGAGGCTAGAGGTGTCAAGTGTGGAAACTGGCCGCATACCAAGGCACCAATTGGAAGAGACATTTTCTTTAATGGCAACTCAAGGGAACAAAGTTGTACAGGTGCTATAAAGGACCATGGTTCCTTTATCCCCTGACCTTCATCACTTCCTCTCTTAGGCTTTAGTTTTTATCTGCCAAATGTGAATGCTATATCAGATACCCTGCCTTCCAGTCTAATTGTATGCATCAAGTACTTTATGATGTTTCTTGATATGTGATCAATTTAACAAGACCATTCAATATAGATGCTCCCAAAGAAAACTGTCATTTTAACACTCACAATTTCCGAGGAAGGCTACTATTACAGAAAAAAAAGCAAATGTGACCATAAAAATACACTATTTCAATTATCGAAACACAATCCAATGTGTCTTTAAATGAAGATGGCAGTTATTTGTAACTCAGTCACAAAACCGACCATGAAAGAAAGAGGTAAGAAGAGGAAATGGTGAAGAGCATTAGATAACCAGGTTTGGTGATGCAGAACCCTCACCCACCATAAGTCAGGAACTGTTTGTAATCACAGAGCAGTTGTTTATAAAGAGAAGGAGACCCAGATGCATATTTTCATTTACTCTTGTCAGGGATAACTGTCCCAGGAGGTCAGAGAAGCTTTATGATCCAAAAGATGATAGTGTAATAATGAGAAAAAAGGCAAAAATGCTTTCCACTTGGCTCCCAGCAGACTTAACCTGGAAAATGTTTTTTGATGATGGCCATCAGATACTGCAAGAGATGTTGACAGCTATAAGATGTCTAGATAGCAGTATTTGCAGTGGTAGAGGAAACTGAAAGTGCTAAAATTATTTTTAATTTTTAGCAAGAAGAATAATATCAATGAAGATATAATAGCTGTCTTTGATTTTCAGGTATCTACTTTGTACAGATATATCAGCTGAATGTTAAAAGGAGTTGTTCAAACTGATTAATTGACCAAGGGAGATGGAGTTCCATACATGCTCCAATGGAGCTTAATGACCACTTATAACAGATATTACTGGAATGTTTGGAATACTGGATAAGCAATTTGACAAGATAAAATTCAGAGTGTTGACTGCTTCATTGATTTAAGGAAAATAAAATAAATGTATGTATTTATCATCTAGGATTCAGCTGCATTTGAGGGAAAACCCACAATAAGAGTGACATGAATATACTCTTTTTCCCTCACCTATATTAGCAGAGTGTGAAAACAGGTTTTCTGTGAATTATGTGGAAACTGCTCCAAGGCATTTGAGGTCCTGAACCTTCCAGTTCACCACCCTGCCACTGTAGGGAATGACGTTGTTTTCATAGTCAAGCACGACTCCTAGAGTGCCATCCCTTACACTAGTGCCACACCCCCACCCTCCACTCCCCGTGCCCCAATACACAGTCCAGGCAGACCAATGAAGAAACGATGACAAAGGGACAAAATGTATGTCAGCTGTCTTGAGCAGGATTTTTCAAAGTTCCAATTCAATATTTGCAGGTATAGGCCCTTGGCCTTAAGTCACCACATCACCACCTAACTGCAAGGGAAGCTAGAAAATAAGGACTTAATTCTGTGCAGGCATGCACCAAACTAAAATGAGGGGAAGGGGAAAGAGGGGAAAATTAGCATAGTGATAGGCAATAGTAGTTTCTGGTACACCATCTAAACAGTAATTGATATGCCAAAATAAACTCTCAGTAGGTAATGGAGACATTTTTTTTCCCAAAAGGAAGAACATTGAGGGGTGCAACACACTACAGAAAGAAGAAAATAGCTTAAAAACATTATACTAATTCAGATCAAAACTAGATTATGAGCCAGCAATTCTTCTGAGATAATCCCTATTAGAGGTTGATCAATGATAGTACAAAAGGGTATAAATAAAAGTTAACAAAAAATTCAAGTCAGACATAAGAAGGCTGTTTGTCATCAGCAGAACAATAAACATTCCAAAAAGCCAATTGGAAACTTTGTAAAAGAAAATATTAAGGCATATGCAAGAAGCAATTAGATATTGTCATGGGAACGCAGTGCCCCAAAATAGATGAGCCTCATTGAGACAAATTGTTATACTTTTCTACCTATCCGTTAAGCAGAAAACTCTCATTTAAAAAAATTACAAAGAAAACTTAAAAATGAAAAGCTTACCAATTCTAGGGAGAAGAATATAACTTCATTGATGATTGTGTTGAGCACTTCTATGAAGCATGTCAATGATGAACAGCTATGATGAACCTCATTAATAATCACCCTCTCGTGACTATGTTTCTAGGAAGTGTTTCCAGACCATTTTGCTAGTCAGAAAGCACTAGGAGATGCTTGAAAACACATACTATGAGGATTATTCATAGGTGGCTAGATCAGTGATTAAAGGATCAACCATAAAAATTTAAATTGTGTGTAAACCTTCTGTACTTAAAGCTCCAAATGGCAGAAGCTCATTCAGAGACCTGTGAGGACTTTGGGCTTGAATTTCTTAACACTGTGATCACACAAATGTCACTTGTGAGGACCCACCGTTAATGAGCTGGAACTCAAAGTCAATTTTCGTATTGGGATGTGGTAACAAGAAACACTGCACTAATACGTTGAACAGCACACATAAGAAACACGGTAGTGGTGGTATTATGTGCTCTTTGCCAGGTACAGAATCTGCTTTAAAGATTACACAGAGCCAGGGATTTTTAGAGCAGCTGCTAACTTTGGATCTGATGTGATATATGGCTCCCTGTAGGATCACAGAACACCAGAGCTACAGAAATGTCCCATTAGTTAGTGTTCACTACAAACCCATATATTAGAAAGAAAGCACCATTTCAGATTTATAAGTACAGAAGTTGTGGACAGATGACCTGTTCACGTTTATAAAGAAACACAGCTGTAGAACAGACCACAATAGGCAACGATCAGGTTTCCATCAGGGCTGGGCTTGAGGCCCTGTTTGTTAGAAATGCCATAGATAGGGTCCAGTTCTGTGTGAGAGACATGGACATCTGAGAGCTAAAGGGAGACATTTCCTTTTGCATAAAATAACATGGACTCTGGCTAAACTAAGTAGAAGAGAAATATTCTGTGGGGGAATTAAGGATTTGTAAGGAAAGCAGAAGAACTAGCCTTTGGCCAGGCCCCCCGGAGACAAAGCCCTGCAGTACCTGCCCTAGGAGGACTCTGATGCTTCTCAATGCCACTGGTACTCAGTGACCTGACCACTTAGCATGGCGTGCCAGGCCATCACCCTTGAATTCTTTCTTCCACAACTGGAGCTCATGAAGGACTCTATGCTGGTTTCCCTAAGTTCTCACCTGCATTCAGGCTACATAAGGGAAGACTCAAAGATAGCAGGCCCTACAGGATGGCTTTCCAGCCTGACTGTCAGAGGAAGCAAGAGCTGCATCTCCAGTAAGCCACCCCTCTGCTGTGGAATGTCTGCTTCTTCTGGAAAAGTAAGTGACACTGTGTTTAGATTACTATGACAGTATTAAGGAATTCAGTAAAATGTCCAGGGGCTGATGCTGGCAAAAACAGAAAGCAAGTCCAAATCCAGACATAACACATATTCAAGTGGGAAATGACCAGTACTTCTGTCTCTGAACAGCCTGGTATCACCCGTGAACCAAAAGCCCCATGGCCACTTTGAAGATGACATGACACTGGCATGTGGACCTTGGTTTACCCTTCAGCAAACAAGGCTCTTTGCAGCGACGATGGCTGGACTGGCTGTGAAAGTCTTGTTACCGAGCTCAGGCCAAGCCCCCATGTTCTGACACAAGGTGGCTTTATTCATGAGCTCAAATACCAATACTGGGTGTGGGGTGGGTCAGGCTGGCTGTCTTCAAATGGAGAGAACCATCTGTCTTCTGGACAAGCACCCTTTGTGGGGGCAATCTTTTAATGAGTACTCACGTGGGAAAATGTTCTCACCTTCTGGTAGGGTGAGCAGCAAGTCCAAGCGCACCTGGGACTGAGGAACATTTTAAGAAGCAAAATTTCAGGGTTAAAAGAAAGAAAGTTCCAGAAAAATCCAGACAAGTAGGTCCCTCTAATCTCCGGACACATTCTGTAGTATATCTGTACCTGTCTGTTTCAAACATCCCTGTTTACAATCTTGCCTCTTCTAAGACTTTGAACATAGGGTCATGGTTTATGCCATTGTCTGTGTGTTGGTGTAGGCACATACCTCATTTCAGGGCCTTGTTTGATGCAGCACGATGGTAAACATAGTTCAGAATTCTGCCAGGGAGAGTCCCAGTCTCAAATAACATCTGAACTGAATTATATCAACATAAGTGTTCACTTTCTGCAGATGCCAGCAGACCATGCCAAGTCATCTAAACCAGACTTATTTTGTCTTTCTCTACATTGCACTAGATTAAGAAACTTGGAACTCCCATGAAGCCATGACGGTGGGTTGAAAGAGGGCCATGGAAAGACAGGCTCATGTGAGTCTGTAAAGTCCCTTACACCTGCTTCAGCCCTGCACTATGTATATGACTCACTGATGTTATGCGACTCAGATTGCAGAGGTGAACACCAATGTTCTTGGAGGTTTATGAGGCCTGGCCAAAGGCTCAAACCCAATTATGCGCAAAATGGCTAGATAGTCCCAAGAGTTTGTTGCTTCAAGCTGTCTAATGGTAGGTAGATTTCTGTCTTCAATATTGGCAATAAAAACACATTTTAGATAAAAGCTAATTTAGACAACAGGGAGATCTGAAAGCTACCATCAAAGATACAACTATGTCTACAACCATGCAATCCTTGACACAAAAAGATCCCCCCCTCAAGAAAGAAAGAAACAAGCAGACTGACAAAGGTGGAGATGTTTAATCTTTCCCATTATGGCTTGCTGCCAAGCAAAACACACACACACACACACACACACACACACACACACACACACGAATGTGCACCTTTCATAAAGTATGACAACTTGTCCATAGCACATCGTTTCTGTTGAAAAATGGCAATTAAGTCGTAGATGTGGCACATATCCTGTGCAGTTTAAAATCACAAGTCATTCTCTGCTCGTTTATCAAACCAGGAATCAACTAACACCTCAACACCTCCCAGAAGAGCACTTCTCACATCAGTCGTCCATCTAGAACACCTGGGGACCATCACATTGGCCATGATAAATTGTTTTTCCTTTTAACAAAATTAATGGTTCCTTTTTCCAGACTAAAAATAAAGAGTTAAAACAGAGGTACAGACAAACATATGTCCTCTAAGAGAAGACCAGTCAAAAGGAAAAATAAGAGAAAGAGCAAAGGACATACCCAATGGGCCACGATAACTTCCTTATCCATTACCTCGATAGATTATAATTCCTTTAAGACTACAGTAAGAGAAATAGTGGATCCCCTAAACATCATTATGTTAACAGAAAATATTAAAATATGACTTCAGTTCATTTTTAGTGTCTTTGTAACAAACCATGTATTGGCATTTTGATGTAATAAAAAATCAAGATTTATTTTTCACTTGAGATAAATATTGACCTTAATAACCTCAGTCAATAACCTCCTTTTGGGATAAATGCAACTTGATGTTTATCTCACCACAAGTCAATAACAGTTTTTTTCTGTAGAGTGCATCAAATACTTTTTCTGTACTAATCTTCTACATTTTATATTCTCAATGATATTTCTTGTTATCCAAATGTATTAATCTAAAAACTGTATTTACATTTGTCTGAATTGCAAGAGTTCTTAATTCTAATCACTGTTAATACATTCAATAAATTTATTAAATTCATTTATGCTTTTCAAAATGAGAGATTTTATTTCCAAATATTAAGAAATAACTAATTTTCATAATAGCTCATGCAAAGTTTTTAAAATTTCTCTAAGAATAACTGAGTACAATTTGTGTCAAATTGGAATACATTGTACCACCTTTAATCTAGGACAAAATTTGATCAAGGAAAATGATGTAATAAAAAAAAAAAACAGAATATGCCGGGCTCAATGGCTCAGCCTATAATCCCGCGACTTGGGAGGCTGAGGTGAGTGGATTGCCTGAACCCGCGGGTTCAAGACCCATCTGGGCAGCCGAGACCTCATCTCTACAATAAATCAAAAAATTAGCCAGGCGTGGTAGCACACTCCTGTAGTTCCAGCTACTTGGAAAGCTGAGGCGGAAGGATCGCCGGAGCCCAGCAGGTTGAGGCTGCAGTGGCCGGGAGCGGCCACTGCACTCCAGTCTGGGTGACCGAGTGAGACTCCATCTCAAAAAAAAAACCAGAATTATTCATTTAGATGAGGTAACTTAAGTCCTGATGTTTAATGACCAGTATTATAGACAGTGACTAATATAATACAGTAAAAATTTTGAAGTTTAATACTTGTTTTTTTTTCTGATCCTAACAAGAAAAATGATATGCTTAGAAACATTCCATTCTATTAGACAAGGCCTGAGGTAAAGTTCAACTTTGAGCATTGCATATAGACTCAATAGCTTGCAAGTCTGCTCAAATATCAGTTTCTTGCCTTCTCCTTAAGGCTTGTCAACCCCATTATATGCTCACATTATCTGAGCCAAATGTTTATCATTCTTAAGTGTGTAAAATGGAATATCCACCATAGCATGCCATACAGATGCTTGTCAAAGAAAAATAGACAAATATCTGTCTGCTGCTTTCTAAAGCTGAGGTGAAGTCCAAATGAGGAAAAATGATCTTTATGCAATCCATCCATTCCCTAAAATTAGTATCACCAATAACACTGCCATGATAAAAATCTTCTATCGCTGTTGTCAGATGTGGTAGTCACAAGGCACACTGAGCTGTGGACATTGAGTACTTGAGATGGGTTAATGTGATAGTACAATGATTTCTTTATCTTCACTTCACATTCATCAATTTACATGTAGATATCCACGTGTAAGCACTGGGTGATACCTGTCTGCATGCCATACCATGGATAAATATATACTCAGACAACCTCATTTTAGCTAACAGATACCATTCTTCCCTCCTCTCTCTCTCCCCCCTGAAACATACACAGAGAAAGAGAGAGAGAGAGGAGAGAGAGAGATATACTTTATCTTATATCACACTATTTCCACAGAATTGGGCAACACTTCCAAATCCACTCATATAAACCAGTCATTACATTTATTATTAAATATTGTTGAGATAGCAGTACTCTATAACAACAACCACTGAAACTTTTTGGCTCTTATACCTTATAGAAGTATTGAAAATGCTATATCATTCACATCTGTTAATATGAATTCAAAATACATATAATTTATTAAAATAATCGCAAGGCGTATAATTGCTGACATTGTAAATATTGACATTTAAAAATAAAACTATTATATTGTTTTTCAACATATCCAGTGAAATCCAAATATCATAGCAGTTTGAGACCCATCATTTTTCATTTAAAAACAAGAACAAGCTCTTCTTTACAGTAAGAAATTATGAATTGCTACTATTTTTATTAAATTTGTAGCTCTCTTCCATTTAGCTTACATCTTTTTATCCTAATGTAATGTATCTTTATGCTTTAAAGTCTTTATTGATCACCCCATCCTACTCTTATAAAAATTGATTTTATATATTATGTGTCCTTAAGGCTTTAAAACTTTTTTTAATCTTCTGGATTAAATGATAGGCACTTGTTCAGCCAGACTGGGTTTTGCAAAGGGAAACTATGAAATTTGAGTTTCACAAACTTCATTCTCTTAAAAACATCCTTGCTTAGTAGTGACTGTATTTATTTTTTATTCCTTTGTTTATGACTTTGGAAAGTCATCTCCTGCCAAGAAAGTCTTTATGTCCCACCAAGTGATATCATACCCCAATTTGAAGAAACTGCTCAGTGACCCTAAAAGTTTCATGTAGGAAACTTCTTTCAGAATTGAGTCGCAGGTATAGCTCTGTTTCCTCCAAGGAAGGAGTATTAATTTCTTGTAGATGAAAATCATATAACAGAGGAGCCCCGCTTTTGTTGTTTGTACCTTAGAAGTTCTGTTATGACTGAATTTTTGTGCCTCCCCCTCCCCAAATTCATATGTTGAAATTCTGAACACAAGGTGATGGTGTTAGGAGGTAGGGCATTTGGGAGGTGATTAGGTCATTAGGGTGGAGCCCTTATGACTGGGATCAGTGCTCGTGTAAAAGGGACCACAGAGAACTCTCATTTTTTTTTCCGGCGTGGGAGTATGCAAAGAGAAGGTGGCAACCTGGAAGAGAAGCCTCACCAAAACCTGCCCATGATGGCATCCTGATCTTTCTCTCTCCAGAATCATGAGAAATTATTTCCTGTAGTTTATAAAGCACCTAGTCTATGGTACTTTGTTGGAGCAGTCTTAGTGCATTAAGATAAACTTTCCTGATTTTTCTATCACTGTCATATCTGTAATTTTCCCCAATTCTTACACTTACTTGTGATCAATTCCTTATTATCTGGATAAATACAAGAAAAAAAAATAGCACAGATAGCCCAATAATAGATTTAACTAGATTCTTGTTTTTTAATTTAAATTTTACTCTAGAGTTGTAGAGTACATGTAAAGTTTTGCTACATAAGTAAATTGCATGCAGTTGAGGTTTGAGCTTCTAGCCAGCCTTCTCTTTAAATAAATGATTAATTTCTCAGGGTGACTCAGCCCTAGAAATGGCATAGCAGGGTGCTAGGTTGGGCTCAGCCTCTCGCCACACCTCCTCAGGATCCCAGATGCTATGCTAGTTTTCACTCTATCCACAGGGCCATTATGATAATTAATTTGCAAATAGACTGTACCTAGACAATTTAGTAGTGACTGTATTTATTTTTTATTCCTTTGTTTATGTATGTATTAATGATAACCACTTCAGAGCCTTTGTTAAGTGTGACAGCATGAAAAATATAGAGAGGGGAAGAAAGAAAGAGGAAAGGAGTGAGAGAAAATAATAAATTAATCTACATGCCCAACCAAGGAATACATCTTCTTGTAAGAATGTAGAATCATAGTATTTTAGAGGTGAAACAGACCGAACATACCAATGGAAGTCACTGCCTCTGCACTTAAGGTTCATATTTTAGCACTGGCCCACAACTTTTATATGACAATTATAATAAAATATTTACTACCTGAGAAAAAAACAATAAGCTGAACAATCTGAAACTTTAAACCATCAAAACCCTTACATTGCTAGTGTTTTGTGCATTATTGACAAAACAATGAAAAATAAGATGAACATACTAGCAAAAGGAAATACACAAACAGAAAAATATAAGAATCACAAACACTTTCAAATGATTGTTTATATGTTTTTAATATCCTTAAATAATGAATGGAATATAGTGGTGAATTTACCCAGAAAGGCTACAGATAACTAATAAATTCAATGGGCCCTCTCTGTTTATTTGGAAAAGAGACATGAATTTATTCTGCAGCAAAGCTAGCTTAACTGCCTCTCATTATTTATTGATTTTTCTATTTTCAGCTTTTCATACCACTTAACTAGTATATGGCTAATTATTTTCTGATACCTTAGGAACACATGATGACTTATTTTCAAAGAACACAGATGTATGGTGTGTGTCTGAAAAATAATGCCTTCAGAGTTTGATAAAAGAACATATTTATTCATTTGGTCTAGAGGTCTATAGTCACCCAGTTTCTAATTATCTATGAATGGACCTTCTGCAATGCACATCTTTCATCTAACCCAGTGAGGTGAAGCTGGAAAAGAGTCTTAACTTTTATCTACTTGCTAAGATGACTTCAAGTTAAAAAAAAAAAAAAAACTTTGCAATAAAATCAACACAGTGCAATACCTTCTTTTATGCTGTTCCTTCAAAGTCATAAATTTTGTTTGTCTGGTTTTGATGACTTTTTTCCTCAGGTGTGAAAGTTCTAAGATAACTTCCTAACTTGAGATACCACTAACATTATTTAGAGTAATCTATAAAACAAACAAAAAACTGGAAAGCACTATTTGCTGCTATTTGTTCATCACAGAGTTTATGTGCATTCTTCCTCTTCCAGACACTGATCTTGAAAACTGGTATAGGAAATCCACTAGGTTTGAGTCACCAGGTGCTTGTTATGTGAATTTTCTACTCCAAGAGTATCCATTAAATACTTTATCTTTTCAAATTATCATTTTTTTTGGTTCTTGTGCATATAATAAATTTTCTTCCCACATACAAAAGACATGCTACCTTTCTTAACTAATGCAACTTCTATTAAAAACAACATCTGACCGGGCACAGTGACTCAAGCCTGTAATCCCAGCACTTTGAGGAGCCAAGGCAAGAGGATTGCCTGAGCCCAGGGGTTTGAGACTAACTCGAGGAATGTGGTGAGACCTCATCTCTACAATTAAAAAAAAAAAAAATTAGCTGGGTGTGGTGACCCAGATCTGTGGTTCCAGCTACTTGGAAGGCTGAGGCGGGAGGATCACCGGAGACCAGCAGGTTTGAGGCTGCTGTGGCCGTGAGTGAGCCACTGCATTCCAGGTTGGGTGACAGAGTGAGACTCCGAGTCAAGTTACCAACCAGGGTAACTTGCCAGAACTTGTGACATATACCTATAACTATGGCCCAGCCTGTAATCCCTCACCTTTGGGAGGCTGAGGTGAGTGGATTGCCTGAGCCCACGGGTTCGAGACCCGCCTGGGCAGGTGAGACCTCATCTCTACAATAAAATCAAAAAATTAGCCGGCGTGGTAGCGCGCGCCTGTAATTCTGGCTACTCGGAAGGCCGAGGCGGAAGGATCGCCGGAGCCCAGCAGGTCGAGGCTGCAGTGGCCGGGAGCGGCCACTGCACTCCAGTCTGGGTGACAGAGTGAGACTCCAACTCAAAAAAAAAATAAAAATAAAAATAAAAATAAATAAACAAATAGCCAATGACCCTCCATGAGAGAAGTTGATGCATCTCTTCCCAACATCAGGCTTGGACATTTGCATTATTATTGTCTAATTAAATGTGAATGGATATCATGAGCATCACTGGTCATTAAGACCACTTTTGTCAATGGATTCACATTATTACTTAAAAAAAAAAAAAAAAGACCCAAACAATGGGGAGGGTTGGCATGTAAATCACAGAATGCAATTTGGTTGCCTGAGGACACAATGCAAAGCGTTCAAATATTGAAATTGTCCTTGTCATTGAGTTTAGAAATTGTCAATCCTAGCCAGTTGCAACCTTTCCATGTTACCTTCCCTGGTCTCCTCGAAAATAATGTCTCTCTCCATCCTCAATTCCATTCCATGTGTCTCTTAGTGCAACAGTTTCACCTCAACCTGACATAAGGTAACCATTTGCTCAACCACATGACAAACTTTTTCAAGAAGGATTATTCATTGTTGTGGCCTCCATAGCATCTAAAAGGGTGCTTGGCACATAGGAGTTTCACTATAAAAATGTACTTCATAGAATTTTCGAAACAAAATTCTGTGTTATTGTCTGACATTTTCATATTTGTAAATTTTGACTATGGCATTTTAAACAAATCCTCAGAGAGTATGAGCAGAGGGGCTACAAATAAGCACCATTTATCTCTGATGATGCTAAATTCAATGCTTAAAATGATAAATTTTATGTGATTTTTAACCATAATTTTAAAAGGCTGACAAATGAAGGCCAGGAAATTTTTATCTGCTCTGAGTCTGTCAATGTATCCTTTCAAGGGATATTTAAGTTCAGTCTAGGTCTCACTTGTCTCATCTGTAAGTTGTTAGAGTTTGTTAGAAAGAACTCTACTACTTGGGGCAAGAACAGTGAACCAGGTTTAGTATCTGCATTAAGAAGACATTAGGGGGTTTTTTTCCCCTTGTTTTTTCTTTTCTCTCACTAGCATTTTTTTTTTCATTTTTATTGAGACGTAATTGACAAGTAAATTATATATATTTAAGGTGTAGGACTTGATGTTTAGTATATCTGTACAGCATGATATGATTATTACAACCAAGTTAATTAACATGTCCCTCACCTCACATAGTTCACATTTTTAACTTAAAAAAAAATTGTTTTATGTAGTGAGAACAACTAAGATCTACCCTCTCACCTGTCCCCCAAAATAAAGAGTTAGGTTGACTGTGAGTTTCCTCCATGTACCTGGGAGAGGCCTGCAATGTGTGCATTGGCTCTGTTCTTGTTCCTTAGCTTTGGAAGGACCCAGTCACCTATCAATAGCCTATCCCCATTTTTATTCTGCCACCTGTAGCAAAACTATTCCTGAAACTGTGTTACAAGAGACACAAAGTCCCATCCTTAAAAGTTTTAAAGAATAGATCTCATAAAAGACTTGAACATTTTTCTGCAATAAGGCAAACATAAATACAACTTGACTACTTTATCATGAAAAGTCCAAAGATTCACTATGAGCCAAAAGCATGTAACTGGTTATCACCAGCAGATTTTGCAACACAAAATGTAATAGTAAGGATCCTGTAAAATTACTGCTTCTTTAGATTAAAACAAAGAATAAATAAATGTGTTTGGTATTTTCAGCCTTATTTACAACAACTGAGATGCTTACCCTCAGGTTACTCTCTAAAATGATTGGTAATACTAACACAGGGGAGAAGAAATTTTCCCTCGTGTAAGATAATTTTTTTTAAAAGAACCAGAGAAAATGTACAAAAATAAAAACAAAAAATCACACTCAAACAAGGCAAATTTTTAGATTCAGCTTGAAACTTATAATTTTAAAAAAAAAAGCCCAAATTTCACATTCCCATGTCGTGCATACCTTTCAAATATTAAAAAAAAATCTATTTTCAGACTTCTGAACACTCAGTGGGAAGCTACTACATTTACAAATGCCAGAAACTCTTGCTGGACACATTTTGAAAATTAAACTACTATTATGACTCTAAAGATCATAATAAAAAAGATTAGAACTTATAATCATTGTTATTGTTGATTTTCGTAGCAATAAAAAATGGGAAAGTAAAAAACAAAAATTCAACTCGTATTCTAGTTAATTTACTCTAGAATAGTTACCTTTGCATAGAAGTATTGGAAATTAATGGTAATACAAATATTCATGCAAAATCATGCATCCCCTGACACAAATAAAAATACTCAATTAGTTAACTATATTTTTAAGTATCATTGCATACTTTAAAATGCTTCAATTTAAAGTACACGTCCAAAGAAAATATAGCTATGAAACCACGAACACAATAACAATACAGAATTTTTCCATCACCCTCTGAGGTTGGCTATTTGCCCATTATAGCACATTCCTGCCCTCAGCCACAGCCACAGGAACTATTGATCTGCCTGGTGACAGATCTTTAGATTAGATTTCATTTTCTAGAATTTGTCATAAACAGAATTACACAGTAAGTATGACCTGAATTCTTTCACTAAGCAAAAGGAATCTGAAATTTATCTATGTTATTGCATATTAAAGTGATTTGTTCATTTTGTAGCTGAGTAGTATTCCGTTGGGATATACCTCCTATTGCTAATGCATTTACCTATCCTTGCCATATAGTGTTCCCCAAAATGTATGTATACCTGGAATTTCAGAATGTGGCTTTATTTGGAAATAGTCTTTGCAGCTACAATTAAGACAAAGATCAATGAGATCATATTGGATTAGAGTGGGCCCTAAATCCTATCAGAGTGTCCTCATAAGAGATAGGCAAGGGCACAGAAAGACACAGAATGCAATGTGAGGAGGGAGATAGACCTCAAGGGATGATGCATTTCAGCCAAGGAGTATGGATTGCTGGCAACTCCTGGAAGAAAGCTATGAGAGTGAATGGATGATTTTTCTTCAGAACCTGCAGATGGAGCCATCCTGGTAACAGAATTTTGAGTTCCTGGTCTCCTGAACTGAGAGAGAATAAACTAATGTTGTTTTAACCCATCCAGTTTGTGATAATATGTTATGGCAACTCTAGGAAACAAAATCCATTTTGACTGAATTTTGGTATGGGTACATTTGGTAGACATCTATTTAGTATATGTATGACATGAATAGATGTTTATTTTTTCCATACACATTTCAAATTTTTCCAGGTTTTCCAGAATAACTTGTCTAGATTACGTTTCCTGAATTTGCAAATTAAGAGCACTTATTTGTTTCATTTCATTCATAATATTCAATGATTTCTTTTAATTTTTCCATCTTTACAGCTAAATAATTTAAATATATTTCATTAGTTATGGCCTGGCCATTTTTCCTGGCTTTGACCCTGTCCCCCTACCTTGGGGAGGTGAATCTCCTCTCTCTCTCTGTCTCTTTCTAATGTAGTTTTTAAATAAACTATATTTTCTATTCTAGAAATAAACAAATATATATTTCATTAGTTACATGTACACTTATAATTGTCTGATCCTCCTGATACATTAGATAATTTATCACTATGGGCTTTTGCTTTTTGAGTGTTCCCCCCCCAACATTTCTTATCTTGAAGTCTGTATTGTCTGACATTCATAAAATCACTACAAGCTTAATTTGCTTCTTGGTTTACTTTCTGTCTATTAGTGCATAAATTTTATTTCTTTCGGGCAGCATAAAACTGATGCTTACTTTTTAATTCAGTCTGAGAATCCCTGAATTTTATGGTTTAGCCCATTTTTATTTAATACAAGTATCAATATGATTTTATTACATTTTCCATTTTGTCAATTATTGAGCATTTCTCTTGCCTGCTTTTCTGTTTCTCCCTTCCTGCTTTATTAGCACTCTATTTTCACTATTTGATTACCTTTGAAAGGACGGTTCTTCGAGAAATTACAAGATTTATATATGACACACTCAATAATTCGGGAATAACATGAAACTACATTAGGTAAACTATAAGCAATTTGCAGCACTAGACTTTGTTCTTCCATCTTTTACACTATTGTCATATATAGCATATCTATGTTGTTTATCTTTTCAACGTCATAAATATTGTGTCATAATTATTCATTTTAAAGATTTATATGACTTTTGAAGAAATTAAGGTAAAAGAGGGAAATGCACATATATTTATGTATATGTGAATATCTCTGTGTACGCATATATACATAAAGTATATGTTTACATCATACATCCGATACATAGATTATATATGTGTGAGTTTATATATATGGATATATAGAGAAGAGATACAGAAACAGAGCAATTGTTACTTATTGACTAATATTTTTAATGTTCCTCATCTCTCTTTACAAGACTTTGGTCTTCAAGTTCAATCATTTCTTTTAGTCTTTATTATACTGAAACTAATCATTTCTTTTAGTCTTTATTATACTGAAACTAGGATTAAGACAAATGGAGTTTTCCTCAAGGTAAAATTGATTATTTTTGAAGTATAATTTCACTGGGCATAAAATCTTTTTTGAGATGTTTATTTGGGGTTTTTTTTGCTCCAGCACTGCATATATATTGTTTTCATAGTTTCTGATAAAATATTCTCTGCCACCATTGTTAGCATTTTTTTTTCTTGTATAAAACGTATCACATATTATTTTTCTTTGGCTGCTTTAGAAATTTCTTTTTGTGTTTCATTTTGATGTGTCCAGAAGTGTTAAGGTTTTTTTTTGTATATTTATTGGTTTGCTTTAATGAATTTGTTGAATTTTAAATTATATCTGCATACAATGTGGGAAACTTTCAGCCATTTTTCTTTTAAGATTATCTCTGCTAATTTCTATTCACTCTTGTTTCCTTCTGGGATGTCAAGAAAACACACACACACACATATTTTTTCCCTCTTCTTTCTTCTTCTTCTGCTTTTTTTCCTTCTCCCTCTCCTTCTCCTCCTCCTCCTCCTCTTCCTCCTCCTCCTTCTTTTTGTATTGGGTAATTTCTACTAATATACCTTCAAATTTCATACATATGTGTTTCTTTATGTCTATTTTACTACTAGTCCAACCTATTGAATTTTGATCACAGTTATAGTTTCCATCTCCCTTTCCCTGTTGAGAGCCCTTTAAAAAAATAAATACCATAATTTTCTTTAATTCTTTGAGCACATTTAATTTAAAAAGCATGTATACATTTATTGTCTTTTGCAAGTTTCCACTTGCAAAATACTACATTACAACCTTCTCGGTGTCAGTTTCCATTGACAGCTTTCTTTTCCTAAATGTGAGTTATTCTTCCCTGTTTTCTTAAATACCTAGTAATTTTTGGTTGAAAATAAGCATTATACATTAACAGTAATACATTAGTCTGTCAATAATATTGTGATATAATGTTTTTCTCTAACATTTTTGTTATTGTTAATCCAGTATATGGTTTACCTGTCTAGAATGTTACTACCAACATTTTTTCCCCTATGATATGCAGCCACTGATGTATTTTCTCTTTATATGTAACTTCACAGATTTTTCTGTCTTTTTTTAGAAAGGTACCCTGGAAGTCTCCACTCGATGTAATTAAGAAGTTAATTAAGAATTTGAGCAGAAAGGAAGTTCACCTCTCTCTCTGCCATCTTAGGTTCTCACCTCCATCACTTTAAGCCTGCTGCACAAGGTGTGCGTGAGTTGGAAGTGGAATCCATTTTTAAAAAGCAGAACCTTATGGGTATTGTCTGTTGCAGATCTTTCAAGATTTTGTTTCTTTCTTTTTACTATAGAGTTTTGAAAGCCTATAGACTCTCCCCTCTGTAAGCATAATCTAGCAATCAGTGTGCTATTGTATCTCTATACACTTCCACTTCTTTTAGCCATGGTGGTCCTCTTACAATCTAGAGGCGTTTCTAACCCTGAAGAGTTTTCTGGAAACTTGAACCAATAAGGCCATAATATATGCAATTTCCTGTCTTCCTTTGCTTTGGGATTCTTTCCCTTGTGTCTAAAGAGTAGTTTCTAAAAATCCATTTTAAATTTTTTTTACCCATGCCAAAGTTTTATGACTGCTTTATTTTACAGCCATTTGCAAAAGTCCAGATACTTGTGTTTTAACCAGAAAAAAATTACTGTACTGTTTTATAGTACTATTGATTTGAGTGTTGAAGATAGAGATATCAATTAATTCTATATCATTAATTGGGGAAAATAGGAAAATATTTCACCCCATTCCCAAAGATTCTGATGTACACTTGACAAAAATATATTTTTAAAATGTCTGGTAACAACAACAAAAAAAAGTGACTGGTACAAGGGGTTGGCCAATTTACTCTCATCCCTGGCCTTGGAGCACCTGTTAGAAGGCATCATGTTATACTGCCTTTTAAAAGCGATGTGTTGGCGTGATAGATCTCTGGGAGCATTTCTCTGGATCCCACTTTATACATTCCGCTTTGCCAAAGTAGAAGTGAGAAACTCATTTGGAGTGAAGACACAGTTATGTGCCAAGGCAGGGGTCCTCAAACTACGGCCCGCGGGCCACATGTGGCCCACTGAGGACATTTATCTGGCCCACCGGGTGTTTTTGCCACCACTGCCTGTCCTGCCTAGCAGGTGACTCGTCGACCAGCAGTGCGCATGTATGGAATGTGCGTCGTACTCTCCGACTCCCCTCCTTCTCTCTGTCTCTCGATTCCTCCTCTCAGTCTCGGGTGTGATCGGGCGAGTCATCGGCTTGCCTGTGCAGAGCCTGCTGCTGCCTGAGGTCAGAGGTAAGAACAAATTAGGATTTATTATTATTTTTTTTAAGTTAGGAGGTCTTTTTTTTTTTTAATTTTGCACTTAGTAGGGCCTTTTTTTGCGGTTAAAGGGGGCCTTTTTTTTCTCAAGTTAGGAGGTCTATTTTTTTTTTTTCAGATAGGGGACACCTTTTTTTGAAGTTAGGAGAGCTTTTTTTGAAGTTGGTTAGTTGGTTGGGGGTGGTTTCTAGGGGGGTTGCATCACAGTGATAACACAAATAGCACTCAGTGCTAATGCAAATGGTCAGTGCTCATAGGTAATGCAAATGGTCAGCGCTCAGAGGTAATGCAAATAGTCAGTGCTCAGTGGTAATGATAATTGTAAGTGCTCAGTGTTAATGCAAATGGTCAGCACTCAGTATTAATGCAAATTGTCAGTGGTCAGTGTTATCACAAATGGTCAGCAGTCAGTGTTAATGCAAATGGTGAGTGCTCAGTGTTAATGCAAATGGTCAGTACTCAGTGTTAATGCAAATGGTCAGTGCTCAGTGTTATCACATGGGGGCCCCAAACTGGTAACCTGCCTGGGGCCCCATGGGAACTTAATCCTGCTCTGCAGACAGCCGAGGAGTAGGAAACTCAATTTAATTGGCAGTAAGTGCATTTGTATTCTGATTGCTATTCAGTTGTGTATGATGTTGTATGTTGTGTGATGTGTAAGCCCCGGTTCACACTGTTGCAATCTCTGAGCAGTGCGAGTTCAGTCATATGCTTGTATGGCTGAACTTGTATTAGATTCGGAAGAAGAAAGGCATACGTGCCTTCTTTTTTCCTGCAGTGGAATCTGACTGCATGGGTCTTCTTACCCATGCAGTCAGATTCCTGTGTGAGTTCACAGATTGCAGTGTGGTTTGCACAGGGTAGTGTGAACTGGAAAGGTGGTGGAGGAACCGGCTCTGTAATCGTGCCAGTTCCTGCACCGCACCAGTGTGAGCCTGAGGTAAAAGGTAAAAGCGGAGTTCCACCAGCATGGGCACTGATGAGGCTGAAATGATGTGGACTGGTAAGGCTGCATTGATGGACACTGATCAGACTGCAGTGATGGACACTGATCAGACTGCATTGATGGGCAGTGCAGTCTGTATGCCTCTGGGTGGGCAAAGTTATTGCTGGTATATTGTTTTTGTAGCGCTGTGTGTGTGTGTGTGTGTGTGTGTGTGTGTGTGTGTATTTTACTAATAGCAATTTGGAATCCCTAGGAAACAATGATGTCAAGAAAGAGAAAAATTGACTCGGAGTGTAGAATATTCAAAGAACAGTGGACTTATGATTACTTTTTCATGCAGTACAAGAAAAGAGCTGTGTGTTTGATATGCCAGAATATAGTGTCTGTGTTCGAAGAATACAATTTGCATCGACACTATCAAACTCAACATAAAGCATATATGATTGTTTGGTTGGAGAAGTGAGAAAAGATAAAATATTAAAACTGAAAAATACATTGACAACTCAGCAAAATACTTTTGTGAAGCAGAAGCAGCTAAATATTTCATCACTGTGAGCAAGTTTTCAAGTTGCCAGACTAATAGCGTGCACTAGCAGAGCATTTGTGGAGGGAGAATTTGTTAAAGAATGCCTTCTTTCTGTTGCCAAAGAGATGTGTCCAGAGAAGGCCGATTTATTTAGTACAGTGAGGTCTTTCAGGACCTACAATTACACGAAGGATTGAAGAAATGGGAGACAATTTGCATCAGCATTTGCAAAACTCTGCAAAAAAACTTTCCTATTTTCCTTGGCACTCAACGAAAGCAATGATGTTCGTGATTCTGCACAACTTCTAATTTTTATTCGTGGGATGAATGACTGTTTCGAAGTCACAGAAGAACTTGCTGCACTGCAAAGCATCAAAGGAACAACTACAGGAGAGGATATCTATGAAAAGTTTTGCCAAACTGAATGCTTTGGAGCTGGACTGGGCTAAACTAGCCAATGTGACAACTGATGGTGCTCCTAGCATGGTGGGGTCTAAGAAAGGAGTAATTGCTCGCATTAACAAAGAGATGGGCAAACATAACCATTCTCATCCAGTAGCCATACACTGCCTCATCCACCAACAAGCGCTGTGTAGTAAATCACTGAAGTGGGACTCTGTTATGAAATTTGTGGTATCTTGTGATAACTTCATTAGAGCTAATCCACTAAACCACAGACAATTTCAGGAATTTCTGTCTGAGCTAAATGTTGCCTATGAAGATATTCTGTACCACACAGAAGTCCGTTGGCTGAGTCGAGGGAGAGTTTTGAAACATTTCTATGACTTACTTCCACAGATTACAGCTTTTCTGCTTTCAAAAAACAAAGAAGTACCAGAGCTCAATGATGCAGAATGGAAATGGCACCTTGCCTTTCTGACAGATGTAACAGAGCTACTCAACAGCTTCAATGTGCAACTTCAAGGAAAGGGGAAGCTCATCTGTGATATGCAATCACATGTGAAAGCATTTGAAGTAAAATTAGGCCTCCTCATCAAACAAGTGAAGGAAGAAAACTTCTGCCATCTCCCCACAACTCAAAATCTGTTCACGGGAAAAACCATTGGTTGCATTCCCAAACAAAACATGTGTGGATTCACTGGAAAAGTTGCAAAAGGTGTTCCAATTTAGTTTTAAAGATCTTCATCTCCATGAACAGGACATACAGCTTTTCTGTAACCCATTTTCTATTGACATTGAAAATATGGATACAATTTCCCAAATGAACTGGCTGAACTGCAGAATTGTGACTCTCTGAAAGACGCATTCAAGTCAAGCAGCCTTCTTAATTTCTATGCATCTCTCCCCTCTGGGACATATCCTAATCTCAGGAACCATGCACTCAAAATGGCAACCATCTTTGGCAGCACTTATATCTGTGAACAGACTTTTTCCAGAATGAAACATCTGAAATCTCCAACCAGATCTAGACTAACTGATGCACACTTGCATTACTTATTACGACTAGCAGTGACAAATATGGAACAGGACATTGACCATCTCATTAACCAAAAGCAGGCCCATAGTTCCCATTGAAATACTGGTAAGTTTGTTGATTTAACTTTAATTGTTCTTCATTTCAAATATTGTATTTGTTCCCGTTTTGTTTTTTCACTTCAAAATAAGATATGTGCAGTGTGCATAGGAATTTGTTCATAGTTTTTTTTTAAACTATAGTCTGCCCCTCCAATGGTCTGAGGGATAGTGAACTGGCCCCTGTTTTAAAAGTTTGAGGACCCCTCAAAGTTTGAGGACCCCTCAAAGCGTGCTAAGGCTTTGAACGCAGATGCATCTACATGAGATTTTTACTTGGAAGCGTCTTATGAGACCTGAGATGCCACACAGGATATCCTCTGATAAGTGAGAAATCTCACAGCTTTCCAAAACAGTAGCAGCAGAGCTCCTAGCAATAGCTGCCACTGCTCAAAGTTGAATTTTGCTGTGACCATGCCCAGCAATAGAGACATATGGACGGGTGAGTGCTGTACTACCTCAGGGGTATATATCCTTCTTCTGATTCATTTGGCTACAGTGTGTCATGGTTTTTTGCAACCAAGGATCCTAACATGTGCATTTCTTATTAGGCTTCACTGATTTTTGCAATATTTTATTTCATTAGATACCTAGTTTTGTTCAATTTGTTCTTCTGAAAAAGTGTAAGTATATGTGTGTATTTGTCTCTCAAATGTACTGAAGTAAAAACTGGCTTTTCAGATTTTAATTTTCTCAGAGAATAACACAGTACATCTATTGAAAATTGTGGTGGTAGTCTAACCAAGTATTAAAACATTTAGATGTTAAAAGCAGCAAATATGTGTGTGTGTTGTGTGTGTGTGTGTGTGTGTGTGTGTGTGTGTGTGTGTACACTTTTTTCTAGATCCTTCATTTAGAAACTGTTTCTATTTGTTCAGTTACTTAACTATTTTAGGACTCATTTTTTCTCATCTGTGAAAAATTAATTATAATAACTACTCTGCAGAAATTTATGTGGATTAATGAGATTTTACCTGTAAAACACCACAACCCCTAGCATAGAATAAGCACTCCAAAATGTTGCTTAAAAAAATAACTAATGCTGCATTTGGAGCATTCTAAGATCACACATGCCTTGTATACATATTCGAAATTTCCAAGGTATTTCTCACATTCTTACAATAGTAACACAATGCTACACCTTATTTATACCTTTCAGAATGAAGAAGTGGCTGGGTGCGGTGGCTCAAGCCTGTCATCCCAGCAAATTTGGGAGGCTGAAGTGAGAGGATTGCCTGAGCCCATGGGTTTGAGACCAGCCCGGATAACTTGGTGAGACCTCGTCTCTACAATATATCAAAAAATTAGCCGGGCATGGTAGCATGCCTGTAGTTCCGGCTACTTAGAAGGAAGAAGCAGAAGGATCATCGGAGCCCAGCGGGTCGACACTGGGGTGGCCATGAGTGTGCCACTGCACTCCAGCCTGGGCGACAGAGTGAGACTCCAACTCAAAAAAAAAAAAAAAAGTGTCTCACTATTGCTTCAGAGTAACTTTTAAGTAGTCACATGGCCTTGTCTTTGTTAAAGGCCATGTTCTCATCATGTTTTGTAAGTACTGTTTTAAGCACTTTATTAGCCTAAATAATTTATTTTATCTTTTTAGATATGATACACTGCTAAAGTTTCATTGAGATATAAAAATTTTGACCTGCCTTATTTCACAAAACATGAAATAAACTCTTGTGATGCGTTCTTTTTTAAAAATATATTTAGGCTGGGCACTTTGAGAGGCCGGGTGAGGGGATTGCCTGAGTCCATGGGTTTGAGAACGGCCTAGGCAACTTGGCGAGACCTCATCTCTACAATATATCAAAAACAGCCGGGTGTGGTAGCATGCACCTGTAGTTCCGGCTACTTGGAAGGTTGAAGCAGAAGGATCGCCTGAGCCCAGCAGGTCGATACTGGGGTGGCCATGAGCCTACCACTGCACTCCAGTCTGGACCACGGAGTGAGATTCCAACTAAAAATATATACATATTTAATTTAATTTTTATTATAGAGCTGTGGGATACAAGTGAGGACTAACTGCATAAGTGGGGTGAATGAAGGTGAAGTTTGGGCTTCTAACTGGTCCTCACTCCCCCTGGTAATGTACTAGGTACCCTCTTTGTTTTCACATGCCCCCTTCTATCATCCCTCTCTCTCTCCTGTAGCACTGCCCAGTGACTGCCAATCTCTCCCTTGTGCTAATATGACTATTGTCCAAAACCCACGTATGAGTGAGAACATGCAGTACTCAGCTCTTTGTTTCTCCAACTCCTTCCAATTTGCTGCATTTCTGAATTGCACTAGATTTTAGCCTGGGTGGTAGACCTTGGAATGTTTTCCTTTCTCTTGCAGAACCTGCCCTCCTGCCTTGTTTCTGCAGGCACAGCATGTCTAAGGGTTCTGAACATATTCTGGAAGTTGCCTCTCTCTTATGTTGTCTCTGTAGGCAGTAGATCCTGGCACCTGCTTGCTGTGGCTAGCATTTTTACATGATTTGGTATATTTCATTCCTGTGACATGTAACAATACAACCTTACTGACTAGAAGTTCTTTTTTAGGGAATTGTAAATATCTAATTTAGTTCAGGCAAGGTATAATTTAGAAAAGCCTGTATTATAAATAGGACAAGGAGATCAATAACTAAGTCATCAACACCTCTCCCCAAATCATAATGGGTGCTTAGTAGCTTAATTTGCCACATCAACATAAATGCAAACAGGTAATAGAAATCAGTTAGTCTATGGAGGAGATAAAAATTACGGTATGACAGGACGGATGTTAGAACTAAATACATCTCATTGCTTGTTAACAGTAAATACTTTATTTATATTGTTTTTATGAGACCCTTACCAGTATATGTAAGAACAATTTTGTTTTGCTTTTTCACATCTGGTTTTATTTCAACAGGAAGGTAAATTTATTACCACAAAAATTTTTATCTTTTTTAGAGCAAAAAAATTAACAGGTTTTGCACCATTAAAACATCTATTGTAAAACTATGTTTTTGGACTAGTACCCTGACATTCCGTACTACTCACTTCCCACTCAAGATTTTTTTTTAATTTAGAAATATAGAGAATTTTAATACATAACAATGATCAGTGCTTTTAGAAAATATTTCTGACATTTTGCTTTTGTATTGTTTAATTAAACCTAATTTTTGTTTATTTGTTTATTTTAATTATTGACTCAATGTTTAATGTCCTTCAGGGATCTCCCTATATTCATCAAAATAGACCTTCTTTGAAATAGATTATATCTTCATTGAATAAGCCTAATGGAAATGGGAGGTGGAGGAAACAAAAACTTTACAAAATCAATTAACTTCAGGATATTGGTTGTTTCAAATTTCCATAGTATTTTCCATTGTTCACTTTGGAAAGAAAGCTGTCACAGCAGGGTTCAATTTTCTAAATAAACAACATATAGTCATGAATCTCTTTACTGAAAATGTGTTTAGACATATTAAGCACCAAAATTAAGATGATCTAGTATGTTAGTTAATGATGCCAGTGGCAACATATGAAAATACTTCTTTGCAAAGAAAAACCCAGATGCTCTAGTCATCTGATAACATGTGTGTATGTAAAATTACTAAAATTATTACATCTATTGTTACCTATGTGTTTTACACATTGAAATATTTCTTTTAATTAAGACATTTTCATTTTCCTAGGAGTCTGTATTAGAACATCACCTTTTCACTATGATGCTAAAGGCTGAATATCTAACTATACATATTCCCTGAAGGAGATTCCAAATACTGTACTCAGGCTTTATGAACCTTAACCTCTTTTTTTATCTGAGCATCACTGGGTGTGGGTAATATGATACAGTTACCCAGGCTAAGCAGTGCCAGGAATCTAAACTTTAAGAAGGAAAATAGTTCCTTCAAATGTGAACTGCCTACATTTCATTAACATGCTCACAAATGGAATGTTACATATAAAAGCTAACATTCTCACCACTACAGGCCCCCTGCATGCAATTCTAGTGGATGGTAGATTAGAAAAAAAAATTTTTTAAGAGGTGTTGAAGGATAGCAATGAAATCTGCTAACAAAAAAGTTGTAAAGATTATATTATAGTTTAGCATTTAGTGCATAAGGTGTAGAGAAAACTGATTCGTGTAACTGTAGCCTCCAAAAAACAGTTGTCCAGAAAAAAAAAATGCAAATGAAATGTTATTCTCTGACGCTAATTAATTTCTTCTCATTCTAAGCTTCATAATGTGTCAAATTCAAGATAATAATAGAGAACAAAAGCTGCTTGATTACTAAATTGTTTTAGGGGTGGAATTGGTGAGGTATAAACACAGTACAACCAACAGGTCCAAATGGGTTTTAAATGCATCTTAATTTATAACTACAAAGTAAAAACACCCACTTACAGGAACACAGGAAAAAAAATAATAATGCTGAGCAAATGTTTGATTTAACATTTAAATTAAACACCAGCATCACAAACTTCTAGAAAGCATCAATTAATTACAAATCTTCCTGATATACATTGTGCAATTTCCATTATCATGCCTATTTAGAGACACAAAACATATAAAAATTGAAAATGGAACTATAAACCAGAAAGGTAGGGAAAGGACAAATTCTCTCTTTCTCTCTTCTTGTTCTGGGATATTGTCTTCCTCTGCTCTTAGACATCTGTGCTCCTGGTTGGACCTCAAACTTGAACTGGGACTTGTACTACTGTCTTTCCTGAACATTCTGCTTGAAGAAGGCAGAGTGTGGACCTTCTCTACCTGCATAATTACATGAGTCAATTACCAAAAACAAGTGAATCTTTTACTCACGCCTCTACTCACTCACTCACTCACTCACTCATCTCCTCTACTCAAAACAAGTGAATCTTCGAGAGAGAGAATAGATGGATGGATAGATGGATAGATAGACAGACAGACAGACAGACAGACAGACAGACAGATAGATAGATAGATAGATAGATAGATAGATGACAGACAGACTGGTAGAGTCTCTGGAGAAGCCTAACTAATAAAGTATGGTATTATTCATCTTTTGTCGGTGCATGCCATCTTTGTCTTTCACTTGGAAACTTTCTATTGTTGTATAAACCACTAAAGGCAGTTCCATTGACACAATCAAATCTTTCCTCAACTTTGCATCTTCTTCTGGTCAGTGACCTCCTGCTTTCTCCCATTCACGACAGACTTCCAAAGGAGCAGTGGGCTATTCACTACTTTCCTTTACATCGTCCCTTCTTTACTCACCTGCCACCACCAGCCTGTGGACTTGATCACTCCATGGAGACAGTGTTTCCCAGAGTTACCAGGATCATTTTGCAGTTAGAGCCAGAGGTCACTTTTTTATAGTAAGACCTTTAATTGTAGTTTTTCCTATTGCATAAGTTGAACATGATCATTGTAGACACTTTAAATTAGACAGATAAGCAAAATGACAGGGAAAAAGAAAAACTCTCACAATCTTGATTGCACTTTAGGTAATTTCATTTTACTCACCTAAAATTTTTTGTTAAGTTTCTTTTCCTATGATCACGTTTGGCTACAATATCATTTTTAAAATCAGTGTCATATAAATATAATATAACTCACAAAATCTATACCATACTGTTAGGAACATACTTTTTTCTATTACATACATCATGGCAGATAACTGATCACATTCTTGGGCCACTTTTTATTTATAAAGCTTATTTCATTTCACTTCTGAATAACACTCAGAACTACTGACCATTCTTCCAGAAACACTCTCCCCTTCCCCTGATGAGCCAGCATCCTTAAGCTTTTTCTTTGTCACTACTTCTTTCTTCTTCTATAGGTCTAACTCCCCCCACCTTATTATGTTACATCTTATTACCCTACATCATGTGTTTATGCCCCATTTATTTTTTATAAATTTGGTTTATTTATTTATGCAAATTTATAAGCTATTCCATCACTACCAAGTTGCTACCTCTTGTGGTGCAAAATGTGACAGACTGGTGGATTCAGTTGCTCTGAGCCCACATATGTTGATGCATTAGTCTGACTCAGTGCTGTATGTTAGTGCATGAAACACAGGAAGCCCTTGGATAGTTCGACCGAAGCCCCAAAGACAGGTAAGGCAATATAATATCCAGAACATGATTTTATTCTAGTCAAAATAAAATCACTGCCCTTTCAAGGCTGGAAAACTCCAATATAGTCAACTTTTCCCCAAGTGCTAGATGCTTCCTCAGTGAATGCACCCAACTGGGACTCAGTGTTGGATTCAGTGTCTGGCAATTTGGACATTAAGAGCATGAGTAGTGATGTGGCAGAGTCTAAACCTACAGATGTGGAGATCCTGTTTATAAACCCATTGCAACAGTTCTTGGGGGTCCATAGCACATCCTGGCTAGTGTCAACTGACCACATCAGGGTCAAGTACACTACAAGGGAGTTGTTGCTTTTTTTTCCTTCTATGTATGACAGTCAGAAATAGGACTGGTTGCCAGTAAAAGTAAATCAACTTTATCTTGGTATGTGTGTTTTCTCAATTCTATGTCTCAAATCTTTTGGTCTTTGCAGTCAATCAACTCAGGTGCCTAGGAATGAGTATTAGTTGGAAGGTTTCAGCATGGTGCCAGGATCAAAGTGATATTTAAAAAGTGCAAGACAGGTCATTGTTTTGTTAAGCACTGACCAGGCCATGTGTTCTTTGAGCTATGGCAACCATGTTTTCTTAGCTTTGGACCCCTTCCCAACCTTGGGAAGGCGAACCTCTCTCTCTCTCCTCTCTCTCATACATTTTCTAAATAAACTATAGTTTCTAACTTGCAATCTAACAAAACCTACAACTAAAATTATAATAAGTGTTGAAAAATCAGAGGCCTTTTCTCTTAGATCAGAAACACAGCAAAGATGTTTTGTCTTACAATTCCTATTCAATCTCATACTAAAAATTATATCTAGTTAAATATGTAAAGAAAAAGGTATACAAATTGACAAGAAAAATAAAAACTGCATGTGTGTGTACAGATGATATGATTTTTTTATGTAGAAGAATCCCAAAGAGTCAACAAGAATCTCCTAGAACTAAGACATTATAATGAGGTTCAGGATCTAATACTGAGATACTAAAATCAATATTTTTTCCTATATATCAGAAATAAAATGTTTGTAATTTGAAATTTAAAATGCAATGTCATTTACAATACCACCATATAATAAAATACTTATACATAGATCTAACAAAATATGTATACAACCTATATAAAGAAAACATAAAACTATAATGAAAACATATCAAAGGAGAACTAAATAAAATTTAAAAATAGTCCATGTTCATAAATATGAAGACTTGAGATTCTCAAGACGTGAATTCTTCCCAACTTGATCTATAGATTCAACAAAATTGCAATTAAAATTCCAGCAAGTTATTCTGTATTTTGACATACTTCATTCTGAAGCTTATATGGAAAGACAAAATACCCAAAATAACCACCTCAAGTTGGAGAACTGACAATACTACCTTACTTCAAGGCTTATTATAAAGCTATAGTAATTATTACAGTATGGTAATGGTGACATATTAGACCAACAGATAATGTAACAGAATAGAGAGTCCTAAAATAGAATGACATAAAAATAGTCAACTGATTTTTGGCAAAATAGCAAAGGCAATGAAATAGAACAAAGATACCCCCCTTTTTTTTCTTTTTTACAAATGGTATTGTAACAATTGGATAATCATTCATGTGTGAAAAAAATGAACCTAGATACACCCTTTACAAAAATTAACTCAAAGTGAGTCAAAGACCTAAATGTAAAATGCAAACTATAAAAGTTCTGAAAGATTTAGGTGATTGTGAGTTTGGTAATCACTTTTTTCGATACAGCACCAGAAGCATGATCCAAAAAGAAAAAAAAAAAAGCTGACGTGTTGGACTTCATTAAAGTAAAATTTTTGCTTTGTGAAATATAATATAAAGATAATAAAATAACAAGTAGCAGAGTCCTAGAAAATATCTTCAAAACACATATCTGACAAAGGACTTTTATTCAAAATACACAAAGAAAACTTCAAATGCAACAATAATAAAACAAACACCCTCTTAAAAATACCTAAAAGATCTAAACAAACACCTCACCAATGAAGATATACAGATGGCAAGTAAGCGTAAGAAAAGATGCTCAATTACTTATTGCATCATTGAATTGCACATTTTTTAAAAAATGAGTTATCACTATGCACCTACTAGAATGTCTGTAATCTGGAATGTCTAGAACAAAACACCAAATTCTGGCTAGAATATGCATTAACAAGAACACTCACTCATTGCTGGTGGAATTGCAAAATGGTACTCCACTCTGGAAGCCTGCTAGGCAGTTTCCTACAAAACTAAACATCCTCTTACCATACTGTAACACTTACTCAAATGAGTTTGAAATGTGTGTCCACACAAAAATCTGCACTTGAATGTTTATAACATCTGTATTTATAATTCCCCCAAATTGGAAGCATCCAAGATGTTCTTCAGTAGGTGAATGGATAAAAATAAAAGTGTGATACATTCATACAATGGAAAGTTATTCACTGAGAAAAAAAATTAGTTATCATGCCACAAAAAGACATGAGTAAAGTAGCTAACCTAAAAAGTCCATATAGTGTATGATTCCAACTATGTGACATTTTAGAAAAGGCAGGTCTATAAAGACAGTATAAAGATTAGTGATCCCTAGGAGTTAGCATGGAGGGTGTGTAAAAGGAAAGAATAAATAGATAGGAACAGGGGAATTTTAAGGTAGTAGGATTATTCTGCATTTTATTATACAAGTAGATACATGAAATTAGAATCTTGTCAAAACTCACAGAACAGTAAAAAAAAAAGTATACCTAATGTAAACTATGGGTATCAGCTAATTATAACATATCAATGTGGGTTCATCAACTGCAACAAATGTACCACACTAATGCAAGCTGTGAATAATTGGGAAAACCGTGTGATGAGGGAGAGGGATGTGTATGAAAACTCTCTGTGCCTCCCCTTCAATTTTTTGATAGACCTAAAACTTCTCTAAACTATTTTATTTTAATTATTTTAAGACTTTAAGATAATAGTAACTTATTTTACAAGCAGTATGTCTTGAGAAATATTCATCAGTTACGTGAGAGTCCCTGTGTGTTCCAACCTATTAAAAATGAAAAGAATATGAATGTCTGCTAAAACCAACGTATCCAAGTGGTATTCCTTGAAGGCAAGTAACATGATACAATCCTAAAAACAAGCAATGTAATAGTTTAAAAATAGTTTAAAACGACAAACCCTTTCAGAAAACATTGGGAACAATTATAATTGTTTTTAAAAGTTAGACAAATAAGACCTGCATGAATTTGTCTAACAATTCATGCAACAACTAAATGATAACTACCAAGACAATTTCAGAAATATCTGAATAAGCCAGGAGTAAATTGGAGTCAATAAAAGCTTAAATATCTATATATTCCTTTCTGATACTAAAAAAGTGATTTTGTTTCCTGAAGTCATTTTCTATATTAGATGAAACCGTTTACCTCCAAATCTATCTTTTCCATATGACTACCATTGTTCCACCATCCAGCTTGTTTCACATTTTGATTCCTTACAAATAATAACCAACACCTATCTTTAACTCTATGTTGAAGTAAAATAAACCATCCCATTAATTTTTAAACAGAAACATTCAAATATCATATCATCAGAAAAATGTAAGTCTTCATAAAAGTACACATGAAGAAAGAAATGTCTAATTGTGAGTAACAAATAAGAGTATATCTTATGTAGAGGACGTCATTGTACCTCTGAAACAAGGAGAGCAATGTTTGAATTTTACCCAAGTGATGAACACTGAAAAAGTAACTGACATAGTGTTCCCATTTTAAAGATAGAGACACAAAGGCTTGGAGTGTCAAAGTGAGGATTGAAGGTCACACTGAATGTTAGTGGAGAGACTGGAACCATCTTTACAGTTAGCTTTTTCTCAGCAACCCCTACACACAATGCTTCTAAGAGAAACCACTAAGAAGTTGTTAAAGCACAAACGTCTCTGGGATTAAAAACAAAATTAACAAAAACAGTTTATTAAAGATTCTGATATCTAGAATTATATTTCAAGTATTATAAATACATATGTGTGTGTATGCACGTGTGGGTGTGTGCGTGTGTGCGTGTGTGCATACACATGCATGAGGGGGAACCCCTCCCAAAAATGAAATTATGTTTTAGAGGGTGGGCCCCTTGTAGTACAGGCTTCTCCCGCTAGGTAGGTATCCCAGGAACCCATAGGCATCTGTGTACCATCTAGCATTGTGGTGAGAGGCTGCAGTCGACTCCAATAAATTTTTTCGTAGAAATTCTTTCAACAGCCAGGCTCGGTGACTCAGCCTGTAATCCCGCGCCTTGGGAGGCTGAGGTGAGTGGATTGCCTGAGCCCGCGGGTTCGAGACCCGCCTGGGCAACTTGGCGAGACCTCATCTCTACAATAAATCAAAAAAAATCAGCCTGGCGTGGTAGCGCGCGCCTGTAATTCCGCCTACTCGGAAGGCTGAGGCGGAAGGATCGCCGGAGCCCAGCAGGAGAGGCTGCCGTGGCCACGGCACTCCAGTCTGGGTGACAGAGTGAGACTCCAACTCAAAAAAAAAAAAAAAAGAAAGAAAGAAAAAAAAAAAAGAAATTCTTTCAATGTGTTTGCCCATTTTGTGATGGGTGATTTACGAGCACGCCTGCCCATACCACACTGAGTGCTCAGCAGTTTGTGGCCAAAAACGGCATAACCCTAATGCCCCATCTTCCCTGTTTACCTGATCTCACCGCGAGTGACTTTTCCATGTTCCCTCAGATGAAAAAAGGGAAAAATTTTGCCAACATGGAAGATGTGAAACAAAAAATGGCGGAAACACTAAAAGACATACAAATGGATGAGTTCAAAAACTGTTTTGAGCAGTGAAAAAAGTGTCTCAATAGGTGCATTGCATCAAATGGAGAGTACTTTGCAGGTGACTGAAGTTTAAACATATAAGAATAAATGAACAATTTTTTATTTGAAAAATTTCATTTTGGGGAATCCCCCTGGTATGCATATGTATTTTATAATATACAGTTGACCTTCCATGCCTGTGGGTTTTACATCTGTGATTTAATCAATGATGGATCAAAAATATTTGGGAAAATATTTCTGATTGCATCTATTTTGAACTATTACACTATACTAGACTATTTTTATTGTCATTAAAAGATAATACAGTATAGCAATAATTTGCATAGCATTCATACGTTATTACGTACAGAAAGTAATCTAAATATGATTGAAAGCACACTGGAGAACGTGCATAGCTTATATGCAAATCTTACACTATTATTTGTAAGGAACTTGAGCATTCATTGATTTGATGCCTGCTGAGGGTCCTGGGACCAATCCATGTTACCAAGGAACAACTGTCTATGTAAAAATCATGAAATGAGTTATATATATGGAATTCTTTCCCATTACTCTATAAAACACAACCTAATTAATCTACAGGTAAACTTGTAGTGCAGATATAGTTAGGTGAAATAGTGGAGGTTATTAATAAAAGGCAATTTGAAAAACAGTGTGATCACTGGGGAAATGAAAGTCTGATAGGATATGAGTTTAGGCTAAGAGTTGGTGGTGATGGAGCTACAACCCAATATATACTTCCAGTGCCCTGGTATCTAAGTCCCCCATGGCTAAACACTTTCTTTTTTGGAAAAAAGAAACATTTATTCAAGCCAGAAGTATTCTAATAACTACATTTCTGAATTATTCTTTTTTAGTACTTTATAACACCTATGAATGCCAAGACACAAAGTTAATTTGGACATTGTTTTGAGTAATAGTGACATTGGGGAAACCCAGCAAATGGTTTAATAGGAGAGTTGCAAAAAATAGAAGCCATGGTCGTAGTTGCTCTTCAAGAGATTTCATTTCCCACAACTGTAGTAACTGGGACATACAGTGCTGCTCCACCTGAATCTTCCCGCACTAGGACAAATTGGGCCACTAGAATAAGACTTCTTGAACTTTAATACGCATGCAAATTGTCAGAAGTTCTCATTAAAATACAAATTCTGATTCAAGAGATCTGAGGCAGGGTCTTTGAAATGCCCCAGGAAGAGCTGACAGATAAAATACAGGACACCAGAACAATTTGAATTTCAAATATTCAATGAAAGATACACAATTTTCTTCATATATATCTGAAATTCAAATTTATTCTGATGCCCTGTGTATTTATTTGCTAAGCTTAGTAGCTGTCTTCACATGTGATGTGGGTGCCATATACCAAAGAGCAACCCTCTGGGATACATATGCCTTCAGAGAATGAATGGGGAATAAAAATGAGTTGGGTGAAGGCACCAGATTAAGTATGTCAGAAAGACATAGCAATAATAAATGCATACTAACCTAGCAGTAGATCACCAAAATACATAAAGCAGACTAAATAGAAAATCTATTCAATAATTAATTTGATTTTTTTTTACTCCATCAGTAGTTGATAGAACAATAAGACACAAGAAAGAAAGATATGTAGATCATGAAATGTCTCAGCTATGACTCTCTATTTTTACCTACCTCTCCAAATTTTAGGGTGGTTCTCATGATACATAGCATAATATTCTCGAAATTCCTTAGCAAAGTAAGCATAGGAGAAAATCTGGGTGGCCTTGGGTTTGATGATGACTTTTTAGATACTATGCTAAAGTATGATTCATAAAAAGAGAACACTAAGAAGTTGGACTTTATTAAATTTAAAACATCTGCCATGCAAAACAAAACAGAAACAAAAAAACAGTATTTAAAGAATAAAAATCTGCCAGTCACAGTGATCGGGTCAAATTCAACACAATACCCACTAAGTTACCAACATCATTCTTCTCAGATCCAGAAATGAAAATACAGCATTCATGTGGAAACATTAACGATAACAAACAGCCAAAATAATCCTTAGCAAAAGAAACAAAGCAAATCACACTTCCAGACTTCAGACTTTACTATAAAGCTACAGTAATCAAACCAGCCTGGTAATGGTATAAGAACAGGCATATAGACCAATGGAACAGGATAGAGATCTGAAAGCAAAACCTCAATTTCTCAACCAACTCATCTTTGACAAAGCCTCTAACAACCACTGGGGAGAGGAGAACCTATTCAGTAAATGATGCTGGGAAAACTGGCTGATCACATGCAGAAGATTGGAACAGGACCCCTATCTACCACCATACACAAAAATTAACTCTAAATGAATCAAAGACCTAAATGTAAAACCTCAAGCTATAAGAATCTTAGAAAATGCAGAAGACATCGTTATGGAAATTGGAACTGGCAACCAATTCCTATTCAGAACCTTAAATGCCCATACTTTAAGAAATAAGATAGACAAGTGGGACCACATCAAACTAAAAAGCTTCTGCAAAACAAATGAAACCATCAAGAGAGAGGAGAGACAGCCCACAGAATGGGAAAACATATTTACCAACTATATATCTCACAAAGGCCTAAAGTCTGATTTACAAGGAACTCAAATGCATTGAAAGAAAAAAGCAAACAGCCCCACTAAAAAGTGGGCGAAATACATGAATAGACACTTCTCAAAAATAAGATATACAGGCAGTCAACAGGCACATGAAAAGTGATCAGCCTCACCCATCACCAGAGAAATGCAAATCAAAACCACATTGAGATACTACCTAACCCCGGTAAGAATGGTCATCATTAATAAAACAAGCAACAACAGATGCTGGTGAGGATGCAGAGAAAAAGGAACAATTTTACACTGCTGGTAGTAATGCAAACTAGTGCAACCTCTTTGGAAGACAATATGGCAGTTTCTGAAAAAAACTAGAAAATGACCTTCCATATGACCCAGCAGTATCCCTATTGGGACTATACCTGGAGGAACTCAAATTATTCTACAAAAAAGATACCTGCACATGTATGTTTGTTGCAGCTCTATTCACAATAGCAAAAACATAGAAGCAACCATGCTGCCCATCAAAGTGGGACTGGTAAAAATGTGGTACATATACACAATGGAATATTATGCAGCCCAAAAGAAGGACAAACATATGGACTGTGCAGAAACTTTGATGGATTTAGAGTTGATCATACTCAGTGATCTGTCACAGAAACAAAGAACAGAGTACCACATGCTCTCACTCACAACCAGACCTTGAACAATTTGAATTGACAGTAGTGGGAAACTCTCAGGGCAGGGAGGGTGGGATTGGCAGTTGAGGCAAACTGCTAGGAGAGGGAGGGGGCACACCTCATCAACAAGGGTACCTGCATAATCAACGTTTGTATACCTAACCCTGAATTGCACCCTACATCTTTATAATTTAAAAAAATTTAAAGGATCAAAGTCAATCTACAGAATGGGAGAAAATATTTACAAACATATCAAATACATGACTTGAACCAAAATTGCAAGACTTAAAAGTATGTCAGAAACACATATCAAATCTATGACTTGCATCTAAATACACAAGCCTTGAAACTTAATTAGAAAACAAATAACCTGAGTTGAAATTGGGCAAAACATATGAACAGACACCTCACTAAAAAAAAGATATAGAGATGAAAGATAATCACATGAGACAATTATCTATATCATCTTTTACAAGGAGATTGCAAATTAAAATAACATATTGCTGCACATATAATAGAATGCTTAAAGCTTCAAAAAATGGCTGATACCCTTGATGGCTAGGATGCAGAGCAACTCTCATCCATTATTGGAGGGAATGAAAAATGGCAAAGCCTCATTGGAAGGCAGTTTGGTCATTTTTAGAAAAGCTAAACGTAGCTTTACCATTGAACTCAGCAATCAAGCTCCTAAGGATTTATTCAACAGATCTGAAAAACATATAAACATAAAAGACTTTCACGCAGATGTTCCTCACAGTTTTATTCACAACCATTAAAATCCAGAAGCATTCAAGATATCCTTCAATTGGTCAATGGACAAAGTCTTGTACATCCATAACATTCAGTAATATTCCAAAATAAAGAATGAACTACTAAGCCATGAGAATGTATGTATAACATCTTCAGTCATACAACTAATGAAAATAAGTCATTCTGAAAATACCACATTACTATATGATTCCAATTATGTGACAATCTGGAAAAGTCTAAGAGATAAAAAGATCCACAGTTTCCAAGGGACTGGAAGAGGTGGCGAGGGCTAAATAGGTGAAGCAAAGGGGATTTTTTTAAGGCAGTGGAATTCTGCACGGTAGTTGCAAAGATGGATAGATGCTAAGACTCATGCATCTTTCAGCACAAAGTGAATCCTAATGTATCAGAAAGTAAAAATCCTAGAAAGGAAGGCATAACACAACAAGGGAATCTAACTACATTGCAAATGTAGAAAAATAATCTGACTAAAAGGGTGGGATAAAGGGTGCTGATCTATTTCAGCTTTGGAAATGAGTGGAGTCTGTAAGACTAAAAGCAAAAGAATCTGTACACAAACACATTATAGTTAGCAAAGAGGTTTTCTACACAGTTACAGTGTTAACAGGTCTGATACAGAACATTAACTAAACACACAGTGGGAAATGGAATCTGTTTCCTTACTTTTAGAGTGTACAGAGTCACACTCACTGACCCGTTTTCTCCTTTAGCTTTTCCTTAGAATGAATTCCATGATACCCTGTTAGGGTTCTAGGATCCATGCTGTGATAACCCAGTCAAATAAACATGCTACTTAATGAGATCAAATGACTTAGAAGATGTAAGAGCCTTAAATCTCTGGTGCACATTAAATTGATCTTCAAGAAGATTCTCGAAAAAAACAGAACTATAGATAGAATGATCAGCAGCCATTTTATGCTCATGGGGGAAAGTCCAAAAGAATTGTAGGAACTATAAACCCTGACATTCATATTTCCAAACCAGTTCCAGCAACTGACTCTCCCTAATCCATTGTCACAGAAGAAACATAAATAAACTCTTCTTTGGTTAAGCAATGTTAAGTGATTGAATGAAATGCCTAACTGATTAAAATATCTGCTTCATATTTTCAAACCACGAGGAACTTTATACAGCACTTTGGCATGCATGGGCCTCCCGCACCCCACGATGCCTTTGCTGCTGCTGTTTCTTGACTGAAACATATTTATGTGACACGTTCACCTGCTAAACACCTAATGCCTTGCAAAAGCTCAGTGAAGTAGAAAAGCTCACTCCTACCTGTGCTCACACCACTCTTCACAAACCATCTTAGCACCTGCCACAATTCATTTCATGAATATATTTGATAACTACTAAGATGTACTTTTTAATGGTCAAGGAATAATTTACTTACTTTCATGCTTTTATTGTCTAATATATGACAGAGGAGACATTAATACATTTTTTGGCTAAATTAATGTAGGAAATAAGAGATGGGTGTGTCCATACATGCATGTATTTTTCTTTTTTTTTTTTCTATTTATTCAAGTATTCTTAATAATGGAAGTGTTATTCATACATCAATTTTATCTTATTTTATTTTTATTTTACTTTTTTACAGACAGGATCTGGCTCTGTTGCCCAGGTTGGAGTGCAGTGGTACAATCATGGTCCACTGCAACCTTGAGCTCCTGGGCCCAAGAGGTCCTCCTGCCTCACCTCTGGGTTAGCTGGAACTACAGGCACGTGCCACCATGCCAGGCTACTTTTTAAATTGTTTGTCAGGATGGGATTTCCCTATGTTTCCAGTCTGGTTTCAAACTCCCAGCCTAAAGCAATACTCTCACCTCCCAAAGTGCTGGAATTACAGGTATTAGTTGCCACTCCTAGCTTAATACTTTACTTTTAACAGCAAGAAAATGAGCTGATTTTTATTTTAGTTTTCACACTAATTTTGTCTAGCCTGTACGTGTCCAACACAAACACACACACACACACACACACACACACACACACACACACAAGCACACACATACCCTAACCTAGTAATAAACAGTAATAAACAAAAAGAACTTACCTTAGAGCTCACTTGTTCAAAAGCAAGTCCAATATCTTCAGAAAGGTAGCAATAGCACCTTTCTCCTTAGGTCTGTTTACTTGCTAATTCATCCGTTATAGAAAAGAAAATATTCTGTCATATTTAATTTGCAGATTCTCTAAATATAGACATGTAATTTTTGAGGAATACATTGATTTCAATAAACTGCTATGAGAACCAATAATTTGGACGTCTCATAGAGTTCATTAAATGTAATGTTTTGCACACTTCAACGTTCATTCTCACAAAGCCTCAGCAATAAAAACTCCTAAGGTAAGAAAAAAGAAATGTATTTCTATAAATTTTCCATTTCCTCCAAAAAATATTTGATTTTTTAAAAATCTGAAATTCAGTGAAAGATTTTGACATTTAGAATTTCTTAGAATGTGGTTAGATCTGTAAGTCCAGCATTTTCTTAAATACTGAGTAACATTTTAAAATATGTATTTGTACAGAATACCTATTATATTCTACCTGAATTTTTAAAATATTTACAATCAACTCTAGTTAATTTTCCTTGAAACATTTATAAATTATTTTAAATATGTCAATTTAAAAAGTCATTAAATTCTAACATTAGTACAATTTCTTGACTTTAATATATTCTAAAGACTGATTACTTAACATATCCAAAAGGCTAAATTACTGTTAAATCAAAATATGAAAAAAGATGAGATTTAATCAATCTTTTATTGCATTTTAAAAAGGCATCTTTCACAAAGTTTTAGATATCATTAGGACACTGTCTTACCCGTCTCTGGAATGATTAATTCTGAGTGGCACATACCTTTGGTTTGGCTAAATAATCAAAATAATTTTAAGTTATGAAATGTGTAAGTAGCCACAATTTTAATGGATAGTTTATCAGATTTGACAACAACATGGATTAGGCAAGAGCTGCACCAGTCCATTGTGATGTGGTACTACTGAGACTTACTTTAGCCTGCAACCATACCACCCTGAACGTACCCAATCTCGTCTGATACTTATTTTATATTGTGTGGTATGTGTTATAACATATTATACTGAAATCTGAATAATATTTATATCCAAAGAGTTACACAAATTCTTCAGAAATTAACTGCAAGAGGGAAAGGGAATCTTAGTGAAGACACTGCCGACACCCCTTGGACTAAGATTTGACAAAGCCTCCCTGAAGGCACAGAAACAGAGCTTCTGAGGCTCTGATTCAGGAATGGCCTAGAAAGGATGCCAATTTGGCACCACCCAAGAGAGGATCCTCTTTCAATTTTAAACACCAAAGGAAGTTCCTTGCTGCAAAGATCCTCTTCTAGCACTGAAGCAAGAATTGCAATCGGTGACTAATTTCAGGGGGAGAAAAATGCATTCATGATTTTGAATGTGAGATCTGGACCACCCATGCTTTAGAAGTGCCAAGTAAAAGTAATTCCACAAGCATAGTTGGCCTGGAAGAATCGCTTTCAAATAAGAATATTCAGAAAGTACCTTGAGTTCAGTAAAGACTGCAAATACAACTGATACTTATGAACAAATATATGCATAACCTTTTTTAAAACTCCATTTTCTTCAAGTATAAGGAGAGAACCATTAAAACAAACCAACAAGCAAAAACTTTATACAAATGAATCATAAAACTATGAATAAGAAAGTCTGGTTACCAAAGAGTTTGAGTATAGTAATTCCTTTAATGTCTCATCAGTACACACATTCTTTTAAAAATATTAATGTGTGTGTGTGTGCATTCTGAAGTAAGCCTGAAGTTAGATATGTCATAGGTGCTAAGGTGTTACTGTTGCTAGACAAAATCAATAGTGAATTCTTCTTGTTTGTGCTTGTATGTATTTTTTATTTTTTTAATTATGGCATATATAGTTTTATAGATAGATAGATAACCCTACATAAAAATTAAGTAAATAAAGATTATATTTTTGCATAATTCAAACATCTTACTAGAATTACTTTAATAATCTACTTTAGGGTACTAAAATTATGTTTTGGTACTTAAAATTTGAATTGTAAAAGATTTATCTAGGAAACACGAATTGGAGCTAGATTGTCCTAGTTGAATATGTCTTTTAAAAAATTGAAGATTCACAATTTAAGAATCAAACAATTTTTATTAATCACTTAAATAAAAACCTCCTCCAAAACAATAGTGCCTGTTCCTTGTCTGTTGTCCAAATTATAAAAAATGTGGACTCTTTGTCCTCATTATAGGTATTCTTCTCCTGCATCATAATTTGATGATCTCCCTCAAGGCAAGTGTGGAGAATATAAATGGTACTGGTTAATGCTACTTCAGTCCAAATGGCTCCTAAGTAAAACAAATTCTACTCTCTGCTCCGCCTACATCTTTTGCACTCTTGTTTAAGCTGTCTCCTTACATCCTGAACCTCCTTACGGAGCCTGGATCCTCGAGATATGTGTGCTAGTTGCTCAAAAGTAAGACTGGCCAAAAGATTTCAGAATAATTTATGCTGAAATGACAGCACACAACTGTCACAAAAGCTGCCAGAAATGATGCTGACATGCAAATATCTGATTCACACAGGCATAGGAAAGAAAACTAGCCACTCTCTCTCCATTCATTTAGAGAAGAATTAATTTTTCATGCGGAAGTCTCAAAGCAGAGCATTCAGTTATCCACAGTGTGCATTGAGAGTTACCCACTCAAACTTCTAAAAAATCTATTCTAATTTTCTCCAGAGCCCCACAATTCCACAACACACAAGACCTCATGGTTCTCAATTCCAGGAGAGAGAAAGGGCACCTTAGCTTAAACATGATTTACCAACCAAGAAAATCTGTGTATGCATAGAGCACCAACACAAATTGTGCTTTGTGTCTTCTCTCTCCCAGAGTCTCATCAGCACAAAGATCACTCTGATCGCCAGCATCTGACAACATAAAACCTACCACTCTTGCTAAAAAATAATTAGTTACTAGTGAAAATCAATTGGCAGTATTTTTCCAACACTCCATAATAATAAAGTACAAAATCTGATAGATAAAATTAAATTTACAAGACTCTTGGTACCACTTTTGGTCAAATATTAATCATATTTTTTGTAAAATAAGCGGATAAATTTGGGTCTGGGATATGAGTTTCTCTTCCTTCCTTTCAAAGACGGAACTGTGGTTGACAAAATGTAAACAGACTGGTAGGAGCAAAAGAAACAGAAAATTTAATATTAACCACCATGCCCTTCAAAAATTTAGAGTTGGTCACATTTTACAGAGTGATATTGAACATTAATTATCATGTTTCTTATTAAAAATCCTTTTAAAACTACATTAATGTGATGTTTACTGCATAAATTTATGCCTAGTAGAAGAGTCAAGTTTAAGTAAAGCATATTCTGAATTTAGTGGTAAGCCAAAGGAAGACCCAGTTCTGTCCAAGTATTACATGCCATATGATTTTGCTTAATTCTTCCTTCTCTAATCTAAACATCTATCCCATGCACGCTAAAATTCACACTGACATAGATATAAAAGAAGTGTCTTCAAAATGCTTACTATAAGCCTCTCTAAATCCTTCTTAATTAATGTCTTATTTCTATCATGAGCCAAAATATTATTTAACTACTTACAAAAAACAAAAGATAATAAGGCTTTTTCAGGATTAGAACACTTTTTATCCTTGCCCTTGTTCCTGATTGTTCGCAAAATCAGTTGATGATTCTACCTTTATAGCAAACGTAAAGTTCTGAAATGGAAGGAGAACATGTGCCCTGGTTGGACAAAACCTCAGTTTTGTGTTGTTGTTTTGTTGTTAGATTTAGTTAACCACTTACTTTTACTCTTAATAATGCCCTAGTTTGAGTGATAAATTAGATGGTCACAATCTATAGGGTAAAAGTCCTACATATATTTGGTAAAAATTAAATACAAATATTTAAACTTATCAAGCCTTGAAGGATACTTTCCACAGAATATGGTTCTTCTTTTTCTAGGTTAAAACAGTATGACAGCAACAATCATGGGCTTTATTAATAGGACAAGGCACAGTTTTAACTGTTCTCCAACAAATTGGTTCACGTGAACAAGTGGCTTCTCTAAATCTCAGATTTCTAAGATAGTAAATAAACAGGTTTCACTAAAAAGTTTGAAAGGTGCTTGCATGTTTAATATGTGGTTTTTTAAAAGACTTTTTATATGAATTTAGTCTGGAAAATCTAGGACAAAATGTCAATTAGCTTGGGCTTATTTATCTTCTAGAATAAACTTTTGGGTGCATTCCAGAAATATTATTAATTCGTATTAAATCTCTCTAAATGTTGATTCAAGGAAAAGACACCCTGTGCTAGTAGGTGGTCTATTTAAAACAGGATTTATTGATGATAATCCACATTTCTGGGAGATCAACATCACTCAATGCAGTAACTGCTGTAAAATTAGGACAGATTGCATTGTTCTACATCTCAAATTTCTATTCTGTATGAAATTCTCTGTAGATTATTTAACAAAACTTTAAACTACACAAACTTTTCATTGATTAGGAGAGATTTTCTGGTGTGTATACCATAAATGGGATTTCTGCATTGTTAAGGTACACACTACAATGAATTACTATTGGACTACTCTTCAAAATATTCACACCAATTTAAATTAAAATTCTTTTAAATATCATTTTCCTAGGTCTTCCATAACAAAATACCAGTAACTAGGTGGTTTAAAATACCAGAGATTTTATATATATATATATACTCTCACGGGCCTGGAGGCTAGACATACAAGAGTGTCAGTATCACCATACTCTCTCTGATGGCTTTAGAAGAGAATCCTTCACTACCTCCACCTAGCCTCTGGTGTTAGTATCCTTGGCATTCCTTGGCTAGTAGATGTGTCACTCCAGCCACATGGCCGGCTTCTCTTTGTTGTCTTCAAGTTGTCTTACCTGTATCCAAGTTTCTACTTTTTATAAAGACATTGTTCATATTGAACTAAAACTCACTCTTGTGATCTCAACTTGGCAATTAACAACGTATGAACTTTTCCTGAAAATTCACTTTACTACTTATTTTCTAACTTCTCTTTTTCTTCTTTTTAAAAATCTTGTGGGTGCCTCATTGTTATTTTTGTTTCAGTTCTCTGAAGACTTTTGCAGTTGATGATCTCTCTAGATCCTGGACATCACAACTTCTTTCTATTGAGTTTTTTGGCAATTTCTTTTGATTTAGAGATGCCCTTGTATCTTCTAGACATCAATTTCTTTTTCATATCAGTTATTGTAAATATCTTTACTCAGTCAATTACCTATATCTTAACTTTGTAACAAGGCCTTTTGTTGAGCAGAAGTCCTTAAATTGGATGTATTCAACATCAATATTTTTGTACTCCCCTGTGATTTAAGGTGTTTTTAAGGTTAAGAAATTCATTATTACCAAATAATTATAAAGATATCTTTTCTTTATTTTATTCTATTAGTTCAAGAGTTTTGTATTTAATGTTTTGTTCACACATATGAAAAAGTGCTCAGCCTCACTAATCATTGGAGAAAGGCAAATCAAAGCCACACTGAGATACCATCTAACCCCAGTAAGAATGGCCATCATTAATAAAAGAACAGATGCTGGCGAGGATGCGGATTAAAAAGGAATGCTTCTACACTGCTGGCGGGAATGCAAACTAGTGCAACCTCTTTGGAAGACAATGTGGCAATTTCTGAAAGAACTAGAAATTGACCTTCCATATGACCCAGCAAATCCCCTGCTGGGAATATACCCAGAGGAACTCAAATCATTCTACAAAAAAGATACCTGCACAGGCATGATTCTGCAGTTCTATTCATAATAGCAAAACATGGAACCAACCATGCCGCCCATCGAAGCTGGACTGGATAAAAATAATGTCGTACATATACACAGTGGAATATTATGCAGCCATAAAGAAGGACAAACAAATGGACTTCGCAGCAACTTGGATGAATTTAGAGTTGATCATACTTGGTGATCTATCACAGAAATGAACAAAGTACCATATGTTTTCACTCATAAGCAGACCTTGAACAATTATCATAATACTATAAGAAAGAGATTGGCAGTAGTGGGAAACCGCCAGGGGAGGGGTGGTGGGTTTGGCAGCTGAGGAAAACTGCCAGGGGAAGGGGGTACACCTCATCAACAAGGGTGCTTGCATGATGAACACTTGTATACCTAACCCTGAATTGTAACCCACATCTTTAAAATAAAAAAAGGAAAAAAAATTGAATAAATATGATGCAGAGATTGAAGGTTAAAATTTGTCTTAGGGAGCTAGTTTTCCCAAGATCTACCATGTCACTTGTCATTTCCTCAATTATTTGGGCTGCCATTAGATTCATAAACCAAGTTCTCATATGTCCATGATCTCTTTCTTAGGATTCCATTCATCCCATTAGTTGTTGTCTGTTTCTGTGATTTACTGTACACTATATTTACTATAGCATTTTATACACTACTATTTGGCAAAGGGATTTCACTTTCCTCAACTTTATTATTTTTTATTTTCTTGTGTATTTTTAAATATAGACTGTGAAAAATATAAATTATAGGATCAAATAAATAATATGATTTTTTTCAACTTCCCGAGGAAAACACATTGCAGAAATGTTCATTGAAATTTGATCAAATTTAGAAATTATGATGAATAACAGTGCCCTTAATTATTTATATCAATTCTAACAAAAATGTCTAGTGCATACTCCATGTTGTCCATTTTTAGCTACTTTTGTGACTTTTATAAAGGATTATTTCCAAATGCATTTTCTAAAATGCTAGTGCTGTCTTTTTGTAAATTGATTACATATCTACAAATTTTACCTACTTTTTAGTTTTATAATAACTTATCTCTTAATATTTTTCTAATTACCTGGAATTTCCAAAAAAAGACAATTTCAAAAACTTTCAAAAAAAGATAAGTATGTTCTCTGCAATTCCTACATTCTAGTTTGTGTACTTAACAAAAAGTGTTTTACGATTTATTGATTTGCCTAGAACTTATGGGTCTACATTGAACATTTTCTTCTTGTTTCCAATCTTAGAAACTTCCTTAATATGTTCTTCAAAATGTAATAAAAATATTGAGTATAAAAGGCTATATTTCATATGCTCTTTGTTGTAGAATATTGTAGTGGTCTAAATAATATTAAACGAGCTCTTTTATTTTTAATTTCTGAAAATTGGGTGGTGAATTGTAACAAATGCTTAACACATAACAAGGATCAGGCAATTCTTTTTAATTTATTGATAATTCAAATGGTATTGCAGAAGTTTCTGATATTCTAATTGATTTCACTTAATTGTTTGAGGCACCTTTCTATAATCTCGCTATTTAAACATTTTAAATAATAAATTTGAGTCGGTTACATGCATATTATTGTTATAAATTACTTTTTTTTAGAGAAAGCAAGATTTATTGAGAGGACAGAAAAGCTCCCACAGTGGGTGGGGACCATAAAGAGGTTGCCCCATAGATTACTTTTTGCTTTTATTTTCTAAGCACTATGAAATTCCATGGAAAGGAAGAATAAAGACACTAATAACATGAAGCTCTCAACAAATTATTATGTATTTATTATTTCTGGAACTCTTCTGTAAATCTTTTTTTATGATAAACTATTGTAGTTCCTTAAATTATTAAGTTTTGTCACTGGAAAAATACGGACCTTCTAATAGAATAGCAGCTCAGCTCCAATGCTGAGGAAAAGAAGGCTTTGTACTCAGTTTCTAAGTCCTCACTAATGTGAATATTTATTTCTTAACCCCATTTCTAAGGACAGCTCAAAGAAATAATAATTATTTGCCAAAAGGCAATTGGAAAATTGTGACTTCTAAATTGGCTATATCTATGCAAAGTGTTTTGGCCTTTTTAGGAGGCGCTGTGTTAGGACTTTTTAATTACCTTCAATTTGCAAATCATAGTTGACTCTAATTTGCAAATTCTATGTATTAATGTGAGTCAAGAATAGTTAATATTAAGTGTTGCTTAATCAAGTTATAAAAATAACAGGAGATTCATAAACTTGGTGTTTATTAATACAAAGAACAATTGGAACACAGTGTGGTCTCTGAGAAAAACAATAAATGAGCACACTCGTGTATACCAGGGAAGAAACAGAAAATCCCAAACAACCATCAAAATAAATTGTTCTTAGGAAACCATTTTGTTTTAAGCCTGAATAAGGTTCTATACAGCAGGTTGACATAGTAACAATGACATCCTATGTCCATGTTTGCAATATTTTAGCTCGAGTCTCTCATGATAGCCACTTCTGTCATCAAAATGTGCACTTTTTTTTAATGTCAGACTCATTTTTATGCACTTAAATAGCAAAATTGTCTAGGGTAACAGGTAGGATTAACCATCATTCACTCAATATTCATTTAATAAATGATTAGTATCTACTAGTTATACTGTTGGAAATTGAAAACAGTACAATACTTGCAAAATTTTGTTCTCTCTCTCTCTCTCTCTCTCTCTCTCTCTCTCTCTATATATATATATATATATATATATATATATATATATCCCCCTCTCTCCCCCTCCCCCTTTTACATGTTTATCACCTCCACTGGATTGTGAAATCCTTGAAAGCTGAGACTCTATTTTATTCTTTATTTTATTCATCTGAATTTACCCAACATCTGGAACAGGTCTCTAGTAAGGTTAAGTGCATAGCAAATACATACTGAAAGGATAATAAATGAAAGAATGGAGGATATATAATATTATATAAGAACCCAAGTGACATTGTGGCAGGGAATTAGTGAAAAAATAATCAGAATAATGAGTAAACTAGTGACAACAGACATGAAGAGGAAAAAGTAGAAAACACACTTTTCGATTTCAATTTTACTGAATAAATTACAATTTTCTTAGATCTGTGTTCTCCCAAAAAAGGGTCCAATTCTGTCAACAAATATATAGTCTAAGTAGATGTCTGGGTTACAACAATATTAGCTTTATCACGGAGTTTAGTGTATGATGTTGAATTTTTTGGAAACTATTGAATTCTCAATTTCAATATCCATGAGAATTTTAATTAGCTTGAAGACTGGTCAGTATGTCAAGAACACTAAATCTATACTCCACCCTGGACTAAGAATTTTGAACTGTCATCCAAATTAGAGGTGGGAAAGAAATTGTTTTTAATTAAAGAAAAAACGCTACCAATATTTATTTATAAACAAGAAATCCTTGGAAGATTGTAGAAAAGTCTATCTCAGAAAATTCCTTCAGAAACAATCACAAGAATATACCAAATTTTGGTTTTATTTAGGTCTCTGCACCAATGTCAGTTATCAGTGTTAGGTGGGTCAGTAGATACAATGAGTTGAAGAATGTATATTGATTATAAATACAGTTGTGCTTTCAAAGTCTTATCTCCTTGTCCCTGAAGACCATCCAGTTTTAGACTTACTGCATCAGCACATTCCTTCAGGACTGTTGACTGCCTTCTAAGGATCTATGATACTAGGAATGGCAACTGAAATAAGTACATGAACCTAGAATTCAAAGTACTGTACTAAAAATGTATTGTTTCTTTTAGCCTACCTACTGAATTTACTTTCTTGGCCAATTTTCTGTAGGCTTCACCTCTTTGTCACAGTTCTTCATTAAATGAGGCACTCGGTATTAAATAATATTCTGGGTATTATATTTATGTCAATTTAATCTAAGGTTGCAATGAATTTTGACAGCTATCTCCAAAGATTCTACTTTTTTTTTTGACATGATATGTTTAACCAAGAATGTTATCCAAGAATTGTAAGAGTAATTTTTAAAAACCTAAATAGATAGTTTTATATTTATTCTTGTTAAATGGTTTCTTAACTACAGTTTCAATCACCATATTAACCATGCATTATTGATACTATATTGTCTAAAGATTTATCCTTGTATGCCATTATTAACAACTAAAAACAAACAAAAAAAAAAAACAGACTTAGCACTGAATATTGCCAGTAGAAAATTCTCCCTAAGTTGATACTTGCAGTTAAGTTTCTGGCTATTCTAAGTAGAATTACTAAAGCCCATTTAAAAATCTACTAAAACATGCTATATCAGCCTAAATGGTATAAACTATTTTTAAAGTTACGAAAGAGACAAGAAAGTCTTTAACATCTTAATATTTAATATATTTTTGAATATTTTAATCAAGTAATTTAGACATAAACATTTTAGATTACACATATGAAAAATGAAAAAGCACTTGCAATTATTTTCATATTGTATAATTGTATCTCTCATTATGATTTAACTTTGTACCACCCCCCCAGGGGAAAATAAAAAGATATGTTCAGGATATTCAGGTTCTAATCCCAGTATCTCAGAATGTCACCCTATTTGGAAACAGGATCATTGCACATGTAACTTGTTACAAAAAGGTCATACTGAGTAAGGAGGGCTCTTATTTGAATATGATTGATAATCTAAAAAGAAAGTTGTCATGTGAAGATAGAGACACACAGGAGGAAGATCATGAGATGAGAAACTGGAATAACACAACTGCAAGCCAAGGAACTCCAAAGATTGCCATGAAGCCACCAGAAGCTAGGTAGGGGCAAAGATGAATCCCAATACAGGTTTCAGGGGGAGCTTGGCCCTGCCAACACCTTGATTTCAGACTTGAGACAATAAATGTCTGCTGTTATAAGACACTCAGTTTGCAGTACTGTATTACAAGATTCCTGGAAAACGAATCTACCCATGAAATCCCAAAATATATTTCTTACATTATTATATTTTAAACTTTTGAATCTAATTCTTGTTTCTATACAACCACAGTTACTACTGCTGCTGTCTTTGTTATGAAGAAACTATTTTGTATAATATGTTTTACTAGATATAAAATTGGCTAATCCTCACAATAACCCAGTTGGAGATAGATTATAACACCTCAATCCATCGGTTAAAATAAAAAGATAGATGGGTTAAAATGTCTCAAGTTAGCATAGCTACAATGTGACAGACTATTTAAAATCTGGGCTACCAGTATAAAAATATATATCCCTAAATCATTAGAGTATATTTTCTTTAAGGGGTTTATACTAAACTTGCCAAATTTAATTAAATAATAAAATTAGTAGTTTAACAATATAATGATTCTAAATAGTTTCAGAAAACAAAATAAAATGAAGATTATATTCAAACAGAAAACAAAAATACATAAAAATAAAAATACAAAAAGTACACACCTACTGAAGAAAATTACAAAATCTTATTGAGACACAAGATGTAATATGGATAATCAGACCAGTATACTATTTTTCTTACCAAATAGCAATCTTATGAATAAATGATTTTAATTTTTTCTGAGAAGAAGCTCATTTAAAATTAGCTAAGATGATTTTTCAATAAAAGGACAATTATTTAAACCTACATTACACTTATGAAAAATTATAAAATCTTATAAAAATCTAATTAAAATTTGACAGTATTGTGCTCCTACAGGCATAAATAGATGAAGCAATGGACCAAAAGAGAAACCCTAAAAGATATTTGAATGTATTTCTCACTATCTTGAAAAGCTGGTGTTTTAATTCATCGAAGAAATGAGAGTAGATTTGAGAGATGGTTGAGGACTTCAAACCGTACATCATAAATTCCAAAGGAATAAAACTTGTACATGTAGAAAGGAAACCTTAGTATTACAAAAATAAATTGGAAAATGTATCTATAATATATAAATCTAAAGCCTCTCTAACTATGAAACTAAAGTCAGAAAGCAATTATAGCAGATATGAAAAAGAATAAATATTAGAATAAATTTTAAATGTCTCACTGAAATCTAAGTATATTTCTTTTCTCAGTCGATTAAAAAAAAAAAACAAATTAGATGGCACAACTTGATCTAAGAGAGTCCAGGGTGACTTATGGTAAGGATACGTCTCTGATTTTTAAAAATATTAGCAGACAACGATGCTAAATATTTAACCAAAGTAAGAGTTCACTAAATGTGTTGTTTTTCAGGTTAGCCAACATTTAAATTTCTAATGCTGTACTCTAATAGCAAACTAGAGACATTTCCAAAATTTTGTGGCACTTTGATTCAAAAACAGATGAAGTGGGGACCAAAGTAAGGACCAAACTTTACCTATACAATGACCATTTGTATACCTAACCCTGAAATGTACCCCATATCTTATAAATAAATAAATAAATAAATAAATAAATAAATAAATAAATAAATAAATAAATGCAAAAATAGTGGTTTCCGTGCGAGCTTATAGAATCTGCACCCAAGTTTCTGTACCCAGGGCACTTAACTACAAACTTTCAAGCATACTATCAAGGAACAGCACCTGATTCCAACGTATAAAGCCTTTCAAGACTTGTTTGGCCTTCACCATTACCAGCCAACTGGTTTCTGCTGGCCTTCATGAAAACAATTCAGAATCAAATGGAATCCCCGAAGAAAGCTTTACAGTGGCATTTTCCTAATGTACACATCAAGTTTGGGTCACAGGGCAATGACAAAAAAGTGAAAAAAAAAGCAGAAATGAAATACCTCAGTTCTGTGACATTAATGGAATTTAGATCAAATTTCCTTTGAGCTATCCTGGACAAACAGACTAAGGGCTTCTCACCACTCAGCCCAGTTAATTCATCGACTTTGTAGCTGGAGTGTCTTGTGCCCTCTCTTTCTTCTCCACCAGCTGTAATTTAGTGGATTTACTTAAACCCTTTCCACAAAATGTCAACAGCTGAACATATTCACTGGGCTTACTTTTCAGGATAAATGTTTTGCCTCACATGCTGTATTACTTATTCATTATCACATACCGTGTTCCAATTCTACCAATTGTATGTTATCTGTCCCTCTCAACTAAAATAAAAGTTATCTGAAGACAGAGAACTAGTCATATATTTGTTCTATGTCTCTGAAGAATACAAAGGGTAAAAACTAAACCTAAGCAGGATTCTTGGGGCAGGGGGGAGAGCAAAGTGAATCACTGATTCAGTGACCATCCCAAACCAGAACACTTTGTATCGTGATAGTCATTCCTGGGCTTGTAAAATAAATACAGAGGCAGAAGAATTGATGGCTGCATTGGCTTCTGATCAGAGAGCAGTCATTACCTAATTGTCTCTTCAGCGGATTACTCTGGGACTATGCATCATTCCAGCATCATTCCACCTCTCAGAGCTAAGTATAATGAGAGATCTGATGACGGTTTTGTAGTTGAATCCATTCATCTCACCACACAGTCAGGAGGCAAGTGATTTTTAAATAAGTAATTTATAAGCTATTTAAATCCTAATAGTTTCCACAGTAAATAAATAAATAAGTAAACAAATAAACAAAAGGATGCTACAAGCACAAATAAGGTGTCAGGCAAGCCTCAAGAGTGAAGGTACTGAGCATTCCAGGTGGAATACAGATGGATTTCAGGCTCACTTGCTTTGTTGTAATTAAGAAAAGTGGGCAGCAACGAGATTCAGAAAACCCCAAGATGACTTTGAAATAATGGGGACTGTTTCAAGGTGACAGCCTGAAAGCTGTAAGATTCTAACGGTTGTCAGAAAAAAAAAAACAAAAACAAAAACTCATTTCCAGACATTTTATATTAAAAGAGGACTCAGCCGGGCTCGGTGGCTCAGCCTGTAATCCCGCGCCTTTGGGAGGCTGAGGTGAGTGGATTGCCTGAGCCCGTGGGTTCGAGACCCGCCTGGGCAGCGAGACCTCATCTCTACAATAATTCAAAAAATCAGCCGGGCGTGGTAGCGCATGCCTGTAGTTCCGGCTACTCGGAAGGCTGAGGCGGAAGGATCGCCAGAGCCCGGCAGGTGGAGGCTGCGGTGGCCGGGAGCGGCCACTGCACTCCAGTCTGGGTGAAAGAGTGAGACTTCAACTCAAAAAATAAAAATAAAATAAAATAAAAGAGGACTCACTGGGATATTGAGACACCCAAAGAATTAGGAGAAAAGAACTGAGAAGCTGGTCTGGGTAATGTTTTTCTTATCATCATCTTTTCTCCTTTTTCATGCTGACATGATACTCATTCTCTCAGGAGCCATGCTAAGTGAAGGACGATTCCTGACCAACATGAGCAGGTCTACTGATCCCTCCTTATCTTACCTTTTCATGTATCCATGTTGATGCACTGCTACAGGAGTTTCTTACAAATCCCACTAGGGAAAAGCGAGTACCCCCTCAGGCTTAGCACGTTTTGCAACTCTCCTTCCTCCCGATGGTTATCTCAAGGTTTGGGGAAATGAAAGTCTCCTCTTAATCAAAGATTGAGAACCCTTGGCAGAGGCTACTGACCCCTTGGATATAAGAAAGAACTTCCTGGCAGGGAAGGTTGTTAAACGTCAAAATGATTTAGAAATGAAGGTTGTGGCATCAGCTCCCCTGAAAATCCAGGATAAATCATGTCCCTGCAGAACTGTTAACACCAGATGACTTTTGAGGAGGCAGGGCAGACTATTTCCAATGCCAAAATTAACCAGTATGAAAAACTGTCAATGGCACAAAGGAAACATCAGATTTCTTCCAATCCTGAGCGACGGATTTGTCCATGCGGTTCTCTACACCTAACATAAAAGAAAGATGGAATTAAGACTCAGTCTGACTTAAGCGCATTATAAATGATCCTTCCAAACAAACCACTTTCCTATTTAAAGCGATTATTTTGTCTCTCATGGAACTTGCCCAATTCCTTAGTCTGTATGGGCTCCAGGATATTTTCAAAGAGATGAACACCCATCCAATTCTACTGAACCTCTTAAACAGTCTGTAGAACTAGTTGACTCCATCAGTGAAAAGAGAAAAAAGCACTTTTAAAAATTTCTCTAAAAATTGCTTCTTTTCAGAATTTTCAAGAACTAGAAACAGTTACTTATTAACTGATTAATAAAGAGTGAAATGGGGAAACTGGAATCTGTGTCCCTTATTACTTCAGAAAAATCAAAGGTAGATACACTAGACTCTGATACTGTTCCAGGAGGTTGAGGAGGAAACAAGCAACTCAAAATCTTTATTTTTTTTATTATTTATTTTTTTGAGTTGGAGTCTCACTCTGTCGCCCAGACTAGAGTGCAGTGGCCGCTCCCGGCCACCGCAGCCTCGACCTGCTGGACTCTGGCGATCCTTCTGCCTCAGCCTTCCAAGTAGCCGGAACTACAGGGGCGTGCTACCACGCCTGGCTAATTTTTTTTGACTTATTGTAGAGATGAGGTCTCGCCAAGTTGCCCAGGTGGATCTCGAACCCGCAGGCTCAGGCAATCTACTCACCTCAGCCTCCCAAAGCACAGGATTACAGGCTGAGCCACCGAACCCGGCCAAAATCTTTGTAAAACTTGTCAAACAGGTGGGTTTCTCGTTCCAAATGACAATTCAAAAACTGCTAGTGATGACCCATGGGGAATTTGAAAAGATCCTAGCTCTCATGCTCCGTTAGACATATCATATTTATATTTTTCTGCAACTTTTATTTAATTTTTTTAAGAATATGGGAGTACTTCAGGGAAATCTACTATATTTATAGATACCAGGGATTTTTCAAGCTCAAATCTTTCTCTGCTCTCTTAACCTGAGAGGTAGACCTGACCCCAAGCCTCCTCAGTTTACAACATTAAGCCAAATCTGAGTAATCTCATTTGTTAGGATTTTCCACTAGATGTTACCTTAGTCTCAGGTGTCCCATCTAACCTGAAGACACTGGCAGTGGAAAAAATAATGAGAAGTATCTTGAAGCCTTCTCTATATAAGAGGGATTTGTAATTTACTATCCCAGTATTAGTAGGTGAGAGTTATATGAGTTACCAAGATCGCACAACTGGTATGTGACAAAATAAGACTATAACTCTTTTTCTATCATATTAGAGTACATATAAAAGTTCTAAGTTATTTTATTTGTTTTTCTTTGATTGTTTGTTTGTTTTTTGAGTTGGAGTCTCACTCTATCACCCAGGCAGGAATGCAGTAGTGTGCTCACAGTCAATCCAGCGTCCACCTGCTGGGCTCCAGCAATCCTTCCACTTCAACCTTCCAAGTAGCCAGAACTACAGGCGCCTGCTACCACACCTGGCTAATTTTGTAATTTATTGTAGAGATGAGGTCCCACCATGTTGCCCAGGCTGGTCTCGAACCTGCGGGCTCAGGCAATCCTCTCACCTCAGCCTCCCAAAGTTGTAGGATTACAGGCTTGAGCCACCGCCCCTGGCTTATTTGTTTTTGTTTGCATTTCATTTGTCCAAAACCCTTGTGTCTTACAGACATTTTCTTCAAGTAGCTGTTGAGTATTTATTAACAACAGAGACATAAACAAGAAAATATAATGGTGAACCTAACCATCAAATACTCAATTTCAGATCTAACTTATGTTGTGTCCCCTTCTACCTTTAATTCATAAATATATTTATAATAAGATAGGTATACATAATACTTTTTACAATGGGAATAACTGTCTCAATTAGAGACTCTCATACTGCTTTAATAATTTCTATCTGAGCCGGGCTCAGTGGCTCAGCCTGTAATCCCGCGCCTTTGGGAGGCTGAGGTGAGCGGATTGCCTGAGCCCGCGGGTTCGAGACCCGCCTGGGCAGCGAGACCTCATCTCTACAATAAATCAAAAAAACCAGCCGGGCATGGTAGCGCATGCCTGTAATTCCAGCTACTCGGAAGGCTGAGGTGGAAGGATCGCCGGAGTCCAGCAGGTCGAGGCTGCGGTGGCCGGAAGCAGCCACTGCACTCCAGTCTGGGCGACAGAGTGAGACTCCAACTCAAAAAAAAAATAATAATTTCTATCTGAATATCTGTTTTTAGTCTTTTTAATCTTCAGTCTTTCAATAAAATAGTCTGTATTTTATTCAGGACACAAAATTGGTTATGTCATCCTTTTGTTAAGGCTGCCTATTACTTCTTCACTGCCTACCAGCTAAAATCCAAATCCCTCAGCAAAGAGTGCAAGAGCCAGGACAATCTGATCCCAATTGATTTCCCCAGCATCATCCAGCACCATTCATTTTTTCTTACACAATACTACACCAATGTTTTATACTTTTCTGAACTCACCTTATCATTAAAAGACTCTTTATGTTTTTACAGTCTAGAAAACCCCAGCCCTCACTACCTGGAATCATTTCCACTTTTTGTGTGATCCAATTCAAATGCTATTTATTTTGTGATTTTTTTTTTCAACTTTCTGTAAGCAGTGCTACTTTTTCATAGCATTGTCAATCTACTTCTTTATGGCACATATTTTTCTTTTTAATAGATTTCCCTTATGGAGTTATGGACTTAAAATTGTGAGTTGTATATCTATGAGAGTGTGTGTGCATATGCACCCATGTGTACTCCAGATACTCAGTAGTACCAGTCACATGACAGATATTAATAGAAGTTCACGAAACTAAACTGTTGAAATGTGCCTAATTTTATAGAATTCTATCCTATGTCTACTCAGCATTCACTCCTTCAGACTAACATGTCCTCTTACGTCAGTATCTTCATCCAAGGCTATCACTTTACATTGCCACAACCAGAAATACACACAATTTCTGCAAATACCATTTTTATGTTATATTTCTGGTGGCAAATCACCGTTTAAAGGGAATGAGAGGCTATCCTAAAAAAACACATACACACAAAATACTATTATGATATTCTAAAAAGAAAAAATAAAGAGATTCCTAACACAATTTCCTTTTAAAGAACAACCTGTTGGACAAAGCAATAAAGAATCTATTCAAGTTAACTAGGATTCTGTGGTGATCTACAGATTGGAGAGAAGAGAAAGGAAATAAATCTCAGAAGGCACAGGAAGATCCCACATTTCATGAAGATTCTAGCTTCTGCTTCTAGAAAAATATTGGGCTATGAACCTTGGATCTCAGGTTTTGTGGTGGGGTCTCCTCTAAGCTTGAGAACACACAAAAAGCTTTCTAAAATAAAAACCAAGCACCTTCAGATAAGCAGGATGAACGGACTACAGGATCAGAGGCTTTCATAGATGACCTCAGCTCAACACAGAGCACAGAAGCTACACAGATGGATGAGACTCATTGTCAATACTCTAGTGATTCACACAGTGGGAGAGATGAGCTTATATGTGGGTAGTTTTATATCTTGTGGTAAAAGTCTCTGATAAATACCTACATTTCAAACTAACAATTAGTTACACCTTCTTGCCAATAGAGACAATAAGGGAAGAGCAGTTGAGTGAGGACATCAAAATGATTCCACGTGTTTCTGAAAGATGAGTCTATCTCCATCTGATTTCCACTGGGAAATTTTCCCTTACAAAATGGTATAAAGAAATTGTTCATACAGCAGGAGTAGCCTAAACAGGTGTAGAAATCCTATCTAAATCTGCTTATTCAAATGTGTATATTCAAAAATAATCATGCTAATTCAGATTTTTGAATGAGATATTACAAAATAATATATCGTGACTTTTCCAAAATCTAATATGAGACAGAAGATGACAAACAAAATAACATTTGTCTCTCAGCTATCTATCTATCTAGTTAAACAATTATGAAACTAGTATTAAATACTCCAAACAGCCACAGTACTACTTGAGTGTCGGAGGCCATCATCAATAACTCAAGAAACGACAGATGATGGAGAAGATGCAGGGAAAAAGGAACACTTCTACTCTGTTGGTGGAGTGTAATCTAGTACAACTCTGTGGAAAACAGATTGGCGATTCCTAAAAGATCTAAGAATCGATCTGCCATATGACCTCATAATCCCCCTACTGGGAATATACCTGGAGGAACTCAAATCACTCTGTCAGAAAGATACCTGCACATACATGTTTATTGCAGCATTATTCACAATAGCAAAAACATGGAATCAACTATGCTGTTCATAAAGAGGACTGGATTTAAAATGTGGTACATATCCGCAATGGAATTTTACACAGTCATAAAGAGAGACAAAATTATGAACTTTGCAGCAACTTAGATGTACTTAGAGTCTCTAATACTGAGTGATCTATCACAGAAACAAAGAATTGAGTACCACCTGTTCTCACTCATAAGTGAACCTTGAACAATTATCACAATACTATAAGAAAGGGATTGGCAGTAGCAGTAAACTGTCAGGGGAGTGAAGGTGGCGCACATCATCAACAAGGGTACCTGCATAATGAGCAATTGTATACCTAACTCTGAATTGTACCCCACATTTAAATATAAAAAATTTTTTAAAGAGTCTTTACTAATAAAGTGCTCTGTATTGTTTTGTTCATTTTAGTGGTTCACAAAGATTTAAAACTTCAAAACATCAACATAATTTCTGCTGATGATCAAAACTTGTTGATTATCATATACATTGGGATGATACCCAAAAAGAATAGTCCATAATGTTTTAGAGCAGATTTTATGATTTTTATTTATATAAACTGACTACTAGCACTAAAAGTTGAATATGCATTACAACTAGAATAATTTTGGTACATTTTGTGAACAGATATAATAAATAGCAATATTATTATCACCTAGCTCTTTTATTGTTCACTATCACTTATAAAACATTTTAGCATACATTGCCTAATTGAATGGGTTCTTTTTTTATTGGGAATAAAAATAGCTCCAAAGCTCTGAATTAAAATCAAGCCATGGGAGATGTATAATGTTTGCGCAGAAAGTTATATTGTAGATTAAAAAAAACTTTCAGACAAATAAAAATAACAATGATTAAGAATTATCTTATAGATAGTATACTTAATTCATGAGTTCTCTTGACATTCTGGCAAATATTGTTTTACTCAATATTTTCATTCCTAAAGAGTGAATCCTGTTTATATGACCTACAAAAATATTATCAGAATCCCTCTGGAAATAAAAGTTAGTAAAAGGTAATATAAAGGGTAAGGAACAAAACAAATCATATGTGAGGCAGAGCAAGAATAAATATTTTTGTTTAAAAAAAAGCCATTCTAAGACAAATAAGTAATGGAACTCTTGTTACTTTTTTATGATGAAGTGTTTTTTAAAATATATATGTATAGGTAGTGAAATGATTACCACAATCAAGCAAAATACCTATTTATTACCTTCTGTAGTTACTTTCTGTGTGCATGTATGGTAAGAACACTAAATTCTACTCTTAGCAAATTTTCAATATACAATACAATATTCTTATGCCATATATTAAATCTCTACACTTATTTCTCCTACATAGCTACAAGTTTGTTCCTTTGCCTAATTCTTCCCATTTCCTTCCCATCCCTGTCCCTGGTAACCACCTTTCTATTCTGTTTCTACATATTCAACTATTTTTAGATTCCACATATAAGTGAGACCATGCAGCATTTTTCTTTCTGTGTCTGGCTTACTTCACTTCCATAATGCCCTTCAGATTCATCCATGTTGCTTCAAATGGTTGTAACTCCTATTCCTTTTAAAAGACTAGAAGCCATAGCACCGATTACTTTTAGGAAAGAAGAAACTTTGCTTTGTGTACAGGGAGTTGATGGTATAGATTTAGGCAGAGGACACACTGACTGAGCTAAGTCTTTAATACATCTAGCCCACCGGTATTTACAGTGTACCATGCCCATGTAGCCAAGCATGTACCTAGTGGCTATGGATACAGCAGCGAGATTATCTCTACATTTATGACATTCATATTCTAGAGGGGAAGATGGCTCCATTCTAGTAATTATGAAGGACATTTGCAGAAATAGCTCCGCAGTTATGGCAATCTGAAAAACTGAAACGGTTCAGACTTTTTTCAAACTGGGCATCTAAGAAATTCTGTATGTTTATAACAAGCATGGCCAAAAAATTTAGTGAGAAATTTAGAAAGGCATTGACTGTGTGTATATGGTGTGTGGGTATATATACCCACACACCATATATGAATACCCACCATACGTATATGAATTTGTATATGTATATATAAATATATATGTATATACACACCTTACATATGTGTGTGTATATATATGTATATTTCATATATATATATAAATTCATATATGTATGGTGGGTACAGACATATATTCATATGTGCACCATGCACATATGAATATGTGTGTGTGTGTGTGTGTGTGTGTGTGTATAAATTCCATGCATATATAAATCCATATAGTCATGTAAGGTATGCATTACATGACTATATGAATTTAAATAAAAAGCAATGTCTATGTATCATGTGATCTGCCATTCCCTCACTCTGGCCCTTAGAAATTTCTGAGTGTTTAATAATTTCCTAGTATACCTGGGTTTAACCTCAGGTTCTCATTAGAGTGCACTCCTGGCAACCCTTACCAATGACAGCAGATCGGTGCCTTAGATGTTGACCATGGACCCATTGCTACCTTTGATTGAGATGAAGGAAAAGAAACAAACAAAACAAAAAAACACTTTTCAGTTTACACAGTGATTTCAGTGAGGAGAAACAAACAAATGCAGGCCTCTTTTTTGATCTGTGGGGAAGAAAAATTCTACAATGTGTCTAGCAATAGAAGTATAACAAGAATGGAAATAGTAAAAAAAAATAAAGTTTAACTTTCACTGAGGGTTTTCTGTGTTTCTACAAGTCTTTCCTTTAGACTCACAATAAACCTTTGAGTTAAATAACTAGTGCTAACCCTATTCATCAATGAACAGGCTGAAAGAGATCTTGTCACAGCCAATAAGTGTGGGAAAGTGTTTCTACCTAGTGAGCGTCCAACTTCTAAGCTGCAAGAGACACTGAAGTCTTATGATGCCCTAAACATAATTAATTGCAGAGTACCAATTTAATATGAGAAAATGCTATTACCTTATTTTATTTCATATATGATGATGCTTATTATTTTATGTTGACTTTTTATAGATTTATTGGTGACAGTCTTCAATTTTCCAAGCCCCATTTTTTCCTTAATTTATGTTCTACCACAGTGGATTTCAAGACCCTCACCCCTAATGTTGTGGTGTTGTGTTAAGAAGACATTCTTCAGACCCTAAAAGGCTGTCAGCCTGTTTTAGCAGGATCCAGGAAAGAGATACTGTCAAATCTCCTTGGCTGATGCTTAATTAGAATCATCAAAGTGTCAGAATTAAAGACATTCGCTTTTATATTATTTCAACTAAGAGTCTGCAATCTAACGTTCACCAAGTAGTCCTTATTTTACATATAATTCAGTTTATCATATAATAATTTAAAATTATCAGAAGACCCTAAATCTCATACCCACTTTACTGCTATGTTATTTTATGTATTTGAGAACCTTGAGAATTTATGTATTTGAGAAGGTTGTGAATTGGTCTGCTTGCAACTTGATTTGCAGAATGCACTCAAATCCAGGACTCCGAAGAGATTGGAAGGGGCTAAGCTTCTGTGCATAACAAGACTCCAAGTCAGGAGCTGAACGCTCTTATGTCAAGGCATCACCTGGAAGTTTACCAACGTACTTTCCTCTCTGTACGCTCTGACAGCAGTTGTTACTTCTTCTCGTCCTTTAAAGAAAGGTATTTACTGACTTAGCAAATGAAATGTAAAAACTCCTTGGTATTCAGTTCTAGGATTCTATGGCATATTATGTAGACTAAGAAAAATTCCTAGCCTATAACCTGTAACTTATAAATCAAATAAAGGATAAATAACATGCAGCTTAAATGTATATTTCATTCCACCCCAACACTCCTTTTAGAGTCCATTATGTGAAAGGAACTCTACTATGTATTTCAACTCTAATAGTTAACATACTAATGTGATCTGAGCACAGACACACATTCTACAAAGCATGCACTATTCAAAATCTTTAGCACAGACTAGGAAGAATCATTCATTGTTTTAAATCATTTTATCTTGTATGCTATTGTTTTCCTTAGTTGGCTAGTTTAATGCTAATGGTCATTTACACTATTTGACAGGTCTAATAGAGTTTGCTTGAATCCATCCTAATGAATATAGTTTGATTCTAAGTGTCATATTAGCATGTTAAATACAGATTATATGTTTGCCTATATGTGTGTTCAGAAAGGAAAACACATAACCAACATTGGGAATGTGATTTCTTGCTTAGTTCATATGAATTACTTATGGTATAATGGACTAGGTGGTTTACTGTATAAATGATCAAAAATTAGATAATCATTCTACCATTGGGCATTTGCTAATGTTTTTTCAAGTCATGGAAGAACTTGCCCATACTTTTTGAATTACAAGTTTTCAAACCTTCTATATTCATCTGCAGTCTACTCAAACCAGATCATTCTAACATTATTTCTCTTTAACCAAATTTCCTTAGCTAATATTTTCTGTTCCATCAATTATGGGTAATCATATAGTACCCTAAGTTGTCTTGTTTCATAAATACAGGTCTTATATTTCCAAAACAATTTCAATTTTGAGGGTAAGAATTATTTTTTAAAGTATTTTTATGTTATTGAGTACTTGATACATACTTGACTGATTTTTAAATGAGATCTTATATGAATATAGAATGGCTATATAGATATGGAATATATATATGAATGTGGAATCTACCACTTAATTTTATGAACTCTAAATATTACTAAATCTAAATTAAAAGTTCATATAATTCAGAAGATTAAAAGAAGCCTTCACCCCTTATAAATGTGTTAATCTTTCCATTGTACTTACAAGACGTTCGTCTTCATAATACAGTTTGTCATCTGAGCAAAACTGAATAAAATACTTTAGAGTTGAGAACTTAGTTTAAACCAAAGGAACTTTCTGTCAGGTGGCCAACTTGTTAAGTAGTAAGCACTATTCTCAGCCCCTCCTCTCACTCTCCTCAATGTCTGCTCAGAGAGGAAAAGGCTGTCTGTTGACTAGACAGAAATCAGAGAGCTGATTTTTCATTCTTCTACTCTTTCCTCTTCCACCTTATACAAATCATGTTTCTTACATTTTTGTTCCTATAATTATTGCTCAGTTGAGTCCACTTCAGATCTTTTGTAGCCTGTCTGTGTTGATACCCTACTGTGTGTCTGTTTTTGTGTCTTCTATATTCCCTGAGGAGACAGTCTCTCTTCTCTTCATTTCTGTTCATCAGAATCCATCCTTCACATGAGAAAAATATGAGTGTGTGTTAATGTACAGTGAAAGATTGTGTGTTATGCCAGCAACTAGAAATCTAAGTTCCGTTAATGAAAAAATAGCTAAATTATTAGCTTCTCATTGTTAAGTTCTATTAATTAAAAAATGTCTAATTTATGGTGCAGCAATATTACAGTATACTGTGCAACTGCTGAAAAGAATAAGAGAAGTCGGCAAATACAGAAAGAAGTACCTAAATGTTATAAAGTAAATTTATGGATCAAATAATAATATGTATAGTAGTGATCAAAATTAGGTAAGAAAAGTAGTCATGTAATGTTGATAAAACCACAATTGTTTGGCAATAGTGAGATAAATATAACTATAAGAGTTAGTGACAAGGATGTTTATAAATATTATGGAAAGTTCTGAAATTACAAGTAAGAAATGTTTAACTGTTTTTAATTTGGGGAAAGTTTTTTTGTTAAAAGACTCAGAAAAACTTTAAATCTCTATTTATAAATGTATTACTTGTCTTTTTGATTACAATAAACCTCTGCTATCTTTATTTTTAAATATAATAAGAGACCAAGGCCAAGCAAAAATTAATTTTCTTGAATTATCTTTAGGAGTCTTTTTAAATCTCCAGTGGCTCCTCATTCTTCACTTTCTAGCTCTGCTTTTCACCAAGCACCAGCACTCAACATAAGTACATTCTTACGAATCTTTGACAACAGAGCATGCATGTTTTTTATCTTCTCTCTATTGATATATATGTCATATATATCACACATATAATATATAGTATATGTGCTTTATTTTTATTGTATTCTGAGTTAAGGAGACTTTCGTTCAAAGCTTATTAGCATCCAAGGTGTCAAATTAAGAAAATTAAGCTGAAGACTCAATACATTTCTGTACTAGGCATGTCCTGAAACAAACCATCAAAAAAATTAAAAAGCAATGTTTATCTCGGTATGTCTGGTTCCCGTAATCTGCTTCTTCCATGGCTGCTTTTCAGCAGGGTAAGAAGTGGAACTCGTCAGCACCCATGAGAGCAGAAGACTTTGCCTTTGTTTCTCATTTCTGTCATTCTTTGCAAATTGTTACTGCTCAATAGAAAAGTGAAATTTATCGGTTTTTATTCTGAGTTATTAATGCATTAAGGAAAGAAACAGAAATAATCTGATATGCATAATAGTGTAAAGAAATACAAAAAAATGGATGCACTCTAATGACAACTCACCTAAGATGTGTTTTGGAAACTTAAGCTGTTACTAGAAAACTAGAGCTTGTCTGTAGCCTTCTATAATAGTTACCAATTAAAGAAAATTTTGCTGCAACAAACTCTCTTCAAGAAAGAAAAATAAATTAGGAAATGCACAGGTATTTAAAATGTGAAATATTTTTGAAAACAGAGTTGAATAAATAGTCTAATAAAAATTCAAATTCTACAGCCCTGTTGAAACCAAAGTCAGTGCACAATTCTGATGACAGTTTCCAAAGTTTTCATTAAAAAATGATATCCTTGCTTCATTCTTATACTAATGAGTCCTCCCTCATAAATGCATTTACTGCCCTATGGAGTCAGACTGGCTGTTTTATTGTTTTGTTTTGTTTTAGTGAATTCTTCCATCACATGTGAGAAGTACATTTTTACAAAGACAAAAACACTTATATAGATACAGAACTTTTGCATATGCCCAGCATTTTCTGCTCATTTTTACAATCACTAATTTTAATCATAATTCAATGATGCTATTTATTCAATAATCTACTCACCCAGTTTCTTTCACCTTTTGTGCAATGTCTTTCATTTTCTTTAGGATATTCTAACACTTCACCAAACTTTTGCAATTGCTAATGAGTAGTCTTTCTGTTCTTGTCTTCTGAGCAACCTCCCATGGAGAACTTGAATAGTATCACTACCCCATGCGAAATCACCCCCGCTTCTCTCGTGTCCCACCCCCACCCACAGGACACATTATTGTTCTCCATGTTTCATGTACTCTGTTCATGACTTCCTTGTATTTCCATTTTCATACTTTCTTTCAACTCTTCGGAATACCTCTTTCTCCTGCCAATGTCACAGTTCAAACCTCCTGATGCTCCATCTCTCTCTCAAAAGCAATTTGGAGGGACTTTCAATTCCATGGAAATTCTCTCTCCCTTCTCCCTCATATCTCTTCCTCTGAACCTGCCTAATTAAAATGCAAAAATCCGAGCTTGATTAATATTATTTATCTATTTATTTTATTTTTCTTAGTATAGAAATCTCCCTGAGGGTAGGATTCATTCCTGACATATTTTTGGATGCCTGGCAATCCCGAAGAAGTGTTCAGGAGCTATTTCTCAACTGAGAAATAAAGTGTCTGTAAATAAACACCTTGCATATTATAATACATTTTTTAAAGGTGATGTTTCAAGAACCCAGAATATTCTGCATATGTTGTATCATTCTAATTTTCAAATTATAAAACTGAAACAGAATTGTCACCTGACCTTCCCAAAATTATATCGAAAACTTAAAATGGAGTTGATATTTGAATTCTGTTTTAAAAACATGAGTTAGTACTCTGAATTCCTGAAAGCATAAATTCTGTAATACATTAATCTGTTAGTGTTCCTAGACACATCTCACTGAAGGAACAATGGCCTCTGAGATTTCTGACATGGGCAGATGTTATGTTATTTTTTCCTTTTCTATGATATGAGCGATTTTATCTTACTTTGAGTTACTACTGAGAATTCATAAGCTTTCATCTACTTATGCCTTCAAAAATAGAATACGGGTTCTGTGTAATTATAGCAAACACAGCCACCTTAATATAGACAGAATTTTAAAAAGGATGAATATCCTTCCTAAACTATTACCAATATAAATTTAATCATTAATCTATTAAAACCATAGTGTCGTTCCTTAAGTTAGTCTCTCTCTCTCACTCTCTCTCTCTCCCTCTCTCTCTCTCTCTCTTTTTCTTTCTCCCTCTGTGTGTGTGTGTGTGTCCCTCTCCCTCTCTCCTGCCTCCCATGACCCTCACTCTTTCACTCTTTCTCCCTTCCTTTCTTTCTCCTTTTTTAGAGTTATCCATTTAAATTAAAATATGCATGACTATAGTAATATCTTAGTAAGAATTCAATTCAATGGTTTTTATTGAGCAAACAATGCCATAATAGATTCTGGGAACAAAGAGATAAACAAAACACAATCTCTGTCCTCATGGGTGATACAATGTGAGAAGTGTTACAATAAATCAGTAGAGAAACATAGGGGGTAGTCATTCATTCTGCAACACAGGAAGAGCTTCTAACAGGTATTCATAAAGGAATGGGGTCTTCTATAACTCTTTTCTAGAAGGACAGCATAGAGAAAAGGTGCTTGCAATGGTGGAAACAGGCAGTAAAAGTGGTTAAAAGCAAATAGCGTGCTCACAGAATAGCCTGTGGTAAGTATTCCTTCAATAATTAATCTTCAATTTCACATTATTCTGGTGCACCAGCTGATCTTGCTGGAGGGTAGAGTACATACAGAGGAGGAGAAGGAAGGAAGGGGGAGATGTGATAAATGGTAAGAAGTCAGCATCAGGCACAGCGACAAATCTGGATGAGGAAGGAGAGACTTGAGGAATACAGAAGAGAAGACACAGGCAAGGCTAGCTTCAGCTGCAATGGTTTTTATCTCACATCACAAAGGAAACCAAAGACAGCACAACAAAATGTGGAAAGAAACATATATGGCGATGCTCCCAAACCCCTTGGAAACCCCAGACTTAGTGATGGGGGTTTCTTTGACTTATTTGCAATATTTCAAAAAATTCTTAAAGGATTTAAAACTTGAATCCCATAGGACTACACTAATTGCTTTTACCAGAGTTATTTCAATTTAACGTAGGTGGACAGATGTATCATATCATTACATACAATTAAATCTTTAAAATGGAGTGATCAATAGCTCCTAATTAATCTGTCTGCTATAATATGAAACGTTCCACATCATGGAGTGGAAGATAAGACGAAAGATTTGTAAAGTCATAAAAGTTGTAGAGCACTGATTTAAGAATACACAGCCAAAATACAAATACAAGGAAAATGAGGGGAAAAAATAGCATGGGAAAACAAAGTTGACTGAGGGAAATAATGTCTTATAATGACTATTTTTCAGACGAAAATAAAACAATTTTTTTTTCTTTAGAGCATAGTGAGTCACAAAATAAGATGACATTTGAAAGGCACCTAGGACCATGATGTACTAAAGTAGGACCTCAGGGAATGTTGGGTCAGAGACTGAAACAGTTGTTAGACACCCTCTTCCCAGGAATACTGCCGAAGATGTCCATCCACTCATCCTGCATCCAGGACTGAATCAGTTAAGAAATCCACCTGCTAGAGCAAAGCAAAATTCTCCATGGAACTGATAAAAAATAATGAACTATTACGATACTTAACTCGCAGAAGAGGAAGACTGTCAGTCTTTCACTGGCATGAACTTTAAACCTAGAAGAATCGGAAAGCAGTTGCCTGGTAAAGTCGGCCTGAATCCCAGTTCTTACCTGCAGCTTTAACTCCAGCAATTCTACATATATTGACAATTTTTTTTCAAAATGAGTTTTCAGCTTGGTGCAAAGGGATGATGGTATGAATAATATTACAGCCAGGACCTATGGAGAGCGATGCACTTTGTTATTTAACTTCTACCAAAGCATCTCCATTTTCAGTGCTGACAGCTCCATTGCCAGGAGCTCTGGCTGCGAGAATAGAATGCTTGGAATTGCTGTGGATAGACACCTCACAGCACTTCCAGGAAAGCACAGCCCATGCAGGGGTCCTCACCAAGGGGGAAAGGATAGACTGACGAGAAGGGCGAGAAAGGAGCTTGGATTCTCTGAGACCCCTTTCCCTCCTTGTTTATTTTAAAAATTCTGCTTGATCTTCTTCTCCCAGATGAACTTAAAATGTTTACGTTTTTGAAATTCAGATGCCTGAATCTGAAGACATCAACAAGCACTTATTGCCCCAGGCTGCCTGGCCACCTGTTGTAGCTGTCTCCCTGTCAAGGCCTCGCCCAGAAGGGCTTCTCTTTCCTCAGAGTTTGAGCTGGTGGAGATGGACTTGTCAGGAATGGAAATGGAGCTTCCTGTGATGCGTGAAGGTAGATGCTGGACAGCTGAGCTCACTGCTTTGTAGAAAGCAATGACTTTCTGTTTCCAGTGCACGCATTAGAGTTGCTGCCCTAAGGGCACACAATCCAGCTCTTGTATTCCAGCACAGCCTGAGAAGCCAGTTTCTAAAATTGTTAGCAAAGAAAGTGACTCTGTGGAATACAAGGAAGCCCTCTCTTCCTTTTAGGGAAAATTCAAGTGGCACTGGGATCAGGATACACCTTGCTTTTTGTCCACTCCATCGGGAAAACTTGCTGACCCAGCCTCACAGAATCAGTTCCCACTGCTCCAGAAAACAACTCAAGATAACTTCCATCTTAGACAGTAGATGAAATTTCCAGGGTCTCTATTGAAAAAAAGAAGACGAAGGAAAAAACAAAAAAGGTTGCATGATTTTTTAAAATTTAATTTAACTTAATTTTAGAGTTGTGCCGTACACGTGAGAATTTGCTGCACAGGTAAATTGTGTGCACGTAAGGTTTGGGCTTCTGGGGAGCCATCTCTTCCCCTGGTGGTGCATGTGGTACCCAGTGGGTGGTTGTGTGCGCCTTATCCCTCCTCCCTCCCTTCTCCCAGTAGCAGTTTCTAGCATCGATGCGATACATATACACTAGGAATGATACGTGAATGTAAAGAAGAACAAAATCATGTCCTTTGCAGCAGGATGGATGGAGCTGGAGACGATCGTTCTAAGAGAACTATCACAGAAACAAAACCAAACCAAAAAAACAACTGAAAACTGCATGTTTTCACTCATAAGCTGGCCTTAAACATTGGGCATGTGAGCACTAAGATGTGAGCATGATGTCTTGGGGTTATGGGTGAGATTGAGAGCATGATGCTTTCGGGGACCTGGGCAGCAAGCAGGACGGTGTGCTCCTTCCAGTGCCTTCCACAGAGCAGGTGCACTGCAGCTGGTTCGTGCTGCATGTGGGCGTCATCTATGCCACGGGGCATCTTCACAAAGGAATAGCAACAGCTACAGTCATGAAAACTTTCCATGTTTTTCTTCAAGAGCTCTGCAGGCATCAACTCAGAGAACCCTTAACACAGCCTGTTGAGGGAGATACTTTCATTACCCTTGTTTTCAATCCCAAGAGACTATGCGAGTAGTTCCAGGTCTCAGGACTAATCAATGGAGGAGGCAGGCCGGCTCCAGGATCTTCATCCTCTTCACTTCCAAATTGCACTGAGTGAGGAGACATCAATAATGGGGATAAAGTCACGAGCAGCAGAAGAGGAGCTATGGCAGAGAAATTCAGTCTGCGGACTTGATGTCTGATTGTGGTTTGACAAATTGCAGCATTACCTCCCTTGATCTTTTAATGCTCAGCACTTAGCACAATGACTGGTCAATAGTGGGTGTTGAATAAGAGTGTGCTGCATGAATCAATGCAGAGAGGGGCTTCTGGTGATAACCCAGATGGCGAAGAGCCAGATCAGCGGGACACCTGAAAAGTTCTAAGCAGACTTGTCGCAGTCCCAGGACACAATTGGGCTAGTAGGAGAATCTTGGCCTATTGGCAGAGTACTTTAAAGGCCCATAAAATAATTTAACCTTCTCAACTTCAACTGGCTTAATATTGGGGTCCAAAAATACATAGCTAATTAGCAATAGACATAAAATATTTATAGACATATGAGTATTCAACGAACAGTGAGAAATAGTAAACATATCTGTCAGCGTTTCATCTATCTATTAATATATCTATCTATCTCTCCATCTATTTTTCTAACCATTATCTATCATTTACCAATTTGTGTCTTTCTATCTATCTGTGTATCTTGCTTGGGATATACAGTGGTATATTTATTAACATGTGCTAAGTCTTCATTGGAGCCTGAGTAGTATATGTTCACTCTGTAGTCATAGTATTTTAAAAAGTAAATAGTGGAAGATATTTAGAAAAAAATCATTTAATATTTCTGAAAATTAGACAATTGGCATTTTTAAGTTTTGGTTTGATGATTGGAAGGGAGTTTGTTTCTTTTTTTAAAAGAGCATGTTCTATAAATATATATCAAACAATAAAAGATCACTGACAATTAGTATTTTTTAAGCTAAATAATGTGTCTGTTTTAAACCAATTAAAACATAAAATTATGCTTTAATCTTAAGTACAACCTGTTTTGAACCGTAAGCCAAAATGATGTACCTAAAATGCGTCCAAAGGTTAATTACAAATTAATGCTTCCAAAAATATAAAAAGTTAGCAATGAAAAGTCAACTATGTGCTGCTGTAGTGTTGTCTAAAAATGAAAAAGACACATTATTGAACTGTTGGGAAGTGAATACAAATTAGATGACAATTGTCCATGAGTTTCAATTTTCTTTTACATCAATGAGGGCAATATTTGTGATCTTTATTTCCCAAAAATGGTGAGGAAATTAATTAGTGTCTGTGGAAAATGTGTATTATCTTGGCTTAGAGACAGTTAATAGTGTATTATTCTTCAGATGTTGTCTTATTTTAATCATAAATAAGAAAATGATTTTTAACCAAAAGTATAACTTCTGTTAATAATGACTGAATAATTTAAGGATAATTTTTAAAAACCCTACTGATTTTTTTAAGCTTCAGTCAAAGTATGTTTTCTTTTCTCTTAACTCTTACCCTGGAGACATGTTATTTTCAACATGGTTTCCTTTTTGTACAGAGGGAAAAAATATGAAAGCACAATTTAAAAAGAATATCAGAAGGAACTGTGATACAAAATTATATTGAATGTTGTCTAAGCACTAATATTCTCTGGAGAGTTAATGTCTAGGCTAATGTTCTGTAATTCTTGGGAATTTGGCCTAGATTAGTTCAATGTTTCTCAAACTTTAACAAAGTTGGGCTCATCTTCAGGGCCTGTTAAAACACAGAGTTCCTGATTCATTTAGTAAATCCAAAGATGAGTTTGAGAATTTGAATTGTTAACAAGTTCCAGGTGAGACTGATATTGTTCTTCAGAGGTCAGAATTTGAGAAGGACTGAGCTGGGAAGATCAGTGGTTTACAACCCAAAGTCAATTTGATTCACCTAGAAAAAAATTTCTTAAATGCAAAGTCTATAGAATCAAACTTTCTGGGATGTAGGATTTAACCATCTGCACTGGTTTTAAACGCATCAGGTACCCCTGACTCACAGGTGCAAAAACTAGGGAATGGATCCAGGTTATTCCAAGTGATTAAATGAGCTAGCCAAGGGCTGAGTCAAGTTTCTCATTTGCTTTATGCCTTCAAAATCTTGGTGGCCACCCTTATCTGTGGTCACCCTAGTCTGTGACTTTAGTATGCACTATAGTAATGTTGCCATCTAGCACGCGTTAATTTTCTTGAAGACCAGAATCTTCAGTCCTATGGAAAAGATCTTTGATTTGTTCTCTCCCAAAGCACAAAAAGAGGCATTATAGCATGGTGTTTAAAAGTACAGATCCTGGCATCAAACTATCTTTAACGAACTTGGCTGCCACTTACCAGCCAAGTTTCTAAACTCCAAGTCTCAGTTTTCTCATCCATAAAATGGGCATAATAGTACTCTCAACAACACTTTTTTTTTTAAGAAAGAAAAGTTTATTGAAAAGTAAATTAGAGAGAGAGAGAAGGGAGAAAGAAAATTCACCTCCCCAAGGTGGGGAACAGGGCCAAAGCCAGAAAGCATGGTGACAGCCATAGCTCAAAGAGCACATGGCCGCACCAGAGTCTAGCAAGGCGATGGCCATCAACAACACTTTTTAAAGGATTAAATTAGGTAGAATCTATAAAGCGTCGAAAGTAATGCTTGGTATATTTTGTGTTATGGACTTTCTTAAAATACATATTATGATGGGAAGCTATTCAGTAAGAGGTTTTAGCATAATACAAGTATAACCTTTCAAATATTTTCTTAGAGTCGGATGTGTTCTTTCAAACAGTAATTATTCAGTAGATTAATAAATGAAATCTCTAGGTCAGGGTATTTTAGATGCTGTCCACAATGAGATGAATAGACAATATAACATTTTTTAAAATATTCAGAGAGGTAGATCACCAGGAAAGTGGTTGAGAGTTTTTTTTCTCCAAATCCTTGTTTAACCAGGTGCTTTCTCTCCTTTATCTGCCTTATGTCTCTGCTTTTCAGACCATCTGATAGACCACAGATCTCAACAGGTCTTCTGCAAACAAACTCAGAAAAGAGGACAGGCCCAAAGTATAGGAAGAATTGGCTGCTGCACACATTTGATTCTGAGACTTTGAAGCAGAAAATTGTTTCCTGAAATGAAATTGCTGTTTATAAACTTCACTTGCTATGTCTTCTATTTGCTTCTCAAAACACAAGCAATAGCAATACTAGTAACAAACACAAACAATTCTATTAATGATAATTTTTAATTAAAGACTTATCATTCAATAAGCCTTTGTCCCTGTGGATAGATTTATAAGTTTCTTTCAGAATCTGAGAGTTTTGAACGTTGTATGTCCTAGTGAGGTCCAAAAAATTTTTTTAAAGGATGAGAAAGAAGATAAGAAAAACACCGAAAATATTGACACAGATTTGAAGCCTACTTTCAATTTCCACCCTCAGATAATATCCTGGTGATCATGGTTCAAATTTTGCTTCTTAGTTCCCATATAATTTGATAATTTATTTTAAAAACACTGTGAACTAGAAGTTTTACCTCTAGGAATTTATTTTTAAGTGGTCATGAATGTTTGTAAAATAATGTGTTACATGACAGTATTTTACAAAGTATTTTTAAAAGTTCAATAATAACAATTTGATTAAAAATTGCATACATAAGACATAATTCTATGCTTATTTTTTAAATAATAATAGATGTTTGTAAAATAATGTGTTGTGTGACAGCATTTTACATATCATTAAAAAATAAATGTTCAATAATAAAAATTTGATTAAAAATCACGACACATAAAATATAATTCTAAGCTGGGTGCAGTGGCTCACACCTGTAATCCCAGCAATTTGGAAGGTGGAGGCAAGAGAATTGCCTAAGCCCAGGGGTTCGAGACTAGCCTGGGCATCATGGTAAGGCCTCATCTCTATAATAAATTAAAGATTTAGCTGGGCGTAATGGTACATACCTGTTGTTCCAGTCACTTGGAGGGCTGAAGCAGGATTGCCAGAGCCCAGCAGGTCAAGGCTATGGTGGCCATGAATGTGCCACTACACTCCAATCTGGGCAACGGAGTGAGACTCCAACTCAAAAAGAAAAAAAAAATCTATACTTATTTCAACTAGCAAATTAAATTATTGAATTAATTTAAAATTATATTAATTTTAATTGAATTATAAATTTGATCGAACAATATTCAGTTCAATAACACTTATTGAATTTAAAATTGTCTAATGATATTTTTAAGGGGAAATGCAATGATAGAACTTATAATGTAAATACATAATATCACAATATGAAACTGTAAAGCAAAAACAAGTACAAATGTTAACAGACATCACATCTGCATAGTAGACTTTTAGGGAGTTTTCATGTCTTTCTGCTTATTCATAATTTTCATATTTTCTAAAATATACATGCACTTTATAAGGGACATGTAGCCTCCTTCTCTTGATGGTGCAAAAAAGAATCTGTGCATGTACTTGCAACAGCTTTACTCTACATTAGTCTTATTCCTGTCAAAAAACTTGACCAAGGTGGAGAACAACCAACAAATATAACACTGGCTTGGTGTCTTTTGCCTATTTTAAGATTAGGAAGAACTGGGCACAGTGGCTCATACCTGTAATCTCAGCACTTTGGGAGGCAGAGACGAAAGGATTGTCTGATTCCAGGGGTTTGAGACCAGCCAGGGAAACCTGGTGAAAACTTGTCTCTACAATAAATCAAAAAATTGGCTGGGTGTGGTGGCACACTACAGGAGTTCCAGTTACTTGGAAGGCTGAGGAGGAAGGAGCACCTGAGCCCAGCAGGTAGAGGCTGCAGTGGCTGTGAACACGCCACTGCACTCCAGCCTGTGTGACAGAGTGAATCTGCTACTCAAAACATAAATAAATAAAAAGATTAGGAAGTCTGTAATTCAATCCCCAGCTTTAACATCAGAACAATTTTAGAAGAATCTTGGAGCAATTTTTGCAGGAGTCATTCAGTCAACCAATACTGATAGATTTTCCAACAAACGTTTCCATAATTTCTCAGTTAAATGAGAAGAATAAAATGTAGTGGCAAAATATGCACACTGGAGATCAGAGAATCAAAGAGACTATCCTCCAATTTGTCAGCCTACTGGAGTTGCTAATCCCAAACTTGATAATTTAGGAAGAAGATATGGTTAACAAGTATGCTTGTTAGTGCTAAAATCTGGCAGATATTAATTATATGTGTTGAAGTAGTAATCAATGATCTCTTCTTCCAGGGAACTTCCTTATTCCATGGTAACAGAGGACTTAAATTTTAAAGTATCAAGAACATAACTGAGAGAGAGAGGGTCCACAGTATTAATAGCCGCCAATATTTCAACTACCTATTCTTCATAACTTAGGCTCATAGTTAGGCAAAGTTATTTTTGTTATTATTAGCAGTAGTATTAATTATAAGCCAAAACATGGCATGGTTTTGAGCAAACTATTAAGTATATCACCTTGTGATCCCTCTTAAAGTGTTCAGAATTGAACATCAAGGATTTGATGGTGTAGAGGTAATTTTGATACTCCACAATCTTGCCAACTTATTTTAGAGCAAATCATTTTTACATAATTTGAATGCTGTCGTTTTGTTATATTTTTACAATCTATAAATGAAACATAAAATGATTGATTATATGATAGCTCATAATGTACAAGGAGATCCCACAAAAATGTAACTATTGTCTGGAGGGCAGGCCCCTTGTAGTACAGGGTTCCCCCGCAAGGTAAGCATTTTAGGAACCCATTGGCATCAGTGTACCAGCTAGTGTTGTTGTAAGAGGCTGCGTTTGGCTTCAGTGATTTTTTTTTAAAGATTCTTTCAATGTATTTGCCCATTTCATGAAGGGTGATTTATGAGTATACCTGCTCACACTGCACAGAGCGCTTAGCAGTTTTTGACCAAAAACGAACAGCATGACCTCTGTTCCCCACCCTGTCTATTCACCCTATCGCCACCTGAGCGGTGTTTTTGTTTTGTTTTGTTTTGTTTTTTTGGTTACCTTAAATGAAAAAAGTCCTTAAAAGGGAAATCTTTTACTGATGTGGAAGAGGTGCAACAGCAACAACAAAAAAATGGCAGAAGCACCAAAAGACATAAGCATTGATGAGTTCAACAACTGTTTTGAGCATGGAAAAGTTTCTCAGTAGGTATATTGCATCAAACAAAGAGTGCTTTGAAGGTGACTGAAGTCTAAATATGTAAAAATAGATACATAAATTTTAATGAATAAATTTCTGGTTTTGGGGGGTGTCCCCCCTCATAAATGCTCTTTGGTGATAGAAATACTTGCATGGAAGAAGTAAGAACATGGAAATAAGAGAACAATTCACCCTTCATCTCTTTATCTATCTGTATGATTTGTCAAATGTCTATCATTTGTACATATGCCTGTGTATTTGTAAACCATTTTAATAAGTTTAGTACCCCGTTTGAAACATAAATTCATATTAGGGACTATAACTCTAAAAAACAGCTCTATTTGGTAGTGGGAAACTGCCAGGGGAGGGGGGTGGGATTGGCAGTTGAGGGAAACTGTCAGGGGAGGGAGGAGCACAGCTCATTAACAAGGGTAGCTGCATAATAAACATTTGTATACCTAACCCTGAATTGTACTCCACATCTTTAAAATAAAAAAAATTTTAAATCTCAAAAAAAGGCAACCTTATTAAAAAGTGTGTAAAAGATATGAATAGGCACCTCTCAAAAGACGACATATGAGCAGCCAACAAATACATGAAAAAATGCTCAGCCTCATTAATCATCAAACAAATGCAAATCAAAACTATTCTGAGATACCAACCAACTCCAGTAAGGATGGCCACCATCAATCACTGAAAAAACAACAGATGAAGGAGAGGATGAGGAGAAAAGGGAATATTTCTACACTTTTGGTGGGACTGTAAACTGGCACAACCTCTGTGGAAAATACTGTGGTGATTTCTAAAAGATCTAAAAATTGACCTTCTGCACAACCCATCTATTTCCCTTCTGCAAATATACCAGGAGGAACACAAATCATTCTTCAAAAAAGATACCTGTGCATGCATGCTTATTGCAGCATTATTCACAACAGTAAAAACATGGAACCAACCATGCTGCCTGTCAAAAGTGTACCAGATTTTTAAAATGTGGTTCGTATATACAATGGAATGTTATACAGTCATAAAGAAGGAAAAAAAATATGGACTTCGCAGCAACTTGTAAGGATTGAGAGTCCATCACACTCAGTGATCTATCATAGAAACAAAGAACTAAGTACCACTTATTGTCACTCAACTTGACCCTGCACATTTATCATAAAACTACTTGAAAGGGATTGGCAGTAGTGGGTCACTGCCAGGGGATTGGGGTGACACATAGCACTAATAAGTTTACCTGATCCCAAACCAGGCGAAGTGAGGACCAATGGGAGGCCCAAACCTCACCTGTATGATGACCATTTATGTACCTAACCCTGAACTTTACCCCACATCTTTAAAATAATATAAAAAATGTTACAAAAATAAATTCTGCCCCAAGTTGAAGCACTAAACTTCATTATTAAAAGTGAAGTTATTCTGTAAACGATAAATACCAAAGCAAAGCCATAGACTACTCTCCAAACCAACTGAAAAAAAATTCCTCCCTCATTGTTCATCTATTATGTGTGAGATTCTTATATCACAAACCTGTTTCTTACACTAAAGAATAAATATGCCATCATTTGAAAAAAAAAAAAAGCACTCCTGGGAGCACTAGGATATTGATCCATCAGATTTTAGTAGCTCATAATATAGTTAACACATAAGAACTAATATCACCATGAAAAGCAGTGAACATTTACAGGGAATAAGACACAGGATGAATACATTTTGTTAGACAAAATGAATACAGAATGCTCTCCCAGAAGATTGGGCTTATGCAGTGGATTTCAGGATAAGTCATACTGGATAAAAAAACAATAATGCTAGCCGGGCTCGGTGGCTCAGCCTGTAATCCTGTGCTTTGGGAGGCTGAGGTGAGTGGATTGCCTGAGCCCACGGGTTCGAGACCAGCCTGGACAGGGAGACCTCATCTCTACAATAAATCAAAAAATCAGACGGGCATGGTAGCGCATGCCTGTAATTCCAGCTACTCAGAAGGCTGAGGCGGTAGGATCGCCAGAGCCCAGTAGGCAAGGCTGCGGTGGCTGGGAGCGGCCACTGCACTCCAGTCTGGGCACAAGAGTGAGACTCCAACTCAAAAAAAAAAAAAAAACCAATAATGCTAAGATGCTCCTAAGACCAAATAAAGCAAATGTTAATTACACATGGTATAAATTCAAATACATATTTGAAATACCTAGACAAAAGACACCAACACAATTTTATAAAAATATTAACAAAGATTAGATTCTGAAGATGGCTACTGCCACCATCTCCTCTTTTTCACAATTTTATGTATGCAATGTGCTTAAATAAAGTAATATCAACTTAATCATTAAAAAAGATTATGGCAAATAAATGATGTATAAATATGGTGTTGCTCGGGCTGCAAGGGGGATCATTGTAAACAAGAACTGCAGTCAGGAAAGAAAGTTTAAGTGCAGGTCCCAAGGGTTGTGTTTCTGATACATTGCAGAATTTCATGGTCAGAAAATAAAGCTGACCCACTTCCTCGTTTAATCTTTAATTCAAAACCTTAATATATGGATGAATTAGACATCCTCTGCTCTTGCTCTTGTGGCCACCAATCCTCTTTTTCGGTGCCATGCTCTGCCAAAGCCATGATCATGATTGACTGAATGACATGTTTCCCGCTCATTCCTCAAATGCAAAGTTGACTAAGATATGGGCTTCCTGATTATCCTACTAGTTGTAATCCAGAGTATTTGGTCTGCCTGTGGAAGCCTTCATTGAGCACTGTAAGGTCTCCAGGAATATGTACGTATGTGGTGATACTAAGCACAGTGCCCTAGACTACCCCATTGCGCACACAGCAGCATCTCTCCAACAGGTGTTAGAGCAAACGGGATTAGCCTATTTGTGGGGCTAGAACAACCAGCTGTTGATCAGTCCTAGTTGGACTGCTTGGCCCCTCTTGCTGACATTGATTTGAGAACTCCAGAATATATAACCTTTCCACCCTTTCTTTAGTCTCTATTTTTACTCATTTCAGGGAGTCTTTTAGAACTAAACTGATGGCCCTAGCATTTGAAATGTCTCCAACCATGGATCAAAATGTGAATGACTTCTGCTCATCATTCTGCTTGGTCCTGTTCAGAAAATTATACCCAAAAAAGCACATTCACATTTACAAACAACATAACTTATTGGACACTACACAGACAACCATGAAATTGTTTTTTTTCCTCCTGTGATGAGATCTCCAGGGCTCAGATTGTTTCTCTCTTTAATCAACAATGGTTCAAAGGACATGCTGTGAATGAGTTCTTGAAGGGAAAACAATCAGCAGGCCTCTACCTCTACATTGCTAAGGAGGCTCAGCATTAAAGAGTTCCATGCTACAGACAAGGGATTTTCGGTTGGGACAAATGCAACGTGTACATGGGACTGTAAGTTGCCGTGTTAGCTATTTGAATGGCCTCAAACTATCAGTGAGTAGGAATTGAAAAAGTATTCAACTGCATGGATGGCAGTTGTAAAGGAGAAATCAAAAGTGTGGGGGGAAACAAGGACTTGTTGTTTCACTTAAAAGTTTCAAGGTCTTTGTTTTTTCTGAGAGCAATTTATGTCAATTCTCCCAAGGCAAATCTGATTTCTAACTAACTCTCTAATGGAATTTTCCAGTACTACTCTGACTTCAGAAACTCCTTAGAAATTATTTTTCAAAGCTTCCCAAGGAAATGCACACTGTAGTTTATTTTTAATTTGTGTGTGTATATATGTATATATAAATAATTTTTAACAGATGTGTATGACTACAATGGAGAGTTAGGAAGCTAAATTGAAGTTCATAGTATTTCAAAAAATAAAATTAATTAATTAATTAAAAATTAATTAAAATAAAATTAATACACTATTTTAATTATCAGCAAAAGGAATTTCCCCAGTAGCCCTTATAACAACCTTAGAAAACTAGAGTTGGAATTTTTTAACATAGACAACTTGCCAAATACAGATGATAATCTCGACTATGCCAGGCTGACTCTTACATATCCTCTTTCCTACCATCCTAAGCACTTTTCTGCCTAAAAGGTTACAATTTGAAGTAATATAACTCCCCAGAGTTTATTACTTGGGTCCTTTATATTTTGTGATCATTGGATCCTGCTACAAAACTATACTGTTTGAGTGTAAAATTTGGAAGGTTTTATAATAGACTTTTCACTGTCAGTCCACAGGATGCCGTGACCGTGCTGGAATACAACACAGAGCATCTGAAAAGAACTAAAATAAATGTATGATCTCCCATGAAATTATCTCTCCATCTCTTCCTAGAAAACGTTGGAACACCAAGGGATCAGCAGTAACATGAGCTCAGTGTCCCCGAATACATTCAGGGGAATTCAGTATTTTAACTCTTAAGTAGACAGTTTCTACAATCTAAATAATGGCACAACAGGAGTCAAATAAAAAGTTGCAAAAATACATGTATTTTAAGTCACTATATTTTTCTTGGAGTAAGACTTTCTCTCTACTCATTAATTGATTAGTTTATATGTCTAATATCCATGTATTAGTGTCTTTTTTCATACTCCAGAAAAAAATTTAAACAGGAGTCTTCAAAATTAGAAAACTAAGTGGTTATTGTGTGTCTGCTCCTAATTATTGAGCTACTGCTCTGAGTCTCGCTTTAATCTTTAAAAATAGAAGATTTTTCTAGAAAAACTTTAATATCGTTTTCAATCCTAAGGTTCTGTGAATTGATGATATGAATGTTGTAGCCACATATCTATCTACCTAATTTATCGATCTATCTATCTAATCTTCTGTCTATTCTTTCTATATCTTTATCATCTCCTATTTTAGTAGCCATATTCCATTTCACACACACACACACACACACACACACACACCCCTACAGATTAAGGCCTCCAAAACCAATTTCTCAGAACATATTTCTCTTTCGTTTTCTAGAAATGTAGAGTTTTTGTAACATTTTCTTTCTCATCAATATTGATATTGGCAGAATCCACTGACCGAGATAAATTTTTATCTAGAGGAAATGTACAACTATCTTGTGGAAAGAGAATGGAATTATCTGATTCTGTCTTCTTGAAAATCATCCAACTTGGTATTGAGCATATACCACAGGGAAAGGTGATTTGGGAGGACATAGGGGGTTGTGGCTTTGTCATTCCTGCAATCTGTTTATGCTGCCTAGATGACCATTGTCTTTCACTCTACTTTTAAAATTCTCAGACTTCATGTCATTATAATTAAGTAATATTTAGCAAGGTATTTAGGTATAAGACAATCTTCATATTACAAAACAGGCATAATTTTTCTGTTTTTTAATTATTGTTTTTAATTTCCCTCACAGCTTTCTGGTTCTTTGCTATTTAGGGAAAGTTGCTGGCATATTTACTCCTCAAGCAATTTCTGAAAAGAAGGATTTCTTAAGTGAAATGCTGTGTACATTTTGAATAGTCAGAAATGCTATAGCCTGCAATACCCTCATCTCCCAAATAAAAAATTTGAATTAGAAGATATCTGAGACCTTTCTCTCTCTCTCTCTCTCTCTCAATCTCTCTCTCTCTCTCGCTTGCTCTCGCTCTCGCTATCTTTATCTCTCTCTCTGTTATCTCTCTCCCCTCCCTGTCTCTGTCTCTCCCTCTCCCTCTGTTCTCTCTGTTTCTGCCTCTCCCTCTTTTCTCTCTCTTTCTCATTCTCTCTCTCTCTCTCTCTCTCTCTCTCTCTCTCTCTTTTTCTCTCTCTCTCGTTATACATTTGCCTATTTGTCATGAAGGGTATTGCAAAGGATACAGATAAAGAGTTGTGTAGAGCAAGGTACGGGGCAGGTGTGCAGAAATCCCTGTGTGTGTCACCCTCCAGGAACCTCTCTGTGTTCAGCTCTCCAGAAGCTCCATGAACTCAGTCCTCTTGAATTTTTATGGAAGCTTCATAATGTCAGCATTTTGTCCTCTCTGGAAAAGGTCTTGAGAACCACAATCAGAAAGGCAGGGTAAGCTTAGAACCCTGCCTTAGGGAGATGAAGGGAAGGCAGGAGGATGTCAGAGAGGGTGATTCTGTTTCTGACCTACTCCTGAGGCCTAAAGCACCCCAACATTTTATCAAAAGACTGTAACAAAGGCTATAGGAGTTAGTATCCAGGAACTGTGGACAAAAACCATTATATATAACAGAACACTAAAAGCCACCCCATAGCTTTTGAGCACAGATCCCATACATTAAAAGAATATATACAATTATTTAATAACTTGTCCAGTTCATTATGTTGTATTAATGTCTCCCAGGGTGAGGTCACTCAGGTTTGTAGGCTTTCTTTCAAACTGAGGCCTCTTTATATGTTAATATTCCAAGAGAAAGAACATTTTATTCAATCCAACAGCAAACTTTAGTCTAAAATCAAAATGCCAGAGAGCCTAGAATAAGAAGAGCCCCAGGGTGCATACTGGGCAGTAGAGACTCTAAACACGTCATAGATCGTGAAGCTGAAGAAAACTCAGGAGACATTTGCGTCCTCTCCATTGGATTTTCATAGTGAAGGGGGGTGGTTTGTCCGAGACCTCACAAGAGGTTGGAGCACCCATGAGAGTAAGTCCTGGTTTTCACACTTTCACTCCAGTGGCCTTGCCCTATGACTACCTTTTCAGGGAAAAAGAATGAAGTGGTTAGACAGAAACTTCAAATTGACATTGCCAAAAAGAAGTCATCCTATCAGAAACAACCATATTATCATGCATTAATTTTTCTCAGGTTAGAGCCAAATTCAGATGTGACACATGATGAGATCCTAGGTCCTTCATTAACTAAGAAGCAATCCATGGTTATTGTGTAGACAAAAGTTTCATGCACATTCTCAGATTTTCTCCCTCCTTACTCTTGAAGACTCCACCCAAGTCCTGAACTGTGCCATTTCTCCCATCAGATCTTGAGTGAATCTGATTGAGCCCTGGGCCTCAGGACCTTCCACCATACATGCTGACTCCTTAGCTTCCAGAAGTAGGTGAAGGGTCAAAGGATATGGCATGTGGCATCCTCAGAGCCTCTGAGGGCTCAGAATATTCAACCCAACAATGTGGAAGAATGAGCTCACTCAGGGTACTCCTTAGCAAGTGGAAGAGAAAAGACAAGGGAGAACAAGACAAGGTACTATAGAAGCTCTCCCCTCCCTTTCAGGACTGCTCTGGGATGTGTATATGTGATTTCCCCCCTTGCATAAGTCAAAATCCCACTTTCAAAACACAATTGCTGACAAACCCATGGAGGAATCTTCCTGGCTTAGCAAAGTGGTGGCCAGAGATGTAACAAATGGGACTGTGGCGTCACATGCCTCTTCTCACATTTCCTCTCTGCCTTGGACTTGACAGGCCCAATTACATTGTGAACACATTGATATCTTCCTTAGATTCTGCTTTCTGGAGGACTCAGCTAAAACAACTGGTGCCACCAGAAATGTTTCTACAATGCAGGCCCTCAAAATAGAATTCTGCAGTAGGATTGCTCATCTATCTGAAAGCAATAGAAACCATTTAAGGATGGGAAGCAAGATGGCAATGACTTCTGGCAGGCAGTGGCATCAACAAGGCTTTGATCTTCCCCAAGGGTTAAGTGAGGTGAAGGGCAGGTAGAGGCCAGACTTTGAGAACAAATCACCGCAGACTTTCATCAACATGAGGAAAATCAGAAGTGCCATGTCTGTGGTGTGCATCTGATGGCACTTGAGAGGTTACAGAACAAGAAAGAGAGGTACAGGATCGCCAATTTCCAACTGACAGCATGCTGTAGAAGTTGGGGGTCACTGTGGCATTTTCACATGAGGACTCTATGACTTTGAGCTCCAGAGGATCCAGAGAAAGATCTGGATCAACTCTCATATACCAAGTCAGTGTCCAAGGGGAAAACGCATAGCATTTGTGGTGGAGCAAAGTCACCAAGTCAAATCCCAAATATTTAAGTCCCAAATTCCCTTGAGCCCTCCTAGCTGGCAGAAACAGTCAGTCCTACTAGAAAAAGCAGCGAGGTCCCCTGGGTTTGAAGACCCTGTGCCTATGGAGATCACATCTCAAGCAGGTGTTTCACAGTCGAACTCTTGTTCTCGAGTCTTGTCTGCAACCCAGCTCCTTAATTCCAGGACATAAACTCAAGTCAAGGAAGTGTAGCCCTACTCCAGAGGGAAACAGCATCAGTGCAAACAGGATTAATATATTTGGTTATTGTGGACTGAGACAGATTGGAGAGAAATCTGCAGAAGTGAACAAAGTATAAGAATAGGCAGAAGATTATCCACATGGGAAAACTCACTGAAAAATTGGGATTTAATCCCTGGAATTGTTTCTAAATGTTTGAGAAAGTGCCTTGAAACATGGATTTATTAATAATAATGGCCTCTAATAAATGAAATGGGCCTTCCAGAAGTTTCTTTGTACTGTGTTGAAGGAAGGATCAGGAGGCTGGAAGCAGGAAAGTTAAAATAGATGTGAAGTATACAACCCAGAAGACACTCCACAGGGGAAGTGAGAACACACTAGCTAAGGAGTATTCCGGCATCACTTTTTGAAGTTTACTGACTGTCTTCTACTGGCCTAGTTGGTTAACATATGGCTATGGAACTGGGACCCAACCATCACTGGGGATCATGGGTTACAGGAAGGCAGAGGCCAGGGCAGTCCTCCAATGTAATGTAATTATGTCAATGTAATTACTGCAACAGCAGGAAGACCAGAGTGGAAATCTGAGTGTCTGTTTGTGGTTGCAAATCATAGATGATCATGGCTTTTCTAGGAGTTAGACAGATGAACAAACAGCTGACTAAGGGGCTACATGATTCTCATAATCACAAGAACTAGACAGTTACTGCACAGAAATCACCACCATGCAAAGTTGTTTCTTGAGGCAGGACCATGCAAATCTACAGACCTTCTTCTGACCCTTCTCTAAAGAGACTTGAAGGTATTTTCCAAGATATTCCTGTAAAGGGCAGAGTGGACTATCCAGATGTCTCAAGAGCTGGTATAAGAGAGGCTGAATTGATCCTGATCATGAAAGGCCAAAAACACCACCATTAACCTTGGGTTGGTTTGGGAGCCCAGAGAAGCCAGGTGACCAAAAAGAGTTTGACCCAAATTGGTCTCATCGTGGATCCAGGTGGTTCACATAGTTGGGGTCTTGGGCCCAATGTGTGGGAATGGAAGTCATCTCTCTCACTCTCACTCTCACTGATATATTTTCAGTGTTTGTCTTCCCATCACCTCAATCTAGGACTCTGTTGATTAGTGTTCTAATCCCAGGAGACAGGAAGGCACAATGACAGAGAATACCCTTCAGACTCTTGGCAAAGGATTAACAAGCAAGAAATAAGTTGCTACATTGGCTGGGATACTGATCCTAATTCCCTGAAGAGGCAGGGTTGCCACACACAGTAGAGGCAAGCAGCAAGGAGTATGGCATGGAACTCTTTTTGCACTTCTATGACGAGTTACTATCGCAGTAAATCGTTAGGATAAAATAGAACAACTACTACACAAAAAAAGAGAAGAAAACCTAAGAGTTTGACCTTCAAAGATCAAGGTCTGGGTAGTCCCACCAAGCAATGAACCATACAGGCCAAAGTGAGGATAAGGGAAACCTAAGATGGGTAAGGCAGGAGAGAGAAGAAGAATGCCAATTATGGTCTCAGGCCAACCTCAGTGGTGGGGACTGTGACTGGATCACCAATCCTTTAGCCAAGGGCTTGCAGGACATAGCAACTAGGCATGAGCTTCAGGGAAAGAAACATCCATTGCCTGACTGGACTTGCAGCTTCCTAGCCCACTCAGGAAAGACATGCTCTCATTTCCTCAAGAAATAAAAGAATGAAGACCCACATCACAGCTTGCAGTTCAAAAAAGATGGCACAATCATCTAATAGAGTTGTGAGGAATGGGACACACTCTTCATGACTTCTCAGAATCTGTCTTCACCTTCCCTCCCAAACCTCCTCCCAAACCTCACCACAACCACAACCATTAGTGGCCTGCCTATTTCCCGAGTGCTAATATATACCTAGCCTTGTCTGCACCAAGCTTCTCTTCACTTTTGGTCTTTGATGGCCAAGAAACATAGCCCTGGCTCCCTCAGCATCTTCCATTGGACTAAATGATAGAATCCAGAAGTATAGGACAGCCAGCTTCCATAGAGATGAAACTCAACCAGTGCCTGGTAGACAGACAAATCCCCTTTGAAGACTGCTCTAAGGTACAGATTCTCTTTGCACAGTTCCCTAAAAATGTCTAATGTGTTGAACAAATAAGGCTACTCAGCCTCCTGCTGTCTCTGTTTGCTGCAGGGCACTCATCCCCAGCTAGTGCTGCAAAATGATCTGTGTATGTGGCTTTCCATCCTTGTGTTCCTATCTCCCTCCCCTCTGCTGTCCCAGTCTTGAACCTCCCATACACCCTGTCATCATTTCAATCCATGCCTCAGGTTCTATTCTCTAGAAGATTCGGACTAAGACAGCTTACTTAACACACTATCATAGCAAAATGAGTAAATGACTGGTAGGATTGTGACCAGTGCCAATAAAAAAAATGGGGAGACAGGAGAAGGGCTTATGGAATCTAGAAAAGAAAATTCCCTCAAGGTTGAGACAATGAGCATTGGGAACAACTTGGGAACTTGCCAAGATCAACTCCATTTTGGAGATGAGAAAATTGAAGCTCAAAGTGATTTCTTGACTTTCCCAGGGTTAAATAACCACACAATAGCACAAGCGAGACTAGAACTCAGGTCTCCTGAGTCTTAAATCAGAATGCTTTCTACTGCATCATTCTGTGTACAGCAAAGTTTGGTTAAATTTTCTCACTGTTCCCAAGAGGGTAGTTTGCAGAAGTTGGTTATTTGAACCTCAATATCCCTGAAGAAGACATGGTTATCTTATCAGGCTATAACATTAATGGAAATGCCTTAGACAATACTGGAATGTCTTCATGGACCTAACCATGAGAAATAATGATGCTTATAATTATCATTATCTTTACAGTTCCCCAAATAATTCCCAAGCTTGTAATTTCACATGTTTTACAGAGCACATTCAAACCCAGACTCCAACTTCCAATACATAAACAAATTGATATTTATGGTTCATAAGTCAGTTTAGCATCTGTCTGTTCCCCAGAGTCTGACCACCTCTGGGTAAATGGTCAAAATTGAATTTCTGGAGCTATGAGTTTTAGTATCCCAAGTCCTAGACCATTTTGAGTAATTCCTAAGGCCCAGCTTAATTTCTGCACAGTCTGATAGCCTCTGCACTCAAGATTACTGTAGGGAAATTACTGTTTCAAAGCACCCATGAGTACCCTGGTAAGCTAAAAATGAATGAAACATTCACAAATGCCTAACATTCTTCCAGAGAGTTATGTCCACAGAGCAGGAGTCTGAATTAGGATGATGTTCTGTAACCTTACATAACATCTGTGAAACTCTGTTCTCCCATTCCTAAAATGAAGACTTGGAGCAAACAATCTCAGAGGGCTGCTTACACTCCAACACTCAGTGATTCATAATGGTTTTCTTCTTAATATATTTTTTCCTTCCATATTTTGTTAAGTTCAGTCTCCCCAAACTTTTTATTACTTCTGTTTACAGATTTATTTTTCAAAATCACAATACCATGTTCTTCTCTCAAGAAATGTTAGAAAATTTAATTAACTTTCATGAACTATTTTGATGGGACCTGCAGGAGGAGACTAGGCTATTTGCACTACCATGGCATGACAGGTGCTTTTCACTGCAGCGTGTGATGATTTGGTGTGCGAACTTCCCACCTTGGAAGGGAGTGACGCAGCTTCTTAAAGTGTAGGGCTCTCAAAGTTTATGCTTGGCTCTCAGCTGTTACATAATGCATGAGCACATTATATTAATAGGAGCAATTTGGTAAGTCTAACAAAAACAAAAGAAAATGTACTTAATCATAAGAATACTTGCAATTCAGCTATATTTTTCATAAATGTTGAAATGCCTCTGTGTATTTTTGGTTTATACAGAATAGACTGCTCTCTTAATGCACTCTTAAAGGTTTATTTATATACTGTTCTTAGAAAAGAGAAAGAGAATAAACAGGAGATTGTTATTAGATAATAAGGAAAAAGCAGAAAGATCAAGGGCAAGAGAATTAAGTGCAGTGATTCACCTGACAGCATTTGATTCCCTTCCTGCGGGGGTGGGGTAGGGGAGGAAGAAAGCAAATGTTGACTATGTAGGTAACAAAGACTTTAAAATAATACATTTCTATCATGTTTATTCTCGTGGGAATAAACAGCCAGCATAAGGATCTCATACTTGCATTTAAAATAGATACCCGAAAAAGGATGGTCCACAAGAAGATTTGTCAAAAGAAGCACTGGAATTTGTGATATTTCTTTCTGTGCCTTTTCAAATCCAAACTTCTAGATGCCTTGTCTGATGTCCCATCCTCCACTGAAGCCCATATTCCCTTAGAGCATTAATGATGCCTCCCAGTCCAATTAAAGCACAGTCATACACATTTACAGCAGAAAACAATGGCACCCTGATGAATGGTGAAAGCTTATTTTGGAAAAGGGGGAATGCTGTGTTAGCTCCTTATCCTGCTTCATAGGAAAAGATTGTGCTCAGCATCTTGGCAACCTAATTTTGAAACAGTGTCAATACCTGATTTAGACTGGTCTTGTTTTAGAGTTTTCCTGTTTCCACTTCATGGGCTACACTTGCTACAGATCAGTCAATTCTCAGACAGATTACCTCAAAAGTTTGCTCAAACTTGACCTTCTACTTCTCAGCACTGGTGTTTCTTTACATGAAAGATGCTTCTTCCAGTTTCTTCATTGGTCCCATGGTCTTGAGGATGCTGGTCGTGTGTAGATTTTAGAGACTGGAACTAATGGAGGGATTGCAGGTAAGGGACAGCAGACTGAGTTTTAATTTATAAAAAACAAACTAATATTGGGGGGCTATTCAGCAAGGAGTAAGTTTTGTTCTTGAAACTGGGTACTTGCAAACAGAAGAACTACTCAGAGATCTAGAAATGCTATAAGAGACGGACTTTTATGGCCCATTTTAAGTTGAATTTCCTGGCAGAAATCAATCTTGTCCCTCTTTTCACACTTGCACGTTGTCCCCACACTCTGAATAATGACAAGCCTCCCTCCCTTCTCCTCCCTTTGTCATTCAGAGATTGGGATCCCCGCCCAATGGCATCACTGTCTTTCTTCTATGGTCCAAGAAGTGAGAGAGAATGTCAAGAGGTCCACTGACGACCTCCCCCTCCCAGTCCTCCTGCACGTACCCAATAATTCTCTCCTCACTTTCTTCCCATCCTCGGAATACTCTACAACACCATAATGTGAATGCAACCATGCCTCAAAGTTCTGTTGGTCTGCGTTGTTTCCCATGCTCTGCTCTTCCTGGAGTATCACATCATTGCCGTGTTTTGACTGGGAGATGGCTTTCCAACTGAAACCTCTTACTCGGACTCAATATTTCCCAACTGCCTAGCTAGCTTCCCCTGGAGCTCATTATTTATTTTTTGAGAGGTTTATTTCCCGGGCTAGAAAGCTCTGAGTCATCTTTCCCCCCTTATTTCTCACCACCCACATTCAATCTGTCAACAACTTCTACAGTCCCACAGCTACACTCTCACTTCTTTCTCTTTCCTTTCTTTCCTTCAAGTGATGTCCTAGCTTAGGTACACATAATCTCTACCGTGAGCTGCCTGAGTAGCGTCCTGCCTCCTGGTTCCTCAGAGTCCATTAGCATCACCTGGAGAGCTGAAGAGAAACGCAGAGTCCCGGGACTCTCCGTGGCCCTGATGAATCAGAATCTGCATTTACCAGAAGCCCAGGTGACTTCTACACTCACAGAACCTCTCTGATCTTTCTGTTGCTGCATTTTCCCTCTTTAATCTTCCCTCTCCACTGATACCACTTATGTTTTTAAACACATGCAGCTTCCATGCTGCCAGATCTTCAAAACAGACTTCTACCATAAGCATGGCTGTATATGGCACGATAGCTGAAAATACGGAGACTTGAGCCAGGCTATCTAGGTTCCTAGCCCACTGATCCATTTACCTTCTCACTGCAAAGGGCCAAGTTGCCCCACTTTCTGGGAACCTCAGTTTCCTTACCTATAAAATTGAGGTAACAATTGCACCAGCTGTGTAATGAAGGTTAAATGGCATGTGATATCATGTAGAACAGTGTTTATGATATATTAGTCACTCCAAACTATTAGATACTTTTGCTAATTATTAGTTACTATCATGACTATATCCCACCTACATGTTATACAAACACCATCGGGAGAATGAGAAGAAAACACAGACTCCATTTTTAGCAAAACTAGGACAACCTAGCTCATGCTGAAGTTGTTATCTTTATTGCAATAACTAAGACAGGATCAGGGTAAGGAAGACTAGACACAAAAATTCTCTTAGATTAATTTTGGTTTAGAGAAGGAGGGAAAAAAGAAGCTATCAAACACCTCACAAAAGAGAACCTGTTTGAAAGAATTGGTCCCTTTTTCCTTTCAGTAGAACAGAAGAGGGCCTTTGGATTAAGAAGATTTGAAGCTATGCTACTCTTCTGTGAACAGCTGATCTGGGAAAATACTAAAAAGGAAATAAAAATGCATATATACATGCACACATACATACATTTATATATACATAAATACAACTTTTAAAAATTCAAGAAGGAAGAAAACCTTTTCAACAGATGAAAAATATTTTTAAGAAAATATTATCATAAAGCAATTAAAAATTAGGTGTATGTTATTCCCCTAATGTGCCAATATTGTTTAACCTTTATTCTCATTTTAAATAGCTTTCCTACCACTCTTAACAAGTTGAAAGAACCTACTTATCCTCACAACAATATTTCCTGTTTTTTCTTGACTCTACCAGACTAAGGAGGCTGCCTCCTCTCTGGCACCACATTAAAATCTACTGTATTTCACTTGCTGGATTTATTATGCTACATCCTCTATTATAATTCTATTGTTCAATTTGTATAATCAAAGCAAAAGATTTTACTATCATATCATTGATAAGAAATGAATGAAAATATGTAAACTAGCAAACTAAAACAATATAAGTAAATTATGTTAAAATTAACTTTCATGGTCAAAATGCAAATGATGTGGAATAGGGTTGAGCATTTTAGCAAACCTGTAGCAACAGTACTCCAATACATTACTGATTTTGTAACTATTTCATATAGCTTAAGCACTTTGGCTGGTAATGTCTTCTACTGAAATTATTTTTAGACACATAAACAACAAAAGATCTTCATGGAAGGAAAGAAGCATGTAAGATGTTAAGAAGAGGGCCAGGCACGGTGACTTAATTATGTAATCCCAGCACTTTAGGAGGCCGAGGTGAGAGGATTGCCTAAGCCCACAGGTTTGAGAACAGCCTAGGCACCATAGTGAGACCTCATCTCTACCATAAATCAAAAAATTAGCCAGGCATGGTAGCATGTGCCTGTAGTTCCAGCTACTTGGAGGACTGAAGCAGAAGGATCACCTGAGCCCAGCAGGTCGATGCTGGGGTGGCCGTGAGCATGACACTGCACTCCGACCTGGGTGACAGTGAGATGCCAACTCAAAAAATAAAAAAAAAAAAGATGTTAAGAAAACATGGTGTCCGTACTTCTCAGGGTCAATTTGAGCTGGCTGGCAATGTTCTGACAATTTTACCAATTCATAGATTATTCTTGCCTTGTCTTTTGTTGTGTCTAATTACCTTGAAGTCCCTAATTCCTTGAAATAATCACCTAACATTCTCTTGAGCTTATTTATGAGAACACTTAGGTAGCTTTTGATTGAAAGTGAGAAAAGAAAAAAATAATAATTTAAATAATTTTAAACATTTAGAAAATTGTATTTTGGTTTCCCAGGGACTTCTTTTCTTTTCCATCCATCTTCCCCTACCCCCCATGTAAAACTTCTTAAGATTCTTTATCTCTCCCACTCACACATTGAAATAATCCCCATTGTTAAACCTGTGTACATTCCTCAACCCAATTTCAAATTGCCACACCCAATATCAAATTTAGCCCTTGTCTTTGAGCTAGTTATATGGTTCTAGGAACCAGAGGTGTGTGTCTCAACATTACTTCTTCATCTTTCTTCTCTCTTTTCTTGCGTATTGAACCAAGCAATGAAGTATCTTCAACTTGAGAAAATATTTGATGATTAATATCCCACATCACCATGCAATACTTTCTAAACGTGTCTTTTTAGTAATCTCTATGACAGGTTGAACTGAATCCATTTCTATGAAAGGATGGTAGGACTTGTTCCAAGTTCTTATCCCAGTAACCATCCTGACACTGGTTATCTAATCCAAGGGTATCTATAGCCAGCTACTTTTTTTCCTGCCCCATGATGTGATTCTAATCCTTCAACAACAGGAATTTTTTCTTTTGCAATGAAAACCTCATAGGAATTGTGTGACTCTTGGAAATACAGTCCCCCAAACACTTAGTATAGTATTTTACACCTATATATAATTCATATGATAAATATTAGTTGCTAGTATCATTTTTATTTTTCTACTCAAACACTGGTATTATGTCTCTTCTAAATTTATTAGTAGTTTTGATAAAATATGTCACTTTCCAGAATCTGATGAGAGATCCTTTCTTTCTACTAAAAGAAAGAACACATACTACATCCAAATATCAGATCAGTTCTTCTATACCACCAGAAGACACTAACCTCATGTTGAGAAACACTGGAGCACACCTCATTTATTCACTTTTGTATCTACTGCCGAATTTTTTGCCGACTTGTACACAGCAGATGTCTTATGAAAGGAGAATAAATGAATGATGAATAGATATTAATTAAATCACTCGCCTGTCATTTTTTCCCACTTAGATGACTGTTTTTTTTTTTACTTAGATGACTACCTGCTTTTGCCATCACAATTCAATACTTTTGTTTTTAGATTTCAATCTACCCTTTTAAATATTGATATTTTACCTGTATTCTCATGTTGATTTTTTAATAGAATAGTTCCTTCTTATAAAATGTGAAAATCAGACAAATTTTAAAAAGAATCTTTCAAATCACACACACACACACACACACACACACACATAAAACTTAAAATAATTCTTTTGAGAGTGGCAGATATCAGTGGTGCCCTATAGGATGCAGTAAAATGTGACCACCTCCTCTTTGTTGTCCTGTAAAGGGAGATTGGTTTTAATTTGCTGACAGGAAATCCACACCAAGTCTGTCTGAGTCCACACCATGCAGCTCTCCTAGCCTATGGAGTGAGAGGCTGATATCTCACCTGCAGCTCAGTAATTGTGAGAAGAAATTTCAATTCCAACCTCGGCAGGAGCAGAGGAACTCAGTTTGAAAGTTTCCATCTTGGTAGACCACACAAAGAAATAAAATTCCTTACCAATGGCTTAGATTTCAATTTCTCATTACAGATGGGCTCCCTTTTGATAATTCTACAGTATAGAATGAAGACCCCATACGGTTAAACTTTTAGAAACAGAAAAGCAGGGTTTTTTTCCTCTATAAAGAAAGCATCTCCTACGACTTATAAAGAATTTTTTTCTTCCTATTGTTAAACAATTTCCTCTTTCAATAAGTCTTGTTTCTCCATTACTTCCATTTCTGAGCTCATCTTCATTTTAAGAGGAAAAACAAAGATGCTTCTTGAAGACAGCAAAGAGGCTTGGAGCATATGCAGCTCTTTCTAACAGGTGTACCTTACCTCACAATATTAAAAAAACAACACTCTGACTTATTTTCAGTGGAAACCCAACCCTGTACAAAAGTCTCTAAAACATGGATGTAACCCCACCACCATCACTTCTGCCATACAAAAGAAGGAAACTTTATTTGGTGTTTACTATCACAACAGGGTGTTTAGTACATATTCTACTCAAAAAAGAAGGGGAAAAAAGTCACTGCTGATTACAAGAAAGCATTAAATTGCTTAGTGCACATCTACCCAGGGGCTTATGACTATATATAGAGGCATTATTTTCTTTTTATTGGGTAACCACAGAATTAAATAGACCTAAGGTCAAATTGCTAGGCCCTAATCAATGGTTCATCTAATGGCCAATCACAAAAAGGTGAATACTTCGAGAAAAATATCATATTAAATCCAGAGGCCTTCTTGGAGACCTCCAATTTCAGAGAATATAATAGCAAATCCAAGGTTGAAAACAAACAAAACAAAACACAACATTGTTCCTTTTTTTGGTTTACAAATAATAACATATTTTTCCCAGATAAGTCTCCTTGATGTTATTTTATACAGTATCTATGATACTTCAAGGAAACTGTAAAATAGGATTATTTTCTATCTTGCTGTAGATGATTCCCTTGGCTTGGTTACTGCTGTGCAATACCATTTTCTGAGAAAGCTCAGATTGGGTTACCGGTAATGACTAACAGGTGTGTGTATTGGTTTGCTATTTTGATGATGTGTGGCTTACATATCTAGACTAGATTACAGAACAAGCTCATAACAAGCATTTCCGAGAAACAGAATGTAAAGGGAACATTGCAGGTGGACTGAGGCCAGATTCCGGTCAGATCAAAGGGGGACACCAGTTTCTAGTTGGTGAAATTGAGAAATGAGTAAGGAATGTCAGTCAGGTGTTAGCAGAGCAGGAAACTTTAGATTTGAACAGAGTGAACACAGATTCAGAATCTGCTATCATCTGGGTCAAATCTGGCAGAGGTTGACAGGAGGACGGGACTGAGAACCTGGGCAGAGGAATTCTTAAGTCCCTCATAGGGTGTTCTGTTTGGAAGAATACCAGTGTCTTGGGGCTGCCATCCAAGTCCAGCCCTCTGGTCCTGGTCCTGCCCATAGCTACTGTGTTAAGGAGGTATGCTTTCTAGAATGAACAGGGTAGCATTTCAAACTTACGTGCTCCTGAATCTAAGAAAGATAATGCTCAGTCACCGACAACAGTAACATGCAATTAAAAAAAATCTATCTCTACAGCCAGTCAAAAATCATCTCAATAGTTGGTGAGCAACTGAAACCGAGTCTCATAAATAAGGCTGATGGTTTGGTGTTTACAATACACTGCACTTCAGGATCTGTCCAGAGCAATCATAACTCGATGAGTGAATTGTCATTTGCATTTTTTACTGTCCACCAAAGAGTACTTCCGAGAGCATTCTGTGACAGTAATCTGCCAAAAACACTAATTGGCAGCTAGCAGCAAAGACTCCATGGTTCCCAAAAAGTGCAGTCTCCCTCTCTGGGAGTTCATCACATTATATTAGTGAACTCCTCATTGCAACCTCCCACCTGATAGTAAATATCAGCCATTATGATCCTTAATAAGCTGCAAGCAGCTCTTAAATAACGCATTGCAATAAATGGGCCTGACTTAGTGTCCGTGGGCTAAATCACAGTCTCAGTCTCTTATTAATAAACATTTGAATGGGCAGTTGTAACCTTTAGGGAAGTGATCTTAACGGATGGCTATCCAGCAATGAGAATTCAGAGCATCAAATTATGCTTCAATAAAACAACTCTGCAGAACAAAACACATCTTCCCCCAATCCTCAAAGCAGCCACTAGCTTTCTCTGATGTCCAGTTCCAAACAGGACTTAAATGAGAAGGATTTAATGGGTAGGTTTATTTTATTTCGTGTTGTTGCAAATGAACCTACCGTAGGAAGCATCTGCCACGGTGCAATCAAAGCCATCAGAAACATCCTTGTATTCACAAGTATGCACTTAGTTCCTTAAGTTCCTTCACTCTCATTGCATTGTTTTTGAAATTTCCCAAGCCAAGTACTTCTGGCTGTATTATCAATATAGGCAAATGCATTTGTCTGCTCCTATTGAGCTTTTTCTGTCTAGAATCAATGAAGAACGACATTAATAAGAATGGTGTTTCTGGAATTTTCCTAGTACAAGCTTTTGAGCTATTGTCACTATCTTCTGCTGTATCAAAATAACTTTTTATAAAATGACTTACTTGAAAAGAGAGTAGAGAAAGCATTTATCTAATGCACATAATAAAATTACAGAGCAAGAAAGAGAATAATTTTTATACTTAAGACTGCCTGTAATGATGGATTTTAGAATTTAGCTTTATGGATGATGAAAACGGGAACGTTACCATTTAAGTTCACATTCAAATCTATATAACATAGCTACAAAAAGCCCATCTCTTACACATCACCATAGATAATGTATGCATCAGTTTAAAAATGAGTTAGTTTCCTTGCTATAAACTTCCGGTTGTTCAGTATAGAGGTGCAAACAGACACATATGCACAAATGCAGAACCTCCACCTACGTTAGGGCAAAAAAATATATACATATTGTCATGGCCACCATAACCGCTCATATCCAGTTATTCAGTTATTCAGTCAATAGCCATCAAAATTTAATTTAGCAATTACTTAAATAGGTTAAATAATTGTAATTTTTCTAAAAAAAAAAAACCACAAGCAAAGAAACAGTCTTTGATTAAAAATGAGGAAACTCACGTATCTCCCACTCCTTCTGCAGATGTGATTGCAAATCTCCTTGGTCATGAGCTGTCACACCCATATTTTCAGGTCAGAGGAGGCTGTAGTTATTCCTCACTGACATCAACCATCTTTTTATCCTGATAGAGTTTCTCATGATAAACATAATGATAATTTATCTAGACAGAGTGAAGTTTAATTTCTGTCAAGCACTCTAACTTTCATTTCCCCCTGCCCCAGTGTCTTTGCACTTGATTCATCATCTCTTGCCTCTTGGAATGGGTACCAACAACAACCACCCACTGGACATCTCTTTCTTGCCTATCCAACTGCAAAGCCTCGGATTCTGCAATTATTAAGATGTGAATTCCTCACATCATTCAGATGTCATGTATTGATTTTTCAAATGCAATTCGTGGATTATTTCATAGATGAGAAAATTGAGGTCAGGGCAATTGATTTGCTTAGAGCCATACCAATGTTTAGAACTGGTACTCTAACAAGTTTACCTTTTCTAAAGTCTGTAACATGATGCTGCCATTATCCATGGTGCTTGTAGTGTTCAAAGTACTATTAGAGAGACTGTCTTATTTTATCTCCAATGCAAACCTAGGCATAAGGAGTCATTGTCTTCTATTTTTTAAATCTGAGGAAAACTTATCTGTCCAGAGAAAGGGAATGACTGTGACCGTGGTTCAGAGTATTAGGAGAGCTGGATTTAGATCCCAGCTTTGCCAGCTACGGGCTGTGTGACCTAGGATAAGTTACTTAATGATTCCAAGTTTTGGTTTTCTTATTCAGGAAAACAAGAACTCCAAAAATAAGACTGAAAACTACTGCAGAGGCTTATTTTAGGATTAAATTAAATGTGGCTTTTATGAAATGCAGTTGGTCCACAGTAAGCTCCTAATAAGCGGAAGCAGCCTAAATCTCACTTGTGTGTAAAACCAGCTCACTGTCTGTTCTTCTCTGAGGCCTTCTTCCTCTATTCTAGCCATAATGAATTCTTTCTCTGGAGCAACTACTAAATAAAACTCAAATGGTTATATTTATTGAAAATCTACTACCTACTGAGACATCTTGAAAAAACCACTCTGGAATTTCACATGTGAGCTTGTGCCCTCTGTGGAAATGAAGAAACATACAAGGGCCAGTAGACAGTATGCAGGAACGGGGGAAGAGGTGGTGCATTGGAGTGGGGGGGTAGGGAAGAGCCAGTCTCAGGCTTGGCTGATGAGAAGAAAAGTTTTAAACATGAGACAGATGTTTTGTCAATGCATATTTGTTGTTAATTATTAAGGTTTGAAATGTTTTTAAAAATTATTTTGAACTAAAACAAATTTAGATATATATTGACACTCCAAAGGTAGTTTTAGAGAAACTATGAAATAGAGCCCAGACAATATAGATATTCCCCTTACATAGAATTAAAATGATGAAATGATCCTAGGATGTTATTACTTAATTAATCCAAGTCACCTGTTTCCTAGAGACAGACAATAGTACCCAGCAATTCACGTAAGTTTGTTCCTAAAGATACTTATATCCTTCCTAAGATGGCCAAATAATGGCAGAAAACATAAATACAATTAAATCCACCTGAAAACAACAAGTTATTTTTAACTTACCTTTAGGATTAACCCTAGAAGGATTTGTAAATCAACTACAAGCATTCCATGAAGACATTGCAGTTTTGAATCCAGTACACGGCAATAAAGCAATTTTCCAATAAAGTGAGTCATACAAATTCTTGATTTCCTAGTGCATATAAAAGTTACATTTATACTATACTGCAATATGAATACCTTAGTTTAAAAGAATTTTATTGTTAAAACATTCTAACAACCATCTGAGTCCTCAGTGAGTCATAAGCCTTTTTGCTGGTGGAAGATTTTGCCTTGATGTTGTTGGCTGTAAATGGATCGGGGTGGTGGTTGCTGAAGGTTAGGGTGCCTGTGGTGATTTCTTAAAATAAGACAACAATGAAAATTGTCACATCAATTGACTCTTTTTTTGTGTGAAAGATTTATCTGTAGCGTGAAATGCTATTTGATAGTATTTTACCTACTGTAGAACTTCACTCAAAATTGAAATCAGTCCTCTAATACCCTACTGCTACTTTATCAACTACGTTTATGTAATATTTTAAATCCTTTGCTGTCACTTCAACAACGTTCATAGCATCTTCACCAAGAGTACATTACATCTCAAGAAACTGCCTTGTTTGCTCTGTCAGGGGAAGCAATCTGTTCACGTTTGATCATGAGATAGCAGCAATTCAGTCACGTCTTCAGGTTCCACTTCAAATTGTAGTTCTCTTGCTAACTCCGCCCCATTTGCAGTTACTTCCTCCACTGAAATCTGAAACTACTCAAACTCATCCAAAAGGGCTGAAATCAACTTCTTCCAAATTCCTGTAACATTGCTTCATCAATTGTCTCAAGTTAGATCATCTGGATAACTTGCTGCAACTTGTCCATCGCACTGACTGCCTCATGATGCATTTTTATGTTATGGAGATGGTTTCTTTCTTAAACCTCACGAAACAACCTCTGTTAGCATTACACTTTCCTCATGCAGCTTCCCCCACTTCTTTTAGCCTTCATAGAATTGAAGAGAGTTAGAGTCTTGTTCTAGATTAGACTTTGACTTATGCGAACACAGTGGCTGGTTTAAACTTCTATCCAGATCACTCAAACTTTTTCCACATCAACAGTAAGGTTGTTTTACCATCTTATCATCCATGTGTTCACTGAAGTAGCAATTTTCCTTTTCTTCAAAGACTTTTCCTTTGCATTCACAGTTTGGCTGTTTGGTGCCAAGCCTGGTTTTGTCTTTCAGTATGACTTCCTCATTAGGTTAATCATTTATAGTTATTGATTTAAAGTGAAAAGCATGCAAATCTTTCACTTGAATACTTAGAGGCCATTTTAGGGTTATTAATTGGCCTAATTTCAATATTGTATGTGAGGAAATAGGGAGACCCAAGGAAATGGAGGGAATTGGAGGAACGGCCGGAGGGTGGCACAGTACGAACTCACACATTTATCAATTCAGTTTGTTGACTTTCATGGTTACATTTGTGGTACACCCATAAAATACCTTGCATACCTTCATTCATTTATCCCTCATTCTGTAAATAGCATTATTAGATGAGGTGGCTGCAGCATTAAAATAATAAATACATTTTTGAAAGGGCTCAGTTACTATGTGTCAGAGCTATCATTGTGAAGCAGACCTCCCCACCTAGTCTTATACGAGCCCACTCCTGGGTCAGCCATCTTTCATGGTTTCATCTTCTCCACCTACAATTTAGAGATAAAACTTTTTCTACCCTAAGGTGATCACCAGGATTGGGGAATTGTCTCAAACAGGTTTAGCAGCCATGAACATTCAAGAAACCATTATTCTAAACTGGGGTGTGTGATTGGATCAATTTATAGCAACTTCTCTGACTACTGACTTGGTGTACAATGTTTAAACATGGGCAGGAAACAAAGGTTGAATTATTGAGTCACAGTGCAACATCCAGGAGGGTACCTAAAAATGACAGCATCAATCTCTGGCTAAGAAATTAACGAAACCAAACAATTTAGGTGGTAATTTATAAATTAACGTGTAGAGTAATGTGGGAGCCTTACATCTAAGACCTATGTTCATTTAACTCTGCAATCAGGAGATAATGAAGCATTTATTGGGTTCTAAGTTCTAGGCAAAGCTGGGGTCACTTTCTTCACCAAAATTTTTCCATGCATAGTCCTAAACAACATGGTATTGCTTTCCACTAGCCTTGCTTGAGAAAGGGTCACTTTCTTTCTCTTGCTTGTAGCTGGTTCAAGATTTTTTTAGAGAGTTAGGAAGACAGACCTGGTGGGAGTAACAGACATGGTCAGTTCAATCTTTTTGCATCTGAAATTTTCTTTGACATTTTCATTCTGATCTGATCTAATAGTTCACTGAAATTTCTGTAGGGGTTTACAATTTTTAAAGTACTTTCCTCTTACCAAAATTATAATTTATACCAAGCCTATAACATTAGAAGTATGGAAAAGCTAGGCACAGTGGCTCACCCCTGTAATTCCAGCACTTTGGGAGATAGAGGTGAGAGGATTACCTAAGCTCAGCGACTCGAGACCAGCCTGAACAACATGGTGAAACTTCATCTCTGCAATAAATCAAAAAATCAGCCAAGTGTGGTGGCACATGTCTGTGGTTCCAGCTACTTGAAAGGCTGAGGCAGAAGGATGACCAGAGCTCAACTGGTCGAGGCTGCGGTTGCCGTGAGCATGCCACTACACGACAGCCTGGGCAACAGAGTGAGACTTCAACTCAAAGAAAAAAAAGACATGTGGATAACAGTAGCATCATTTCACAGATATAAATCTTGATGCTAACACTGTTCAACAGACTTCCTCAATATGACACAATTATTTAAAAACAGGGCACAAAGGGAAGTTGTCTCTTTTGGCTGCTAATTTAGTGCTTCCTCTATCACATCTTAATGTCTGAACAAAAACAAAAAATACATGGGGTGTGCCTTGTGTAGGAATAATATCTATTGTGTGTCTTTCATGTACTAAGCTTAATTGAACCCAGTGAAAATCTGCCTTTCCTCAGGAAATGTATCGTTTAGTGGGGGGCAAGGAGGCATTAACAGAACTCTGCAGTGCAATGCAGCAAGTGTTAATCCTGGGTCACCCAGGGGTCCTGACCTTGCCTTATGGCAGCACATGACTTGAAAATGATACCTCAGTAGGATGCAGAGTCAGCCGCAGTCAAGTGAGAGGTGGACACTCAGAAAGAGGACAGCAGAATGGATGACTTGTGGGTTGCAGAAGGTAGAGCCAGTCAATAAACTGGGAGATTCTGAAGCTGGACAGAGATGAGCAGTGTTGAGATTGTGCAAGACCTTGTAAAGGTGTAAGAGTAATAGAGAATGACAGAAACTTCCTAATCAGAGAAATAAGATTAGATGTGTTTTATGTCAGTATTTCTAGTGGCAGTGAAAACAAAGAGATTCCAGTATGAGAGGAAAAGGGAGAGAGAGAAAGAAGGGAAGGTTGAGCCTGAGACTGGGGGACAACGACTAGCCAAGAGAATATTTCCATATCCCTACAAGACTTAATCATGTCTCTCTGTAACCTGGAAGAAGCTGGAGAGGCCACTTTGAGTGACGCTTTCTTCCTTACCAAATCCTCTGCCTTTGTTCAGCAATGTCTCCTTTTTCTTCAGAGTTTTCATCACCTTATGACCATGTCCTTTTTTTCTTTTTCTTTTTTCTTTTTTTGTCTCTATCATAGAAAGCACTGTATGATTGTGTGATTTGTTTCCCTTTTTGGAAGTATTATTGAAGGAGTGTGACTGAGTTTGTGTTTCTTTGTTTTCCACTTTTAGTTTTTTTGTTTGTTTCTTCCTGAGACTCCGAAAGATGAAAACTCTCGGTATCTCTGAAGAAAGTCGTTCAGAGCTGACCAGGATGGAAAGGCTCAGAATAGGAGACCACCATCAAGACAAAACTCAGCTATAGCTCACGTGTACAAAGGGAAGTTGTCTTTTTTGGCTTACGTGTGCTCAATAGTTTCTCACGTACAGGATAAGAGCAGCAAGAGCAAAGGGACACATTGAAACTGATGTGGCTGGGCCCCTCCCTGACTGTACCTCCCTGAGAATATCAATATCGCCAGTTTTATACTTCTAAGTACAAAATGAGTTTTCAATAAATAATTATTTTAAATGTGCGGAGAAAAATTTTAGCCAACATGGACAGTGGGGGCATTGCTTTATTCCCATGAGAATCAACCCTTCCCACACTCTACTTCCCTCAAATAGATGTTTCACTGTCACCTGAAATTCAGTCATCAGGACACACAGGACACAGCATATGTGCCAGGTTTCTTGCTGAGCAATAAAGACTCAAAACAAAACAAGCACACCAAAGCAAACACAAATACTTGCTTGTCCTTGAGGGGCTTTCTCTGTAGTGTTCAATGACTGTCTTCTTGGACCTCAGTCCTCTATTCGGCTGACTTTCTCTTCCATACCTGTGATTTTCCACCTGCAGACAAAATAAAATAAACATTCAGAGAAAAATTGTGTGACAACTTTATCTTTTTAGTATATAATGCTGCTAAAACAGAAAGAAAAAAAAACATGAACACTCAGAGACACATACTGAGATTGGCCAGCACTTTCTATCTTCACTTATTGAATAAGATAATATGACCTTAGTCCCAAACTCACAAGGAACCATGATCAGATGACACTGCTTGACTCTGGTAATACAGTCACCAATCGGTATTCATGGGGGATTGGTTCCAGGACCGCTGCGGATACAAAAATTTGTGGACACTGAAGTCCCTGATATAAAATAGGGTGGTATTTGCATATAACATACACATATCTTCTCTTATGCCTTAAATCATCTCTTGATTGCTTATAGTACCTAATTCAATGTGGATGCTATGGAAATAGTTGTCTTGTTATGCTGATTTTTAATTTTTTAAATTTATATCTTATTTTAAAGATATGTAGTACAATTCAGGATTAGGCACACAAGAGGACATTGTACAGCGAAGTTTGGGCCTCCCTTTGGTTCCCACTTTGCCTGGTTTGAGATCAGGTGCCCTTACTGATGTTGTGTTCCCCTGCTCCCATCCCAGCAGTATCCCACTACTGCCAATCCCTTTCTTACAGTATTATGATAAATGTTCAAAGTCCACTTATAAGTGAAAACATGTGGCACTCTGTTTTTTGTTTCTGTGATAGATGACTGAGTACTATAGACTCTAAGTCCATCCAAGTTGCTGTGAAGTCCATGTGTTTGTCCTTCTTTATGGCTGCGCAATTTGCCACTGTGTATATATACCACATGTTTTTGCCCAGTCCAGTTTCAATGGGCAGCACAGGTGGTTCCATGCTTTTGCTATTGTGAATAGTGCTGCAATAAACATGCGTGTGTAGTTATTCTTTTTTGTAGAATGACTGGGACTATACCTGGAGGAATTCAAATCAGCCTACAAAAAAGATTTTTTACTTGTATTACTTTTATTTGTAGTTTTTCAAATATTTTTAAGTTTACTGTTGGCTGAATCCACAGATGCAAAACCTGTAGGTGTGGAGGGGTGTACCTGTTCAGTAGCAGTAAGCTCTGATCTACTCCTCATATTTGCAGAGGTATTCATTGAATGATTATTTATTGAGTAGTGAGTGCACATTGTTTCACAGTCTAATTTAAGCACTCCATTTACAGTTGGAATATATGTCCTATTCCTGTGTTAAAGAGTTGTACTCTCACACACACACACAGCATAGCAAAACTAGGGACCAGAGATTCTGCCTTCACTCACTGTCTGGCTCAAAAATATGCTGAAAAATAAAAAAACAAATAAACTGAAATTTTGCCATCCACTTTTCCTTCCACCTACATAATTTGCACCCCACCCCCCATCCCGGCAAATCCACAGTTTCACATTTTATATTTCTCCCCCAAATTTTAATTATCTACCTTTACATGATGGCTTGTTTTACTGTCATCTGAAATCCAGTCCATTTAAAATCTAACTAGGTATTTTTCTTCAAAAATCTAGTCCATTTAAAATCTAACTTGATATTTTTCTTCAATCTATCCTCTGTTTGACTCTCCTCATGTCATGCCCTCATTCTCTTGATACACCACACTTTTTTTTCTCTTCCTGCCATAGGGAATAAACCACTTATCCTTCCACATGTCCTGATCAAAATGTATCTATTATATTTCTTTCTTCACTTTCACTTTCTTTCCCCACTGCTAACTTCTGCCTCCCATGGAAATGATTATCTTTTTCAACCTCCTCTATCGAGGTAACAGTTCACTGACTTCTTTAACTCTAAGTTCTCTTCTACCCAAACTTTCTTCCAAAATCAATGCATCATTATGCCAGGACTTCTCACTAAACAACTTGTATAACCCTTACCTTATCAAGACAAAATTCATCTAACTGACTTTAATCCATTTGGATGACACAGGTGCTTTCCATTCTAAAACTCTGCCTCCATATGCCTCTGGGGCTCCTTCTCTTTTTGCTGCTTAGACTGTTTGTAATTCTTGTGAATCTTTAAAGAAATGGCCTTTGTGAGAACAATGACACAACGTAGCGCTAGAATCTTATGGTACGTCCAAATGACTGTGATGCCCCAGGAGTTTTGATTAAAGAGAAGGTGCCGGTTCTTTTTTATTTATTGTATTTTCCATATCTATCTTTTGCCCAGGCTAGACCCTATGATACACGTCTTGACTTGCTCAGAAATACCCATGGGCTAACGACTGCTTTACTCCTCAGAACAAGTTGTCCTGAGTTAAGAGAAAGCTGATCAGTTGTTGCAATTATATAGTTTGAAACATTCTTTTTCCTAAGAGCTGTTGTTCTTTAGGCTACATTATTTCCAATAATGGAAAATTTGAATTTTATTTCAAAATTAATTCAGAACATGGGATTGAAATGAAAGAAAGCAAGAAGCAATAAGTAGGTTGAGTTTTTTTTTTTTTTAAGGCCTCATAGACTGTAAATAGATGGATAAAGCTGAACTTTGCAGTCAAATTTTAAAAACTGACTCATTACTGCAATGCTTGCAAAGGCTTAAGGATTTTTATGAAGAAAATAAACCTTTCTTTCAATGTACCCTTGAAAACTAGAAGTAGAAGTGGGAAATCTGTCTTCTATTGTAGAAAATGTGATCCAAACTGCAAAAGAGCTCATGTGAACTTTGCAGAGTTGTGACAACAGGTGATAATTAGTCGTGTGCCCATAGCCAAAGTGAACACCAGGGATCTCAACAGACGTGCACTGTCTTGAGTCTCTTATTCTTCTTCCTATCCAACTCCAGTACTTCCCTTTCATTTAACATTTATCTTTCCAATGACTAAACCTTACTTCCTCTTTACTCTCACTCTCCCTTCCATTTGTCTCTTTTAAATTTTTAAACATTTTTTTCTATTCTACATTTTCTACAATCTCTTTCTACCACTGAACCTTAACTGCCAGGATATAGAACAAAAGTATTTTTCTGAGAAAATACACCTGTCAAATTTACGTTGGTTTTCCTTGTGTGTGACCCGTAATTGATTTTTTTCCCCTCCCAACAGACAGTGGAACTTGATTGAAAGGAGATTTTCACTGCTATTCTACAGGAAAATCTTGAAGAAAGCATGCCTGTTCCTTCTTTAATTATGGTGTATTTTAGGGAGGTGAGCATAACCTAATTGGAAAAGTGACTTAGTGAAAAATTAGTCCACTTTTCTCTATCCATGTCCACTTCACACAGATTTCTCATAAATCACAACCCAACCTATCCCATCCCCAGAGTTCCATGGGTTAGTAGAAACCAAGTATAGTTCCAATAGTCAAATTTAAAGAGTCTTCTCCTTAAATGGTGGTATTCAGAGCTACTTATATTATTAGGCTTTTCTTTTTATTTTTTAAATAGGAAACGTACATGAAAAGTAACCGCATTTTCCTATTTCTTTTTACTTCTCCTATTATTGGAGTTTTCACAGCAGTCTCCACATGCATTGTCTCATTTCTTCTTTACTAAGCCCTGGAAAGTAGACAGAATAGTTTCAATTACTGAGGCAGGCAAGGACTTCAGATGACACGGGTGCTTTCCACTCCAAAACTCTGACTCCATATGCCTCTGGCTCCTTCTCTCTTTGCTGCTTAGACTGTAGTTCTCGTGAATCTTTAAAGAAATAGATTGTGAGAACAATGACACAGCGTAGCTCTGGGATCTTATGGTACCTCCAAATGACTGTGATGCCCCAGGAATTTTGATTAAACTAAAGGTGCTGTTTTCTTTTTATTTATTTTCCATATTCCTATCAGATTTTAGTTCCATGACATCCCTGTCCTACTGTTTTAAATAAAAAGTTAAGAGGTGGGCATGTGTTTTCGGGGTATTATAAAAAGTATGAGTAGGTTAGGGGCTTCATAAGTCTCAGAGGTACAAAATTTCACTCATCACTTCTAGAGACAAGTATGGGGACTTTTTTAGTATCTGACTAGAACTATAAATTTTGTAATTTTTCACAAAACCACCCCTTCTCAGACTTCCCTGAGTACAATAATCAGGTTGCCTATAAAATATGCTCCCCACCACCTTCCAGCCTCATCACCTGGGGGTTTTCTGCCATTGGGTCCTAGGTGGAACCTGGGGAATGTATGTATTAGGTACTTTATGTCATTCTCCATGTCAGAAAGTTTTGAGAAGTGATGTAATAAACACCATGCCTGCCAGATGGACACCTGGAGCATGAAAAGCAGAAAATTTAAAACCAGAAGGTACCTGTCCCTCTTCCTACGAATACTGACATTCAGCTTCCGAGAACTCATACCGATGACACTTTTCTCAGAAAAACTAGAGAGATGTCAGAAATGGAAGCTGTTAAGCTCCTCTGTAGTTTGGCTGCACGCAAAGAACCCGACACCCACCATGGGGAAGCCTTCTGCACCAACTGTGACGATTAGCTTCCACCCACACGCAGGTGGTGTGTGATATTCTCTGTTACACACAGAAGAAAATCGTGATTCTTAGTCTCAGTAATTACTTTTTGGCTACAGAACTGGAAGATGAAGATGGCAGCAGAGGTGATTTCTTGGCCAATGTCCACCCCTCCACACTGCACATCTGGTCTTACAACTTTTGTGCCATCACCGACAAAGGTTGAGAGCACTTAAGTGTTGAAGCGCTGACATCCAACAGTAAAAGTCTCCCAAACGCCCCCATGGAAGGAGGATAATATCACCTTAGTAAAATTAGAGTACAGTAGTTGCAAACTGAACACTTGCACTTCAAAAATAAATTTCAGCTACTTTCACCATTTTAAATTCAAAATAAAAATCTGAAATAGACTTGCTTTTAGTATGTAAGATAATGACATTCACCTAATGATGTTTATCACCTTCAGATATCATACCTGCTGAAAAGAGTAGTTTGTGGAAACAGAGACCCACCCCCCCTTTAAAGAAATGCCTTCTTAAAGATTCAATAATGTGTTGTGATTTATGAACACATACCAACCAACACAAAAATCAGAAAGGATTTTGCCCTTATGTAATTATAATGTTTTATGTGATTGACACCTCATTGTTTTGTGTGATTGACAGTTATCTAGATTAGATCTAACAGAAAATTTTGCAGTAAACAAAAAGAATGGTTTTCACAACAATGGAAATCATTTAGACAATTCACTTGTTTTAAAGGAGCTATAACATTGTGGTGACCTTCAGCACTGGTCTGAGTACAGTATGATGTCATGATTGCCATAAAGTGCTAGAATAACGTCTTTTCCCCCTAGAAATGATACTTTCAGCCTGATACCAAGGTCTCCTTTGGAGTCTCAATCATTCAATGCCCACACCCATCATCTCTATGCCTGACATTGCTTGATGGCTAAATCTAGTATTAAGAGGATGTTAGTCGGGCTCGGTGGCTCAGCCTGTAATCCCGCGCCTTTGGGAGGCTGAGGTGAGTGGATTGCCTGAGCCCGCGGGTTCGAGACCCGCCTGGGTAGCAATACCTCACCTCTACAATAAATCAAAAAATCAGCCGGGCGTGGTAGTGCGCGCCTGTAATTCCGGCTACTAGGAAGGCTGAGGCGGAAGGATCACTGGAGCCCAGCAGGTCGAGGCTGCGGTGGCCGGGAGCAGCCACTGCACTCCAGTCTGGGTGACAGAGTGAGACTCCAACTCAAAAAAAAAAGATGATGTTAATCTTTCCAAATGGGCATTAACTTTCTGTTCTTATCACTTCATAGGACTTTCCCTTCTAATTCTGACTTTCTGTTCTTATCACTTCATAGGACTTTCCCTTCTAATTCTGACTCATCTTTTAGAACTTTCTATTTTGATCTTAATTTCTGTTGTTGACAGATGTCTTTTCAATGTCTATATTTTCTCTTCAGCGTATTAACAGAAGCATGTAAAATCCTGATAGCACTCTTAGTTTTACAGTCCTCAGTACTTGAGATGATTTTACTTCTGAACCCAGGTAATTGAGACCAGGAACGAATGCAGACACAGTCATCTCCATCACTGAAGATCTCCAGTCAATCTTTATTTGTCATCTATTATTTCTATGACACTCTTCCACACTCTTGATGTCTTGAGCACTTGACTCCTCTCAATGATTCTCAGTATTATTTATAAAGACAAGGAGCCCATAGCGATGTGTGGCCTCACGCTTCCTTCTCTGCTCTCAGAAGCTTTCTCTGGTGGATATCAAAATTCTATCACTTTAACAAATTAAAAAGCAATTAATTCTTGGTCAAACATTTTTTGTTGTTGTAGAAAAAATACTAAGCAATTGAGAGTCAGTCATTTCTAGCAGCACATCATGCAGTAAGTAAACACATGTACTCTCAAAAATGTAATTATTGAATGAAAACTAGAAACGCTGGCTTGATTTTTGTCTTAATGACTTTCTTCCCTCCATGGTTGAGGCTGGTACACTATGAAAAGCATGATCATCTGTTGGTAAGAAGTAGTATTTTGGTCCACATATTAGCAGCCCTCTTCATTCAGGAGATGCACAAAAACTAAAACAAATAACCTAAAAACAAAACAAAATGACTTCCTCCCATTTTGCTCCATGAGTAATGTAAGGCTTACCATTCAAACCCAAGTGTGCTGAAAAGTAAGATAAAATGAAAATATTCTCTGTTGCTAGACAGAGACAAATCTTCCTGTGTTTTATTTCATTTATTTTTCTTTGTAATTTTGAGACTTGACTGTAGAAAAAGTTATAACTGCTCATCAAAGTATGATTTGGAACTAAACTTGAAGAGGATATGTGGAGCTGCCATGGAGCGTTTGGGAGCCATAACAGTCAAGTGGCTTTGCAGCACCACTCAAGATGCACAGAGGTTGATCGGAGGTGGCAGGTGGTGACTTGGAGCCTTTGAACACAGAAGCCCTAGAGACTTGTGGGAGGAGGGAAAGAGAGGGCTGAAGAAAATAAAAGCTTTCAGCTGCACTTCTCTGTAAAGGACATCTTTCATTGTTGATCCTAACTCTCTCTCTCTCTCCTATGTCAATGCTTCTCATAAAACCATAATTTAATTTTGTCTGGTGGTTCGGTGTATTAGAAGAAAGAATTACAGAGACAGTAGAAATAATTCCACTAAGAATATTCCCACATTCCCATATTATGCTATATCCCAGCTTATTTATTTATTATTTATTGTGGTAACTGCTTTTATTTAAGGAATACTCTTTAAGATGTGTGATCCATTTACAATTCAGACATATAGTGCTTATTGATAAAGACTATTAATATTAATGTAAATTGGCCGAGATGACAATGATCCTGGATTTGAAATAGTGAAGCTAGCAGCCATGTCTCAGATGGCAGGGGAGCAAAGTCAAGAAGTTGCAGTTAGATAAGGAAGAGAGACAGCAGATGAGGGAACAGAGGTTCTAAAGAAGATGAGGAACTATATATGCTGAGTGTGTGTCTGTGGGTGTGTGTGGTGTGTGTGTGTGTGGTGTGTGTGTGTGTGTGTGTGTGTGTGTAGATAGAAACCTATGCAGTGACATAATAGCAGAGACTCAATAATTTTGGATGACGGTAAGACCCAAAGTCAAGGTGAGTGATGATAAAATTTTTTAAAAATGGACATCTGAAAGTTAAGAAATATGTTGATACAGAAATGTACTCCTTTTGTTAAACTGACCAGAATATGTGTGTTTCCATTCAGGCTTTTGAGTTACCTAAAAGAAAGAAAATTATCTTTAAAAAAGATTATTTCTGAAGCTTTATGGAATCACGTATTTCTGTGTAGCCCCAGTCTGGAGGCCCTGAAACAAATGAAATGAAAAGAACTTAGGTTCCTCAGTATCAGCCTTAAGTATATTATTGGTTACCTTTCTTGCCTGTGTGCTTACCAGAATCTCTCTACTTAAGCACTGACCCCTAAATTATTAGTTTATTCATTCTGTTCATTCATTGCTTTACTATTATAAGTCAGGCACTTTTTAAATTTCTGATGACTCAGGGAATCAAGCACTTGACAAAATTTTAATTTTAATTTTAATTTCAAGTTCTTCCCTGTCCATTTATTCAGTTTTCAACATATTCAGTGAAAAAAACACTAAGAGGTAAATCTGAAAATGAAAACAAATTATCTTCATTTCCTTTTTGCAATGATCAAGGAAATGTCAATTATATTTACATAAAAGATTTATATCTTGAAGTCTAATTTATCATTAGTTTTTAAAAAGATATTTAGCCATGATATTAAACATTAAATGCCCCAAGTTTTTGTTTGTTTGTTTGTTGTTGTTGTTCTACCAAGCTATAGCCAAAAAATCAAAAAGAATGGAACCCTCTTGAAGATCCATAAAAACATTCAGCAGCTGTGGCCAGCCTGACACCATTCCTGTAGCCTCCAGGCCCACCAGAGCCCAGAATCACCACTGTTTGTGGAGTGGAAAGACCTAGACTTGGCACCAAGTCAGATTCCAGATTGCATGAAATTGCTATAGAAGAGCAATAACTTGGTAAAAACAGAGGTCGAAAAAACTGAATGTTGCTGGGCTCAGTGGCTCAGCCAGTAATCCTGCACTTTGGGAGGCTGAGGTGAGTGGATTTCCTGAGCTCACGGGTTCGAGACCCACCTGGGCAACTTGGCGAGACCTCATCTATACAATAAATTTAAAAATTAGCTGGGTGTGGTAGCGCGCCCCTGTAGTTTCAGCTACTTGGAAGGCTGAGTGGAAGAATCGTTGGAACCCAGCAGGTTGAGGCTGCGGTGGCCGGAAGTGGTCACTGCACTCCAGTCTGGGCAACAGAGTGAAACTCCAACTCCAAAAAAAAAAAAAAAAATTGAATGTAACAGAAACTTTTTCTGCATCTAATGACATAATTATGTGATTCCTATTTTTACATCTGTTGATGTATTTAATTACATGTATGGTCTTATGGCTGTTGAACCAGTCCTGCATCCCAGGGATGAAACCTACTTGGTCATGATGGATGAATTTTGAGATGTGTTGTTGAATCCGATTTGCCAGAATCTTGTTGAGTGTTTTTGCATTATGTTCATCAGGGATACCAGCCTGTAACTCTTTTTCTTTGCGGGCACTTTACCTGGTTCAGGTATCAGTGTGATGTTAGTATCATAAAATGATTTGAGGAGAGTTCTGTCTTTCTCGATTTTTGAAATACTTTTAATAGGATTGGTATAAGCTCCTCCTTGTATGTTTTGTAGAACTCCTCTGGAAAGTCATCTGGTCTAAGACTTTTTTGTGTGTGTGTGAGTAGTTTTCATATGACAATCGATTTTCTGGGTTGTTATTGGTCTATTTAATGTCTCAATTTCTTCTTGTTGCAACCTTGGGAGGTTATGGGATGTCAAAAAGCTCTCCATTTCATTTAGGTTTACAAATTTGTTTCCATACAGGTGTGCATAGTAATAACTGATAATTTTTTGTATTTCTTTAGGGTCCATTGTGATTTGATCTTCTGCATTTCTGGTTGTGTATTTGGGCTTTTCTCTTTTTCTTTGTCAATCTGACTAGGAGTCCATCAATTATGTTTAGCCTTTCAAACAACCAGCTTTTTGTCTCATTGATTTTTTTCTGTGATATTTTTGTCTTCTATGACCTGTATTTGAGCTTTTGCTTTGGCAACCTGAATTATTCTGCTGAAGTTAGGGTTTTGGTGGTCTTCTCTTTCTAGTTCTCTTGGGTGATTTGTTAGGTTGTTAACTTCTGATGTTTCAATTTCCTTGATGTGTGGTCACAAAGAAATGAATTCCCTTCTCAGTACTGTTTTCATGGTATCCCAGAGATTAAAATCCAACACCCATTCTTGCTAAAACAAAACAAAACAAAAAAAACCCACTAGTCATAAAAGGAACATACCTCAAAATAATAGGAGCTATCTACGAGAAACCCACAGCTAACATACTGCTAAATGGACAAAAATTAGAAGCATTTCCCCTAACAACCAGAACAAGACAAGGCTCCCCACTTTCACTCCTCTTCTCAACATAGTGTTGGAAGTCGTAGTTAGAGCAATCAGACAAGAGAAGAAAATCAGGGGTATCCAAATAAGAAAAGAGGAAGTCTAGCTATCCCTCTTGCTGACAATATGATTCTATACCTCAAAAACCCAAAAGAGGCCAGGCTCGGTGGCTCAGCCTGAAATCCCACACCTTGGGAGGCTGAGGTGAGTGGATTGCCTGAACCCGCGGGTTTGAGACCCGCCCGGGCAACTTGGTGAGACCTCATCTCTACAATAAATCAAAAATTAGTCAGGCATGGTAATGCACGCATGTAGTTTCAGCTACTTGGAAGGCTGAGGCGAAAGGATTGCCAGAGCTCAGCAGGTCGAGGCTGCGGTGGCCGGAGTGGCCACTGCACTCCAGTCTGGGCGACAGAGTGAGACTCCAACTCAAAAAAAAATCCAAAAGAATTCATCAAAAACCTCCTTGCACTGATAAAGAACTTTGGTAAAGTTCAGGGAATAAAAACAATGTGCAAAAGACAGTTGCATTCTTATATATACCAACAGCAAATAGGCATTAAACCAAATAAGGAGCACAATTCAATTCACAATAGTCACACACACACAAATGAAATACCTTGGCATCTTCTTAACCAGAGAAGTAAAAGACCTTTATAACAAAAACTACAAAACATTGCTCAAAGAAGTCAAAGATGACACAAAGAAATGGAGAAATATTCCATGCTCATGGATTGAAGAATCGACAATGTTAACATGTCCATTCTACCCAAGGCAATCTACAGAATTAATGCAATATCCATCAAATTACCAGCATTATTCTTCTCACATCTGGAAACAACAGTACAGAAATTCATGCAGAATCATAAATGACCACAAATAGCCAAAGCAATCCTCAGCAAAAGAAACAAAGCAGGAGGTATCACACTTCTAGACTTTAAGCTTTATTATAAAACTACAAAAGTCAAGAACAGGCATATAGAACAATAGAACAGGATAGAGAATCTAAAAGAAAAACCTTAATTTCTCAACAAACTCATCTTAGACAAAACCTCCACTAACAATCACTAGTAAGAGAACCTATTCAGGAATGGTGCTGAGAAAACTGGCTGACCACAAGCAAAATATTAAAACAGGAACCCTATCTATCACCATACACAAAAATCAACTCTAAATGGATCAAAGATGGAAACATAAAACCTCAAACTATAAGAATCTTAGAAAATGCTGGAAACACCCTTATGGAAATTGGAACTGGCAACCAATTCCCGATCAAAACCCCAAGTGCCCATACCTTATGAGGTAAAGTTGACAAGTGGAACCTCATCAAACTGACATGCTTCTGCAAAGCCAAAAAACCATCCAGAGAGTGGGGAAACAGTCCACAGATTGGGAAAAAAATATTTGCTAACTTTATATCTGACAAAGGCCTAACATCTAGGATCTACAAGTAACTCAAACATGCCAAAAAGAGACAAACAACCCACCCTATTAACAAGTGGGCAGAAGACTTCCGGGAAGATGGTGATGGGGCAGTTTGGTCTGTGAGACCCTCCGGGAAAGAGAACACACATAAACTCTCTAGCTCTCCCCAGGGAGATGTGGTTCCCATTTTTGGCAGCCTGCTCTTCACAGGCTGCTCTGCTGCCACCTCAGCTACCTCACCCATCTCAGCCACGGCTGCTGCTGCCACCGCCACCATCACCCTGCCCCTGCCTGAGGCAACCCACAGCTCTGGACCATGAAGCCCCCCTCAATCGTGCTCTACTGAAACTGCCGCCACCGCTGCCGCTGCCATGTCCTACCCCTGGCCCAGAGCCAGACTCGTGGAGCTCCTTTCACACACCCTGAAGTGGCGGCTGCCTGCTCCCTCCCACCCTGGGTGGCCTCCAACTTCCGCCCAGCCCACCTTGCATTGCCAGGCAGTCTCCAGCTGCAGCAGAAAAAGAGACCAGGTGAGACCAGCACCACCGGCTGGGGATCTAAAATAACAACTTCAAAATGGGAAGGACAGAAGCTCCTCCCCCTTCCTAAATAGACACAGGCCACATCTGAATAACAGGTTTGACAGGCAACCCAGATCTGAACCACCCTCCACAGCAGGCCAGGGGCAACTGACCCTAACTGTGAACAAATCTATCAGCCTGCAAAGACAGCTAGAAATCAGAGCTGAAAGGACATTGGACTTAAAGGAAAAGTCTCAGAGTGTGCTTGGTTCCCCGTTTTAAATTTCCTTTTTAATTCTTTGTCTGTTTGTCTTACCCATCTTATTTTCTCTCTCTTTTTACTGTTATCAACAATGTTTTCATACTTGCTTTGGTTCTGTTAGTTTACTGACTTTATTCTATTCTTTTTTTTTCTCTTTAGATCCCATCTTTGTATAGGGGGAATAGCACACCAAGGAAGTTGGTTAGCTTGTATGTTCGTAAGATTGTATGTTTTAGATTTTTCTCATGGTTGTTGGTTTGTTTGTTGTTGTTGTTGTTGTTTTTCTTTTTACTTGTATTGGTCTTTGTGTCTCTTTTCATTTGTTAATCAGTACATTTGTCTGTTTTCCCTCTTACTCCTCTCTCTCTCCACCTCCCTCTTTCTCCCACTCCCTACCCCATTTTCTCCCCTTTTCTTACCTCATTTAGCTTTCAGGGAGTAAACCTATAACCCCACTGCCTAGACAGATTACAAGGCAGTGGGAGGTGCGTTCCAGATTATCCATACACCTGTCTACAGATACTGGGATCTGCAGATAGATTTTGAATCACAGCTCCCCCCTTAATTAAATCTCAAAACTGCAAAAGGGACTGCCCCAACCTCCAACTCAGGAATTGAACAAAGCCAGAGAATATACATAAGGAAGAATAGTAGATTGAACAAACAGAAGTAAAAGCAACCTCACCACCCTTGAACAAGAGAATTAAAGAAGATGGTGCAGCAGGGGGGAATCTGCACAAATGAAGAAAAACCAAAAGAAGAATATAGGTCTCACATAGATCCTTGGGAGGTCAGACACTGAGAAAGCAGTCTTTGGAACACAAACAATGAAGAGCTCACAGAATGAGTGGTCACATGCAACAAACCCAGACATCAAGACATTAATAGAGAGAATAAAAAGAATTGAGGAGAGACTAGAGGAAAATAGGAAATAGCTGATAAATGAAATAACAGCAGTAAATAATACTGTGATTGAAATAAATAAACTAATAAGCATGGAAAACAGAATTAGCCAAGCAGAAGAAGGAATCTCAGAGCTTGAAGACCAAAATACAGAACCAAGCCAAACTTTTAAAAACATAGAAAAGAAGCTTTAAAAAGCTGAACAAAACCTTCAAGAGATGAACTATTACTTCAAAAGACTGAACCTAAGAGCAATTGAACTTCCTGAGGCAGAAAGAGAGACAGAGACCACACTGGAACAAGCATTCCATGAAATTATTCAAGAAAACTTCCCTCATCTCATCAGTGATGCAAAAATCCAAACACAAGAGATTCGGAAAACCCCTAAAAGACAACAAATGAGTAGACCAACTCCCAGACACATAAATAATTCGCCTCAACAAAGTAGGTATAAAAGAAAAAATCCTAAAGGCAGCAAGAAAAAAGGTCAGAATACCTAACAGGGAAGACCAATTAGAGAAGCAGCAGATTTATCTACAGAAACCCTTCAGGCTAGGAGAGTTTGGAGCCCAATCTTCAAAGTACTCAATGATAAACAATTTCAACCAAGAATAACCTACCCAGCTAAGTTAAGCTTCATCAGTGAGGGAGACTTAAAATCTTTCCCAGATGTCCAATCCCTAAGAACTTATGCTGCCTCCAGACCATCTCCACAAGAAACACTTAAGAAAGTATTAAACACAGAAGAAAAGGTGAAAAGAACGACAACAGTTCTCACAAGAGTACAGGGGAAAGATGGAAAGCAACATGAATCAACCCAAAACCAAAGGAAAGATAACAAATAAACAGGAACAACAACAACTCTATAAGAACCTCATGACAGGGGGAAACCACCACATTTCAATAATTAGACTGAAAGTGAATGGACCAAATGCACGACTGAAAAGACACAAAATGGTGGGCTGAATAAGAAACCATGACCCCATTATTTGCTGCATCCAGGAGACTTATCTCACTGCAAGGGAGGCACACAGACTCAAAGTTAAAGGATGGAAAATGAGTTTCCAGACAAGTAAATGACAAAAGAAGGCAACAGTTGCAACCTTAATATCAGACAAAATAACCTTTAAGATATCAAAAACTTTAAAAGATACAAAAGGACACTACATAATGATAAAAGTTTCAACCCATCAACAAGAAACAGCCATCCTAAACACAGGAGCACCAGCATTTATAAAGTAACTACTAAATAAACTAAAAAGATATTGACTCTAGCACTATTATAGCAGGGGACTTAAATACCCCACTGAGAGCCCTAGATAGATCATCTAGGCAAGAAATGAACAAGGAGATGAAGAACCTAAACTTGACACTTGACCAAATGGACTTAGTGGATGCCTACAGATTATTGCACCCAACAACCACAGAATATATAGTCGACTTATCGCCATATGGAACATACTCCAAGATTGATCACATTCTTGACCAAAAATCAAGCATAAACAAATTCCACAAGGTGGAAATCTTGTCATGCACATTCTCAGACAACAGTGGAATAAAAATAAGTATCAATACCAACATTTCCCCAAAACTCACAAAGATATGGAAACTAAACAGCATGATGCTGAACAACAACTGGGTCAATACTGAAATCAAGGAAGAAATGGAAAGATTCCTGGAAACAAATGAAAATGAAGAAACATCTTACCAAAACCTCTGGGATTTCTTGAAATCAGTTTTAAGAGGAGAATTTATATCTCTACAAGTACACATCAAGAAAATGGAAAATTCACAAGTGGAGAGCCTAACAAATCACCTAAGGGAGCTAGGAAGAGAAGACCACCAAAACCCCAACTTTAGCAGAAGAATCCAAATCACAAAAATAAGAGAGCAAATACAGGACATAGAGAACAAAAATATCATAGAAAACATCAACAAAATAAAAAGTTGGTTCTTTGAAAGAATTATCAAGATTGATGGGACCCTAGCCAGAATGACCAAGAAAAAGAAAGAAAAAACCCAAATAAGAAGAATCAGAAATACAAAAGATCAAATCACAACTGATCCTGAAGTAATACAAAAGATTATCAGAGATTACTATGTACACCTATATGGAAACAAACTTGAAAACCTAGATGAAATGGAGGATTTTCTGACATCACACAATCTCCCCATTGAGACACTAAGTAAACCAATAACAACCCAGGAAATTGACTCTGTCATACAAAAAATACCTACAAAAAAACAAAAAAGCTCTGGACCAGATGGCCTTCCAGTAGAATTCTGCAAAATGAACAAAGAGGAGATGAGACCAATCCTATTGAAAGTATTCCAGGCAATTGAGAAAGATGGAATTATTCCCAAATCATTTTACGAAGCTAACATTACACTGTTACTCTAACTGGGTAAAGATCCAACAAAGAAAGATAACTATAATCCAATATCCCTTATGAACAAAGATGCAAAAATCCTCAACAAGAGTCTAGCAAATTGGATACAAAAACACATCTCAAGTATCGTCCACCATGATCAAGTAGGCTTCATTCCCAGGATGTAGGGCTGGTTGAACATTCACAAAACCATAAATGCAATTAAATACATCAACCAATGTCAAAACAAGGACAACATGATTATCTCATGAGATGCAGAAAAAGCTTTTGATAAAATCCAGCATCCCTTCTTGATAAAAACCCTCAAACATCCAGGTATATAAGGAACATACCTCAAAATAGTAACTGTTATCTATGACAAACCCACAGCTATCATATTGCTAAATGTTTAGAAACTAGAATCATTTCCCCAGAAAACTGGAACAAGACAAGGCTGCCCACTCTCACCCCTCTTGTTCAAAATTGTGTTGGAAGTCCTAGCTCAGACAATTAGACAAGAAAAGGAAATCCGGGGTATCCAAATAGGAAAAGAAGAAGTCAAGTTATCCCTCTTTGCTGATGATATAAACCTTGAAAATCCAAGAGAATCTGTCAAAAACCTTCTTACACTGATAAAGGACTTTGGGAAGGTCTCAGGGTACAAAATAAATGTGCAAAACACAGTTGCACCAACAATAAGCAGGCAGAGAACCAAATAAAAAACACAATCCCATTTACAATAGCCACCAAAAAAATTAAATACTTTGGCATCTTCCTAACCAGAGAAGTGAGAGACCTTTACAATGAAAATTACAAAACACTGCCCAAAGAAATCCAAGGAGACACAAACAAATGGAAAAATATGCCATGCTCATGGTTAGGAAGACTCAACATTGTTAAGATGTCCATCCTACCAAAAGCAATCTACAGATTCAATGCAATACCCATTAAGCTACCAACATCATTCTTTTCAGACCTGGAAATCCCAATACAGAAATTCATATGAAAACATAAACGACCATGAACAGCTAAAATAATCCTTAGCAAAAGAAACAAAGCAGGAGGCATCACACTTCCAGACTTCAAACTTAAAAGCCTACAGTAATCAAAACAGCCTGGTATTGGTACAAGAACAGGCATAGAGACCAATGGAACAGGATAGAGATTCTGGAAGCAAAGTCTCAATTCCTTAACCAACTCATCTTTGACAAAGCCTCCAACAACAACCACTGGGGAGAGGAGAACCTATTCAGTAAATGGTGCTGGGAAAACTGACCACATGCAGAAGACTGAAACAGGACCCAAACCTATCACCATACACAAAGACCTGAATGTAAAACCTCAAACTATAAGAATGTAAAACCTCTAACTATAAGAATCTTGGATCCAAGACCTGAATGTAAAACCTCAAACTATAAGAATCTTAGAAAGTGCAGGAGACACCCTTATGGAAATTGGAACTGGGAACCAATTCCTATTCAGAACCCTAAAGGTCAATACCTTAAGAAATAAAATAGACAAAGGGGACCTCATCAAATTAACAAGCTTCTGCAAAGCAAAAGAAATCATCAAGAGAACAGGGAGACAGCCCACAGAGTGGGAAAATATATTTGTCAACTGTTTATCCGACAAAGGCCAAACATCTAGGATATAAAGAACTCAAGCACGCCAAAAGGAAAAAAACAAGCAGCCCCTTTAAAAAGTGAGCAAAAGACATGAATAGACACTTCCCAAAAGAAGATATCCAGACAGCCACCAGACACATGAAAAAGTGCTCAGCCTTACTCATCATCAGAGAAATACAAATCAAAACTACATTGTGATACCATTTAACCCCTGTAAAAATGGCCATCATTAATAAAACAAACAGCAACAGATGCTGGCGAGGATGTGGAGAAAAAGGAATGCTTCTACACTGCTTGTGGGAATGCAAACTGGTGCAGTCTTTTTGGAAGGCAGTGTGGCAATTCCTGAAATAACTAGAAATTGACCTTCCATATGACCCAGCAATTCCCCTGTTGGGAATATACCTAGAGGAACTCAAATCATTCTACCGAAAAAATACCTGCACACATATGTTTATTGCAGTTCTATTCACAATAACAAAAACATGGAACCAACCGTGTTGCCCATCGAAGCTGGACTGGATTAAAAAATGTGGTGCAAACCGGGCTCGGAGGCTCAGTCTGTAATCCCGCACCTTTGGGAGGCTGAGGTGAGTGGATTGCTTGAGCCTGCGGGTTCGAGAGCCGCCTGGGCAGCGAGACTTCATCTCTACAATAAATCAAAAAATCAGCCGGGCATGGTAGCGCATGCCTGTAATTCCAGCTACTTGGAAGGCTGAGGTGGAAGGATCGCCGGAGCCCGGCAGGTCGAGGCTGCGGTGGCCGGGAGCAACCACTGCACTCCAGTCTGGGCAACAGAGTGAGACTCCAACTCAAAAAAAAAAAAAAAATGTGGTGCATATACATGATGGAATATTATGCAGCCATATAGAAGGACCAATATACGAACTTTGCAACAACTTGGATGGATTTGGAGTCGATCATGCTCAGTGATTTATCACAGAAACAAAGAACAGAGTTCCACATGTTCTCACTCATAAGCATACGTTGAACAATTATAATGCTATAAGAAAGCAATTGGAGCCAGGCTCGGTGGCTCAGCCTATAATCCTGCACCTTGGGAGACTGAGGTCAGTGGATTGCCTGAGCCCGCGGGTTCAAGACCTGCCTGGGCAACTTGGTGAGACCTCATCTCTACAATAAATCAAAAAATTAGCCAGGTGTGGTACTGCGCGCCTGTAGTTCCAGCTCCTTAGAAGGCTGAGGCGGAAGGACCGCCGAAGCCCAGCAGGCCGAGGCTGTGGTGGCCGGGAGCGGCCACTGCACTCCAGCCTGGGTGACAGAGTGAGACTCCAACTCAAAACAAACAAACAAACAAACAAAACCCCAAAATAAGAAAGCAATTGGCAGTAGTGGGAAACTGTCGGGGGGCAGGGTGGGATTGGCAGTTGAGGGAAACTACTAGGGGAGGGAAGGGCATACCTCATCAACAAGGGTATCTGCATGATCAATGTTTGTATACCTAAACTTGAAATATACTCCATATCTTTATAATAAAAATTAAAATTTTAAAAAAGTGGGCAAAAGATATGAATAGACACTTCTCAAAAGAAGCAGCCAATAGATACATGAAAAGAATGCTTAGCCTCACTCATCATCAAAGAAATGCAAATTAAATCTAAACTGAGATTCCACCCAACTCCAGTCAGAATAGCCATCATCAATAATTCAAAAAACAACAGATACTGGAGAGGATGCAGGGTAAAGGGAACACTTCTACATTGTTAGTGGAAGTGTAGACTAGTACAACCTCTGTGGAAAACAGTGTGGCAATTCCTAAAAGATCTAAAAATTGACCTCCCATATGACCCAACAATCCCCGTTCTGGGAATATACCTGGAGGAACTCAAATCATTCTATGAAAAAGATACCTGCTCAAGCATGTTTATTGTAGTCTACTTACAACATCAAAAACATGAAACCAACCAGGCTGCCCATCAAATGTAGACTGGATTAAAAAAAAATGTGGTACATATAAAGGATAGAATATTACACAGCCATAAAGAAGGACAAAATTATGAACTTCACAGCAACTTGGATGGATTTAGAGTCTGTTATACTCAGTGATCTATAACAGAAATGAAGAACTGCGTACCACATGTTCTCACTCATAAGCAGAACTTGAACGATGATCATAATATTATAAGAAAGGGATTGGCAGTAATAGGAAACTGCCAGGGGAGGGAGTTTATCAATAAGAGTACCTGATCTCAAACCGGGTGAAATGGGGACAAATGTAAGGCCGGAACTTTACCTGTACAATGACCTTTGTATATCTAACCTGGAATCACAACCTATATCTTTCAAATTAAAATTAAAATTAAAAAATTGAATTTAATTGCCTTAATTCAATTTCAACATGATGGTCCCTCGAAGGTTGCCAGGCCATGAGCTGGAAAATAGATTCACTTTCCTGGAAAGAATAAACACTGAGAGGGAAGATCCCATTACAGGAAACAGTTAAAATAATGTTAATAAAAGTTGCTATTAAGATTCTTTCCTTATTCAACTTGAATCTACCAAGGAATATAATTTTTCCCCCTTCATGAGAGACTGAGGATTCTGAAGGATATATTTGTCATCATGGAAACTGAAAGCCCCAATCTCAACTTTTTAAACCAACAATCCTTTTTCCGATTTCTTTGGACCCTGAAGCCAAGACTGTTATATAGAAGGAAGCAGTAAGACCCTAATACCTCCTAGACTATAATCTTTTTGAGAACAGATACTGTATCAGATTTATTTCTGTAATCCTAAAGCTGCAACAGTATCATACATGTGCTTGGAATTTCAAAGATATTTTTTGAATGGAAAAAGAAAAGAGAGGAATGAAGATGTGTACACTCAATAACAAAATCAAAGATTATCAGACCTCATTATAGAGAATATTATAAGGCCTGCCATATCCTCTATTATTATGAATGCAGTTCTAACTATATGAAGATATTCTGCTTGTTAAGAGAAAGAGATTCTCACTCAGAGATGAAGAACCATTTCTAAGACATTGTGCTTTCACAAAAGTAGGTTGATACAAATGGTGTCCTGATGACCGAACATTATGTTACTAATTAAGATTTTTTTAAAGGTGTAAATATATAACTTCATAATTTTGTAGAAGAATGCATTGTTGGGTGACAGATATTTATCTGGATTCACTTTGCAGATGTGGGACATACCAAACTTCTCTCCAGTAAATTTCCACAACTAGTTTATTCCATTCTCAATGGTACCTACCATTCATTCCAGGAATCTCTCACTTCAATCTTTCTAAATAATTTTACCTGCCACTTATAGTTTCGCTAATACTGTTTTTAAATTTTTTAATTGGTAACTTAAATTTTATCCAAGCTCTTCTAGTGTTCATAGAGTTTAGTAATTGAATGTAAGATTATAGTGAATCTGCCCAAATATAAATGGCATTGATTGCTTCTATCTGAAAAAGTCAGAATTGACTTATTTCCTATAATGCTTGTTGGTTGCTAGACGAATATCCCTCTGTGAGCTTGGGAAGACTTCTTAAAAAGTAATCCAACATAGTAACACTAAAATAGATGAAATTAGGCCAGGCGCAGTGACTCATGCCTATAATCCCAGCACTTTGGGAGACCAAGGTGAGAGGAGTGCCTGAGCCCAAGGGTTTGAGACCAGACTGGGCAACTTGGCGAGACCTCATCTCTACAATAAATCAAAAAATTAGCTGGTCATGATGGCACATGCTTGTAGTTCCACCAACTTGGAAGCCTGAGGCGAAAATATCTCCTGAGCCCAGTAGGTCGAGGCTGGGATGGTCATGAACATGCCTGGGCAACAGAGTGAGACTCCAATGCTAAATTAATTAACTAGTTAATTAATTTAATTAAACAAAATAAGAACTTATTTGCATTGTGATACACATTTCCCTTTCCCTAAAAGCAAACATAAGGAAATGTCACTTAAATTTTCAAATAGACCTTCTATTCACTACTCTTATGCATTGTATTAGATACTATGGGCAAGTGATGTCACTGTGTCCTTGTGCCATTGCTTCTTGGCTAGTTACATACACTTTGGTACATGGATGGGTGGCGGAAGTTATCTCTATTGATGCATTCCTGTGTGCTGTCATTGGTAAATATATAAACACTGTTGAAAGATTGAGTTGTATAGTTTTAAATCTTTTCCCAGATTTATAGACAGAGGAAAAGGCATATATTAGAAGATACAACCACTGACTTTGTTATAATTATCCATGGCAAAATGTTTCTGATGTTACAGCAAAGCAGAGCACAATGTCTGCAAGTAAATCCTGTTGGCACTATTGACCTGATTTCTAACCACATGTCAACCTAAATTGACAGTGCCTCTTCCTTTCTTTTCACCAGCCTGCCCTCAGTTGAGAACTCTGTCTGGAGCGCCTACAGTCCTTTACAAAGTCACTACTTAATATTTCACCACAAAGTTTTCATTAGCTCATTTTATTAATGGCAAATAAAACATTGTTTCTAGATCATTAAATGGATTCTACAGTCTAAGGCAATTACTTTTTATCTATAAGAAGCAGAGATATCAGGATCTGTAGGAAAGAAATCACAGACTTCTCTCGAATATCTTAGAATTTCTAATGTTTTATCTTCTCGATATATCTTATGATAATGATCTTATGATAATGTTTTATCGTCTTGATATATCTTATGATAAGGACTGGAAAGGGGAAAGCAAGGAACTGTCCCTTAAAAGGTACTGAATATTTTATTTTCCATTCTGAGTTAATTTTGGGGACAATTCAAAGTTAAAGTCATAACAATTTCCCAGGGATAGAGGAAAGATTATTTATACAGTATTGTAAAAATAAAGATAAAAGAAGATAAACATTATGAGATACAGAGGAATGAATATTCGGCTTTGGGTAATCACACTAATTGATATTTCTTTCTCTATTTTGGGGGGAGGGGGACCAAATATCTGGTTGTCAACGAATTTTATGTCCACTATCACCAAACACAAACAAAATATACATGATGTGTGTGTTGGCTTTTTTTTTCCTCTTTTATTTTGTGATCTCAAGTTTATTTGTGCTCTTGAGTGATTTTTACATGAAAGTTAACAGTTAGCTGGACATGGTGGTACATGCCTATTGTCCCAGCCACTCAGGAGGCTGAGACAGAAGGATCACCTGAGCCCAGGAGGTTGAGGCTGTGTTGATCCTGCCACTACATTCCAGACTGGCAACACAGTGAGACAACAATTTTTTAAAAAACAGATATTCATGCCTTAAAACTACAAACATTAAAATAAATTTGTAATTCTAAGAGACGAAGATTATCAAATGAAAAAATATATATTTATATCAACTCATCACAATAAACAATTGATATACTAAGAAAACTAAAATATAAAGTTCACACTGAAGTGTCTTTAAACCTTCTGTCTCACTTTCTCATGTTGGCTTTGCCATGGAAACTGAACAGCAAACTAAGAAAGGCTTTATGGCACACAAATTACAGTTGCCTTGAGATTGCAGTAATTTTCAAACCATCCTTGAAAAATACCATTTATTTTTTTTGTAACAAAGTGCATGGGGTTTTAGCTCTTTGGTCAGGTAATACCCCTTTTCTGCTGACAGCCCTTTATTTGAGATTATGTAGCTCCATGGGTACATAACTTAAATACGTGCGCTTATTCATAGAGGAAAACCGTTTTGTAAGCTACTAATGTTATATTCTTTGCTGAGATAAGAGCACTTAAGACACCTGAGGAAAAAAATATATTTGGAAATGACCTGGAAAACTTTCCTTTGTTGTAATATTTGCAGGCAGGTGATTACTTTCTGCTGACTGTTAACTGTTCACTCACTGTAGTCATCGCAGGCTGCCCGGTGCGGTCCAAAACAAGTGGAACCAGAATGGGCGTTCAAGTCCAGGGTTCCAACTCCAGGTTTCCTACTGATGTCTTGAGTGACCTTGGGTAAGAAAGGAAATTATTATTACTCTCAGTATTCTCATCTGAGCATTCTCCAGTGGAAAGATTACCACTCCCAGGAAATGTTTGAAATGCAAGTAGATTGGTGATGTGGTGATATCACTAGAGTTATTGGTCCTGTTAGTACTCACTGTAACCAGTCAGAGACACTACACATCCACCATCTGTAGGACAGCTTTACATACACAAGCAAAGCATTCCAGTACTAAAGGTATTTCTAGATCTAAGAAAGTTCCATGATTCTAAGTAGTATTTTATCATCTTATCTATGGCTGTCATTCTTTGTACCCCAGATGCTAAATTCTTGCAGAATTTTTATTGAGAGCTAAAGAAACTAGATAATGATTCTTACACTTTATATGTCCCAACAAAATTTTCTTTTTAGTGTTATTTCACTAACCTCTATCAGAAACTTTTTAAAAGGCAATTTGTTCGTTAATGTAATAATATTTTTCCCAATATTGTTGGTTTTTTATTGGCAAGTCTATGTCCCAAAATTGTAAACTCCATTTTTGAAACTTATATTTTCAAAGTATTCTATCTAGTTAGGAAATAATTACACTTAACATTCATAAATTAATATATCATCATGAGGATTGTGGCTTCCCATTAGGATAATAAGAAAACCGCTTTGAAAAAAGTATAATCGAACATTCTGAAGAAAGCAGTTGATATAAATGTTGTCAACAGGGAAGACATTTCTAGCATTGTCCTCTCAGATTGATGTCAGCCCAGAAATGAAGCAGATACATTTTCTCCACACTTCTGTGTGCTTAAAAACAATAGCAACCGCAACAACAGAAACAAAAACAAACAAACCAACAAAAAACACAAACCCAAAACAAATAAAACAAAAGCAGTCCAAAAGGGGCATATTTTTTAAAAACCTCAAAATTTCATTTTTATTTTTGATATGTAAGTTTATGCAAATCATTTACTACAGGGAAAAATTGTGAATCCTGGCATCTTTTCTTCCATTCAACCATGAGTCCTACCATAACATATCAACCATGGGCCTATGAATCACCACGGACCTAAAAAGAACCAGAATATTGTAACCATTTTAAAGATGGAAGAAAGAATGCATCTAGTATTGTAAAGAAAAATATTAGTAGATTAATGACATGTATATAATACAGATCAAAAAGGAGTAATTATTTTTTAAATGTTCACATTTAAGGTAGAAGGGCTTCATGTGTGAAATTATGGTTCTCAAGTGACATCCTACAACATGAAATCTTCTAAACCTTATCTGGTTCTCAATGTGTACCCTAAAGTAGGATGATTGATCTTCCTTCTAATTTTATCACAGTTAATGGCATTGCTGATGTCCTCCCTGTTTTAATTCTTGTTTGAAGATTCCGGAGTCTTAATAGCATGTGGCAGTGAGTGCTACAGTTTAATTATAAGACATCTCATTAGCCACATTTATCCATTTCAGATATGTTTCTTTTAAACTTACGTTTTATAAGCTTTTCAAACAGCAGCTACCATGAAGGTCTTCTAGGACAAATGAATTAGAGAACGTTTATAGGACAAGTCCAGGTGGCTGCAGCAAAGTCAGCATGCTGAAGACAGAAGAAAGTTTACAAGCACCCTTGCTTTGCTTTGCATATTGGAAAGACCTCAGGCTAAGTGCTTATTGAACAGGCCACGTACGTTATTGTCTTGCTTCCTTGGGATTTTCTTCCCCCAAGCACTTTGTACTGACTCTCAGTCATATTGACAACTGTTCCTGGGAGCTCATATTTTCACTTTTGATGAAAATGATTTACATGCTTTCTAGTTTAGCATCAACTGCCCTTCTTAATAAAAAGATCATGCCTACAAATTATTCCCCCAAAGAAGTCCCATAGGATTGTCCTTGTTTTAAGACGTTGAAATAATTCCTGAGATTATTGCCTCTCCATGGTGTTACCATTTGTCTTCTTTCCTAAAATATTCCTGGAATAAGTATTACTACACAGTTTTCTTTATTACTTCTCTCTTAGCTCACAATTGAATGGAGCATTTTGAAAAATAAGGATTGACTTGAACTACTGATGGTTTCATCTGGAGGAATAGTGGGAACAGAGAAAGACAAGGAAACATCACACCTGTATACACTTACTATGTTATATGACCTTGGGAAGTTTGCCTAGCTTTTCTAAGCTTCAGTTTTCTCATGTGTAAAATGGAGACCATAATGACGTCTACTTGGCAGGCTTGCATGAGGATTAATTTAGTGTCTGAGTTGGGTTTGTGTTGCCATGACAGAATACCCAAGACTGAATAATTGATGAAAAACAGAAACTTATTTTTCACGGTTTGGTGGCTGGAAGACCAAGATCAAGGCCCCAGCATCTGAGAAAAACCCTTCTTGCCGCATCATATCATGGTGGAGGACATTACTTGAGCAAGAGAAAAAGAATGAGGTCAAACTAATCCTTTTCTTTTCTTATTTTTTAAGGCAGGATTTATTGAGAGGACAGAAAATCTCCCACAATGGGAGGGGACCTGAAGGAGTTGCCTCCAAACTAATCCTTTTCTAAGACTCCTACTCCCATGATAAGTGCATTAAACCATACGTGAGAGGAGAACCTTCATGACCTAATCACCTCTTAGAGGTCCTGCCTCTCAAAACTATCGCATTGGGGATTAAGTTTTCAATCCATAAGTTTTGGGGAACATAGTCAAGCACAGCAATAGGATAACCCATGTGTCAACGATAGCAGAATGCCTGATAGACAAACGATATCTAGTAGCTGTAATTAAAATTAGTTACCATTTTTTCTCACGTAAACTGCTAAAACAAATCCAAGCTACCGAGAGCCATAACCATGGATTTAACAAGTTCCTTGACATTGCACTGCTTCATATTTTCTGAATTAAGACATTCTTCCCCCAATTATATTTTTCCTAAAATTTGACTTATAATCACAAATTTTCATCCAAACAATAGTACATATTCATATGTTGGAGTGAGAAGCAAATGGTGGAATATCCTAATTAGGGCTGTACAGACCGCACAGTGCCTTAGAATGGGTTGATTCTAACCAGTGCTAAGTAGAGACAAAGCGGACGGGAAGATATCTAGGAAAGCATCCCCATACCCACTCAGACACACAGCACATGTCGAAACAGATATATGTCCTAAAATATTACCCCTAAAATATTAAAATATGGATTGGATAGTTCTCAAATATCTTTCATATGTTTTTCTCAATACATTGAAAAGACTTGAAGTGCATAATTCTTTGCACCTCTCAAAGTGATAGGAAAAAAATTAGAAGTTTTCTGAAATTCTTGTTATAAGCTATATCAACAAGATACTTGTAAAAAAATAAAATAAAACAAAACAATCTCAAGACTTATTGCATCAGGAATCTACGGCATGATCTTGATCCTGAATGTTCTCATTAAAAAAATAAAAAGTAGTACACATACACAGTGGAATATTATGCAGCCATAAAGAAGAACAAACATATGGACTTTGCAGCAACATGGCTGGGTTTAGACTTGATCATATTCAGTGATCTATCACAGAAACAAAGAACAGAGTACCATATGTTTTCACTCATAAGCAGAACTTGAGCAATATTATAATACTGTAAGGGAATTGGCAATAGTGGGAAACTGTCAGGGGAAGGGGCTGGGATTAGCAGTTGAAGGAAACTGCTAGGGGAAGGAAGGGCACATTTCATCAACAAGGGTACCTGCATAATCAACGTTTGTATATCTACTCCTGAATTGTACCCCACATCTTTATAATTTAAAAAATAGCAATAATGAGGCAGAAAGCCTGAGATTCACAGGTTGAGGCTGTGGTGGCTGTGAGTATGCCACTGCACTCCAGCCTGGGCAACAGTGAGACTCTATCTCAAATAAAATAAAATAAAATAAAATAAAATAAAATAAAAATAGCAAGGAGGCTTTAGCAAACTTATTTGAAAGATTTTCATGGATTTTTTTTTTCAATACATAACTGGGGGTTTGTTAGTTCCATCACAGAGTACAAACCTTATCACGGACATTCACGTGTTTATTCATTCATATTTTTAGTACCTTGCTCAGTATGTTCCAAACACCACACTCAGAAATGAGGCATGAACTACTTTAGAATCTTAAAGCCTAGTGGTAGAGAGATAAACTTAATCGGAGCATCAAATAATCAAAAGTAAAGTACATTTCTGCTATGTGCTCTAAAACAGAGTTGCAAAGGAGAATATAGAATAGGAATAATTGACTCATTCAGGTAACAGAACATGCTCACCTGAGGGAATGAATGAAGCACAGGTCTGCAATATAAATATGAATGATCTAGACAGAGTGACAGAACATCTTGACAGACTTTTTTTTCCCCAAAAGATAAATTGATTAAAGCACGATAGCAGAAGAGAGGAGGCTAGTGAATGATTGTGCCAGTTGCTTTGAGGAGAAGGGGATGGGATGGGTGACCAGAAAGGAAGACAAATCCAGTCATAAAGTTATTATCCTGGTCTAAATCCTGGACAATGATGCCTTGGACAATTACAATGGACATAGGCTCAGTACAGGAATTGGGGGGGGAATGGGAAGAAAAATTTAAAGCAACGATTTCCAAATTATTGCTTCATTAATGAATACCCTATTTTTATTCGAGGTAATAAGATTTGGAATCTTCCAAAAGAAGTGTCTGAACAGGAGATTCTGAATGTATGTATCCGGTCAGTTCAACACCAGGTTTAAACTTTATAATTATTGGGAAGACAGTGTCAGCTCCCACAGGGCTACCCATGTTCTCAGAACCCTGTTAGCTGTTTAAGAAGTCAGAGTTGGGACTGACGGTGACCACTCTGAGTATAACTCAAATCTTTTGGACAGAAGTGTGATGATTATGCAATTTACTTCTCCACAACTCTCTCAGACTGTGCTTTTCTCTCTCTATCATTTCTCTTACATTTCTGGAAAAGCTAGAGGAGTAGGTTTAATTCTGTATTGGTTTTCCTATTGCTGTAAGTCAGAAGTCCAGCATGGGTCTTAGTGGGTTAAAATAAGATGTTGGCAGTCTACATCCCTCTGTTGAAGTTCTAAAGAATCTGTTTCCTGCTCATTTGGGTTGTTGACAGAATTTTGTTCCTGGAGGCTAAGGACTCTAGGTCCCTGTTTTGTTTCTTATGGTGAGCTAGTCATTCTGTATTTAGTGACGCTGCAGTCCATGGCTCTTGTCTCCCTTCCTGCACCTCCAAAGTCAGCAACATTGCATTCCTTTGGCAATTCTTCCATAGTCACACCTCTCTCTCATCAGATCCAGAAAAGTTTCCCCAATTTTTAGGACCCTAACAATTAGATGAGGTCCACCTAATCACAAGGCCCCCATCTCAGGATATTTAACATAATCCCATCTCCACATTTCCTTCTGCCGTGGAAGGTAATACATACACAGGTTTCCTGCATTAGGGTGTGGATCTCTTTGAGAAATGGTGGTATCGTTTTTTTGCCACAACTTCTTACTCTTCATTACTGCTCCTGAATTATTTCATCTCCTTCTTTCTAAATCTCTCCAGCTTTGTGACAAGGAGTGAATGGGTGACATAAACTGATACCATAAAATTCATTTAAAAAATCTAGACGCCCAGGTTTTTCCTTTCATCATTTCTTGAAGATATTGCACCCTAGATCATAATAACAATTCTTTCAGTGTTCCTACACCTCAGTACCTGGATCTTGTTTTTTAACTGTCTGTGATCGCTCCCTTTCCAAGTCATGTAATCCCATGATCATACCCTATTTCTTATTATTGCCAAATTCTTTGACCTCTTCATAATTTCAGTGTCAGTATTATACTCTCTGATTACTTCCTGATGTTTTCTAATCTTACTCTTATTTATGTCTTGACTGCAGTAATATGTCAACACTACTAAGACTTGCAATCCATTTCGTTACCTTTTTCTTCTTTTCATGTCTCTCACACCTCTCCTTTCTTGGTTTAATTTTTAGGCAACATAATTACATATGTCAACTTCACTCTAAAATCATTGCCCTTATATGCTTTGTTGTACTTGTTTGGCAACATCTCAACCCTCATTAATTCAATTTTCTGTCATTCTGTGCCAATATTTATATAATGCATGTGAATGGAGATAAACACACATTTGTTGACATATCTTACTTCAAACATACAACTTAGCCTCAGTGAATCCTTAACATATTGCTCAGTGTTTGAAGTCATCAGTAGAAACCTTCTATAATAATCTATAATAGAGCTACATAAATTTACCTGTTCTTTCTTTAATCATACTACTAAAAAGTAACTCCACACTTTTATTCCCATGTAAAGGAAACATCTCCACTTATGAACAAAATCTTACTTCTTAGTCTGGGTTCTCCATCAAACAGAACCAATACAATATGTGTGTATACATGTTTATATGTGTGTATTTATATGTATATATGCATATATAGACATACACACACAGAGATTTATTTTAGGGAATTGGTTTATGTAATTGTAGATTACGAAATGGGAATCAGGAGGTAAAATTTGCTCTTCCTTAGGACTTCAGTACTTTTTCTTTTTAGATCTTCAACTGATAGGATGAAGCCCACAAACACCATGAGGGTAATCTGTTTTACTCAAAAATCCACTGATTTAAATGTCAGTTTTATCTTTAAAATACCTTCACAACAACATGTAGACCAGTGTTTGAAATATATCTGGGTACCATGGCATAGCCAAGTTGACACATACAATTTACCATTATATTACCTATTGAAGAAAATTAATTCAACAATATAACCTCTCTCTCCTAAGTCAATATTTTTCATTAGCTAAAAAAAAAAAAAAAACTAACTTCCATATCCTGCTATCTGTTGTTCCATTTCTCTATCCCCATTTACAGTAAAATCCCATATTATTCGAATTACTTCACTCCTATTCCTTCTCCTATAGTAAGTCAGATCTTTGCTCCAAATATTACACCAAAGCTGTTTTGTGTCAAATGTATCAATGCCCCAAATTCTAGGCTTTATTTCATTTCACTAGGCTTTTAAATGGTTAAAAAGCCTTGTTGGAATTTACCATTGTTTCTTTTTACCCAGAACAACCAGGGCACCTTCACTGTGTTTTCCTCCTGTCTTGATCTGACCACTCCTCCTAAATATCTTGCTGACTCCTTCTCATTTATCTGACTTCTTAATTTTGGAGAGCCATAGGTCATGATCTTAGGATGTTTTCTTTATCTACTGGTGATCTCATCTAACTACTTGCCTTTAAAGACAAATTATATGCTGCTGACTCCCAAATTTGTATCTCCAGCCCAGACTTCTCCTGGATTCTAGGTGTCTAATTGTAAGCAAGTCAATATTTCCAGTTTGGCTGAGACCAAAAACCTTGGGGGCTCCTTGATCCTGTACTTTCTCTCTTACCTTATACCTAATCCTTAAGCAAATCCTCTCAGCTAAGCCTCTAGAATGAAAGGCAATGGGTTTCCTTTCTATCTTTCCATAGATCGCACTGAACTGATCACATAGAAAACTTTTAATCTAAGCAAATGTTTAACACATTGAAAATATTTACTGCTGAATTTTACACAATAAAGAATGTCATGCATTAAACCAAAGCCCCCTCCCAAAAAAGTAAACACAGAAAAAAAGATATTTTGGATAGAATTAGATAAACTTGAGCATAAATTGAATATTAGATAATACTATGTCATCAGTGATTTTTTTTCTTGTTATCATTTCAGTATTGAAGTCATGTATAGGAAAATGATCTTTTTCTCGGGAGATACATGCTGAAATATGTTATCTATAAACTACTATCTACTGGTTCTTCTATGTATTATTATGCATGTATGTGTACCTGTACAAGAAAAAAGAAATTCAAAACATGCGGCAAAATGTTAAGAATTAGTGAATGCAGGAAAAGGGCATATCTGAGAATCATCATAACATTCCTTTCTAGACATTTAGATTATTTTCAATATAAACAGTTAGAGGAAAATGTGTTCAGAATCCAACTCTTTCTGAAAACATTGTGACATGGTCAAAGTCACCACCAACTCTAACCTGATTTACTGTAAAAAGTTCCTAACTGATCTTCCTGCTACTGCTCTTGCCTCTTGGCCATTTAATAATCGATTCATAAAAATTTTATCTTTTTAAAAATACAAGCCGCATCATGTAATTCTTTTGCCCAGAGCTTTCCAACAAAGGTGCCATAATTCAAGATTATGAGACTATGTCTAGTCTAACCACCACAAGCAGGCTTTTATGACCTCTCTGACTTTATCTCCCGTATCTATTTCTTGTTCTCTCCTCTAACGTCACATGAGTTATCTTCTTTTCCTGGACAACACTAGGCAAGTCCACTTCAAAGTCCTCAGATATCATGCATCCTTTTCCTGAAGCATTCCTCCCCCAAATACCAGTATGGATTTTTTCCAAACTTCTTTAGATCTTTTCTCAAGTATTTCCTTCTCATATGCCCTTCCTTGACCGATCTATTGAATACTGCAACCATTTTCCAAGAACCCTCTAATCTTCTCCTTGATTTATGTTTCTCCATAATACTTATTTTCTCTATAATACTTTTGCCATAATACTAAAATAAGTATTTTATTTTTACTAACATATTTTATATGTCCATTTGCTTTTCTGCTCTCTCTACTATGTGAGACATTAATATCAATTGTTTCTAAAAAGTTTGTTCACTCCTGCACTCTCAATATCTAGAACTGTGGTCCAGAATTGGGAAAGAGTGGAAAGTTGGCTGGATTGGGGGGAAATTAGAAACAAAATCTAACATGCTGTTGATTCTCCTAGACATCAGTTAAAGCAGAGACAATTTGGGTCACCTGTTCCAAGTACTAAGAGTCCCTAAGAATTTAATCATAGCAGTTCTTAATTCAAGGTCAACCAATTCTATGTTAATGGTTTTCAGTATTACTTTTGAACGCTTCAAGAACACTTGAAATCTATTTAGCACAGTTGTTGAGGTTCTGATATTTAATAAAGTAAAAAATTACATGCCATGTTCTTTAGAAAGGGCTGGGCCTTAAGGGTGTATACAGTAGAAATTTACAGGGAAGGCCTGTGACACAAACCAGGACCTATGACCCTGCATTCCTGCCCCCCACCACATACACACATGTACTACACACACAGGCACACACACCACACATACAAACATACACACATCATGCATACACTCGCATAGGCACCATACACACACACACACACACACACACACACACACACACACCATGCTCACCTATATACCGCAGCCTAAAATCTTGAGCATCCTGGGAGGTAGCCTGTGATTTGTTGATTTTGGAGCCTTTCTTCACGGTAAATTGAGACCAAAAGCCAAGGCTCAGTGTGGACGAATTAGAATTGTCCCTTCAAGTTCATGAAAGGGTTTCTAAATTCACATACCTCCTCCATTTTACAGATAAATGGAAGGTCTATGTGTCTCATGACTCAGTTCAGAAAATGGTATTTCTCTATCTGGATGAACAAGAGGGCATTCAATCAGATCCACTTCACTCCCCATGGAGTCTCCTGAGCCTTCCTGGAACTGGTCTGTGAGTGTCAGCCAAGAGTTGGAAGGCTCTGATGTCATCTGCCATGGATCTGCCCCTTGGCAGGGACACTGCCTCTCTTGATTACCTGCTTCCTTTCTCTGTAGCATGTCAGAGACTCTCTTGAATTTCTCTGCAAAGAGCCCATCATCACTTTAAGAGGCTTCCTTTCATGGCATGGGAAGATTCCAAAACAGCTGGAACACCCTCCATTGGACTCATCAAAAAATATGGATGGAATTGTTTCCTGGAACAATTACTTGAGGGAGAGCAAAATATACTGGCATGTTCCCACTAGGCTTCTCTCCCCTCCTCCCCACCCATGAGATCTAAAAGCAAAGCTATGGCCAAGACCGGATTTAACTTGTACCAATACAACCAATTCTGAGCCCACACCTAGGTGATCCAAGGGCCTAGTTTTCTGCCATAAGACTCATCATCTACGAGTATAAACATACTGTTCTCTTCTTGAACAGAGGGTAAGGATTCACCACTTCCAGGAACTGTTTCCATTGTTGACCAAGGGATAGATTCAGGTGGTAAGTTCGGAAGACAACTCAGAAACATGGTGTCCAGGGACCTTGACTACGGAGACGTGCGCTCCATAAATGTCAAGAGCGCAGGTAACTAAATTAGGACCATAAAGGAGTGTTCCTAGGAATCTGAGCCACAGCATATATAAGCAACTGGATCAATACCATCAATGGTAAGTGGGTAGAATCCTGCTGTCTTTTAACTTCAGGATGAATGTCATATGCCAGGGGCAGCAGCTTTGCTATGTGACTGCACAGGATAGTATTCATGTCATTTGATGAATTTAGATCTTGTCTCATCATAAGATATTTCTGATGATGATGACAGCCAGAGACAGATATGATATCTCTAACTCTGTAGCTCCTCTCACACTTCCTGATGCCAAGACCTAGAGTAAGTAAATATTCTATAAATTTGTTTAAAGTGTAACTTACAATGCTTTAAACATTTACCTCATGTGTTAGTTTGTTTGTTTTGTTTTGTTTTGAGTAAATTGAAGCTAATAGTGTGTATTCCTGTCTAATGTCTTCCAGTGTCCCTTGAAATCCTAATATTGGTTTCACAGTCACATTGCTTAGCTCTGCATTCTCCTATGTAGGATTTGAGATTCTGGAGAATTTCAGGGCCTGAGCTTAAATGAGAAGCTAGTTTTGGCTTCCTTTCTTTTTCATTTTTTTCCCTATGGAAGTCATGGGACTGTTTTCTGAAATTTTATCATTGGAAACATTTCCCTTTCCAACATGCGTACTCCTCGGGAGATTCATTGTTTACCTTCTTTTTGTCTGTTATGTCTCTCTCCAATCTCTCCCCCACCTCCCCTGTGTTCCTGTGTTTCTCTCTCTCTCTCTCTCTCTCTCTCTCTTTCTCTCTCTCTCTCTCTTTCTCTTTTGTTCTCTCTCTCCTCTCTCTCTCTGCATCTATTTTGAGTCTGTGCCTTATTTTATTATTGAAAAGAAAAATGATTGAAGAAAGTCCCAAGTATTTTATCAATTGCAAAGCTCTTTCAAATCACTCTCAACTTTAATGAAAATGACTTTCTTACATAGATATGAATATATTAAATTGAAATTTTGTGTAACTATTCAGACATTGGATAGCACACATGATTATGCTTCTTAAAGGCACCTCATTTTAGGAGACCTCTGGTGTGTGCCTGCATCAGGGACTTTTCATGAGGGAAAATAAGAAATAAGACTTTTTTGGCTATTTCCTTGTGGTTTCTAGACTTCATCAGAGGAAAACATTTTTAATACCTTTGGGAACTGCAAGAAACAGGTGGAAACTCCTCCTCTCTCGTTGATTCCACAGGTCCTAACAATGTGTCTGTGGTGCGGCCAGGCCAGCTCAGAAGAGCTCTCCACTGAAGGGCCCAAGCTCAATCCTCTCCTTTTTCAGAGTATTTGCATTTCCATTTTTGGAATCTATGGTTATGCAGCTTTCTGTAGTTATTATTTCTGGTCCCTTGATTACCCACTACAAGCCAGCATGTGTGAGTATTTATACATTCTTCACCGAGAGAAGCAGCCTGTCTTGGGGACTCTGAGAAGCCAAATGCAGTCACAGGAATTCTCCCATCCACAGTTGTAGATTCATTTTAGTTTTGTTGCTCTGAAGAGGAGGGAGGTGCACAATGTCTTCCACTCCATTAAAAATATTTCTCCCAGCAGAAGAGAAGGACTTAGATGTGTCTGTGGAGTGTCTGCAGAGACAGAGGAGCCACATTTAGAGAGGCTGGGCTGTCTTACTCCTAGCTGCTGTTCAAGTCAGTTCTTTCCTTATGACTGCCCTCACAGACAGTCTCAAATATTAAAATCTCACTGATGGTGCCTTCTCTTGAGCTGTAAGACCCCAGGCAGGCAGAATTAAGGTGAGCTCAAAGGTTATGGTATTGAAAGAAATCACTACGACATTTCTGTGTGTTTCTCAAAGATGGATGAAGAAACACAATACTTAAGGAAGTAAAGACAATGTCTGACTCATTGTGGTGGCTCTCACATGTAGAAAGACTATCATGTGGAGATATGCTTAGATTTGCTCTAGATAAAGCCAAGATCCAAACTCAAGTCAAGGTAAAAATTAAAGACAGAAGTGAAAGGTATTTGATGAATGAACAAAGATATCAATCTTTTGAACTATTTCCCAATGGTCTGACTTAGTGACTAAGTTGTCATTGTAGATATTTGAGCAGATGTCAGAAAACTGTTAGTGGAGAGATGATAACTACCATCCTTAGGAGTATACAACCTTAGATGTTTATATTAGAAGACATGTCCTCTGAAACTTTAGCATTCCAATCATTTCATCAAAGTCAAGTCCCCATTGCATCCTAGTGTCTGGTTTTTGATGAATAAGTATCTATTCATCTTACTAGAGGTGACACACAGTGTTCAGAGACAGTTTGTGATGGAAATAGGAAAGAAATTTTATTTTAAAAAGTTATTAGCAATCTTAGTCCATTTATGTTGGTTTCTCTCCATCCTGATCACTCACTGCTGCATGTTTATTCAACATGGAAGCTTCTTCGTGACCCTAACTCCAAACATTGTGCATCTGCCCATCCATGAGCTCTGAAAGAGGAATAGATATTAGATCCCATGGGTTACCATATCACTGCATCACACACTCTTCTCTTCCTCAGATCAGGATTTCTGAAGACGGTGCATGTTCTGGGTTATAATTTTGATGTTATAAAATGTATTATAAGCCGGGCTCGGTGGCTCAGCCTGTAATCCCGTGCCTTTGGGAGGCTGAGGTGAGTGGATTGACTGAGCCTGTGGGTTTGAGACCCGCCTGGGCAGCGAGACCTCATCTCTACAATAAATCAAAAAATCAGTCGGGTGTGGTAGCGCACACCTGTAGTTCCGGCTACTCGGAAGGCTGAGGCCGAAGGATCGCCAGAGCCCAGCAGGTCAAGGCTGCGGTGACTGGGAGCGGCCACTGCACTCCAGTCTGGGCGACAGAGTGAGACTCCAACTAAAAAAAAAAAAAAAAAAGATGTATTATACAGTGATACACTTCACTTACTGTCCATTAGCAAAATGATTGGCACTGGCCATCCTGACCCAAGGCTCCCCACTTCACCATGGCCACAGTCATGCCATGTCCTCATCCATTTTGCCAGACCAGTCTTTTAAGACTAATCCTGTTTATTTCCTTCAGATGTTCATAACTGAGCATCCTTGTATTCAGATTTGACATTCTTTGGTTGCTTATTTAGCTCATAGCATCTCTTAAATATAAATTAGTGAATAGTTTAATTTCCTCTCCAAATTCTAGATTTAATTTTTATTAGCCCCAAACACATTTGTATAATATTGCTTTTTAAAATATATGCCACTTTCTGGAATGATTAAGTCCACCTAATTAATAAATGCATTACTTCATATAGTTATCATTTTTCTATTGAAAGCAGTTAGCATTTACTCTATATTTTTCAAGAATATAATATCCTATCATTAACTTTAGTCACTTTACTATACAATGGATTTCTTGAAATGCATTTCTTCCACTTCAGAACATCATGTTGTACATGATAAAAACATACAATATATCTGTCAATTAAAAAATACAGATAATATAAATAAAAAAAAAAGAAATGTTAAATTTTCCCCAAGCCAAATTTTGACTTGAAAAACAATAAGAGCAAAGATAAAATAGCATTTATTTTTATATACCTTCCTCCTTTAAAAAAACAACAACAAGCCGGGCTCGGTGGCTCAGCCTGTAATCCCGCACTTTGGGAGGCTGAGGTGAGTAGATTGCCTGAGCCCGTGGGTCCGAGATCCACCTGGGCAACTTGGCGAGACCTCATCTCTACACTAAATCAAAAAAGTTAGCCGGGCGTGGTAGCGCATGCCTGTAGTTCTAGCTGCCTAGAAGGCTGAGGCAGAAGGATCTCCGGAGCCCAGCAGGTCGAGGCTGCGGTGGCCAGGAGCGTGCCACTGTCCTCCAGTCTGGGCAACAGAGTGAGACTCCAACTCAAAAAATAAAATAAAAAATAAACAACAACAACAACAACAATAAAACCACCATTTCTGTAGACCTTTGTGATTGTGTATTCAAATTAGATCAACAAAATTTATCAAAAATTCAATAAACCACAGTTGGGTATAACAGCCTCTAGGAGATGTGCATTTTTTTATATATCCATCTTAAAAAGTTAGGCATCCGGCTACTTGGAAGGCTGAGGCGGAAGGATCGCCGGAGCCCAGCAGGTCGAGGCTGCGGTGGCCGGAAGCGGCCACTGCACTCCAGTCTGGGCGAGAGAGTGAGACTCCAACTCAAAAAAAAAAAAAAAAAAAGTTAGGCATAAGACTTTGAGACCATGGGTGTTAGAAGAAAAAAGAATGTGATGTAACTGGGAAAAATGGCTCTATCCAAGTCAATAAACTGCAGGATTGGGAGAGTTGAAATAAACAATTATGATAACTGATTAAAATAAGAATTATTTCATCTAAAATATATGATTAGGAAGTGCAAAAAATAAATAAAATAAATAAATATAATTAGATTTTTTCTTAGAAGATTCCAGTACAAAATTAGTAGCAAAAATTGCCTTTACTGATTTGCTTATCAGGCTCAAAAACAATATGTAAAACTAAAATGCAGCAATGCTATTAGTGCATTTACTTGTATACACACAGATATACAGTTGTTCTGTGGGGTACGTCCCAAAACAATGCTGTCTTCCAATTTGTTTGCATGATGTATGTTTAAATGTCTCTCAAATTTCTGATGTTGACTTCAAAAAATAAAATTACTCAGGAACACAAAAGCAATATTTAAAAAAGGAGACTGCTTTCAGTCATATTAAACACTCTCAGTTTCAAAAAAGCCCATTGTTTAGTCCAGAATTTATCTTCAGTATGGGGAAAACGACGGACAAAAACCTTCCTTTGTGAAATTTATAATTGTGTATCTCAAATTATTCTCACCTTGCTCTGGGAGGGGAAAATATTTAAAGCAAATATTTACAACATTCACACTCAGGAGACTCGAGGAAGATATCTTTGGGATAAGCAACCTCAGCGGCTGAAGAGGAAGGGGATGGCATTAAAAACAACCACTTGCTACACGCCACCCAAACATCCTTGCCCACATGGGTCCATCTTTGAATCCCAACACTCACTGCTGATTCTCTCTGCTTCTGCCTGAATCTGAACTTCCTCCTCTTGGTTTGACTTCTGAAAGGTGCATCTGGGCTCAACTTCATGCCCAATGAGGCTTCAGTTTCCCTTGGCTTTATCTGGGATTTGTGCTTCTGGGTAATGAGTTGAACATGGCCAAACTCCACAAAAGAGCCACTTGATATTCTCCCATAAACTACATATTAAGATGTATATTTAATTAAGAAATTTAAAATTTTTTTTTTTTTTTGAGTTGGAGTCTCACTCTGTCGCCCAGATTGGAGTGCAGTGGCCGCTCCCGGCCACCGCAGCCTCAACCCGCTGGACTCCGGCAATCCTTCCGCCTCAGCCTTCCACGTAGCTGGAACTACAGGGGCGTGCTACCACGCCCAGTTAATTTTAGATTTATTGTAGAGATGAAGTCTCGCCAAGTTGCCTAGACAGGTCTCGAACCCGCGGGCTCAGGCAATCCACGCACCTCAGCCTTCCAAAGGCGCGGGATTACAGGCTGAGCCACCAAGCCCGGCTAGAAATTAAATTTTTTAAAACATAATTAATTAGTCTTCTTACTTGGACTGTATCAAGTATAAATATGTGTATAAACACACACACACACACACACACACACACACACACACACATACACACACACGACACATACACACACACGACACAACAACTAGAGATTCTGGTCAGAATAAAATAACTAGTGTTTCCACACTCAAATGATGAACTTCTACCCCAAAGTAAAAAATAAAAAATAGAAGTAATGGTAATGTAATGGTTCTCTTCAATTTTGCTACTTCATTCTGAAAAAAAGATGTAGTTATTTAATTTCTCAGAATATCCCATGTACTCAACGAAGGGATTTAGAAAATAATTTCCAAAATAGGAAGTTGCATTTGCACAATCATGTCTACATGTCTTAAGGATACTCAGCGGCACTTGGAGAATGAATCAGGGAACATAAACAGGTCTGAGAACTCTGGGGAGTCTGGAGAAGGCCTGGACCCAGACAGGGCAGAGCCAGGGATGGGAGGAGCGGTCTGTGCCTCAGACAGAGAGATTAAACATAAATCAACAATCTGAATGAAAGTCTGAGACTGCAATAAAACATATGACAAAAATGCAAAACTATTCGTCCAAACTAAGAAGCAAGAGCAAAAGGAAAAGTAAAAAGCGTACCTTGAAATATCAGATAAATATTCACCCTGGGAATGACTGGACCCCACAAATGTCCTGTGCACAAGGCAAATGAAGAGGAAGCGTTTGTGGTTTCAAAAGAGGAAGGGAAGTCAAGTGAAATGAATGTGTTCTTGAGAAATTTTGAAATATTTCAAAACAATGACACCTGGGGAGGAAAAACAGGATTCAAATAAAGACAGCAGAGTGGCCTGTGGGACACACTGGAAGAGTCCAGGTGAGAACTCAGCACTTCTTCTTCTTGGCTGAGTTTTCTGTGATGTTTTACATAATAGCATAGTGCCTGCCTGTGGACTTTCTCTAACACTAACTATACAATAAGAAATGAATAAATGATTTAAGATGTGGAGATATGCAGATAGTAGTTCATTGGATTTCCACAGTAATCCACAGGCTATTTCCAAAGATATGTCTCATCATGAATATTGCTGGATGAATCTTAAATGTTTGTGCCTATATATATATTTATAGCTATATCATATGTATAATATTTGCTTTCTTTTAGTACTAAAACAAATTTTTTCTTGAAACATTTAGTTTTTCTACTCAGTGAATTCTCTGCATTTTTTTGCAACTGTTTTTCCTCTTGAGGTATTGAATATCTAGTTCATTCTCCTCTCTTTATTTATTAACTAACTCATTTGTCCATTTAGCCAACATTTCAACAGGTGTTTATTGATCATTTACTATATGGTAAGTATACTGTCATTTTTTAATTTTCTGAGAACCATTTTTATCCTTTGAAATTGGGGAGAAGTCCTAAGGAAGAAGACATGTCAAACGGGATTACTGAGGATTTCTGAAATGGAGACTCCAATGCCTCAGCCAAGCTCTTGCTGAAATGGAGACTCCAATGCCTCAGCCAAGCTCTTGCTGAAATGGAGACTCCAATGCCTCAGCCAAGCTCTTGCTGAAATGGAGACTCCAATGCCTCAGCCAAGCTCTTATAGCACTTCCTTGAGGGACAACAGTCTTCTCACATTGGTGTCTTGCATGATAAGAGAAGGCAGAGACTAGAAAGAAACCTGAAATCTAGACTAAAGTCGTCTGTTCCTGTCCCAGTTCTGCCACTTACTATCCAGATACATTTGAAGCATTATTCAGATGTTCCAAGCCTCAGTTTCCTGGTAAACAGCAAACAGGATTTACATTTCTCTTAGTAGGGCTTTGCAGCCAGGAAGGGAGTACTTCACCCTAGCCTTTCAGAGACCCAAGCTCTGCAGTTATGGTAGGATGTACATTAGTTCTGTGATTCCCCTTCCAATTAGACAGATTCACCTTCTTCCTGGCTCCCACTGGGTTGACAGAGTTGGAAAGCCGGTTCCCTAAATACTCGTCCTCTCTCCCCATCAGCACCCTATTCACTCTGCACCCAACTGCCCTAAAACTCGAGGCTGGAAAGAGAAATCTGAAACAATTGGAGAAGATAAGGACACAGTTTGAAGTCATAATTAAGAGGCAGCATTGCCATTCCTGCCCATATTCCTAGAGAAATAATGACCACATTCCTCTCTATCCTGCAATGAAGGGGACAGATTGCCATGTAAAGCTCCTGATCGTAAATTGCATTCATGTTGTAGGAACAACACAGACTTTGGATTAGACATAACATCTCTACACCTCCATCTCCTGAACTCTGATGAGGAGAGCCGTGCCTACCTTCCTGTGGGGGAAATACACTTGCAATATGTGCACTGTCCTTCAAACACAGTGACAACCATTTTTGCTGCTGTCGTTATTTTCAAGCGAGGACAAGTTCCCTGTTTATATGTCAATTATACACGTGCCACCTCCAATACTCATTCACTGCTGGTCGCTGTGACCCAGGAAAGCAAAGCAAATAGTCACCAAGTCTAATAATTCCAGGCTGGCAGCCCCATACTAACCTGCCAAGTCCTGTTGGCCATTAAGGATGCAATTTTTCCTCTAGATCTATACTGGAGGCAGTTGGATAATCACTTCTAATCACCTCCCCATTGATTGGGTTTACTTTTGTTTATGCACCGCTGCAGATCAAAGACTCTGGGTGGACTGGGAGGAGTTGAAAGAGGGCAGGGCTCAGCCAACCCATTTGTAAGCAGAAGGGGACACCCAAGCTACTCAGAACTAATTTGTAAACACCCTGGGAGACAGACTTCTCCCCTTGCCCGCTTTGTTCTCTTCCTGAGAAAGTGGAAATACGGATAGCAGCCTGCCTTGGTCAGTCACACCGTCTATACCAAAGAGATGTAGTGCAGCCCTCAACACAGCAAGTTAACAAGTGGCTTGCCTTGGTAAAATACACCTTCTATACCTGAGAGGTATAATGCAGCATTCAATAAGGCATAAAGCATGGTACCAAGTAGCCTGCTTTGGTAAGTTGCACTGCCTATACTTGAGAGGTGTAGTACAGCAAGGTGCCATGTAGCCCGCCTTGGTACATCACACTGTCTATGCTAAGAAGGTGTAGTGCAGCACTCAACTAGGTAAGGGGCCAAGTAGTCTGCCTTGGTAAGTTACTCTGTTTATACTCGAGAGGTGTAATGCAGGATTTAACATGGCAAGGTAACTAGGGACATTATCTTTCAAATGACCCATTCAAAGACTGGCACTGAAAAATGTTTAAAATATGCTTAAAAAGGAAAAGCGTTAGCCGGGCTCGGTGGCTCAGCTTGTAATCCCGCGCCTTTGGGAGGCTGAGGTGAGTGGAGTGCCTGAGCCTGTGGGTTCGAGACCCGCCTGGGCAGCGAGACCTCATCTCTACAATAAATCAAAAAATCAGCCGGGCGTGGTAGCGCATGCCTGTAATTCCGGCTACTCGGAAGGCTGAGGCGGAAGGATAGCCAGAGCCCAGCAGGCGAGGCTGCGGTGGCCGGGAGCGGCCGCTGCACTCCAGTCTGGGCGACCGAGTGAGACTCCAACTCAAAAAAAAAAAAAAAAAAAATAGGAAAAGTGTTTGTATGTATTCTGTGCTAAAATTGTGTTTACTTAAGGACAAAGACTGAAAGAGAGAAATGAGGAAGAAACTCAGTTGAGTTTCTGAAGAATTGTATAACAATGAGTTTCTTTCTGTGTTTGGAACTCATTCAACAAGTATTTTGAGGGCCTCCTCTATGTTAATGAAGTAGCTAAATACAGATGATATAGATTTTCTAAAAAACTAAAATTAAGAACAATGCTAACAACATACTGTGATGCACACTAGGACGAAAAATAAATACGCTGGATCTTAGAGCCACAGGAGAGCGTCATCGCTTCACCCTTGAAGAAGCAAAGTCTTCTCATTGGGAAGGCAGATCTTTCTGGCTGAACTGATGGAATATACATCTTTAAAACAGTAGAAGTTGAGCCGGGCTCGGTGGCTCAGTCTGTAATCCCGCGCCTTGGGAGGCCGAGGTGAGTGAATTGCCTGAGCCCATGGGTTTGAGACCCGCCTGGGCAACTTGGTGAGACCTCATCTCTACAATAAATCAAAAAATTAGCCGGCTGTGGTAGCGTGCTCCTGTAGTTCCAGCTACTTGGAAGGCTGAGGCGGAAGGATCGCTGGAGCCCAGCAGGTCGAGGCTGCAGTGGCCGGGAGCAGCCACTGGCACTCCTGTCTGAGCAACAGAGTGAGACTCCAACTCAAAAAAAAAAAGCAAAAAAAAAAAAAAAAAAAAAACAGTATAAGTTAAGCAGATAAAAAAAGAAAAAGAAAAATCTAGGATAACAAAATAATAGGCAAACCGTATATGCACACATAGGAACACATACACACACGTACATCCATGTATGCATGCATTCACACACACACATACAGGCAACACTCATGTACATGTGTTTTTTTTCCAATTGCATGTCCCTCCCCGTCCTGGGCCAGCACAGCACATACCAAAGCAGTTCCCCACCTTTCTCCCACTGCAGATTCAGTATGCGCACAGCAGTGATTTTTCAATTATTCACTATGTGATCTCCTACATGCTACAAACTATCCCCACTGGAATAAAACTTCTCATCCAGCATCCACAACAGGATGTCAACACCCACCCTTGGGGTGTGAGAAAAGTCAGAGTGCCTCCTCAGGGCTGTCATTCTTAGGAACAAAGATTCACCCGCCAGCCGAGATGTTGAGGTAGTTCTTGCTAATTTGACAGTGTCCACTTGAGACCCAGGCAGCAGCATCAGTATTCTGTCTATGCCAAAATCCCGTCAGAAGGATGAACTGTCAAGATTCCAGCCCTTTGGGTCACCTGTCTTCCATAGCACCACTGGTATCAAAGACAAAAGGGCAGGGATAATTTATTTTTAATCTTCTGTCTTTGTCAGCTCTTCCCCAAATAGTCCAATGGTTTGCACCATATTTCGTGAAAACTTTAAAAGGGGCAGAGGCTTATGCCACTTTAGGAAATCTGTGGCTTACTAAAATTACTTTTTTAGATGATGTAGAATGCATTTGGTCTGTGAGAAAGAAATCAGCTTAGACAGAAAAGAGCCTTAAGAGTGCACCTGGCCAAACCTAAAACAGAGTCAGAGCAGAATAAATGGCTGCAATTGAAACCCATATTTGCTTGTTTGTTTGTTTGTTTTTAAAGATGTGGAGTACAATTCAGGATAATGTATACAAGAGGTTATCGTACAGGTACAGTTTGGACCTCCCTTCAGTCTCCACTTCGCCTGGCTTGAGATCAGGAACCCCATTGTGTTCCCCCCACCTGGCAGTATCCTACTACTGCCCATCCCTTTCTTATAGTATTACAGCAAATGTTCAGGGTCCGTTTATGTGGTACTCTGTTCTTTGTTTCTGTGATAGATCACTTAGTATTATAGACTCTAAGTTCATCCAAGTTGCTGCGAGGTTCATAATTTTGTCCTTCTTTATGGTTGCTTAATATTCCGTCACGTATATGTACCACATTTTTTTATCCAGTCCAGTTTCGATGGGCAGCTCAGTTGGTTCCACGTTTTTGTTATTGTGAATAGCGCTGCAATAAGCATGCATGTCCAGGTATCTTTTTTGTAGAATGAATTGCGTTCTTCTAGGTATATTTCCAGTATGGGGATTTCTGGGTCATATGGAAAGTCGATCTCTAGTTCTTTTTTAGTTTTCCATAGAGGTTGAAGTAGTTCACATTTCCACAAGCAGTGTAGAAGCATTCCCTTTTCTCTGCATTCTCACCAGCATCAGTTGTTTTTTGTTTTATTAATGAGTTAGGTGGTATCTCAATGTGGCTTTGATTTCCATTTCTCTGTTAAACCCATAGTTTTAGGTTCTTTGGCAAAATCAGTGAGCATGATACAGTTTTCTTAGCTATAAGGAGAGATTCTGGGATTTGCAGAAGACCCTATGTTTACTTGAAAGTCCAGTAATACTGGGATTGAAATACAATTGGGCAGTAAAGTAGAGAGACAATGAGATACAGCAGGGTGCCAAACTGTTCTGCAGAATCACTCTCAAAACAGTCCCTAGCAAAGACATTTGGGTTTATGACAAAACCTAAAATTCCCCAAAATGCTCAGTTTTGTCTCTTTTCCTTTCATTCTGTCTTCTTCTAGAAACTATGCTTCTGTTTTTCCTGGAAAAATACCCTCCCTTATTCTCAGCCCATGGGGGTTGATAGGATCAATGCCCCCTCACCCCAGGATTTCATCTTCCCAGCCTGGTCATGCAACACTGTCATCTCTCTGCCCACAGAAGGCAAGGAAGGGCAAGTTTGCCATAGAGGCTCCATGGAGACTCAGTCTGGGTGGTTCACAGATGTTAACAGGGAAGAGAGTCCATTCACTGAAGTTACTCAGAATATAGAACAAATGCTGACAGAAGCACCAGGAGGGAACCCCGCTAGAAAGTGAACCAAGGTAAAGAGAATCCCAGATGGGCAAAACCAAAGTGTTCTTGGAGCAGTGTCCTCAGGCCCAACTGAAACCAGTCCAACGTGCATCATTTTGGCCTTCCCAGATATATAACATTTTTTCAAGTTGTTTTTTTCTCACTTCAGTGTGACTACTTTCTTTTAGTTCAAAGGAAATTATTTTGTCTGTTATACACCATGATAGGCAGGATTTTGGTCCCTATAATCTCATGCCTCTGAATATGTTACATCACGTGGCTAAAGAGACTTTGCAGATGGAATGAAAGGTGTTCTTCAGCTTACTTTAAGATAGGAAGAGTGTCTTGGAGTATACAAGTGAGCCCAAAGTCATCACATGGATCATTTAAAGCTGAAGAGGAAATAACATATATGTGCAGAGGAAATGCCACATTCCATGCACTGCAGTTGCTGGTTCTGAAGTAGAAAAGCTACATTCAGGGACGGGAGAGGTCTCTAGGTGATTGGGATGCCACAGTGATGGCCAGTGAGGAAACTGGGAGCTCAACCTCCACCAAATGAGCCTAGAAACTGATTCTCCTCTTGATGTCTCAGAAAGAAGCCCAGCCCTCCAGATGCCTTAATTTCAGCTTCAGAGACTCACAGCAAAGTCACCAGCCAAGCTCATCAGACTTCTTACCTACAGAACTATGAGGTAATAAATACATGGTGTATTAAGTTGCTCAACGTACACTAATTTGGGTGGTAGTAATAGAGCGTGAATACATGGACATATATATTTAAGATACATTCCCCCAGTCCAAAATACTATTCTGCAATGTCACTGTGTCATTGTTTTCATGTGGTTTTGCTTTGGATATGGAGTGACACAGGAGAGAGATTTTAAAACATGGTAAGGAAATTAGACCACAAAGCTAAAGATGTTAAGATTATACTAGAAGCTCACAATGAGTGTTTAAATACCGTTCACACTCACTCGTATTACAAACCAACTCACAAACTTGGGGACATGTGTGGGTAAAGGAGAGGCTTGCAATGAGAGAAACAGGTTGGGTTCACAGTCCATAGACTTCTTTTTCTGAACGTTCTTTCAGTCAAGAGAAACAGTGGTCTGTTCTCAGTTCTTCTGATCGTGTTTAATATTTCAACTCCTTGTTATTTCCAAGACCAGATTCAACAACCACCATGCACACAATGTCAATATTTCAAATCTAGATTTTTTTTTACACTGATTGTTCGCCCTCTCATGTGGACTTTAAGACTTGAAGTCAAACCCCTCTAAATATATGTGAGAGACAGTGGGAGGAGTATGTGTATGCTCTACCCTATACAGCTCACTCTGGGAGTCTATCAGAACTCACTGCTGACCTACAGGCCTGTTCTGACTGGGAAAGGTGGGGGAATTCAAGAGGATAAGTGCCTCACATGATTTGAAAGAGACAGAATACCCCTTTCTCTTCTTGTAAAGCTCTTGGGAGTGACTGAAATTCCTGTTAATTAAAAATACCACAACCTGGGATCACCATCAATAAGCTGCAGATTATTAACACTTAACTTGAAAGAGGATTTGGGAGTTAGCAGATTCCTCAGAACTTCACTACGGGGTCAAGGATAGGGTTGGGCTTAAAGGGCTGACCAAAACTACACTTACCTTACATCATAAATGTACCCACAGCAGCACCAAGATCTGATGTAAATAATCAATACAGCATCATAAGTGGGTGTTTGTGTCTGTGTTTGTGTTTAGTGTGTGTGCACATTTAGTGTAGGTGCTTGTCGGTGTTTGTTCTTAGTGTGTGTGTGTGTCTGTATTTTGGTGTGTTTGTGTGTAGTGCACTTTTGTATTCATTGTGTGTGTGTCTGTGTTTAATATGCATGTATCAGTATATGATGTATGTGTCTGTGTTTGGGGTATGTTTTTTTTGGAGTGTATGCTTGTGTGTGTCTTTCTGTGTCAGTGTTTGGGTTGTGTGTCTGGGGAGAGCTCTTGTTTATGTATTTTTTTTCTGATTATCCTGCTAGGATGATGTATATTTCCTTTTTCTAGTTGGTTTAGATTAATTGCATCATATTTTTTATAAAACATTTTTTGTCATCTCTTAAGCATTAAGTAAGATTTCCTAAAGGTCAGATGTCTCCACCTCTTCATTTTATTACCCTTCTAGGTTTTAATATCTAGTCTAAGATGCAAAGGAATGGGACTGATTTGAGATTTTTGTGGTTGTTCTGCAGAGCTCTAAAGTCATCCCTAAGCAAGACCCTGATCATAAAGCTCTCCGAGGAAATGCAGGGTGAGGCACACTGGATAGAACTCAGGAATTCCCATGGTCCCCTGGCAAAATACTGTTAAAAATCCCCCTCCCCTGCTATCACACTGATCAATTCCCAATCAAAATTTTAAAATCGTAAGTATAGTAAAATGCTAGTGTAATATAAATATGAATCATTGCACTGAGAGTTGTACATACCCAAAGTATGGTAGACATATGAAAAACACATTTAGTAATGTTATTCACATGTGATTATAAAAATTGACTTCTAATCACTAGGAACCACTGCAAAAAACCACTATTTCACATGTGTGCACTTGCGCATGCATGCGTGGCTGTGTGTGTATTCACCAACAGCATGCAAAAGGCACAGATTCTCATTGAAATCTTTTTGTGGTTTTGCACCTCTGTACCCATATGCTTTCCAAAGAGGGCAAAATAAAGTCAAATAACAATATAAAGTTCAAAGTTTATATGGTAAAAAGAAGAGGGGAAAGCTTTGTTGTTGTGTTGCTGTTGATCTAAGTGGACAAATGCTCTCACAGCAAGCATATGAGTCAGAGTGGTTCAGATAAACAAAACCAGCAAGAGGTATATACCCACTATTTGCCATCTGCAAGCTGGAAACCCAGGAAATCCAGCAGAGTACTTCAAACCAAGTCCAAAGTGTTTAGGACCAGGAAGGAGCTCGGATGTCCCTGGGCGTGAGAAGATGAAGACCCCAGCTCAAGCAGAGATAATTCTCCTTCCTTAAATCTTTTGTTCTGGTTGGGCCATCAATGGATTGTGTGATGCCCACCAGACTGGTGAGAGTGAATCTTCTTAACCTAGTCCATGACTCAGATGTTCACCTCTTCCAAAAACACCCTCACAGACACAGCCAGGAACAATGTTTCACCAGCTATTGGGGAATCCCTTAGCCCAGTCAAGTTGACACATAAAATTAACCATCACAGCAACCGACGAAGTGGGCTGATCAACTTCAGCACTCAGATATTGGTAGAGGTTGCTCTAATCAGCAAGTTGGAGTGATGGAAAGAATGCACGCCCTGTAGTCAGAAACACTTACCCCTATGCCTCTGCTCTTCAATTTATAATCTGTAACCTGAGAAAGTTATTTACACTCTTTAGCCTCAATTTCCCCTGTATCAAAAATCTGATAGTAGTGTTGTCAGAAAGATTAAATGTTTAAACAACCTACATTTCAAAGTGCAAAAGTAATGAGCAGAAAAGGTCTGGACCCAAACTTGGGATAAGCTATTTCTTTCACCGTCAGGAGAAACTCATCTCTCAGTGGATGACCTCAGCTCCTTCCCGCAGGAAAGTGCCTGCCTGCCCTTTCGGCTTCCAGATGACCAAAAAGCAAAGGGATACTTGGAGATTCCCCAGCAGAAAGCAAAACGAGGGTATCAGTGCTTATTTTCCTGCACAGCGATGGGGATGCTATTTTTTTTTCTTGGATGTTGAAGAAGATTTCTGACACTTAGAAGCAGAGAAATAAAGACTATTCTCTAAAGAATAATAAGTGAGGCAACGTTTCTGTTCTCACACCAGTCTTACAACTCCCAAGTCTGGTCCAGCCTGCAGGTGGGGAATTGGTATGCAGCTCACAGAGGGAATGAAGCGAGGAAGTATCAGGATGGTGAAGGCAGGAGGGATAATCAAGTTAAATGCATCTAGTCAGATGGAGAAGGGGATATTAATATTCCAAGGAAAACTCCAGTGGAATTCTTTTTATGGAACCCCATTTCCTTCTACGTTTTTTAAGTGCTTCAGGTTAATCTTCTGCAGATCGACTCCTCTCTTATGGACACGTGCCACAGGATGCATAAAGCAATGTAGAAAGGTGTCGTAAAGTGATTCTTATAATTAATTACTTACGAATCAGACAAAATAGCTAGCAAGACATAGCTGATAGGCAGAACTCTTCCATTTACTTACTGGCATCTTGTTTCACTCATAAAAACAGGAGAATAGATTTGTTTATTCTGCTTAATTTCATTCACTCACTCACCACATCATTAAGAACACTTTAAAAATCACACCGGATAAAGTTTTAAGATGCAATATTATTTTATTGTGACATTGCAAGATTAAATGAAATGTAGCATTAAAACAACACTGAGCAAGGGCTTCAGTATTAGACAAATGTGTCTAGGTATTAATTTCCTGATCTTCAAATAAAAACTAAATAACAAATAGCGCAAACCTCCCTTCCCCCCTCTCTCTTTCTTCCCCCCCACCATGTCTCCCCTTCTGTACTTCCCTCGCTGAATTCTCTGACTATAACCCAGAACCATGGAGGTAAGGTGGGAATCCACACCCTGTCTCGTTTCAACAGTAGGAGAACACACTCAAAAAGAACAGAATCCTATTATAAGGTTTACTGTTAAGAGTTGTGTTGTTGGAAAAGGATATCAGTTTGCACTGATCCCAATAAACTTTCAAGTAACTCATTCAAATCCATTCTCTGAATGAAAAGAGTAATATGCCTCCACTTCAGCATTTGTGGAAACACTTCTAATGAGTTGCTATAATATGCTATAATGCTATTAAAATAAAAAATGCAGACTAAGAAAATTATTAGGAAAAAATCTTGTCTTAATTTGTATTTATTATTATTACTGGTGATATAAACATCATGGATTATTCCAAATATGTAATGTGCCTGTGTGTGCATGTTCTACATTTTTAATTACTCTAATAAACTATGAGATATTTTCGGTCAGGATTAGTTCTTATTAACTTTCAAATGACCAATGCTCAGCAAATTGCATAGTATATAAAAATCACCTTTAAAATTATTTGCTGAGTATCTTACATTGTCTTTTTAATTAAGTGATAATAATAAGAGACGGGACTGGCCCAGGACAGAGTTCTAAGGAACTTTCATAAGAAACATGCTTCAGGGTGATATAATCCAAAAATCAGATCTGTATGGATATTGTCATTCGGTCTCTTTGAAACTCACTATCTGTGTTCAATAAAATTCTTGAAATCCAGATATACCAATCTCTCTAAGTGTTCTGTATTACATGTCAAGGAAGAAACATAGATTTAACTAATGACATTTAAAAACCTATTTTCCAAATCTCTTATGTTCATTTTAATAATCCATTCTCAATTAAACCTAAGAACCAATAAGTGTCTAGTTTAAAGATTGCGAATTCTGCCTTCTTTTCATTTTGAAAACAAAACCACCATTTGTTCCCAACCAGGTGGCTTGTAATAACATAATCCCTACTGATTCACAGGGATCACGCACTGCACTTCAGTGGCCTAATCTGAAAGTGTTCTGTCTGCCCTATGAAATGACTGGAGTCAGGAACCAGAAAATCGTGAAACCAGGAACAGAACTACTTTTAAGAATAAATACTCATCTCCAATAAGCATCAGACATGATGGCAATAATGATGACAAGGTCTGTGATCGTTCTTTAGCACAAAGTAGGACTAAGACTCTGCTGAATAGTCCTTGCTGGACTAGGGATGTGGCTGCCCAGAGTATCCTCCTGTTCATGCGACCCATTGAATCCCAGTTAACAGTCCAGTGGCAGCTGGTCTCCTGGTCCTTCCTAGAAAGTCCACAGCTCCCACTGAGGTTGTATGAAGATGGCCAGACCAGTGGAGCAGCCCGATTGATGTCACCAATTGTTTCCTTCTCTGGTCTCGTCCCCGACCTTCCCTCTTTTGCTTTTGTTTGTTTTCTGGCCTCACTTCACAGAGGCTGAGACCACTCAGGTGATGTCATTTTCCATCACTTCAGAAAATCTTTTTGTATTTTCACAAAAACATCTACCGATGTTTTTGAACAATTTTGTGTTGTTTTTATGATGGGAAAACCAATCATAAATGTCTTTCTCACTATTTCAGATGCAACTTTAAGTTGTATTAGACCTACGTTGTGTGATGGGCTCTTTCATGTGATCCTCTTATTTCAATTTGGTGAAGCCCCATTCGGGTATACATTACGATCACCTTTTTACAGGTAAGAAGACCCAAGCTCAGGGGGGAATTACAAAAGGAAATTATCTAAATTGGAAAGTCTGGTGTGAAATTGTGTCCTGGTTGATCTAATTTTGGCTCTTCTTCTTTTATCAGATTTTTATCAACTGGTGTATATATATTTAAATGTCATTTTCAAGAGTGAATTCATTAAGGCTGAAAGACAATGTAATGAAGTATAAAGAATACTGGACTGAAGGACCTTGGTTCTAAACCTTAATTTTCCACTGATCTGCTATATGACTGGTACAATTTCTCTTTGTTGCTAGGCTTTATTTTCCTCACCTACAAAGTGAAGTTTAACAACGTTATAATTTTAAAATTCATATATCTAAAGTTATGGCTATACCGCCTACAATTCTGTTTTTCCAGCCACACATTATAAATAAATTTACTCAGGAGCACGGGTTTGCTTTTTTGGTCTTTAATTTGACACAAATGGAAAACTTATTTCCAAACCATGGTTCTAATCATCAAACCTATAAGAAAGTTTTTCCTTCTTCTTGTTCTAGGTCCAGCCTCCTCCAGGTCCAGACTCCTCCTCTTCCATTAAAATAACACAACACACAGGCACACACAAGCACACCTCCACACTCACACATATAGATACACCTTCACATTCACGAAAACATGCATGCATACAACTTCTTCTCCGAGGTTTTTCATAAGTCCCACCATAACTCTTAACAGGCTTTTAACTAACTTTTGCTACTTCTAACTTAAGTGGAAAGGAGATGGAGAAAGGTATATGGGAGTTTGGATGAGAAAGGCAAACAGAAGAGATAAGGGGTAAGGTAGAGAACAAGTTCAGCTATTTCTCCTGCAAATACTCCATCCTGACTTATTGGGATCTTCTCTGAATGATTCTGCATCTCTTGAATTAGACTGTGAAGACTGGCCAGACCTTCTCTTGACAATCTCAGTGAAAGAATGAACCTTGAAAACCCACGCATTGTAAACTAGTACAGCCTTTGTGGAAATCAGTGTGGCGATTCCTAAAACTCCTAAAAATTGACTTTCCATATGATCTCGCAATCAGCCTACTGAGAATATACCCAGAAGAGCTCAGGTCACTCTATAAAAAAGATACCTGCACACGTATGTTTATCGCAGCATTGCTCACAATAGCAAGAACATGGAACCAATCGTGCTGCCCATCAGAAGAGGACTGGACTAAAAAAATGTGGTACATTTACACAATGGAATATTACACAACCATAAAAAAGAACAAAATCATGAACTTCACAGTAACGTGGATGGAATTGGAGCTTATAATACTGAGTGATCTCTCACAGAAACAAAGAGATGAGTATCACATGTTCTCACTCATAAGTGGACCTTGAACAACTACCATATTACTGTAGGAAAGGGACTGAAAGTAGCAGGAAACTGTGTGGCGGGGTGATGAGGGGGAATAGCTGGGATTGACAGTAGTCGATATCCACCTGGGGAAGGGCGGGCACACCTCATCCATAAGGGCACTTGCACAATGAACATTTGTATACCTAACCCTGAATTGTACCCCACAATTTCAAAATAAAAATTAAAAGAGAAAAAAAAACCATTCATAAGTAATATTTGTATTTGTTAAACTAATGTAATAGTACATCTATAAGAGCTTCCAGTATATTTATCATTAGCTTCTAACACCATCTCAGCTTTAAGGCACTGAAATTCAAGGATATTCAAGAGAGCAGAGAAAATGCTTAAGACAATAGTCACAAACTCAGAAAATGTCAGAAACTGGTAGGTCTTTAGTGGTCCTAGTCATAGAATAAAAGTCCTCATCATAGTCTACATGTTCCTGTGTGAAATGACTCCTGACCTACGTCTCTATCCTCATGTCCCATCAGGCACACTATTCATTGTTCAGCTTCTTAGACAGTCAAGCTCTGTGCTGTCACAAGACACTCATACAGGATGATATCCCTATTTAGAAACCCTTTCCCTCTCTAGACTCCTCTTATGGCTGTGTCTTTCATGTCTCTGTAAATGTTGACCTCTCAGTTGGCATCTCTGATGATCTTGACTATTGTAGAACATACCTAATGGTTGGAAATTACACCCCAATGTGTGCATTTCCTAATGTGTTTGCCTTTCATCTATATTAGATTGTAACATTGGAAAGTACAAGGCCATATCTGTCTTTTGGGGCACCAATGACCAGCCTATCACAACGGCTAGAATGGAGGAGGCACTAACTATGTATTGGTGAATGTCGTAGACCGTTGACCATTCTGTTTTCCTTTATCACCAGGTCAGGCCTTGAAAAGGGAAGAGATGTACCACATTTTTTTTTATCCAGTCCACCTTCGATGGCCAACATGGTTGGTTCCATGTTTTTGCTATTGTGAATAGAGCTGCAACAAACATATGCGTGCAGGTATCTTTTTTGTAGAATGATTTGAGTTCCTCTAGGTATATTCCCAATAGGGGAATTGCTGAGTAAGAACAGAGTACCATATGTTCTCACTCATAAGTGGACCTTGAACAATTATACTACTGTAAGAAAGGGATTGGCAGTAGTGGAAAACTATTAGGAGAGGGGTGGTGGGATCGGCAGTTGAGAGAAACCGCTAGGAGGGGGAGAGGCACACCTCATCAACAAGGGTACCTGCATAATCAACGTTTATATACCTAACCCCTGTATTGTACCCCACATCTTTATAATAAAAATAAAATAAAATAAAATTGAGGGAAAAAAAGGAAAGGGAAGAGAGCTGCTGAAATCGGCATGGCTAGTCAGGGACTAAATAAAGCCAGGGCTTCAAAGCTGGCCTTCAAACTTTCTAACCAATGCTGCTTCCAAGTTGCCAGGAAGTATGCAGTAGCTCAATACTTCCCTAGTCAGACTTCTTTATATATTAATATCAAAAGTATGATCTGTATTTTCTTGTGGGATGGATCATAATTGACAATTGCAAGTCTAATTTTGCGATATGCTCTGACTCTTGCTTCCTGGCCCAAGTCTTGTAATCACAACTTCTTAAGCTATCTCCAATGATATGACAGCTGCCATGAAATTCTCAACTAAAACTTAAGACATGACTAGTGCTGTAAAAGATTTAAGAGAAGGACAACAGGAGGTTCCATTTCAAAAGGTGTGAGACTCTCCCTTTTATAGGCACTCAGCTCTAAGTACCTCAAAGAATGTGAGCAGACAACACTGGGAACTGTGATACATTTAGAAGTCACCCAGGATGCATCCAGGCACTTAGCTTGCACGTTTATTTGATATACATAAATACTAAGATTCTGAGGAAAGAAATGATTTGCTCAACACCACACTATTAGATCTTGGAACAAATGGGCTAAAAAAAAAAAATCCGGTCTCCTAACTCCTAACTTGGAATAATTTTCACTAAAAATAACAATTCCCAGACTCAAGCAAGGTATACATTCATTCAAGGATTTGTACTTGAGTTCTCTGGGTTTTTTCCTGTGAGCAATCGCATGTGCTCACGCTCTCATCCTTCAGTAAAACCCATCCATGCACATACAGACCCGTCCATGCCTTGGGCTCCATGTTGGCTTCAAATGTATCCTCCTCACAACCCTCTGACTCCTCCACTCTGGGCATTCTCCTCTCAGATCACTGTTACTGCACGTGACACCATCACCTTCCAGTGGACAAATTCGGTCTTTTCCTTATTTGACATTTTATTTATGTAAACGCTTTCATAGCACCTACGCCTTTCTAGACATCTTCTACGCATTTTATAAATCGTAACTCATTCAGTTCTCAAAACAATCTTTCAAAACGGGTGTTGTTTTTATACCTGCCCACTCCCGTGAAGCAGATGAAGATCTGAATTACAGAGAGGATAATAACAGCCCCACAACTGAGTAAATGTGTAATTCAGACTCACATAGGAAGTCTGGTGTGGGCATGGGGAAATTGCTCTTGTCTCCTGGCTTTCTGAACACCGCATCCTCCAGGCTGCCCGGTCTCTTTTTCAGATTTCTTGTCCTGAGTCATCTCTTATAGAACGGAGCTGCCAGAGATTCTCTCCCAGAGCCTCTTTCTACATCTCTGCGTGTTCACACCTGTACCTGCTCCTGTGGTTGGGGTGTGGCACTTCCAAATTGGGGTTTTCAGAGCAGATTTCCTGCCTGAAATCTACATGCATGTATACAGCTGTTTCCTCCTCACAGCAAATTCAAACCCAATATTTGTAAAACCAAACTCCCACTTCGTCCTCAAAAGTTCTGCTTCTCACTGTTTGCCTCACTCAGCAAAATCTTTGCCATCCACACAGTAACTCAAATCAGAAACTAGTCAGCTGTCCTTGGGGTCAGCACTTCCAATGAACTACCCAATCCTACCGTTTCTTCTTCCTTGATATTGCTTGATTCCGTGTATTTTTTCCATTCCAATTGTTTTTACCATAGTTTAAAACACAACAGCTTTTTGCTACATTAGTGCAATATCTTCCTAGCTAGTGTTTCCTAGCTCTGTCCATGCCCAATTATTCTTTACGTGCATAAGAGTCTTTCTAAAATAGATCAGAACATGTTCCTCCTTCCTTGAAAATGTTTCACGGCTTTGCAACAGTCTCAGGACACAGTATGAAAGAATTACAAGGCTTTTTGTGTTCTGGCCCTGATTTATCTTCTCAAAATTTCTCAATATTTATTTCTTCATTTATTGCTCATCAAAAATAATGCGTTAGCCAAATGAGTCTAAATTGAGTGTCCAATTGCAATTGTTGTTACCTCAGCCTATTGTCCCATCCCTATTCCCAGCTTTAACAAATTGTATCTCCCACCTTTCAGATTTCAGCAAAATGCACCATTTTTTTTTCAGTATGTTTTTGATTCCTCAAGACTGAGGTTCAACAAGTATATGCCCCATTCCCCCTTGTCATCTGTTCCAACATTTAAATGACACCACAGGTGGCTCCTAACATTGTGCTATGTCTATACTGTTTAGCATGGTGTAGACATCAAAGTACATAAGTTTAGTAGGCAGTTAACAAATACCTGTTTAATGTTAAAGTGAATACATTTCCATTATTTTTACTAACTTTGTATCTTTTATTTTGAAGAGTATTCTGTTCCCCAGAGTTAACTTTTTCATCTGATTTACTTTTTAAAATTATACTTTGGATACTTCTTAGCATAGCAATGTACTATTTAAAGAGAGATGCAAAATTCTATAGCAGTGAATTTCAGCATTTCACTTTACAAAAAACACATTGCTAGAATAAAAAGAGAAAATCTTGTACTCAACATGCTGCAGCATTCCCGAAGCAAATATATTTAGTATACAATGTTGTGGTCTTTAACTCATGATTGACTTTTTCTGTGTAGGTGGAAAAAATTTTTTTAATCAGAATTATTCTAGGCACACAGTATTTTTTTTTCCTGGTAATGAATCAGATTCTGTGAGGGTTTAAAGTTTTCTTTAGCTGTAAATGATGCAACTTTGGGAACTATATGGCATTGAAACTATCTGGTTCAGTGTGTAATGATTCTTTTTTTCATGACTCTTCTGGAAGCTGCAAAGTGCTATTTAGAACTGCTTGCTCTAGGCAAAAAGAATCACATTTCTGTATCATTCTTCAAAGATGTTTGTGTGATGACAGTCTGATTCTTCAGATCTGCTGAAGGATAAGACAGTCTTATTTTTATCTTTATTTAAGGAGTAATTTTGCTATATTATGTGGTTGGATTTTTTTTAGCAAAACTCAATCTCTCAAACTTATTTCACAATTTCTCTCTCTTTCCTCATCATTTTGCTTTATTTTGAAGGTTTGAGGAAACATGTTATAGAGAAGAAAATGCAATGAGCACCAAAGCACAGATATTTCTTCAACAAACTAACTTCAGATCTTTTGTGTCAAAACCCAGAAGTGGGACTGCTAGATGATAGGGTAATTCTATTGCACAGCATGGAAAATATAGTTAATAACAGTGTAGCATGCATTTTAAGATAGTAAAAGAATAAATTTCAATGAATCTCACTACAAAAATTAAGAATTTGGGATGACGAGCTATGTTTAGTTGTATTTAATTATCCCATGTGTGTTACATCATTTTACCCCTTTAATACGTGCAATGATAAATTGTCAATTTATAATAAAATTTTAGATAAAAAAGAATAAAAAATAAAATACACTCAAATGAAAGTATTTGCATCTTTTCCATCTCAGAACTAACAATAAGAATAATAAAGATTTTTGAGCTCACTAAAACAAAACTTTCTGATTTAGTGGAGGAGCTTTAATTCGAAAATGTATTTAGTCCTATACATGTTGTATTCTGTTCATTTTTACCTGTTGGAGAGAATTAGAAAGAGTGGTCCCATTTTCTACTTCTACTAATGGTAACATTTTATGACGGGGTACCAGCCCCGACCAAAGAGGGAGGGGTTAGGACCCGCTCCAGAGAATCCGGACGGCGAGAAGAGACCACTCTGAGGCAGTTTCTTCTGGGAACAGTCTGATTAGGACTGAAGCCAAATTTTATTCGGACTCCTTCCAACTTATATACCATTTTTCATACCCTCCAGCAGTGTGATAATCACTTGCTGGGGGCGTACAAACTCCATGATGTATATTGCGATTTACAAACTATGCATCACAAGACCATCACAAGACTTGCAAGCTCCAAGCAGGCATGCCTTACAAATCTCACATCAAGGTCACAGGTGCACAAATACAGTTCGTTTAAAAGTGTCTTCCATAGTGTTCAACAAATCATTCATATAATACTCTTTGTTCTAAACCCTGATTAATACAAAAACTTTCTTAGTTAACTCTAGGTTCAATCCAAGTTCACTGACTCCTAATATTTTTTAACGATTGATATTATCACTATACTATAATTTATAAGTTTACTTAAATGACTTAATTTTTATTTATTCCATTAACCTATTACGATTCAACATAGTGGCCTGTAATTCTATAACAATTAATTCAAAACTTATTCCTTACCATGACTTATATGAGTTTCATGATCTAGTGTTTGGACTTTAATACTATGCTATATCTCATTAAGCTAATACCTTATCATTAAATCTTATAATTATCATTGACGTATGATTTTAGAATCATAACACTATAATTCTCATTCTATTTTAATAAAACTACGACTTTAACCCAAAACTTAAATCTTTTTTCCTAGTATATTAATACAAGGCTACGTGTAAAATTTCCTATTGTCATATTAGAAGCAAAAACTACAGCGTTGGGAAAGTTTCGGTATACTAATCAAAGGATCTTAAAATTGGCCTACAGGAACAGGAACTAAAGTCATAATCTGAGAAAAGGAAACTTAAAAAGCTTAAACAAAACCTAAAAGTTTTCTACGAATGCTTATTACTGTTTAAATCTTTCCAATGGAAATTATATCATTTTAAATGAATGTTTTATCTGAACAAGTCTATTCTAAAAATCAAATAGTGTCTGTCACACTCTTGGATAATGGACTGCACAGTTACTATAGAAATGGCCACGGGCTGAAGCAAACAGTTTCGGCATGTAACGAAACTAGAAAAACGTCCTGAAGAAAAACGCCCTGCCCAGCTAAAAGGCGGGGCAATAAAACTATTATGATAATTTAGTTTCTAATCTTAATCCTAGGAGAAACTGCCTTTGGGAACAAGAGCTGACTCACCAGTCTACCAGGAATAGAAGTTAAAAAATATCTAGAAAGAAGTAAGACTTAGAAAGGACAAGGTCATTCTGCTGTATAACCTTTCATCAGGTGTACAGAGATTTTACTTATAAGTTTTACTGCCATGTATGCACACTGGTCACTAATCACACGCCACTATTATAGGTATAACTGATATCCTATGTCAGAGGCGATCTTCCAGATGGGCCTTTACAGGCCTCAGCCATGTAGCTATAGATGTTGGCTCCCAACAATTTTACTCTTTAAAAAAAGAGAATGTCAGGTTCTCTTTGTTTATAAAAGCAGATACATGCCCATATCAGCATTTCCATTGAGAAAAAGTTTTTAATTTATTTATTTATTTATTTTTTCTGCTTATGAACATATTTATTGTAACTTTTAAAGATTTTCTGTATCATGAGAAATTTTATGTTGAAAATTTTCAATACAGTCATAATAACCTAAGGAGGTAAAATATAAACATAAATTGTTAAATTACATGGGTAAAATCTGCACTCCAAACTTACCATGGCAAGGTCCTTTACAATATGACTCATATCTTTTTTTCTAGTCTCAAATCCAGACTCATACTTCAGTCACATGGACCAAAAGGCTTAGTATATCTTCAAAAGGCACCAAGCACTATTCCTCTAAGCACCCGAGAAAACGTTTTTTAAAATGTTAAAAGCATCAGAGACAAAAATGCAAATTTATGGAACCAAATCCTAAAGAAAGCAAAAACCAACAGTAAGGCCCAACTCTCTTTCATCCTGGGGACAATTGCCAATCCTGAGGAAATATCAAAGAAACCGTGATGAATCTGTTGACTTGGAGTGGTGAGAGAAATTGAAAGCAACAGATTAAGCTTGTCCAAATTAACAAGATTCCTGACCCTGGGTTAATTCATGACCCAGAAGGATTACCCAAAAAGCAAATTGCTAGATAGGAGCATGGGTCTCCTCATGGCTAGCAGTGCTGGTCCTCCCTCCCTTCTGTCCTCATCTTCATGCTAGGCATCAGGGAACCTGGGGACTTCACTTCCTAGACTCTATCAAAAAGGGCTCAGAACAGTTTTAGATTCTGCCAGTTACAGAAACTAGCAGAAGGAATTACTGTACCTCAAAGACTGCCGGTCTTTTAAGAGCATCTATGTTTAGGTCATTCATAGTAGCTTCCAGAGAGATCTGGAACTTTCTGATTTCCACATGCCATTTTCAGCTTTTCCCCACTATCAGTCTCCCAGCCCATCCAGGATTTAATAGGATGGACTACATTTTTAAGTAATCAAAGTGCTTTTTCTCTCTTAATTGACACCTTTTAAAAATTTTTTTTTATTATAAAGATGCAGGGGGTTCAACTCAGGATTAGGTACATAAACATTGATCATGCAGGTACCCTTGTGGATGAGGTATGCTCCTCCATCACCTAGCGGTTTCCCTCAACTGCCAGTCCTCCCCTCCCACCGTCAATCGCTGTCTTACAGCATTATAATTGTTCAAGGTCACCTTAAGAGTGAGAACATATGGAACTCAGTTCTTTGTTTCTGTGATACATCACTGAGTATGGTCAACTCCAAATCCATCCAAGTTGCTGCAGAGTCCATATATTTGTCCTTCTTTATGACTGCAAAATATTCCATTGTGTATATGTACCACATTTTTTAAATCCAGTCCAGCTTCGATGGGCAACACGGGTGGTACCATGTTTTTGCTGTTGTGAATAGAGCTGCAATAAACATACATGTACAGATATCTTTTTTGTAGAATAATTTGAGTTCCTCAGTATATTCTCAATAGGGAATTGCAGAGTCATATGGAAGGTCAATTTCTAGTTCTTTCAGAAATCACAACACTGTCTTCCAAAGAGGTTGTACTAGTCTGCACTCCCACTAGCAGAGTAGAAGCATTCCTTTTTCTCTGCAACCTACCCAGCATCTGTTGCTGTTTGTTTTATTAATCATGGCCATTCTTACAGGGGTTAGGTGGTAACTCAATGTGGTTTTGATTTGCATTTCTCTGATGATGAGTGAAGCTGAGTACTTTTTCATGTGTCTGTTGGCTGCCTGTATATCTTCTTTTGAGAAGTGTCTATTCCTATCTTCTGCCAACTTTTTAAAGGGGCTGTTTGTTTTTTTACCTTTTGGTTCAGTTGAGTTCCTTGTATGTCCTAGATGTTAGGCCTTTGCCAGATATACAGTTGGCAAATATTTTTTCCCATTCTGTGGGCTGTCTCCTTGCTCTCTTGATGGTTTCTTTTGCTTTGCAGAAGCTCGTTAATTTGATGAGGTCCTAGTTGTCTGTCTGATTTCTCAAGGTATTGGCCTTTAGGGCTCTGAATAGGTATTGGTTCCCAGTTCCAATTTCCATAAGGGTGTCTCCTGCACTTTCTAAGATTCTTATAGTTTGAGGTTTTATGTTTAGGTCTTTGATCCATTTAGAGTTAATTTTTGTGTATGGTGATAGGTAGGGGTCCTGTTTCAGTCTTCTGCATGTGATCAGCCAGTTTTCCCAGCACCATTTACTAAATAGGTTCTCCTCTCCCCAGTGGTTGTTGTTGAAGGCTTTGTCAAAGATGAGTTGATTGAGGAATTGAGACTTTGCTTCCGGAATCTCTATCCTGTTCCATTGGTCTATGTGCCTGTTCTTGTACCAATACCAGGCTGTTTTGACTGTTTTGATTACTGCAGACTTATAGTAAAGTTTGAAGTCTGGAAGTGTGTTATCTCCTGTTTTGTTTCTTCGGCTAAGGATTGTTTTGGCTATTCGTGGTCATTTATGGTTCCATATGAATTTCTGTATTGTCATTTCCAGGTCTGAGAAGAATGATATTGGTAACTTAACGGGTATTGCATTGAATCTGTAGATTGCCTTTGGTAGGATAAACATCTTAATAATGTTGATTCTTCCTATCCATGAGCAAGGTATATTTTTCCATTTGTTTGTTTCTTCTTGGATTTCTTTGAGTAGTGTTTTGTAATTCGCATCGTTAAGGTCTTTCACTTCTCTGGTTAGGAAGATGCCGAGGTATTTCTTTTTTTTTTGGTGGCTATTGTGAATGGGATTGTGCTTTTTATTTGGGTCTCTGCCTGCTTGTTGTTGGTGTTGAGGAATGCAACTGTCTTTTGCACATTTATTTTGTATGCTGAGACTTTGCCAAAGTCTTTTATCTGTGCAAGCATGTTTTTGACAGATTCTCTTGAATTTTCAAGCTATAGGATCATATCATCAGCAAAGAGGGATAAATTGACTTCCTCTTTTCCTATTTGTATACCCCTGAAGTCCTTCTCTTGTCTAATTGCTTGAGCTAGGACTTCCAACACAATATTGAACAAGAGTTGTGAGAGTGGGCAGCTTTGTCTTATTCCAGTTTTCAAGGGAAATGTTTCTAGTTTCTGATCATTTAACAATACATTAGCTGTGGGTTTGTCATGGATGGCGCTTCCTATTTTGAAGTATGTTTCTTCTATACCCAGGTGTTTGAGGGTTTTTATAGAGAACGGATGCTGACATTTATCAAAAGCTTTTTCTGCATCCAATGAGATAATCATGTGTTTCTTGTTTTTACATCTGCTGATGTATTTAATGACATTTATGGTCTTGCGAATGTTGATCCAGCCCTGCATCTGGGGGATGAAGCCTACTTGGTCATGGTGGATGATTTTTGGGATGTGTTTTTGGATCTGATTTGCTAGAATCTTGTTGAGGATTTTTGCATCTATGTTCATAAGGGTTTTTGGCCTGTAGTTCTCTTTCTTTGTTGGATCTTTACCCTACTTGGGTATCAGTGTGATGTGAGCTTTGTGAAAGGATTTGGGTAGAATTCCATCTGTCTTAATTGCCTGGAATACTTTCAGTAGGATTGTTATCAGCTCCTCCTTGTATGTTTTGCAGAATTCTGCTGGAAAGCCATCCGGTCCAGGGCTTTTTTTGTAGGTAGTTTTCGTATGACAAAGTCAATTTCCTGGATTATTATTGGTCTATTTAATGTCTCAATGTCCTCTTGTTTTAATCTGGGGAGGTTGTGTGATGTCAGAAAGTCCTCCATTTCATCTAGGTTTTCTAGTTTGTTTCCACATAGGTGTACATCGTAATTTCTGATAATCTTTTGTATTTCGTCGGGGTCAGTTGTGATTTGATCTTTTGTATTTCTGATTATGTTTATTTGGGCTTTTTCTCTCTTTTTCTTGGTCATTCTGGCCAGATGCCCATCAATCCTGTTAATTCTTTCAAAGAACCAGCTTTTTGTTGTTTTTGATGTTTTCTATAATATTTTTGTTTTCTATGTCCCGTATTTGGGTTCTTATTTTTGTGACTTGGATTCTTCTGCTAAAGTTGGGGTTTTGATAGGTCTTCTCTTTACAGCTCCCTTAGGTGATTTGTTAGGCTCTCCACTTGTGATCTTTCCATTTTCTTGATGTGTGCTGGTAGAAATATAACTTCCCCTCTGAGAACTGATTTCAAGTCATCCCAGAGGTTTTGGTCAGATGTTTCTTCATTTTTTTTTGTTTCCAGGAATCTTTCAATTTCTTCTCTGATTTCAGTGTTGACCCATTCGTTGTTCAGCATCATGCTGTTTAGTGTCCATGTCTTTGTGGGCTTTGGGGAAGTGTTGTTGATTTTGATATATATTTTTATTTCACTGAGTTCTGAGAATGTGCACGGCAAGATTTCAACCTTATGAAACTTATTTATACTTAATTTATGGCCAAGGATGTATGGTAAATCTTGGAGTACATTCCATGTGGTGATGAGAAGAATGTATATTCTGTGGTTGTTGGGTGGAATCATCTGTAGATATCTACTAAGTCCATTTGGTCAAATGTCAGGTTTATGTTCTGGATCTCCTTCTTGATTTTTTGCCTCAATGATCTATCTAGGGCTGTCAGTGGGGTATTCAAGTCCACTGCTACAATAGTGTTAGAGTCAATTTTTTTTTAGTTTATTTAGTAGTTGCTTTATAAATGCTGGTGATCCTGTGTTGGGTGCATATATGTTTAGGGTGGATATTTCTTGTTGATGGATTGAACGTTTTATCATTATGTAATGTCCTTTTGCATCTTTTTAAATTTTTGATAGCTTAAAGTTTGTTTTATCTTATATTAAGATTGCAACTCCTGCCTTCTTTTGTGATCCATTTCCTTGAAACTCATTTTCCATCCTTTAACTTTGAGTCTGGGTGTGTCCCTTATATTGAGATGAGTCTCCTGGATGCAGCAAATAATGGGATTATGGTTTCTTATCCAGCCTGCCATTCTGTGTCTTTTCAGTGGTGCATTTAGTTCATTCACATTCAGGCTGATTATTGGAATATGATTGCTTATCCCTGTCATGAGATTCATATAAAGTTTTTTCTTTGTTTGCTTGTTTTCTTTTGGCTTTGGGATTAGTGTATGCATGTGTTTTCAAGTTTCTTTTTGTACTGTATTCTCTGTTGGTTCTGTGATCTGCTGTTCTCTTGGGAATTGTGTAGTGATTCTTTTTCTTTCTTTCTTTCTTTCTTTCTTTCTTTCTTTCTTCTTTCTTTCTTTCTTTCTTTCTTTGTGCTTAATACCTTTTTAAGTGTTTCCTGTAGAGCTGATCTGGAAGCTGCATAATCTCTTAGGGCTTAGATGTCTGGGAAGGATTTTAATTCTCCATCACTGATGAAGGTGAGCTTGGCTGGATAGGAAATTCTTGGTTTAAATTGTTTATCTTTGAGGACTTTGAATATAGGGCTCCAATCCCTTCTTGCATGTAGTGCTTCTGCTGATAGGTCTGCTGCTATTCTGATTGGTTTTCTCTTGCTGCCTTGAGAATTTTTTCCTTTGTACCTACTTTTTGTAGGTGAATTACTAAGTGTCTAGGGGTTGGTCTTCTTATTTGATGTCTTGTGGGGGTTCTCTGTATCTCTTGTGCTTGGCTGGTCACATCTCTGGGGAAAGTTTTCTGGGATTACTTCTTGGAATATTTGTTCCAAGGTGTTCTCATTTTCCCTTTCTCCTTCTGGGATACCAATCAGGCATAGGTTTGGCCTCTTGATATAATCACACATCTCTTGTAGGCTTTGCTCCTTCTTTCTGAGCCTTTTCTCTGTGTTTTTTACAGGTCAGGTTAATTCCATCCTCTGGTCTTCAAGTTCTGAGATTCTTTCTTCAGCTAGATTGATTCTGTTTTCCATGCTTGTCATCTTGCTATTTATTTACTGGATGAAGTTTTTTATTGTCAGAATCTCTGTTACAAGTTCTTTCAGTGTTGCATCTGTTCTTTCTTGAGTCTTATTCACTCTTTCCAACCATTCACAGATCCCTGTCATATTCTGGAGCCAGTCATGGTGACTTCCATTGTTTGGGCACCACGGTCTGATTTCTCAGGAGTTTTGTCTTTGGTAGACTTGGAATTGCCTGAGGTCTTCCTTTGACTTTTCCTTGTTTGTGGCAGATATCTTTTTTTTTTCTTTAGTTCTGTTATTCAGTGTCAGTGGGAGAGGATTTCCCTTCTGATGTTTGCTCAGTCCTCTATTCTTCCCTAATCTGGGCTCTGGATTTGTTCTATTTTGAAATAGGATGATGAATGTGAAGCTTTGCTGTCTTGTAGTTTTTTAAATCCGAGTAAAGTGAGGGATGGGGTGTTAGGAGTCAGATGCTACTTGTATCTTAAAATGTCCACTTATTGTGGTATGTTTTCCCTGAGATCCACTCCCCACCACCACTCTGTATGATGATGCAAAACAGAAACCAACCCACACCACAAAACAATCTGCAGTAATAACAAAGTGAGGCAAAACAAACCACAACAACAGGAAAACCCCAAGAAAACTTAACACACACACACATGCCTAGTATGAAGTAAATAGTCAAGAAAGACACAGAGACCAAAGGGGGGAGGATAAGAAAAAAGAGGGAAAAAAGGGTGGGATTCACCTCACACATATATTGACACACCCCTTAAATTACAAAAAATGAATTTTTTTTAAAAAAACAGAAGAACAGAAGAGCAAAAATCAACAGCAAAATCAAAAGATGAACACTCAATCATTCACATACACACATAAACAGAGAAAGACAAATAAAAGCAGAAAGAAATGGAGAAAGAAAGAAAGAAAGGAAAAAGTTGGAGGAGGGGATGCAGTTCAAAGCCTCACATACACATTCATGCACAAAGGAAAAATATTTTTAAAATAGATGAACTAACAGTCAGAAAATTTTTAAAATTAAAACATAATTGAAATTTTTTAAAAACAGAACAAAACAAAAAACCAAAACAAAGACAAAAAAACCTATCCTCTTGTGGCAGGCTCTATAGTTGTTCATCTAATCAGATCTCTCCTGCAGAGCCACCTCTTTCACTGTCTCCTCAGGGAATGGAGCAGGGAAGGAGGAAGAGCAGAGGAGGTGGGTGAGACTGGGGTCCTCCACGCCCACTCTCTTATGGTCAGGGAGATCTCTGGTGGGGAGGTACAGGATAGTCACCTCCCCAGGTATGCACTCTCACAAGGTTGCCCCAGCCAGGCCTATCCTGGAATGGGGTTCTCCTATTGCGACTGATGTCCAGGCTCTGTCTGGGTTTGTCACTCTCAGTCATGGCCCAGCTATGTGGGTCTGACCTTCAGAGGATTGTTGGGGAGTAGGGGGTTTGTGTCAGCCAGGACTCACCACTGATCTCTTTGGAGTTTTTCCTTGTCCTTTTCTGGGCACACCCTTTGTCCGGTTGGATCAGGATAGCGGGTGGGGCGCCAGGAACTCAGCCACTCTCAGGTCCCTCTGAAGTTTGCGCTCTCAGGATATTTCCTCTGGACCACAATCCAACCCTGAGTAGTTGATCTGCCATTCACAGAGATCAGATCTCTGGGCAGTCCCATTCAGCACCTTGTTAGGTCTCTCTCCTATTTCAATGGTAAGGGAGCGCCTGGGACAGTAGTTTGTGTGTTGCTTAGGCAACAGGTTGGAGGCTGGGGTGGGGGGGAGCAATGCAGATCTCTGCCTGGAAAACGGCTGTGGTGGGTGGCTCCTCACCAGGCATGTATTTCTCTCTCCGGATTCCTCCAGAGCTTTCTCTCCAAAAATCAAGTCCTGTGCTCCAGTGGGTTCGGTATGCCAGGCGATGGTGTGCGTCGGGTGCCAGGTGCTGGGAATTAGTTGAATTCAGAAGGTTTTTCTCAGGCGCATTCCAGCGGGCTGCAGACATTTCTGTGGCATTCTTGGGAACTGAGCTCTAATTTCAGGGTGGTGAGAGCTTGCAGTCGCCCTCAGAGGGGGGACCCAGGTGCACACAGCCGAGTATCCCTCAGATGGACTTTCATTCTCCCACCAGTGCCCGCCTACTCACATGAAGAGTCTTGCCTCCACAGAGATTTTTACAGCCTGACCTGTTGGCTGCCATCTTAAGCCCCTCCTTAACTGATTCCTAATTGGTACAGTGAAGGGGCATGAGAAGTAAATCTGCACTTGGATAAATATACATCTCAATTGTGTCAATTGAGTGACCCAGGGAATTTTAAATATTGTGATTACAGATTGCACCTTATTATATTAGCAATGTCCCACATGCCTGACACCCTAATCCATAGGTGAAAAAACAAAATTAAAACTTGCATCTTCAGTCTTAAATTATTTCCAAGAATTATTTTCTCAACACAGTAAGTAGTAAAAGATATCTAGGTACTACAAGAGAGCACGATAAATTAGAATAATGAGATACAATAAAGAAAAGAAAGAAATGCACAAAAAGATTTTATCTTATTTGGCAGAATTTGTTAAAATATGCTTGCCATATTGAAATAAATAAAAACAAGCTTTAAATTATCTAAGAGACCAGGAAACTATAAAATGACATTGTAGATTAGAAAAAAGAGAGAAAATGAACACAAAAAATACAGTTCCAAAAATTAAGAATTGAAAAAATGAATTTAACAGTATAGTAGACATAGTAAAAGAAAATTTGATAACTTATAACATATACCAGAAAAGTATCTAGACAGCAAAACAAAGAGATATGAAAAAGTATTTAAAGAAATAATGTATAAGAACATTTCAACATAAATAAAACTAATTCATAGATTCAAAAAGTCCACTGACTTCCATAAACAAACACATGTATATACATCAACTGAAATCATAGAAAACTAAAGATGAAAAAAAATAACCTTCAAATGAGTCATAGTTAGATTGACAGTAAATTTCTCAAAAACAGCAAGAGCCATAACATTCAGAAATAATATATTCAACATACTCAAACAAAAATAACCACCAACTTGGAGTTCTACCCTAACATAAATTTCCCAAAAGGATAAAAAGATAGTGAAAACAATTTTAAACAAAACAAAAACAAAATGAAACAGAGTTATTCACCAGTAGACATGTACTAATGAAAAATTCTAAAAGATACAGATTCTGGATAGTCAATCATAAACAAAGAAGACAAAACAACAGAGAAAGTAATAAACACATGGCTTTATCAAAATAAGTATTGATTACACTTTAAAATAATTTTGCTTTCCTGAAGGATTTTATTATTCACATATCTACACCCATACCCATCCATCCCCCTCCCCATACACATATATATATTATATTTTTTTCCTACATGAGCACAATATCATATCAATAATCATTCTAAAAGAGGAAAACAAAGGAGAGGGGAAGAAAAAGAAACAGTAATTAAAACTATAACGAAGCTTATATTGCTACTGCTACTATGACTACCACTACCAATAATAATAATAATAGTATATTTAAAACCAAAGCACCCTTAATAGCATTCAATGAAATGAAAGTTTTAGCTAAACAACCAAAATTATCAGACTGGATAAAAAGGTTTTCAGCTATATGTTGTGCACAAGAGGCAAATGTAAACAAATGCATATAAAATTGAAAAGCAAAAACATAAAAAAAAAAAAGACCCATATAAAAAACAAATAAGCCAGGCTCGGTGGCTCAGCCTGTAATCCCGCGCCTTTGGGAGGCTGAGGTGAGTGGATTGCCTGAGCCCCTGGGTTCGAGACCCGCCTGGGCAGCGAGACCTCATCTCTACAATAAATCAAAAAATCAGCCGGATGTGGTAGTACATGCCCGTAATTCTGGCTACTCGGAAGGCTGAGGCGGAAGGATCTCCGGAGCCCAGCAGGTCAAGGCTATAGTGGCCGGAGCAGCCACTGCACTCCAGTCTGGGCGACAGAGTGAGACTCCAACTCAAAAAAAAAAAAAACAAATAACACTGTTTCTTCTATATTAATATAAGTCAAAATAGACTTAACTTTTTAAATTTTATTTTAAAGATGTGCTTTACAGCAAGAATAGTTATCTCTGCTATCACAAGCCTATGTGCTATGGAAAAAAAAAACACTACAAAGCTTATGAAAAAAATAAAAATCAGGGCACACCAATCGTCATACTGGTCAGTGAAATACAAAATAAATGGGAACTTAATAAGGATGGCAGCACAATCTGACACATGTTAAATGGTTGACAGTTGCATAAATATTTCAATAAACATTTACCTAGAGAAACACTTGATGTTTCCTTGTAGGTGCGGGGGTTAGTAGGATTGCAGCTTATGAATAATTGTGACATGGTAAGGGAGGGCTATCCACAATCACAAGAAAAGCACCAGATGTGGAAGGGGTGTGGATGTATATGTGTGACGTTGTATGGTGGTGTGTGTGTGGTGTGTTATGTATGGCATGGTGTGTGGTGTGTGTGTGTGTTTTTGTAGCATGTGCTATGTAATATGAGATGTGTGTATGGTATGTGACAGGCGTGTGGTGTGTGTATGTGTGGTATGCATGTGTGGTATATGTGTGGTTTGTATGTGGTTTTGATTTGTGTGGGTGGAGGATATAATGCGTGTATGTTATGTTGTGTGTCTGGTGTAGTTGATATGTGTATGTGATATGTGTATGATATGAATAATGTGTGGCATGTAATGTGTGATGTGTGTGAAATGTTCTATGTGTGGCTGATGTGTGGTATACATGTTGTGTGTGTGTGAGAGAAAGAGAAAGAGAGAAAGAGAGAGGAATGCAGGTATATTTTTTTATATGCCTTGATTCAGCCCGGTGCAGTTTTGCTCTCTCATCCAATGTTTTTCAGGGACAAAACATACATCAACAAACATAAAATTCACATTTTCTACAAATGTTTCCTTAATTTATCAATTTTTATGAAAAGATTTCACAAGAATTATAGCAGAAATGACTGTGGTTACTATCTACAGAAGATCAACTTCAATTTGGAAAAAAATAAGAAGGATTATATTAGCCAGTAACTCCAAATGCGTGCATTTCAATATGTGGGCAGATCTACAAGTACAAAGCACTTGATTTTTTAAAAGAAGACAAGAAATAGTTATGTGACAAAAGATTGGATTAACACAATTAACACGCTGTAATAAAAAGATATAGAGCATTGCAGACAGCTGAAGAAAATACATTCTTTACAAGCATACACAGAATAGTTAGTAAAAATTAACCTTATATTGGGCTATAAAATAACTCTCAATAAATTTTGAAGAGTGGAGATTATGCAGAGTCAATTCTATTTTGACCATGTAATTAATTATGCTGTGAAATAGGTAATAAGACAATCCAATAACTAGAAAATCCTCATATGCTTAAAAATTTAGGAAAAAAATTTAATATGCCATGGATTAAAAATAAAGTATATTTTTCCTATTTCTAATTATTTCATGCACCAAATTAGTGTAATTAAGTATTTAGAATACATACAGCTTTAAAAGTATACATTGGCAGTGGAAAACCAGTTAAAATCAAATTAATCCATTTCAAGAAGTCAGAAATAAATAAATAAATATGAATGGAAAATAATTAGAAAACAGAATACTATAGGGAGAATAAAACAAAGAGAATATTTTTTAAGTCATGAAACTCTGATGAGACTACAAAAAACAAAAAGAGAGAAGGAAGATTTAAATCAGGGTATCTCTGATTTAAATCATCCAACTCTGACTACAAAAAACAAAAAGAGAGAAGGAAAATTTAAATCAGGGTATCTCTAGAGATCCTGAAGGACTAAAAAAATAAGATCTTAACCAACTGCAAGTGTTACCAAAAAAATCATCATGGGGACACATGGTTAGAGATTCTCCCAGGGTCTTGGAAGGAGCTCATGCAATTGAGGACACTGAAAGTAAATGTCCTTAGCTTCATGGAAAATTGTTTCTGTCTACACATTAGAATTGAGTATTACATTTATAAATATGTTGCACTGATAAGTATATGTTTGCATTCTGATAATAAACTATTGTCACTTCTTTCACACCATCCTGTAAGTTGCCTCAACTTTCCCTTTCAAATTCCTATTACATTTTATCACCTTTCCTTTAATGTTGATTTTGACACATGATTTAATGAGCAACATCAATTCAAGTGTAGCTAAATTTAGTTACTACACACAAAAAGTTAAAAATGCCCTAAAAATCTAAGAAAAGATAGATATATTTTAATTTTTTTATTTTAAAGATATGGGGTATAGTTCAGCGTTAGGTATACAAATGTTCATTATGCAGATATCCTTGTTGATGAAGTGTGCCCCCACCCTTTTCTAATATTTTAAGATTGATTTTTTCCAATTTGATAACAATCTTAAAATCTAAATGACATTATCAATAAGGAGTTGAAAAGTTAATATATTCAACATAAAAGAACAAACTCTGATCCACCAAGCTAGAGAAAGAATTAAACTTTTATTTTCTGTATGAAAATTATTTCAAAACTATTGTTACATGAAAAGGCAGTTTTAAAAAAATAAAGCATAAAGTATTATAGGGCATTTCAGACAGTTAACAATGATTTTTTTGTATTACCAGCTTCTAAAAATGTGTAATTTGTTGTAACTTCTTTTCTCACTCTAAATAAACATTCACTTCTGTACCTAAAAAAATATAAGATATTACAATCAACTACATTTCAAGAAACTTGAGAACATAAGATGAAATGGATAAATTTCTAGAGAAATACAATTCGCATAAAAATCACTAAAGAAGAAATAAATAATCTGAAAATTCCTAAAAACATTATTAAAACTGACTCAGCAATGAAAGTTCTCCCCCACCCTCATACAGACCAAGAGTTCTTGGCCCTGATCCAGGTGGTTTGAGTGTTCGGCAAAGCTTCTTTGAGATGACTTTTAATCAGAGATGTAGTAAACCGAATTAGAATTATGCTAAAATTTTAACAAGTAAAAAGACATTCCATTTGTGATGGAATGAAAAACTAAAACAAAGATAACCAGACATCTGAAAATAATTTATAAAGTTAATTTAAGCTCAAATCTAAGCAACAACAAACCTTTTCTACCCCAAAGTGGACAATTCAGTTTTAAAGATGTGATGGAATAAACACAGAAGAATAGCTAGAAAATTCCAAAAGGAAGAGCCATGAGGTGAGACTCACCCTACCAGATATTAAAACCTGAAGTCTCTGTAGTTAAAGCAGTAGAGTATTAGTACACAAGGAGAAACAAAAACTAGTGGTTTAGAAAAGAAAGTCCAGAAATAGCTCCACACTTACATGATAATTTAGAATATGATAAAGGTGGCATCTTAAAGTTAGGCATTTGGAGAAACATAAAACCCTAAACTTAGGCCCTACAATGAGTCTGACAGGAGTTAAAGCAGCCTGGTCCCTATAAATTTTCAAGACTTATTTATTCTACCCATCAAGACTTATTTACAGGAGAGTAAGACTAATTTATTATGAGGAGGAGTAGAAAAGAGAAAAACATCCGGAAATATGAAAAAATAATCCACTGTTTCTTAACACCGCACGCACACACACACACACACACACACACACACACACACACACACACATACACAACACACACACACACACACACACACACACACACACACAGAACTCTATAAATTGGAGAAGACCTGAAGCAAGATTTCTTCTAAACTATTAAAAAACAAAATTCATGTAAAATTGATCAGCAAAACATTATTGAGCTCAAATCTGATACAAATTTATTATAACTGTAAAGATATTTTTAAAAGGCAAAATAATATCTGTACAAACAAAGAAAGTATAACAGAAACACATTTATTTTAAACTGAATAAAACAGTTAAGATACTATTTCAAAATGAGATGTTTAAAAGATAATACAAAATATAAAAGCAGAACCATAGGAATAAGAACTAGAAAAATCAAGAAATGAAGAGACAGATTGAAAAGAGAATTAGATACAAAACTAAATTATTATGATATGATTAAATAAAAAACAAATAAATACAACAATAATACCTTAAAAAATATAAGACATGCCTTAAATACTTTTTAATGCCTTAAAAAGTAAGAATAAAATTATGAAAGTAAAAAAGAAATGAAAAGGGGGATAAAAATCATTCAAGAGACATTGTCAAAAATTGAAGTCAGGCAAAGAAGACACAATACATAGGCAATAGAAGATTCTGTAAAAGAAAATAAAGTCAGGGAATAAAACTAATGTTAAAAAAGGATAATGCTAAAAACACTTTCTGAAATATAACAAAAGAGATTTCAAAATAAATATTGAAAGTGCACACTGTGTACCTAAGGAAATCAAATTGGAATGACTAAAACCAAGACATATTCTACTAAATTACTAAATTTTAGAGAAGTCTTTGGGCATCTAGGCATATTACATCATCTTCAGACTTTTCTACAGCAATTCTTTATTTCCAAAGAAAATGAAAAACATGTATACTTAGGAAAAGAAAATATGAACCAAGTATGTGTATTCAACAAAACTCATCTTCAAGCATAAAAAAATATGATCAAGTAAAAATATAAAACATCATTATGCAAGAGCTCAGAAGAACATTACCCTGAATGCTTTCTAAGGAATACATCAGAGAACAAGAGTCACACAACCAAGATGATTAATGAGAAAGATGATTGGTGGTGGGCATTAAAGAACCCCAGCCACTTAGCGTCGTGAGCGCCAAATGAATTTTGGGTTTCTCAAGCAAAAGACACGTGGAACTAGAGTGGATGTCACTGTTAGGTGGCTGATTTAAGACCTCATGAATATTGATATATTGAATACCTCATATGACTGCCGAACATTTGATGTCACATATGCTTCAGGTATATATTTAATTTATTAAACGTATCTACTATCTCCTTGTCTTTTTATCTTTTTCTATGCTCAGCTACTCCCTTGTCTTTGTTTAATGTGTCTCACAAGGTACCTGCTCCTATACTTAGGTTTATCTATTCACTTTATTTGTATGCCTTGTTTCTATAACAGGATTAAATCTTTTTACATAAGACAGAAAGTATCCATCAGAGAGAAATAAACAACAGTGCAAAATGTTAATATTTAGTGAAACTAGATGAAGGATAGGTGGGGGTTTATTATACAGTTCTTGTGACTTTTCAAGTTGGAACTTTTTCAAAGTACAATGTTGAAGGAAAATAATAAAATTTCTAAAAATGTAAAACAAAGCAGTAGAGAGAAGAGCATTGAGAAAGAAAGACCTGCGTGTATGAAAGCCCCAGAGAGCAAAAGAGCTCGGTTCTCTTTTTAAATTTAATTTAATTATTTTTAAAATACGTGGGTGGCATAAGAGCTCGGTTCTTCAGAGGGGATGAAATAGATGGATTTAACTGGAACATAGTTTACGTCAGGAAGAGCAACACACCAGAGAAGAATCCAGGAAAAGACTAGGTAGGGCCCAGTAGAGCAAATTAAAGATCTAGAGTCTTAAACAAATGTACTGAGAAGTCATTGAAGACATTCAAGCACAAATGTAATTTGAATAAAGTGCTTTAAAGATCTCTCTGGCTGCTGTGGAAAGGCAGGGTTGGAGGTTCCTGGAGCAGACCAGGTGTGCCCATAGGATGGTCACTGAGGGAGTCCAAGACTAAGCTAGTGATGTCTGGGACTCTAGTAGCAGCATTCGAGATGAGTAAAAATCAAGGATGCAATATATACCAAATCAGATTTTGCCATTGAAATGAACAAAAATCTGGTAAAGTTTAGACTTGAAGGTGAATGATGTCCAGCTTTATAGGTTTGATGGTGTCACTCATTGAGTTTGGGTAGAAGACTAGTTTTTTAAGAAATATCAGGGCCGGGCTCGATAGCTCAGCCTGTAATCCCAGCACTTTGGGAGGCCGAGGTGAGTGGATTGCCTGAGACCGCGGGTTTGAGACCCGCCTGGGCAACTTGGCGAGACTTCATCTCTACAATAAATCTAAAATTAGCTGGGCGTGGTAGCACGCCCCCATAGTTCCAGTTACTTGGAAGACTGAGGTGGAAGGATCGCCGAGCCCACCAGGTCGAGGCTGCAATGGCCGGGAGCGGCCACTGCACTCCAGTCTGAGTGACAGAGTGACACTCCAACTCAAAAAAAAAGAAAGAAAGAAAGAAAGAAATATCAGTTGCTTACCTATTTCACAGTCACCATGCTAAGTCCTTAAGATACATTATTCAATATTCAAGACTATATTATTAGCCATATTTTACAGATGAAGTAAATAAAATTCAGTTGGAGTTCAAGATTATAAAAATATATACATATATATAATATCTGTGTGCATTCTAAAACTTTTACTCTCAACTGCTATGCTATACCGTCTCCCAAATAAACTATTTATTTTACAACAAAGGTGCTTATTGTTCTCCTACTTTTATGAAACTGAAAATCTATAACACACTTCATTCAATTTAAGGGTTGAAGCATTATGTAAAAGAGATGCAAAGGAGACAGATAAAATATGCCTTCCTTTTGCTACTTAGAATTCTCTGGAGCAAAAGCTGGAAGAGTAACTAATGAAAGGAAGACTGAATCCATGCCCTCTGGGCTTCCAAGCTTCTTATTCATATGCAGCCATGTGCCACAAAAGGACATCTTGATCGATGATGGACCTCATCTATGAAGATAGTCCCAGAAGACTATAACGGAGCTGAAAATTTTCTGTTACCTGGTGACTTTGTAGCGTCATAACATCCTAGTGCAATGTATTACTCAAGTGTTTGAAACTAGTGTACTGCCAGTCATATACAAGTCAAGCACATACAATTATGTACAGTATATAATACTTACTAATGAGAATAAACAACGATGCTACTGGTTAATGTATTTGCTGTACTATACTTTTTCATCATTATTTTAGAGTGTACTCCTACTTACAAAAACTAGTTAGCTATAAAACAGCCTCAGGTAGGTCCTTCAGGAGGCATTCCAGAAGGAGGCATTGATATCACAGAAAACAGCTGCATGTGTGTTACTTCCCCCAAAGACCTTCCAATAGGACAAGATGTGGAGGAGGAAGACAGTGATACTGATGACCCTGCCCCTGTGTGGGCCTAGGATAATGTTTGTGTTTATGTGTTAGTTTTTAATAAAAATATTTTTTAAGTAAAATAAAGTAACAGAAAAAAGGAAAACGTTTATTAAAAGATATAAAGGAAAAATATTTTTATGGCTGTGCAATGTGTTTGTGCTTTAAACTATTATTACCAACAGTCAAAAGTTAAAAAAATAAAATAAGTGACCAGGTATGGTGGTCCATGCCTGCATCCCAGCACTTCAGGAGGTCGAAGCAGGAAGATTACTTAAGTCCAAGAGTTAGAGACCAGCCTGAGCAACATAGCAAGGTCTCGTCTCTACAGAAAATCAAAAAACTAGCTGAGCATGGTGGTGCGTGCCTATAGTCCCAGCTATGCTGGAGGCTGAGGTGGAAGGACTGCTGAACCCAGAAGGCCGAGGTTGTGGTAAGTTGTGATCATGCCACTGCAGTCCAGCCTCAGTGACAGAACAAGACCTAGACTCAAAAAAGAAAAGAAAAGAAAATTGTATTAAGTAAAAAAATTACAGTAAGCCAGTATGCTAAGATCAATGCATTATTGGAAAAAATATATTTTAAAAAATTTAGAGAGTACAGTTTTTATCAAGTCTACAGTAGTGTACAGTAATGTTTTAGGCCTTCACGTTCACTCACCTCTTACTCACTGACTCACCCAGAGCAACTCCCAGTTCTGCAAATTCCACTAATGGTAAGTACCTAGACAGACTAAAAATATAATTTATATCATATTTTTACTGTACCTTTTAAATATTTTAAATGCTCAAATACTTATTTCATTTTTTACTGTACCTTTTAGGTATTTTAGATGCAAAAATATTGCTATGTTACTGCTATATAGTAATATACAGTATAGGTTTTAGCCTAGGTGCAATAGGCTATACCATAGAGCTTAAGTGTATAGTAGACTGTACCATCTAGGTGTGCGTAAATACACTCCGTGATGCTCACACAACAAACCTCCTCATGACAAATTTCTCAGAAAGCATTCCCTTCGCAGAAAGCAATGCATGATTGCATGTAATACTAAGAAGGGAAACAAGGAGAGCTGAGTAAGATGTTAAACAGGAAATAAAGCAAGTAGACTGACCAGCTCTGACTGGGCACAATTTACTGCCCCAGCATCCAGTCACACCCATTTCATATAAACCTGTTAGGCATAATAACTTACCAATGCAGTTCTTCTGATTCCCAGAAATATAAAGTTTCCATTTTTCATCTGTGTCCATGGCTTTTAACAGAGACCTGTCTGTACATTTTTAAGGTAACATAAAACCTGTAACCTACCTCTTTCAGGGCTCTTTCTGGCTTCTAGATTTCCCCTCCCAGACTTGCACAGACAGCTCCAGCAGGGCCTGACTATAGAACAAGTTATCTGTACTCATATGAAACTATTAAAATCATCCCCAGCATCTAACAAAAGCATTTTACTAAACAATGCCTCTGATTATACTGTAATAATAGAGATGCAATTATGTCATCTCTAACTGAAGTTTAAAATTTTGATACTTAAGATGCAGATTATTTTCACATACAAAAAAAGCAATGCAACTATGTGAAATTGTGGAATATTTAGAAGACCAATTTAAAATTTTTTTATACCTAATGAAGGACTGTTCAGCAATATGCATACTGTGCATATTTAATGCGCAAGACTGTTATTGCAAATCCTTCACACAATCTCAAGAGCTGTGAATGTACTTGGCATATAAAACGTAGGAACTTAAGCACTGAAGGGGATAAATCATTAGATCAAGTTTGTTTTTTTAAGTCATGTAAGTATAAACAAACTTTTAAATTAACACACTTATCTCTTTTAACTGTAACTATAGTGTTATAATTAACACATTTAACTACAAAAAGTATAAAGAAGACAAAAACATTATAATTACAACATTTTTAGCACCATGACAAAATAAACTACTTCAGATCAATATAATATTTGTCCTTGACAACTCATAAGAAAAAAAAATTGGAAGCTATACATGATCATAAAACATTAATACGTTTAACATTCTTTTTGTTGTTGCTGTTCACAAGGAAATTAAGTGACTCTGTAGTCACTACTTTTGCACCTTAAAACACTGAGAGTTGTGGCAGTCGGGAAGATGGCAGCTGAGCCTGTCTGACTATGCAAGTCTGGGTGTGACTGAGTGTATGGAAAATTTTGTGTTCAAGCTGGTGAGGGAGTGAGCATGTGACTGGCTGACTGAGGGAAGACAAGAGAGCTAGCAGACAGGGCTCTCCTGGTGCAGCGGCTGGTACCACAGCTTCTGGGCTTGGACCCTAGCAATCCTGAGGTGCCATTTTTTTTAAATCAACAAAACCCTTCCTGGGAAGAAAATGCTGGGAGAGACTGAATAAATGGGGGCTCGTGAACAAATGGCCATGCTCCTGGTGCAACAGCTGGTAATGTAGATTCTCTGCTTGGTCCCTGGCTCTTCCCAGGTCACAGAAGCCAAGCATCATTTTTTTTTAATGGAAAAAAGTTTTCCTGTGAAAAAGTGGCAGGGAGAGCCCTCATCCCACCCCAGGCTCTGCCTCACCATTGCAGCAGAAGAGACTGCCAGCTCCTGACTTTGCCTCACCACTTCAGCGCCTTGGCAGGGTACTGGCAGCAGGGGCTACAGAGAGAGTCGAGAGGCAAATTCCCATGGAAGAGGACAAGAGAGGCACCCCACCGCCATCTTGAAGGTGGGTCAGGGAAGTGCTCCTACTCGCTCATCACAGAGCAACAAACCCAATCTCTGTGACTTGCAGATCAACTATTCAGGGATTGATCATGACCTAGAGGGAATATCCTGAAAGCACAAACTTTGGAGGGACCCTCCAAGTGTTGAGTTCCAAGCGCAACACCCCCTTCCCTGATCCAGCTGCAGGACAAAAGGTGTGGCCAGAAAAGGACAAGGAAGGACTCCAAAGAGTTCAGTGGTAAGTCCAGAACTGACCCAAACCCCCTCCTTCCCAGCAATCCTCTGAACATCAGACCCACATAACTGGGCTACGACTGAGGCAAACCCAGGCGGAGCTTAGAAACCAGTTGCAATAGGAGAACTCCATTCCAGGATAGGCCTGACTGGGGCACACTCTGAAAGTACAGACCTGGGGAAGAGACAATCCCGCACCTCCCCACCAGAGGAGATCTCCCTTACCATTTCTGTATTGTCATTTCCAGGTATGAAAATGAGAGGGGAGGACTGCAGCCCCTCTCACCTCCACTGCCCCTCCTCCTTCCTTGCTCCAGACACTGAGAGTGGAAGAGGTGGCTCTGCAGGAGAGACCTGATTAGAAGAACAATTACAGAGCCTGACACAAGAGGGCAGGGCTTTTTTTTTTTTTTAAATTTTTTGACTGTTATTTCATCTTTTTAAAAAATATTTTTCCTTTGTGCATGAATGTGTATGTGATGATCTGCGTCCTCGCAAATATTTTTCTTTTCTTTTTCTTTCTTCTTTTATTTGTTGTTTTCAGTTTATGTGTGTATGTGAATGATTGCGTGTTCGTCTTACAATGTTGTTGGCTTGTTTTTGCACTTTGGTTTTCTGGGGTTTCTTATTTTCATTTTTTATAGTTTAAGGTCTGTGTCAATATATATGTGAGGGTTCAATCTGAATTCCAACCCCCCCCAGTTTTCTGTTTTTCTTCTCTATTAACCTTGTGCTAGGCATGTGTGTGAGTGTTTTATTTCCTAGGGTTCTTTTGGTTGTTGTCTGTTTTGCTTCACCTTGTTGTTATTCCAGTGTGTTTGGGGTATGTGTATGTCTGTGTGTGTGTGTGTTAAATTGTTTTTTTGCGTTGCTTTCTGTTTTTGCATCATCATATAGAGTGGTGGTGGGGAGTGGGTATCAGGGAACACATACCACAATCAGTGAACATTTTAATTTGCAAACAGTTTCTAAATCCTAGCATCTCATCTCCTACTTTATTTGAATTTCAAAAAATAAAAGAGACAGCAAAGCTTCTCATCCACTGCCCTGTTTCAAAATAGAGCAAATCCAGAGCCTGGATCAGGGAAGAATAGAGGACTGAGCAAACATCAGAAGGGAAAGCCTTCCCACTGACACTGAATAACAGAACTAAAGAGAAAAACTAATGATCTGTTACAAATGAGGAAAAGTCAAAGGAAGACCACAGGCAATTTCAAGTATACCAAAAACAAACTCCTGAAAAATCAAACCTTGGTGCCAAACAATGGAAGTTACCAATGACTGACCCCAAAATATGACAAGTATTAGGGAATGGATGAAAAGATTGAATAAGACACAAGAAAAGGCTGGGCTCAGTAGCTCAGCCTGTAATCCCAGCGCTTTGGGAGGCCAAGGTGAGATTGCCTAAGCCTGCGGGTTCAAGACCTGCCTGGGCAACTTGGCGAGACCTCATCTCTACAGTAAATCAAAAATTAGCCAGGCGTGGTAGCTCATGCCCGTAATTCCAGCTACTTGGAAGGCTGAGGCGGAAGGATTGCCAGAGCCCAGCAGGTCGAGGCTGCAGTGGCCAGGAGTGGCCACTGCACTCCAGTCTGGGCGACAGAGTGAGACTCCAACTCAAAAAAAAAAAAAAAAAAAAAGACACAAGAAAGAAAAGATGCAACACTGAAAGAACTTGTAACAGAGATTTTGGCAATAAAAAATTTCATCCAGGAAATAAATAACAAGATGACAAGCATGGAAAGCAGAATTATTCTAGCCAAAGAAAGAATCTCAGAACTTGAAGACCAGAACATGAAATTAACTCGATCTGTAAAAAACATAAAAAGAAAACTCAAAAAGAAAGAACAAAGCCTATAAGAAATGTGCAATTATATCAAGAGGCTAAACCTATGCCTGACTTGTACCCCAGAAGAAAGGGAAATGGAGAACAACTTGGAGCAAGTATTCCAGGAGGTAATCCAAGAAAATTTCCCCCATCTCACTAGAGATGTACCAGCAAAGCGCAAGAGATACAGAGAACCCCCACAAGACATCAAATGGGAAGACCAACCTCTAGACACATAGTAATTTGCCCACACAAAATAGGCACAAAAGGAAAAAACCTAAAGCAATAAGAGAGAAAGGTCAGACTACCTACCGGGGAAAGTCAATCAGAATAGCAGCAGATCTATCAACAGAAACACTACAGGCAAGAAGGAACTGGAGCCCTATAGTCAAAGTCCCCAAAGATAAACAATTTCAAGCAATAATTTCCTATCCAGTGATGTTCAGCTTTATCAGTAATGGAGAATTAAAATCCTTCCCAGACATCCAATCCCTAAGAGATTATGCAACTTCCAGACCAGCTCTACAGGAGACACTTAAAAAGGTATTAAGTACAGAAGAAGAAAAAAAGAATGACAGCACAACTCTCAAGAGAACAGCAGAGTACAGAATCAATAGAGAATACAGTGCAACAAGAAACTTGAAAACACTCAAATACATCAACCACAAAACCAAAAAGAAAAAGAAAAAACTTTATAAGAACCTCATGACATCAATAAACAATCACATTTCAATAATCATCCTGAACGTGAATGGATTGAAAGCACCACTGAAAAGACACAGAATGGCAAACTGCATAAGAAACCATGACCCAATTATTGGCTGCATCCAGGAGACTCATCTAAATACAAGGAATGCACACAGACTCAGAGTTAAAGAATGGAAAATGAGTTTCCAGGCAAATGAATCACAAAAGAAGGAAGCAGTTGTGATCTTAATATTAGACAAAACAACCTTTAAGCTATAAAATATTTTAAAAGATGCAAAAGAACACAACATAATGATAAAAGGTTCAATCTATCAACAAGAAATATCCACCCTAAACATATATGCACCCAACACAGGAGCATCAGCATTTATAAAGCAACTACTAAGTAAACTAAAAAATGATATTGACTCTAACACTATTATAGCAGGGGACTTGAATACCCCACTAACAACCCTAGATAGATCAATGAGACAAAAAATCAATAGGAGATCCCGATACTAAACTTGACATTTGACCAAATGGATTTAATAGATGCCTACAAATTATTCCAGCTAACAACCACAGAATATACATTTTACTCATCACCACATGGAACGTACTGCAAGATCAATCACATCCTTGGCCATAAATCAAGCATAAACAAATTCCATAAAGTTGAAATCTTGCCATGCACATTCTCAGACCACAGTAGAATAAAAATAAATATCAACACCAACAAAAATTCCCCCAAAGTCAACAAAACATGGACACTAAACAGCAGGATGATGAACAACGACTGGGTCAACACTGAAATCAAAGCAGGAATTTAAAGATTCCTGGAAACAAATGAAAATGAAGAAACACCTTACCAAAACCTCTGGGATGCCATGAAAACAGTTCTCAGAGTGGAATTTACATCTATAAGAGCACACATCAAGGAAACAGAAAGATCACTAGTGGAGAGCCTAACAAATCACCTAAGGGAGTTAGAAAGAGAAGACCACCAAAACCCCATCTTTAGCAGAAGAATCCAAATAATCAAAGTAAGAGTCCAAATACGGGACTTAGAAGACAAAAATATCATTGAAAACATCAATAAAACAAAAAACTGCTTCTTTGAAAGAATTAACAAGATTGATGGACCCCTAACCAGAATGACCAAGAAAAAGAGAGAAAAAGCCCAATTAAACATAAACAGAAATACAAAAGATAGATCAAATCACAACTGACCCCAAAGAAATACAAAAGATTATCAGCGATTACTATGTATACCTATATGGAAACAAACTTGATAACCTAAATGAAATAGAGGACTTTCTGACATCACACAACCTCCCCAGGTTGAAACAAGAAGACATTGAGACACTAAATAGATGAGTAACAACCCAAGATATTGACTCTGTCATACAAAAACTACCTACAAAAAAAAATTCCTGGACCAGACGGCTTTCCAGCAGAATTCTACAAAATGTACAAGGAGGAACTGGTACCAATCCTATTGAAAGTATTCCAGGCAATTGAGAAAGACGGAATTCTCCCCAAATCATTTTATGAAGCTAACATCACACTGATACCCAAACCGGGTAAAGATCCAACAAAAAAAAAGGAGAACTACGGGACAATATCCCTTATGAACATAAATGCAAAAGTCCTCAACAAGATTCTAGCAAATCAGATCCAAAAACACACTTCAAAAATTATCCACCAAGACCAAATAGGCTTCATTCCCAGGATGCAGGGCTGGTTCAACATTTGCAAGACCATAGATGTAATTAAATACATCAACAGATGTAAACACAAGAACCACATGATTATCTCATTAGATTCAGAAAAAGCTTTTGATAAAATCCAGCATCCCTTCTTGATAAAAAACCCTCAAAACACCCAGGTGTAGAAGGAGCATACCTCAAAATAGTAAGTGCCATCTACAATAAACCCACAGCTAACATATTGTTAAATGGACAGAAACTGGACACATTTCCTCTGAAAACAGGAACAAGACAAGGCTGCCCACTCTCACTCCTCTTGTTCAACATTGTGTTGGAAGTCCTACCTCGAGAAATTAGACAAGAGAAGGAAATTCGAGGTATCCAAATAGGAAAAGAGGAAGTCAAGTTATCCCTCTTTGCTGAAGATATGATTCTATAGCTTGAAAATCCAAGAGAATCTGTCAAAAACCTGCTTGCACTGGTAAAGGACTTTCTTAAAGTCTCAGGGTCCAAAATAAATGTGCAAAAGATAGTTGCATTCCTATACACCAACAACAAGCAGCCAGAGACTCAAATTAAAATCATAAACCCATTCACAATAGCCACACACAAAAAAGAAATACATGTTTCTAACCAGAGAAGTGAAAGACCTTTACAATGATAACTACAAAACACTGCTCAAAGAAATCCAAGAAGACACAAACAAATGGAAAATTATTCCATGCTCATAGATAGGAAGAATCAGCTTGTTAAAATGTTCATCCTACCAAAGGCAATCTATAGACTCAACGCAATGCCCATTAAGTTACCAACATCATTCTTCTCAGACCTGGAAATGACAATACAGAAATTAATATGGAACATAAATGAAAACAAATAGCCAAAACAATCCTTAGCAAAAGAAACAAAGCAGGAGGTATCACACTTCCAGACTTCAAACTTTACCATAAGTCTACAGTAATCAAAATATCCTGGTACCGGAGCAAGAACAGGCATATAGACCAATGGAACAGGATAGAGATTCCAGAAGCAAAGCCTCAATTTCTCAGCCTACTCATTTTGACAAAGCCTCCAACAATAACCACTGGGGAAAGGAGAACCTATTCAGTAAAATGGACAAATTCAGTTGGGAAAACTGAATGACCACATGAAGGAGATTGAAGTATGACCCCGACCTATCACCATATACAAAAACTAACTCTAAATGGATCAAAGACCTAAACGAAAACCTCAACCTATAAGAATCTTAGAAAACGCAAGAGATACCCTCATGAAAATTTGAACTGGCAACCAATTCCGATTCAGAACCCTATATGCCCATATCTTAAGAAATAAGATAGACAAGTGGGTCTGCATCAAACTAACGAGCTTATGCAAAGGTAAAGAAACCATCAAGAAAGCAGGGAGACAACCCACAGATGAGAAAAAATATTTGCCAACTGTATATCTGACAAAGGTCTAACATCTAGGATCTGTAAGGAACTCGAATGCACCAAAATAAAAAAAAACAAACAGTCCCATTAAAAAGTGGGCAAAAGCCGGGCTCAGTGGCTCAGCCTGTAATCCCGCACCCCTGTAAGAATGACCATCATTAATAAAACAAACAACAACAGATGCTGGGTGGGTTGCAGAGAAAAAGGATTGCTTCTACTCTGCTGGTAGGAATGGAAACTAGTGTAACCTTTTTGAAAGACAGTGTAGTGATTTCTGAAAGAACTAGAAATTGACCTTCCATATGACCCAGCAATTCCCCTATTGGGAATATACCCCGAGGAACTCAAATCATTCTACAGAAAAGATACCTGCACACATATGTTTGTTGCAACTCTATTCGCAATAGCAAAAACATGGAGCCACCATGCTGCCCATCGAAGCTGGACTGAATTTTTAAAATGTGGTACATATACACAATGGAATATTATGCAGCCATAAATAAGTACAAACATATGGACTTTGCAGCAACTTGGATGGATTTAGAGTCAGCAAGGGTACCAGCATAATCGACATTTGCATACCTAAACCCTGAATAGTACCCCACATCTTTATTTAAAAAAAAAAAAAACAAAACACCTAGAGAATGAGTTTCTAACACAAATACCCATGACCTAAAGAAAAGACTACAAACTTCAAATGCTGACTCGGCAATGGTCTTGCTATATGATCTGAAGAAATATTCACTGTGATGCTGCAAAAATTAAATCCCAATTAAAATTCAAAAAGCCGGGCTCGGTGGCTCAGCCTGTAATCCCGCCTTTGGGAGGCTGAGGTGGGTGGATTGCCTGAGCCCGGGTTCGAGACCCGCCTGGGAAAGCGAGACCTCGTCTCTACAATAAATCAAAATGAGCTGGCATGGTAGCGCGTGCCTATAGTTCCAGCTACTTGGAAGGCGGAGGCAGAAGGATCGCTGGAGCCCAGCAGGTCGAGGCTGCGGTGGCCGGGAGCAGCCACTGCACTCCAATCTGGGCGATAGAGTGAGACTCCAACTCAAAAAAAAAAAGTGGGCAAAAGACATTAATAGTCACTTCACAGAAGAAGATATACGGGCAGCCAACAGGCACATGAAAAAGTGCTCAGCCTCACTCATCATCAGAGAAATGCAAATCAAAACCACATTGAGATACCACCGAACCCCTGTAAGAATGACCATCATTAATAAAACAAACAACAACAGATGCTGGGTGGGTTGCAGAGAAAAAGGATTGCTTCTACTCTGCTGGTGGGAATGGAAACTAGTGTAACCTTTTTGAAAGACAGTGTAGTGATTTCTGAAAGAACTAGAAATTGACCTTCCATATGACCCAGCAATTCCCCTATTGGGAATATACCCCGAGGAACTCAAATCATTCTACAGAAAAGATACCTGCACACATATGTTTGTTGCAACTCTATTCGCAATAGCAAAAACATGGAGCCACCATGCTGCCCATCGAAGCTGGACTGAATTTTTAAAATGTGGTACATATACACAATGGAATATTATGCAGCCATAAATAAGTACAAACATATGGACTTTGCAGCAACTTGGATGGATTTAGAGTCAGCAAGGGTACCAGCATAATCGACATTTGCATACCTAAACCCTGAATAGTACCCCACATCTTTATTTAAAAAAAAAAAAACAAAACACCTAGAGAATGAGTTTCTAACACAAATACCCATGACCTAAAGAAAAGACTACAAACTTCAAATGCTGACTCGGCAATGGTCTTGCTATATGATCCTGAAGAAATATTCACTTGTGATGTCTGCAGAAGATAGTTTTAAATGCAATTAAAATTCTAAAATAATAGCCGGGCTCAGTGGCTCAGCCTGTAATCCCGCACCTTTGGGAGGCTGAGGTGAGCGGATTGCCTGAGCCCATGGGTTCGAGACCCGCCTGGGCAGCGAGACCTCATCTCTACAATAAATCAAAAAATTAGCCGGGCGTGGTAGCGCATGCCTGTAATTCCAGCTACTTGGAAGGCTGAGGTGGAAGGATCGCCGGAGCCCAGCAGGTCAAGGCTGCAGTGGCCGAGAGCGGCCACTGCACTCCAGTCTGGGCAACAGTGAGACTCCAACTCAAAAAAAAAAAAAAAAATTCTAAAATATTAAAGCCAGAAATGGGTCCTAGAGATCATCCAAACCCTGTGACTTTCAGGACTTCAAAGTGAAGCCCCAAAAAATTACACTATTTAAAACAGGGTTTCCCCCCTTATTCCTACTTTTTTTTAATTCACCAGCAAAATTTCGAGTGAAATAAGAGTTTCAGAAAATGTATATATTTTTTATATTATGTGCATATTTTCTAATTAGTCATATATATGTATAGAGATGTCATGTATGGAGACCCCCTTAGACAGAATAATAGTACTTTATATGCTTTATTTAATTTAAGCCACCTACATTCTCTTGTGGTTTTTTTTTCAGTTTTTAGATTTTAAAAAAATGAAAACTGAAGCTCAGAGAAGTTAAGTAACTGATCTATGTTTATAAAGTAAGTTGTTGTCTAGCATGAAACTTAAAGTTTTCTGCCTGTATTTGATGTAGCAGGCTAAGAACCACTCAGTCTGAAACTTTCCAAAGAACAAAGCTTAGTTGTACACAGATATTCATAGCAACAATATTCATAAGAGCCAAAGAGCCGAAAAAAACAATTGTCCATCAATTGTTGAATGAATACATAAAATGTGCTATATCTATTTCATGGGATATTACTCATCAATAAAAATAATGACATTCCAATTATACATGCTATGGCATGAACAAATCTCAATAATATTGCATGAAGTAAAAGAAGTCAGTCACAAAAGACCTCATAATGTGCAGGTCTCTTGATAGGAAATGTACAAAACAGGCAAGGGCTGGAAGAGGTAAGAGAGAGAATGGGGAGGGACTGTCCATGGGTATGATGTTCTTTGGAGGATGATGAAAATATTTAGAATTAGACTGTAGTGATGGTTGCAGAAATTTGTGAATGTACTAAAACAGTTACTTTATTATATTTTAGTTGTATCTCAATAAAGCCTTTAAGGAATTAGTGCTTGCAATCTTTAGGCAATTGTATCAAAGAACTCTATAGTCTATTCCTTTGAGAACCCTTTGAGTTTATCAACCATCATTCAAGGTGACCTCACACGAAATGCAAGGGAATCTGGGTACCAAGTATGACTGTCTTAAATTCATAGAGTCAATTTTTAACCTTTTCTCTTATTGTTGGTGCCTTTTGTGTTCTCTCTAAAATTTTTTTTACATGTTCTAAGGCCAGGAATATACTTTATTTACTTTTATTTTAGAAGCTTTATAGTTTTAGCTTTAGGTTTAGAATTTTAATCCATTTCAAATCAATTTTCATGAAAAATGTGAGGTGACTTCAGTTGCTTTTTTTTTCATTTGGTTATTAAGGCATTCCAGACTAATTGTTGAGTGGAAACAAACCTTTCTATTTCTCTTCTCATGGCCTTGGCTTCTTTGTCAAAATCAATTAATTATATAATGGGTCAATTTCTGGAGCACTCTCTATTCAGTTCCAGTGATTTTTGCAGTTTTACCAATATATTGTTTTGACTAATATGGCTGTAAATATTAAAACCAATAAGAGTAAATCTTCAATTCTGTTATTCTCTTCTTATCTGTGCTGTCTTTTGTAATTTCATATCATTTTCATAATTAAATGTTTCTGTTTCTCTCAAAAATTCTTCTAGGATTTGAGACCAACTTGAGAGCACAACTTATAAAAAAGTTACACCTTTCAATCCATGAACTTGGTTTGTCTCTCTACTTATTGAGGTCTTCCTTAATATCTTTTATCAATGCCAAATAGTTAAGTAGCTTTAAATACAGAGGTTTTGTGCTTTTATTTTTATTGGATTTCTAAATATTTATGCATCTTTATAATATGTGCTGTAAAATGATTCCATTTATTTTATTTTTCATTTGCTGTCAGCATAAACAAATGCAAATGTCTTGTATATTTACTTAATTAGCTATAGAAATTTAGTTTCAGATTCCTTATAATTTCCTGTATAAGAATTTCTATCATCTGCAAATAAAAATACTTTTATGTCTCTTTTCCAAACTTTGTGTACTCCATTCATTCCCCTTTTCTTGCCTTACTGCACTGGGCATGCCTTCCAGTATATTGCTGAGTAGAAGTGGTCTCAGCACATCTACTGAAGGGTTATCATTGACCTAGTCTCAATTATGAAAAGTAATATTCAGTAATTCACCTTGATGTGAGCTATAATTGTTTTGTATTCACTGTTTATCAGGTTGAAGAAGTTTTCTTCCATTTCTAGTTTGTGGAGAGTTTATTTTTAAATCATGTATACCTTCAAATTTGTCAAATATATTTTCTGAAAAACATATTTATTAAAATTTTATATGAATTTTTTCTCTTTTATACCTAAAATGTTACATTATTTTGATTTTCAAATGTTAAACCAAACTTGCACTTCTGAGGCAAACTCACTTTGTAAGAAGTTTGGCGCCAGTAATGACTCCACATCCGGCCAGGACCAAGAGATTTATTAAAAGGGTTGTTACATTGGGAATCTGTAGGGAAAAAAGAAAAGAGAGAAAGAGAGAGTAAGAACCAGTTGCGGGGACAGGGCTGTATTTATCAGCCTGACTGGGGCCAGAAGGGGCCGTGCTATGCTCCTATTGGAGGAGCTGCATGGGAGTAGGGTGGGGCCAATGCCGTGTTATGGTCCTATTGGACTCATAACAAAGCTGGCTACTGATTGGAGGCTTGCAAGTTTGAAATTGATGCTCGCGGGAAAGCTTGAAATTGATGGACGTGCAGGAAGGTTTGAAATTGTCTTGCTCAGGAGGTTTGAAATTGGCGTGCTTGGGGAATTGTGCTCCCAGAGACTGGGACCCAGGGCCTTTATTGTCCGGTGTGTTGGCGCCATTTTGGGAGCCGCCCCTCTGATCGCTTCCTGCACCTTTCATACTTGGCATATTATCAGTTTTATATGTGGATTAAATGGTTTTGATAATACTTCATAATTTTTTTTTGCATCAAAGCTCATGAGGGATCTTGAGTTATAGTTTTTGTTGTTTACAATATTTTTGTAGACTTTTGGAACTAAAGTATTTCTGGCGTCCTGAAATAAGTTAAGAAGTAGATTATCATCCTCTATTTTTTAAAAGAGTGTATACATTTTTTTATTTTTAAAAAAATTTGATACAATGATTCAGTGGAACTGTACTGGTGTTTTACCTTTGAATATTTTTATTATGAATTGAATTTATTTAACAGATTAACTTACTTTTCTTCTGAATTTATTTAACAGACTTATGTCTATTTTACTTCTCTATTTTCTCTGTACCTATTTGCATATTTTCTAATAAATTGATAAATGGTATTAAATTGTCAAAATCATTGGCTTAATATTTTTTGCAATATTATTTTTACTATTTTTGAATGTCTATTATATCAGTAGTGCTGTCCCTTTAGTCGTTGCCAATATATGTATATATTTTTATTTTTCCCCTTGCTCAATCTTACTAGATCTTTAAAGTATATTTTATTAATTCTTTTTCAAAATCAGTATTTGGATTTTTAAAAAATAATTTACCTGTTTTCAGTTGCATTCAGTGTTTCCTCTATTTTTATTATTTTTCTTCTAAATACTTTGACTTAATAGCCTAATTTCTTTGGTTGTTCTCTTTACTAACTTTTTTTTTAAGATGTGGGGTACAAATTAGGGTTAGCTACATAAGTGATCATACAGGTAAAGTTTGGTACTCTTATTGATGTTATGTGTCCCCCCCCCCAAGCAGTGTCCCACTACTGCCAATCCCTTTCTTGTAGTATTATAACAAATGTTCAAGGTCTGCTTATGAGTGAGTACTTGTAATACTCAGTTGTTTCTGTGATAAATTGCTGAGTATTATAGACTCTAAGTCAATCCAAGTTGCTGCAAAGTTCATAATTTTGCTTTTCTTTATAACTGCATAATATTCCATCATGTAAATGTATCACATTTTCTTTATCCAGTCCACTTTTGATGGGCAGTATGGTTGGTTCCATGTTTTTGCTTTTGTGAATAATGCTGTAATAAACATGCATGTGCAGGTATCATTTTTGAAGAGTGATTTGAGTTCCTCTGAATATATTTCCAGAAATGAGATTGCTGGTTCATGCAAAAGGCTGATTTTTAGATCTTTTAGAAATAGCCACACTATTTTCCACAGAGGTTGTACTAGTTTACAGTCCCATGAACAATGTAGAAGTGTTCCCTTTTTCTCACATCTTCTCCAACATCTGTTGTTTTTAGACTTATTAATGATGGTCATCCTGACTGGAGTTAGATGTTATCTCAGTGTGGTTTTAATTTGCATTTCTTTGATGATTAGTGAAGCTACACATTTTTTCATGTATCTGTCGGCTGCTCATATATCTTTTTCTCAGAAGGTGTCTATTCATAGCTTTTGCCCATTTTAAATAGAGTTGATTGTTTTGTTTTGTTTTTTCCTTTTGGCATGCTTGAGTTCCTTGTAGATCCTGGGTGTTAGGCCTTTGTCAGATTAACAGCTGACAAATATTTTTTCCTCATTCTGTGGGCTGTCTTCCCACTCACTTGATAGTTTCTTTTGCTTTGCAGAAGCTGGAAAAGCTTGATGAGATCCCATTTGTTAATCTTATCTTTTATGGCATTCAATTTTGGAGAGGTGATCAATAACTGTTTGCCTATTCAAATTTACATAAGGATATTTCCTACATTTTCTTCTAGGATTCTTATAGTTTCAGGTTTTACATTCAGGTTTTTGATCCATTTAGAGTTTATTTTTGTGTATGGTGAAAGGTAGGAGTCCTGTTTCAGTCTCCTGCATGTGGTCAGACAGTTTTTCCAGCATCATTTACTGAATAGGTTCTCCTTTCCCCAGTGGTTGTTGGTGGAGGCTTTGTCAAACATGAGTTGATTGAGAAATTGAGGTTTTGCATCCAAAATCTTTATCCTGTTCCATTTGTCAGTGTGTCTGTTCTTGTACCAATACCAAGTTGTTTTGATTATTGTAGCTTTATAGTACAATTTGAAGTCCGGAAGTGTGATACCTCCTGCTTTGTATCTTTTGATAAGGATTGTTTTGGTTATTCATGATCTTTTATGCTTCCATATGAATTTCTGTCTTGTAGCCCCAGATCTGAGAAGAATGATGTTGGTAATTTAATGGGTATTGTGTTAAATCTGTAGATTGCCTTTGGTGGGATGGACATCCTAACAATGTTAATTCTCCCAGTTCATGATCATGGAATATTTTTCCATTTGTATGTGTCTTCTTTGATTTCTTTGAGCAGTGTTTTGTAGTTTTTGTTGTAATTATCTTTCACTTCTCTGGTTAGAAATTTACTAACTTTTTAAAGTAGAAACATATCTGTGATTTTAAATATTTTCTGTATTTTATAATATGAACTTCTCAATCTTCAATTGTTTTCTCTATTTTTTGCTATTGTTCACAATTATGTTGTATTTCTATTATCCCTGATTTTTAAAATTATAATTTACTTTGTCATTGTATTTTGACCTATATCTTTTTTTTTTTTTTTTTTTGAGTTGGAGTCTCACTCAGTCACCCAGACTGGAGTGCTGTGGCCACTCCCGGCCACCACACAGCCACCGCAGCCTTGACCTGCTGGGCTCCGGCGATCCTTCCACCTCAGCCTTCCAAGTAGCTGGAACTACAGGTGCGTGCTATCTTGCCCGGCTAATTTTTTTGATTTATTGTAGAAATGAGGTCTCGCCAAGTTGCCCAGGCAGGTCTCGAACCTGCGGGCTCAGGCAATTCACTCACCTCAGCCTCCCAAAGCGCAGGATTACAAGCTGAGCCACTGAGCCCGGCCTTGACCTATATCTAATGTAAAAATGTGGGTTTAAGTTTCTAAATACTTACATATTTTCTACATATTTTATTTTTGCTGATTTATAATTTAAATCGGTTGTAGTTAACGAACAATACATTATTAGTGGTATGAGAGTGAACCAGCCTTATTGACTTGAAAGAGCCCCTTGTCACATAATCAAATTTAAGCAAATTAAAATTGGATATACGATGAGAAACTAAAACTATTTCATATTTGTGTATTTTGCTTTGTTTGCTGTTTAAAAAGCTAATTTACATGTACAAGCAATGACTATCATATTCCAGTCTTTTAAACTTTTAGATGCATTTTATGACTCAGCCATGTAGTCCTTCATGGTCATGGTGATTTTTTTCATGTACACTTGAAAAAAATGTGCATCTCTATTCACAACAGCAAAAACATGGAACCAACCATGCTACCCATTGAAAGAGAACAAGATTAAAAAAAATGTGGTACATATACACGATGGAATATTACACAGACATAAAGAAAGAAAAAACTATGAACTCCCCAGCAACTTTTATGGACTTATCTATACTACTGAGTGATCTATCATAGAAACAAAGAATTGAATACCACATGTTCACACTCATAAGCAGACCTTGGACAATTATCATAATACTATAAGAAAGAGATTGGCAGTAGTGGGAAACTGCCAGGGAAGGGGAAGGCAGGATTGGGAGTAGTAGGAAACTGCCAGGGGAGGGAGGGTACATCTCAACAAGGGTACCTGCATAATAAACATTTGTATACCTATACCTCACCCTGTATTGTATTCCACTTCTTATTAAAAAAAAATGTGCATCTATGTGTGTTATACATAAGTCACTGGTTAAGACACTTTTTCCAGGTCTTTGATATATAAATATGTAACTTTTTGGATCAAATGTTAAGAGAGAACATTACATTTTCCAACAGTGATTGTGAATTTTTCAATTTCTCTTTCTAATTTTAACATATCCTTTTTTATTTTGTTAATAGATGTTTAAAATCTAATTTGTCTAATATTAATAGAATCATAGCAGTTTTATTTCAATACCTTATTACCTGTGTCTTTCTAAAGTGACTACTGTGTACAGACTACACTTAGAATTTGTTTTTCTGGACCTATCTAAAATTTCTGCCTTTTAATTGACTTTTATATTGAATTAATTATATTTAATTTATTATTGGTATATTTTGGTTTATGTCTATAATCTTGCGATTTGCTTTCTGAATTTAATTGCCTTTTCTTTCTGTTCTTCTAATTCTCTTTTGTGTTATGTGAATTTAATATTCAGTTTAAATATCTCTATAGGTTTTTTTCTACCCATTTTTACACACACTTTAAATTTATTTTAGGCATTAATATTATCTTATTAGAAACCACTTTACCTTAGTCATAATGCCACTTATGCAAAATGCAATATTCTTGACTATATAATTCTGCTTTCCCAATCATTTGTGTTATTATTTGTTTATTATTGTGTTATTATTTTGTTATATTATTTTTCCATTATTTGTTACTATTATTACATATTTTATCTCCAAATATTTCTTTAGCTCCCTATAAAAGACTATTTTTTTCTATTAAACAACCAATTGTCTTTTGAAGAAAAAACATAATTGTTTTATATTTGCCCACTTATTTAGCAGTTTCAGTGCTCTTCACTCTTTCTTTGGAACTGAGTTTCCATCTGATAGCATTTCCTTTTACTCTAAATAATTTACCTTAGCATTTTTCCCAGAATAGGTATGCTTGCAAATAATTCTTTCAATTTGTCCTTATAATCTGATTATGTACTTATTTCTCTTAACTTTTGAAGATGATTTTACTTTATTAAAATTAAATTTTAGCTGGACTCGGTGGCTCAGCCTGTAATCCCGCGCCATTGGGAGGCTGAGGTGAGTGGATTGCCTGAGCCCGTGGGTTTGAGACCCACCTGGGCAGCAAGACCTCATCTCTACAGTAAATCAAAAAATCAGCCGGGCATGGTACCACATCACATGCCTGTAATTTCAGCTACTTGGAAGGCTGAGGTGGAAGGATCGCCGGAGCCCAGCAGGTTGAGGCTGCGGTGGCCGGGAGCGGCCACTGCACTCCAGTCTGGGCGACAGAGTGAGACTCCAACTCAAAAAAAAAAATTAAATTAAATTAAATGTTAGAGTTTCATTTGTTTTTAAGACTTTAGGTATGCCTTTTGGCATTCGTTGTTTCTGATGAGAGGTCATTCATCATTCAACTCATTTTTCTTCTGTATTAAATCTTTTAGTTATCTTCAGCTACTTTTAAATTGCCCCTTTATCTCTTATTTTCAGAAGTTTTTCTGTAATGTGCCAAAGTTTTATATTTTTGTACTTTTTATGCTTTCAATTGGTTGATCTTCTTGGCTTTGTAAATGAACTGTTGAAATTAATTTAGTATGTGCCCAGTGATGTTACTCAAAATATTTTCTTTGCTCACTCTCTTTCTCCTTGTCTCTTGACCTCCACTACACTAATGAGACATTGCTTGATATTGTCCAAGTAGTTAGTTACTAAGGCCCTGGTTTTTCACCCATTATTTTTTTTTCTTCAGTCTGTTCTTATTGGATGAATTCTATTCATCTGTTTTCATGTTCACTAATAGTTAATTCTGCAGCATCCAATCTGATGTGATGTTCACCTATTGTGCTTTCCATTTCAAATATTACATACATGTTTGAATCCTGGAATGCCTGTTGTATTCTTCTTTATGGTTGTCATTTCTGTGATTCCCACATCTCCTTTTTATTTGTCTTTTCCATGAAGCCTTGGAACATACTTATTAAAAATTCTAAAATAGATGACCAAATGTGCTTGCTGCTATTTTCCTCATTTGCTGTTATCTTGGAGTATATTTGTTTCTTTTTTAAAATTTAAAACCTTTTAAATGTATTAAAGTTTAATTGATAACACTTAACTGATAACTTTTTTTTACTTCTTTGCAAGTTTGAATAATAATAATCTTTTTTTTTTGAGTCAGAGTCTCACCCTGTTGCCCAGGCTGGAGTACAGTGGCATGCTCACGGCCACTGCAACTTCAACCTGCTGGGCTCAGGTGATCCTTCCACCTCAGCCTTCCAAGTAGCTGGAACTACAGGAGTGTGCCACCACACCCGGCTCATTTTTTGATTTATTGTGGAGATGAGGCCTCACCAAGTTGCCCAGGCTGGTCTCAAACCCTTGAGCTCAGGCAATCTTCCCACCTTGTTCTCCCAAAGTGCTGGGATTATAGGCGTGAACCACTGCACCCAGCCAAATAATAATTTTTAATTGCACACTGCCCAAAATGACTATATGCTGTAGAGATATTGGCTTACTTTGAGTATTTCTCTGGCAGCCAGTTAACTTACTGGTGGGTCCTTTTGTTCCCGTTATATTTGATTTTACTCTTTGTTACAATGAACCTATTTGGGTTTTGATCCTAGTCCTAGAGTAGGACTCTTATCTAAAGGGTATTTATGGCCTTTCTCGGATCTTACATGAATGTCTGGCATGATCAGAGAGGTACACCCAGTCTGTATATGCTGGAAGTCTCTAAGCATGCTGCCACCTTTTGAATTGTCTTTCAACTTGAGGGCTTTTAACTAAGTGCCACAGAGTCTTCTTAGTCTGTACAAGACTAACACAGCCCTCAACCAAAGATCAGCCGCGAATTTCCACACCCCACACATTCCAGCCAGTTCAGCATCCTGGAACTCATATCTATGCCTATGTAGTGAGAAGACCATGCTGCTTAGGATCAAATAACCTGTAATTTTACTGGAAAATGCACATACAACAGAATGCTGGGCAATCACAAGGCTCGTCTCTTGGGTTTCTCTTCTGTCAAGGACCAAGTCTTATACTGCTTACTGTTCAGTGTCTGAAAATTGCTGCTCCATTTTACCTAGTTTTATAGTTATTTCAGTCAGAGAGCAAACCCAGTCTTATTTAACCTATCATGGCTAAAAAGCAAAGTCCTGGGATATGTTTCTTCTCATGTGGTGATCTGGCTATAAAAGCGCCAGATTCTTTTCTTTTTTTACATCAGTATGGCAGGAAGTTTAAATTAATATATATAGGCCTGCTTGCTTTATAGCCAACAAATCTAAGGTCATGTGATCTTCAGTTGCAATTAAGACCCAAAAACTAATCATTATTTCTATATAGGAGACACAGTTGTTGTTCGTTAATGGTGATTGTATCACCCCTGGATAGATATGCTTTATCTTTGATTCCAACTTGTCTGGTACAGCAAATTACAAATTTAGTTTTTCCACTTACACTCTGTTGTATGGTATGACAGATTTTTGTTGAACTTATACACATAATTACATTACCATAACAAATGGGGCATTCTGTATAGTAGGTTTATGGAGAAGGCCGATCAATGTCTACTGCAATTTTAGCAGATACATTTATAGATTTCACCAGTGTTCCTATCTATAAACATAGTATAATTATTAATAGATTCTCATCTATAAATTATTGCAACTGGTATAATTCAATATTAATATGAGTTTAACCCAATATCATCTCATATAAGTTTCTAGTGAGGCTGTAACAAAGTTTTATAAACAGAGGGATTAAACAATATAAATTTATTCACTAAGGCTAGAAGTTTAAAATCAAGGTGTTGGTAGAGTTATACTCTACCTGGAGGCTGTATGAACAGCTCTTTCCTTGCCTCCCTCTAGCTTCTGCTGGTTGCTGCCAATCCTTGGTGTTCCTTGGCTTAGAGATGCATCACTCCAATCTCTGCACCACTGTTACATAGTCTTTTCTTTGTATTTCCTCTCTGTGTATCTGTGTCCAAGTTTTCCTCTTCTTATAAGGACACCCGCCATTGCACTTACGACCTACTTTAATGCAGCGTGACCTCATATGACTTTATTACTTCTGCAAAGCCCCTTTTTTCAAACAGTCACATTCACAGGTTCTAGGTGAACGTGAATTTTGCAGAGTCACTATTCAGTCCAATACAGCCTATGGAAAGATAAATGTGAGTTCTGTCATCTTAAATCATTTTAAAGCATTCATATAAATTACATACATTTAATTTTCCTTAAATTCTCTTCAGATCCCTCTCTTCAAATAGCTATTCATAATTTTTTTTAATTTTCTACATGATATTCTTTATGTAATGGTAGATATAGAAAACATTTTATGTTTCTGAATCTGATTTGGAGTGTCCTGTTATTTTTTGTTGCTCTTTATAAATGTGCATCAATTTCTTGCTTCTAAAATTGGGTCATCTTTATACATACTTTATGCATATTATTTCTATGACACTTGAGGGGTCAGATAAAATAGGATAGCATTTGAAAAAGGACTCATTGATATTTGTACAAACATATTTTACAAACACATTTTACAAAAATGAAGCAAGAAAAAAAGAGGGTTTTGCAACTTTATAAAAAAAAATAAAATACTAACAATAATACCAACAGTATTTCAAGACAAACATATATAGTCAGATGTCCCCAACAATTTCAGTTCCCAAAATGTCTTCTATAATAATGTGTTATTCCACTCATCTTGTGTAAGCAATTTATTTTAGGCATTTATATGCTTCTGGACTGGAATCCTCCTGAAGCCAAGCTATTCATTTGTCCTACTTAGTTATTACAGAGCAAGTGCCTATATAGTTAAGTGGGTGCCTTAGTGATTTTTTTTTTTTTTTTGCATTTCCACTAACACAAGGTCATGTTGCAGCATAAATCAAACGTTTGGCAAAGTTTGTCAAATATGGCATCTGTTTCATTTACAAGCATGTACAATCATTATGTCAATTATAAATTAAAAAATAAAAATTATGTTCCTCATTTTTTATCCGTATTGTTTTCATGATTTGTTTTATTTTGTATAGATAGGATCTCACTTTGTTGCTCTGGCTAGTCTCAAACTCCTGTCCTCAAGCAATCCTTGGTCTTCCAAAGTACTGGGGCCACAGGCATAAGCCACTGTGCCGGATCAGTGATTTATTTTGAGTTATGCATTTTTTGACAAGAACACTGTAGAAGTGATGTTTTGTCCTTCTTAATGCATCAAGTCAGAAGGAACATGTCGATATGTCTGTTATTGATGTTAATTTTGAATACTGGATTAAGGTGGAATCTAAAAATGTTTTTCCAATGGAAAGTTAGCATTTTTTAGTTTGGTAATTGATAAGGTTTTGCAGGGAAATATTTTATAGCTACGTAAATATGCTGTTTCTCATCTTACTTTCACCCATTAATTTTAGCAGGTACTGATAATTCTTGTCTGCAGCAATTATTACTATGGTGTTTCATATGTATATATATATGCAATATTTATATATATAAACATTACCTATTCTTACATTTCATGCATTTTATTTTATATATTTTTTATCATTAAAGCTTACTATTTTGAACTTACTATCTGACACTTTAATAAATAATATAGACATAGGCATAATCAAATTATAGCTTCAGTCTGGTCACATTTATGGTCTAGCTATATGTCTATATTTGTAGTTAGATATGAGATTTACATTGTCAAATTTCCAAAAGCAGTAAAGCAGTAATATTAAAATCCTTATTGTACTGTATTGTGGCTATCCAATGACTTGAAAATAAGAAATATATTATGATGCTTCTTTTTAAACTCATGAATATTCTTTGATGTTTTATAATTTCTTCTTATTTTTGTTTATGCAAATTCTATACCTTTACATTTCAACAAATAATTTTAATTCTTGCTGCCCTTTAATCATAAGTATTCCCACTCTTTCTGTTTCATGTCCTATCACACTGTCAAAAGCTTCTAGAACAATGTTAAGTGGTAACAGTATATTTTTATTCTGCATCTGGTTTTATCAAAAATAATTATTTCACTGTTAAATATGAACATGACTGTTAGTCTAAGCCAACATCATTTATTATGTTGAGAAAATATATTCTATAGATAACAACTGGCGTTGGATCAACCATTCAACTTCCAATCTATCACCCCTTTCTAGTTTTGAAGACCCCAGTTGTGTGAATCATGATGGGAGGTATCAACCCACCTCCCAGCAAGGAGACTAAATAGAGACATTCTCCGTACTCTGCCCAGGAGCAGGGACTCATGACCTAGGACTGATCTACCAGATGTCCCCACCCCACACATAGAATCTTGGTGAGTGCCACAAAGTCAATGAGTTGTAGTACACAGTGATGACAGTAGCAATGACTCTTCGGTGTCAAAAGATTTCAAGGACAGGTGGGAACAAAGCTGATGTTGGGAATGAGGAAAATAAACCTTTGCACAGTTAGCTTTCATACAAGGCAGAAGACAATTCATATCACACAAAGATACTGCAGGAGGACTGCTCAGGAGATACAATCATTAGTATACAGAGATGAGAGAAAAAGCTTCACAGAGGAATAGCATTGAAAATAGAGAAGAAAAGAGAAAAATTATCTTAGTCTACTTATTTAAAATATCTTCATTTTTTTTGTTGTGTTAAAAGTTGTTGCCATATTAAAATTAGCCCAGTTAGTTGCCCATGCAATGTGATGATTTAAAGATACCAACTTTTGATACTGATTGCCACAAATCACGTCTGTCTTTTTCTTAGCATATTTATTAAATGCCTTACATTATAGTTTGCCTGCTCTTCAGAGAGAAAATGAACACAGAAATGCTATGCTCATAGATAATTCTTCACATGGTCATTTTTGATTAATTTCAGAGAACTCAATGACATATTAAACAATGCCAGTTAGGTTTTTTTTTAGGGACACAAGACTGTTTCACTACCATGTAAATTTTTAAAGACATAAATGCTATAATCATTTTTTATCTCCTTTAGAATCAGCATTTTGGTTTTCCTAGAGTAAGTACCAGTAATGTCATGGCAAGTGGGTTATGAAACCCCATATCGCCCACTGAAGCGAATAGAGTAAGGTCACAAACTCCACAATATTCTTGATTCTCTCTTTTCCTAATTAAAACTGTTCAGAGAACCCATCCGAACTGCTGCTCTTGAATTTTAATCATTGTTCTTTGCCTTAGATATTGGCTTCTTGTTGTCAACAGCAACTGCGGAGTCATAGCATCTGTTTATTTTGTATTGGGGTAGTGATCCCAATTTAAAATGTGATGCTTTCCCACTGTTTATGCATTGCCATAAGCCATCTATCCAAAAGAATTTATCAAAATCACTATTATTTATCACTTATTGTCAAGTACACCATCACTCACTACACTGAAGATCTATTCCAGATGAATAATTCAAAGTATGTAAGCCACATTTTGCATAGCTTATAACTGACCAGTTTTATTTGCTCTTATACTGCAACGATCATAGTGCAGGCATGCTTATCTTAGGAGTTTTGCAATGTCAGAGGTCCTAAGAATCCTATTTTGTATGAGAAGCCACAGTGTCTATTGGGATAAATAAAGAATTAACTATAAAGCCCAGAGTTTATCCTCGGAGCTCAAATAATAATGAGAGAGACAAAAGATACTCCAGCGTCTTACAGCCATACAGCCCAAGCCAAACATGCACAGACATTGCATCATATTATATGGCATCCTAATTGTGCAGAAAGCCAGAAGGCATGAGAGTGAGTGATTAGTTGCAGAAGCCTGAGCAGTAGACACAGTAACAGCAAAAGAAAGAATAGGCAAAGAGAAACCCCAATATCATCACTCAACTAGAAATTAATACCAAGACTTCTCGGGGGGAGCATTTTGTATCTTTTAGAATGGAAGGAACATAAGGATTTTTAGATTAAATTCCAGTAACCATCCCAGTGCAATGTTCAGGAAAATTAGAGGAGAAGGGTTGGTTCAAAGTGAAGGACTACCAGTAAGTGTTTAAAGTCCACATTATACCTTGATTCTGAGGATTAAATTTTTCTAATATTTCACATTCTGCATATCTACTATCTATGAAGTAATGGAATTAATATATGCCTAATGATCACAAAACATCTAACAGCTTAATAAAAATGAAGTCCGTCATGATCAACTATTAATTAACTGTGTATTTTAGCATTACTAACATTACCGAACCATTTCTGCCAGCTTTGACAGATAGGTGCTATATTCATATTATGGTTAACGTCCACATCAGCAACCCACGACAGATATTTACTTCCTGTTTGTCTATAACTGGTTCATTCTTCAAAAAATGGCAGTCTCTTCTTTCAGAAACGGTATGTCTTCCAGCACAGCCTGGTGGTTTTCACAATGGCCTCCATGTTCATATAGAATCTTAATATTTTGATCACAACAGATTGATGCAGGAGTGAGCATCTGACCTTTGCAAGAGCCATCAGAGAATGTCCTCAAGATTTTCTTGATTAGGACCAAGGAAGGCAGTCAGTCAACTTCTAGAAGTGAAAGCTATGAAATGAGAGGTCTGGAAACTTCAAGAGTGCCTGCTGCACATGGTGGCTGTGAGGAGGAATGATGCTGATGTGCAAAGAGAAGATAGGATGGGAAATGAGAGGGCAGCCATGACATCCAAAGCCCCTGGATCCAGCACTACCTGGGGTCCACTGATATCTTTTTATTATCCTGTGGTTTTGTCGTTCTATACCTTTTAAGGGAACCATAGGTCAGAGATTTATATATATATAAGTTTCTATCCATTGTAACCAGCAGTCTTTCCTAATTCTCCTCCTCTTCAACATCTTCTGCTTTATCCCACAGTTGATTAGTTCAGGACCCCAACCCCACTCTCAAACAATACCAATAGCCCTTAAAACTCACCGTCCTGCCTCTAGTAGACCACCATTTCAATTCACGATCCATAATATAGCAAGAGAGAAATTTCACAAAATGAATCGTATCATGTTGCATCTTGCACAGAATATTTAGTAGTTTCTAAATGAGACAATTGTCATCATTTTGAATGCCTATCACCTTAACTTCCTCTCAGGAAGGCACAGGGAACAGTGGCAGACACTTTTTTCCTCATGTTTCCTAGTATCCATGGCAAAGTTTAGCTGGTGGAATATCCCACCCAGGAAAATCAAACATGTGCCTCTAAGGGAGTACCTGTTAGACTCTTCAATGTCAGGCCGGGTGTGGTGGCTCAGCCTGTAATCCGAGCACTTTGGGAGGCCGAGGAGAGAGGATTGCCTGAGCCTGGGGGTTCGAGACCAGCCTGGACAACTTGGTGAGACCCCCTCTCTACAATAAATCCCCAAAACTAGCTGAGCATGATGGCGTGTGCCTGTAGTTCCAGCTACTTGGAAGGCTGAGGTGGAAGAATCACGTGAGCTCAGCAGGTTGAGGATGCAGTGGCTATGAACGTGCCACAGCACTCCAGTCTGGGCGACAAGAGTGAGACTCCAGCTCAGAAAAAAAAAAGAATCTTCAGTGTCAGGGTTCTGCATTAGAGTCCCTAAACAGCAGTAGTAATAATACTATTAGCTGAATTCTTTTTGTCCAGCTTTATTGACATGCAATTGACAAAAATTGTACAAATTATAGTGTACAATGTGATGACTTGATATATGTATACATTGTGAAATAATTACTACAATCAAACTAATTAGCATATCCATCTCCTCACATAGTTGTATATGTCTGGGGGATGGTGTGTGTTGAGAGGAATTCTAACCAGCCCCTTCCTGTGATTGAACTTTGGCTGTGGTCTTGCCCTCATCCTCTATTGGTCCCTGTCCTTATTCTGTGCCTGATTCTCTGGCACTTTCTTCCAAGTACATGAATAACATGAGCAAGTTGCTCTTAATGGTTCTCTAGTACTATGTCAGAGCTCTCGGTTACCTTGTCATTAAGTGCTGTCTGGGAAATATCTCCCTCATCCAGCTTCGCAGCAAGAAGGAATGAAAGGCTACTGTGGACGCCTACCATCTGACCACATCTTCTGACAGGAGGAATCTGGAGTCTGGAAGGATGTACTTTAAAATCCAATGTGCACCCAAGCCATATCCATCTAATTAGATAAGAGGAGAGGATTATAAATTATGCTAGGAAATACACTGTTAAACTGCTGACAGATCAGAACACCAATTTTTTTAGATTCCCTTTGATAAAATTAAGAATAGGAGTAATTTTTTGAGCACCTTTCCCAAATCATTGTCCTGCCAGATGGCTTCACTGCAAAACAGATTAATTCTGTTCACAAAGCAGTATTTAGCTCTTCCAGAATTTTAAAAACATTTTAGATTTGTCTCACCTCCTATTATTTTTTTTACTTTTGTAAACTTTCTTCCTCATTAAAACTTAACTAAGTATTTATATGACTTTTCAGTCATATAAAGTAAAAAAAACTTTTTATTTCAAAGAATATCGCATTTTCTCTATCCTTTTTTAATCAAATAACTACTCTTCCTTACTATGTCAAGAAAATGTACTCTTGGCTCTTTATTTCTTATTAGTTATAATCAACCTACTATAAGAATTATTTAGGTTTTAATCACTTTAAAGTATTTTCAGATAGGGATTTTTAAAAATGTTTATTTTATTGGAGTCCAACCATTTTTACACTGCTTAAATTAGAAATGTCTAAGCCGGGCTCGGTGGCTCAGCCTGTAATCCCGCGCCTTTGGGAGGCTGAGGTGAGTGGATTGCCTGAGCCCGCGGGTTCGAGACCCGCCTGGGCAGCGAGACCTCATCTCTACAATAAAAAAATAAAAAAATCAGCCGGGCGTGGTAGCGCGCGCCTGTAATTCCGGCTACTCGGAAGGCTGAAGCGGAAGGATCGCCAGAGCCCAGCAGGTCGAGGCTGCGGTGGCCGGGAGCGGCCACTGCACTCCAGTCTGGGCGACAGAGTGAGACTCCAACTCAAAAAAAAAATTAGAAAAGTTTTTTGATACTACCTGCAAAAGAAAAAAAAGTATTTTACTAGAAAAAATGTAAAATCAAAAGCCAGTTAACATAAGACTCACAATTGTTTGATATTCTTTAAAAAGAAGGGAAAATAATGACATTAATAAGTGCATTATTTATATGAGAGGTGGTGGATGTGTTAATTAGCATGACTGCGGTGATCACTTCACTGTGTGATTGTGTATGTATGCCAAACTTAACACTGTACACGTTAATATCCAGTAGTTCACCCTGATTCATGATTTACCTTTCTGTGGTTTTATTTACCCACAATCAACCACAGTCTGAAAATATAGGTAACCATTGTACAATACAGTAAGATAATTTGATAAAGAAAGCACATTCACATAAATTTACAAAAAAAAAAAAAAAACAGGTCTCACTCTGTCACCCAGGCGGTAGCGCAGTGGCACCATCACAGCTCACCACAGCCTCAACCTTCTGGGCTCAGGTGATTCTTCCACCTCAATCTCCCAAGTAGCCGGGACTGCATGCACACATCACCATGTCTGCCTAATCTTTTTTTTTTTTTTTTTTTTTTTTTTTTTTTTTTTTTGCTATGTTGCCTAGGCTGATTTGAACTCCTGCCCTCAAATGAATGTCTTGCCTCAGCCTATCAAAGTGTTGGGATTGCAGGTGCAAACCACTGCCCCCTAACCCCCATAACTTTTATTACAATATATTGCTCTAGTTGTTCTATATCAGCACCTATTATTGTTTCTAATCTTTTATTGTGACTAATTTATAAATTAAACTTTATTGCATAGGTATATATGTACCAGAGAAAAACATAACAGATGTAGAGTCCTGCGCTCTTTGGTTTCAGGCATCCAGCAGAAGTCTTGGAATGTATTCAAGATAAGAGGGAACTACTGTTTGCAACATCTCTTTGTCAATTATACTTCAATAAAGCTGATTAAATTTTTTAAAGAAATGTATTATCTCTATGGAGGCATGTGAATAAAATCTCACATTTGAATAATACTCTGAAGCAGAGATGTTACTAAAAATCTAGATGAGAAAAATTAAGGAATAAAACCTAAAAATATACAATGCACTAGCCAAACTCTTCATGTGTATTTTTGACTTATGATCTTACCCCTAGGAAGAATGTCCTCTCATTTCCTCTTTTTATTTTGAGTGGCTTTTACATTCTTAAAAATTCTACATTTGTTCACATCGATCTTCTCTTCTAGACCTTTAATGCATGCTCTTCCCACGGTTCAATAAGTACATGTTTTCTAGGGACATGGTTCTCGGAAGTTTTTCCTTGAAGATTTAAATACCTGGGAGGGGAAAACTTCTTAGTTCTTCACAGTGGACAGTGTTTGTCCTTTTGGGTTGTTGCAACATGGACCAGAGTTTAGCCTCTCCCGTTTCTGAGTGGTCTCCTTTCCCTCAGATTTGTTGATAAGAAATTCCCAGACTTGCAAACTTCTTCATCTAGTTTTCTCTCTGGTTCCTAAATAATGTCACAATTTTAGTTGTTTGAACAAAATCTCTCACATCTACCTCGGGAAAACCCTTATCAATTGAAGAAACTGGTACTTGTTTCTTAACATTTTATTTGAAAGCCACAAAAGGCTCCTGAAAAAACAAAATCAAAACTACTTTTTTTTCCTTTTTCAATTTTAAAGATGTGGGGTAGAATTCAGGGTTAGGTATACAAATGTTCATTATGCAGGTACTTATGTTGATGAAGTTCATGTAAAACCTCAAACTATAAGAACCTTAGAAAATGCAGGAGAACTACTTTTTTACTTACCCTAAAATTTCCTCAAATTCCATTCAAATCCCATTTTATTTGAAGTCTTTACCAAATACAACAGAAGGTATTTCTACTGGCTTTCTCTAGATGTAACACTGCTTGTCTGAGCAGTTCCTCAGCTCTTACCACAGGCTTAAATATATTGCTTAGTTACTTTTAGATGTCTGTCCATTCATTGCAATTTCCCAGGATGATGTTTTTTGTTTTGTTTTGTTTTTTGTAGAATTATGCCCAACATCTAAACATACAGTAAATTTCTAATAAATATCTGCGAACTGATTATTCTTTGCCTTAACGGGCAAACTGAAGAAAATAGATTTTTCTCAAAGATAACAGGCAGATTGCACAGTAAAATATAGTTGATAAAATATTGCTCATAAACAAAAGGACACATTTTCTCAGAAAGAAACTTTCACAGGAGGTTAATAATAACCCTGGTTGGAAATCTAAAACATTGTGACGTTATATACCAGACGTTTTCAGGAGAACTTACTGTGTCTTTGCATTGCAAGATCTTCCTGGTATTGGTATTGGGAAATGTATTTCAATAATTAGCTTCTGCTCTAGTATGTTAAATGTATGGCTCTGCTAAAAAAAAAAAAAAAAAAACTGCCAATGTGGACTTTTGTAAAATATTACAAGGGTAAGTCCTTTCTGTTGGATGTCAGAAAAATTAAAATCACAGGAGTGCTGACTCAAGAAGAAATAGAATGTTTGAATAAATTTATCACCATTGACAAAATTGAGCCAGTAATTATACAATACTTCCCATTCATTGTCTGATGAATTTGCAGGTGAATTTAACAAGACATTATAAGGAACAGAGAACTCCAAATTCACATAAAATTAGAACTCTTCATTTTCTCTTTTAATAAGGGACTTTAGCTACTGTTCAGAAATTTTGGAGATTTTTTTTTTTGCAATCAGTGTTTGTAACTGAGATCTATACATTTAAAAGAAAGATATATCCGTTTCAGCATTCAGAATACAATTGGATGTATCTATGCTGCTAAGGTGAAGGCATTTCTCTATCATGAAATGACAGAGGTAAAGCAACATTTCTGGTCACTATTATGCGTTTATTCCTACTTTTATAAGTTGTAATTTTTGCTTTATGAAAATTTATGCTATGATAATTTGTGCTTAGGAAAGTATATATATTCTCTTTTAGTTATGAATCGTGTTATTTAACATTTTTGAGTGTTATCCTTGTTTTAAAAGTGGTTTTTAGCCTAAAGACGACCTAATTTTATTATGCTTGTGGTCTCTACTAAGGAATTTTAATTGTCTACTTATCTACCTCTGTATTTTTCTCTATTTATTTATTTACTGGTATTTGCTTGGCATGCATTTGCTCATTCATTATTTTCATCCTTTTTGAATATTCTGTTTAAAAGTGTTTTATTATGACTTCACAAGCAGGATTTTTTATCTCTACTCATTTGCATTTATATGTTGGTATTACATTGGTTACATAATTATTTCGAACTTTCTGTTGATAGATTTTTAAAATATTCATGCAGCCTGTTCATTGGGGTGTTATGATTTTGCATATATGTCTCTATGTATAGAGAGATACACAGAACTATTTTTGTATATTTTTCCTTATACGAATAAAAATTTTATCCTACAAGTAAGTCTTCTTGATCTTTCACTGTATGTTGGTGATAGCTGTTCTTTCTAATCTTCCTTCTGATAATGCCTTTATTGCTTGTATTTCTTATGTTTTGCTTTACACTTCTTTTCTGAGCTCTAGCAGCTATCATTTTATTTCTTTTTACTGTTTTGCCATCTCTTACATGAAATCTTGATTTCCACCCTTGTGTTCTTATTGCATATACACAAACTTTTTATTTTATTATTATTTTGTTAAGTTTTTTGTGACATGCTTAGGTATGATTTCTTTCTGCTTATTCTAAAAAAAATTCTGGTAAGAGCTTTTTCTTGTTCATTTTTTAAAATTTGTTTGTTTATATAGTTTATTATTTAGAAAAGTCATTTCACTGTTCAAAAAAGGGGGGTTATTGATATTTTGAGTGTAAAACATTTTCTTGAGAGACACCACTCAATGCCAGCAGCACCCCTCAGCCATGGTGACACCCAAAACAATCACCTCAACACTTCTGTACATCCTTAAAGGGAGTTAGAGTCACCCCTAATTGAAAAATACCAACATAGATTGTTATTCCTAGACCAGACTGTTAATAGACACTATCACAGCCCCTTTTTATAAATAACATTGAAGAAAGTGAGTTTTCCTTATGCAAATATTTGTGGAAAACTTGCATGGAGGAAGGCTCAGAAGCCTGCCTAGCTAGATGGAAATTTTCCGATAAGACAGGTTTTACATGCATGTCTGTTAAACATTTACTTCTACCAAATCAATGGGAAGAAAAAAGTGTATGGGTTTTTGAAATGTAAAGACTCTCTTTTCATTCCACTGAGTTATTGTTTGTCTGGTTTAGCCTTGATTTCTCTGCTCTATGGAACCAACCCAAAACCAGGAAACCTCTAGCCAAAAGCTAATGCTGCCTTCTCACCATTACAAAAACGAATTTAGCTTTCACCTCAGTATGTGTTCTGTCCTTTCAGAAGTACCATATAATCGGCCGTTTCTGAGATTTGCAATCATTTCATCTTCTCTCAGCACAAAATTGCCTCTGCACCACATCATTTCTATTTTCTCCTAAGTGCATCTGTTCTTGGACTCCAGAGCTTTGGCCACTTTTTAACCTGGGGAGAAGGGGTTGAGATTTAAACGGTCTCTTCTTGCACTGAAAATGGAATTTATTAATTCTTGTTTTGTTCTGTATCTTTAATCAGTTAGATGATTTGAGTGTTTTCCTAGTTTCCAGAAAGATACAGTTTAAATGATGAATTTATATATTCATGTTGGGGAAGTTTTCCTCGTGTCCGTTGCCATGGAACTGTGCATTTATCCCCACTATCATTGTTAGAATACAATTCTTTCCCTTTGACTTTCATCTCAGCCACACAACTAGCTGCATTTAATGGAATGTGGATGGAAAGGACATTCTGCCATTTCCAAGCATACACCTTCAAAGTCATTGCACCCTTCTTGCTCTCCTGTGCCCCGACATTTACATGAGTAGGGGTGCCTTTGAGTCACTATGTCATGGTTGCCTCTGCCACACAGGTCTCAGGGTAAATTCATGTAGTATAGATGAGAATTAGAACCCAATCCCCAATGATAAGCCAAGTCCAGTCAGATCCAGAATTTTTAGCAGAACCACCTATGTGAGCTCCGCATTGATCAGTTGAACTCTAGCTGATTTTAGAATCATGAGCTTGAAAATAAATGCCAATATCTTATACCACTGAGTTTAGAGACAGTTTGCTACATGACATTATTGTATTGCTGAAGAAAACACACATTCAAACTAGAAGGTCTCTATTTTCTTTTGAACCCTGCAATCAGAGTTTCAGCCATACCACTTCACTTAGGTAGCTCATTTCTGGGTGAACAAAGTTTCTTCACTTGAATATCAGGTACCTATATACTTTTATTTCCTTTTTTCATTAAACCCATTTCATTTTCTTTATCGATTCATTCTTATCTTTTAACCCAGTGTACAAACTTCTTCATTTTTTATTCACCCCCATATGCTAGGTAGTCTCATTCAGTGCCATGAGTAAATTTTATCTATACATTGATATCATTTCAATAACTAATTATAGCCCCAACCTTTCCTCTAAACTCTATATCAGTATAGCCACATTCTTTTTCATATAGACAGTTTCATTTGGATAGCTATCCAACTGCTCAAAATTTATATAAACAAACCTCCTGATTCTGGATTCAGATGGCTGACATGAGGCAACTTGAGTATCTCATACAGTATAAATCAAGATAGAGAGAGCTTCCTCAGCACACAGAGAGAAATGGATCCAGCAGCTCACCCCACAAGTCTCCAAAGGAGTGATAATAACTATTTAGGTCAAAAAAGAAGGAAAAAATGCACAACCTGGCCTGGAACTGGCTGGACTTGCCTGCACGACCACAGTCTACCACAGCCTCCAGACACAATAGAGAAGATGAGTAAATCCAGGAATTCTGTGCTCCATGTAGGGCTCCTTGAGTCTCAGGATACCCCAGTACCTCAGAGCAAACCCCCCGCCCCACAGCCATGCTCTGCCATAGTGTGGTGCTGAAAAAATGCCTTGAGCAGCACCAGAGGCCATTTCCTAGGAAGTCAACCCTTGCAAGGTGGAAAGACTGATTTCCAGGGGGCTTGAGAGGAGCCAGACCCAAGGGTAAACTCCAGAGCTGCAAACAGTTTCTGGCTGGGTGGGTTGTCTCAGAATACCTAAGCATTTGAGTCCACCTGCACCTTGATATTCAGATCAAAGATTGTCAGTGGCCAAGGTGGGAGCTGGGTAGGATGGGTTCCATAGCAATCTCTCATTCCTCTTGTGAACTGTTCTCTGTCTGCTATGTACCATGTTACCACAGTGGTCTGGGATTTCCTCCTAATCCCCACTGGGGCAGTTAAGAGTGCTCACTTGTGGAATGCTTCATCTCCTTTCTCCTGAAATACTCCAGAAGGTTAAAATCATACAGAGCACTTAGAAATACCCAGAGCTCTGCCCTTGGTCTAGGCTGGCAGGACACTTCTGTGGAGCAACACTCACCAAAGAGAAGCCCTACAGTCACCACCTTAACTGGCTTTCTCCCACAAGCACCACCTCCTGCCAGAGGTCAACAGTGCACTCACCATATCAGATACAATACCTCAGCTTTGGGGATGGCCAGGTCCTAAGTGCCAGCCAACAGCACTTTCCAAGACACTCCAGCCACTCTATATCATGAGTCAGGGCAGGTGCACAGCACAGGGATGCCACAGCTAATAATTGAGAAACTCACCACACCAAGGTAATATACTAAGGGAATTCTACAGCGCCTATGTCAGCCCCTGCCAACCTCAAGTAAAAAGAAATCCTCTACCCAAATAAGAAGACACAAGAAAAATAATTCTGACTATATGAAAAAACAATTCTCCAACACCTCCAAAAAACCACACCAACTCTTCAGGAATGAACCCTAGCCAAAATGAAATTTTTGAAATTCCAGACATAGAATTCAAAAGACTGATGATAAATTGGTTAATGAAATTCAGGAGAAAATTGAAAACAAACATAACGAAATTTTTATAAAAAACCATTCAGGACATAGATGAAAAATTTTCCAAAGATATAGACACCAAAAAAAAAACCATAAATTCTGGAAATGAAAAGAAGTGCTTAGAGAAGTACAAAATGCAGTGAAAAGTTTTACCAGTGGACTAGAACAAGCAGAAGAAAGAATCTCAGAACTTGAAGACAAGGCTTTTAGATTAATCCACTCAGATAACAATAAAAAAAGAATCAAGTGGACAAAACAAAGTCTCCAAGAAATAAGGGATTATGTAAAACATCCAAGCCTAAGAATTATAAGTTTTCCTGAGGAAGAAGAGAAAGCAACAGGTTTGGAAAACTTATTTGAAGAAATAATAGGACAAAACTTCCCTGGCCTTGCTAGAGACTTAAATATCCAGATACAAGAAGCCCAAAGTACCACCAGAAGATTCATTGTACAAAGGCCGTCCCTTAGCTGGGCATGATGGCACATGCCTGTAGTTCCAGTTACTTAGAAAGCTGAGGCAGAAGGATCGCCTGAGCCCAGCAGGTTGAGGCTGTGGTGGCTGTGAGCATGCTACTGCAATGCAGCCTGGGTGACAGAGTGAGACTCCGACTCAAAAAAAAAAAGTCATCACCAAGACATGTAATCATCTGACTATGAAAAATTAATGAGAAGGAAAGAATTTTAAGGGTAATGAGACAAAAGCATCTAATAACTTATGAAGGTAAACCAATCAGACCAATAGCATTCTCAGAAGAAACCCAACAAGCCAGAAAGGATTGGGGCCCCATTTTTAATCTCCTCAAACAGAATAACTGTCACCCAAAGATTTTGTATCCCAAAAACTAAGTTTCATAAATGTAGAAGAAATGAAGTCCTTTAGAGACAAGCAAACTCTGAGGGAATTTGTCACCATTAGACCAGCTCTACAAGAAATATTCAGAGGAGTCCTAAATACTGAAACAAGAGGTCACAATAAAAAAAAATGTTGTAAATCATAAAGTTCACAGGCTTTATGGAACACCAACACAAATAAGTTAAAGCAACCAGATAACAACCAGTATGATGAATAGAATAGTACATTACATATCATTATTAACTCTGAACTTAAATGATCCGAATGCCCCACAAAAAGGAATACAGAATGGCAGAATGGATTTTTTAAAATCTTAAACATATGCTGCCTTCTAGAGAACCACTGAAGTCATAAAGACACTTATAGACTCTAGGTTAAAGAGTAGGGAAAAATAGTCCATGCAAATGGAAACCAAACATGAGCAAGAGTAGTCATTCTCATATCAGATCAAACATATTTTAAATTAACCCTAGTTAAAAAAAAAGACAAAAATGGGTATTATATAATAACAAAGGATTCAATCCAATGAGAAAACATAACAATTTAAAATATATATGTGCCTAACACTAAAACCCCCAGCTATATAAAACAAATTCTACTACACCTTAAAAAGGAGATAGACAGCAATGAAATAATAGTGGAAAACTTCAACACCTCTCTGACAGCAATAGACAGATGATCAAGACAGAAAGAAACATTGCAGTTAAACAAGACCCTAGAGGAAATGGAACTAACAGATATATATAGGACATTCCACACCAAAACTAGAGAATATACATTTTTCTCATCAGCACATGGAACACTCTCCAAGATAAACCATATGATAGGCCACAAATCAAGTCTCAATAAATGTTTTAAAAATCAAAATAATATCAGTCACCATCTCAGACCACAGTGGAATAAAACTAGAAATTAATGCCAAGAAGAACTTGCAAAACCAAATAAAAACATGGAACTTAAACAATTTGCTCCTGAATGATCCTTGGGTCAATAATGAAATCAACAAGGAAATTTAAAAATTCCTTTAAATAGATAAAAACAATGAAACAAGTTATCAAGACTTCTGGGACATAGCCAAAGTTGTGTTCGGGGGAAATTTTATAGCACTTAAGGGCTACATTAGTAAGACTGGAAGATCACTTATTCACCGCCTAATACCACTTCTCAAGGAACTGGCAAAACATGAGCAAACAAAACCCAAAACTAGCAAAAGAAAAGAAATGATGAAGATCAGAATAGAACAAAATAAAATTGAAATTTAAAAAATGCAAAATGAAACAAAATTTAGTTATTTGAAAAAATAAGCACAATTGATAGACCACTAAGTACATTAATTAAGAAATGAGGAGAGAAGACTCAAATTAGCTCAATCAGAAATGAAAGAGGAGACATTACAACTCATACGACAGGAATTCAAAAATCATTAGAGATTCTTAATGACACTTCCATGAAACAAACTAGAACATGTCCAAAAAATGATTAAATTTTTGGAAACAGACAATCCTCCAAACTTAAATCAGGAAAAAACATAAACCCTGAATTGACCAATAACAAGTAGCGCAATTGAAACAGTAATTCGAAGTCTCCCAACAACAAAAATAAGTCCAGAACCTTATGGACTTACAGCTGAATTCTACCAGACCTTCTAAGATTGGTACAATTTTTACTGGAGCTATTCTACAAGATTAAAGAGGAAGAAATTCTTCCTAAGGCATTCTAGGAGGCCAGTATCACTCATACTAAAGCCAGGAAAAGACCAAAAAAAAAAAAGAAAGAAAAAAGAAAACTACAAACCAATATCCCTTATGAACATAGATGCAAAAATCCTTAACAAAATATTAGCAAACTGAATACAACAGCACATTAAAAAGTAATAATGGCCATGTTTTCTTAAACTTTCACCCCCTCCTCTCCTTTGGAGAGGTGAATTTTCTCTCTCTCTCTCTCTCTCTCTCTCTCTCTCTCTCTCTCTCTCTCTAATTTAGTTTTTGAATAAACTATATTTCCTAATCTAAAATAATAATAGTAATAATAATAATAATAATAATATACCATGGCCAAGTGGGTTTTATCCCAGGGATGCAAGGGTGGTTCAACATACACAAGTCAAAAAATGTGATCCACTACGTAAATAGAATTGAAAACAAAAATTATATGATTATTTCAATAGATGCAGAAAAAGCATTTGATAAAATCCAGCATCACTTCATGATAAAAGTCCTCAAGAAAATAGGCATAGAGGGAACATTTCTCAAAATAATGAAAGCTATATATGACAAACTCACAGCCAAGGTCATCCTAAAAGGATAAAAGTTGAATATATCCCCCCTTAGAACTGGAACAAGGCAAGAATGCCCACTTTCACCACTAGTACTCAACATAGTACCAGAAGTCCTAGCCAGAGCAATCAGGCAAGAAAAAAATTAAGGAGTATCCAAATTGGAAAAGGAGAAATCAAACCATTGCTGTATGCCAATGATATAATTTCATGCCTAGAGAACCCTAAAGACTCCTCCTAAAGACTCCTGGACTTCACAGATTAATTAGGTAAAGTTTCAGAACACAAAATCAGGATACACAAGTCAGTAGCACTGCTATACAACAATAGCAACTAATCTCAATTCCATTTACAATAGCAGCCAGAAAGCTAAAATACCTAGGAAAATATTTCACCAGTGAGGTTAAGATCTCTACAAGGATAACTACAAAGCTCTGATGAACGAAATTGCAGAGAACACAAATAGAGAAACGTCCCATGCTCATGGAATGGAAGAATCAACATCAAAATGATCATATTATCCAAAGTAATCCACAGATTTAAAGCAATCCCTATCAAACTCTCAATGTCATTTTTTTACAGAATTAGAAAAAAAAATTCTAAAATTCATATGGAATAAAAAACAGCCAGAATAACCAAAGCTATGATAAGCAAAAAGAACAAAACTGGAGGCATTCTATTACCTGACTTAATTATACTACAATGTTGTAGTAACCAAAACAGCATGGTACTGGCACAAGAGCAGACAAATGGAACAGAATAGGGAATTCAGAAATAAACCCAAACCTACATGCAACTGCTCTTTGACAAAGCAGACAAAAACATATACTGGGGAAAGGACACCCTATTAAACAAATGATGCTGGAAAAATTGGATAGTGACATGCAGAAAAATAAAGCTTGATCATTATTTCTCCCCATATACAAAAATTAAAACAAGATAGAATAAAGACTTAAATCTTAGACTTGAAACCATAAAAATTCTAGAAGAAAACCTCTAATGAACTCTTATGGACATTGACCTAGGCAAAGAATGTATGGCTAAAATTCCAAAAGCAAACACAACTACAACAAATTGAAGAAGTGGAACTTAATTAAGTTAAAAAGTTTCTCAAGCCGGGCTCGGTGGCTCAGCCTGTAATCCCGCGCCTTTGGGAGGCTGAGGTGAGTGGATTGCCTGAGCCCGCGGGTTCGAGACCCGCCTGGGCAGCGAGACCTCATCTCTACAATAAATAAAAAAATCAGCCGGGCATGGTAGCGCACGCCTGTAATTCCGGCTACTTGGAAGTCTGAGGTGGAAGGATCGCCGGAGCCCAGCGGGTCGAGGCTGCGGTGGCCGGAAGCGGCCACTGCACTCCAGTCTGGGCAACAGAGTGAGACTCCAACTCAAAAAAAAAAAAAAAAAAGTTTCTCCACAGCAAAAGAATTAATAGAACAAATAGGCAACCTACAGAATGAGAGAAGATATTCACAAACTATACATCTGACAAAGAGCTAATATTCAGAATCTAAAAGGATTTCAAGCAAATCAGCAAGAAAAAAGTAAATAACTCCATTAAAAAGTGGACAAATGACATGAACAGACATCTTTCAAAAGAAGAAATACTAATGGCCAGTGAATATATGAAAAAATGTCCAACATCACTCATAATCAGGGATATGAAAACTAAAACCACAATGAGATACCACTTTAAACCAGTCAGAATGGTCATTAATAAAAAAGTCAGAATACACACACACACACACACACACACACACACAACCCCTGACCTGGATGTGGAGAAAAGGGTACACTTATACACTGTTGGTGGGAGTAATAATTTGTATAACATTTATGAAAAGTGGCATGGAGATTATTAAAAAAAAACTAAAAGTAGATTTACCATTTGATCTGGCAATCCCACTATTAGCCATTCACCTAAAGGAACAGAGAGGTCTTTATATAACAAAGACATCTGTACCCATATGTTCTTCACTGCACAATTCACAATTGCAAAGATTTGAACTCAACCTAAATGCCCATCAACTGGTCAGTGGATAATGTCAATGTGGTATACATGCACCATGGAATACTATGCAGTCATGTCCTTTGCAGCAACATAGATGGAGCTGGAGATCGTCATCCTAAGTAAACTGACTCAGAAGCAGTAAATAAAACAATGCAAGTTCTCACTCATATGTGAAAGCTAAACAGTCACAAAAATGAAAATAATAGACACTGGGGACAGCAATAAGGGGGAAGAGGGAGGAAGGTTAGGGTTCTAAACTACCTACAGACACAATGTTCACTGTCTGTAGAATGGGCCACCTGACACCCAATCCCCAACACTACACGATATGTCCATATAATGAAGATGCATATGTACCCCCCTGCATCTAAAATTTAAAATGTAAAAAAGAATCCTATTTTTCTCTATACAGAAACCTACTTATCTCACTGTGTTTCTATGTCACAGTGAGTAACAACTTCACTCTTCTACTCGCTCAAGCTTTCATATTTTCTTTGTCTTTTCTCATTTCTGTTCCATAAATAATCATTCCTTTCAGTTATCTTTCCCTCAGTCCTCTGCAATCATTCAACAAATTCCAAACCCTCTTGGTTCTGTGTCAGAAGGTACATTTTCTCACATAATGGCCAATATTACCCTGCCATGTAACCTAGAGAAAACATTGCATATGTACACAAGAAAATATCTACAGGAATGTTCAAGACATCACATATTCTCCACAAAACAATCACACACATCCATATCAGAAGCCCTAGTGGTGACAGGATACAAGAAAATAACTTTCTGAAAAAGAAGGTTATATTCTGCCTACTGAGAACTGGTCTGAGACCCAGTAGAGCAGAGACTACGCTACTAGGAGAAAGGAAAGGGTTTTGAAAATGTGCAGACCAAGAGGTGACCATCTCAGACACAACTAAGTGTCTTAAAAGGGGGAGGGACTCCTGGGAAGTTCATAGCAAACATGAAGAAGAAAGCAATTTAAAAAAATATGGCCCTTCAGAAAAAAAGAGAATTATAAAATCAGGACATACCACTACCACAGAAAATAAAGGTCCCTCCAATTACAGAAACTCTATGTAAATGCACAAATAAAAGAAGGTGTTCTTGAACTAACGTGCATAAAAAGTCATCCAATCTCTTCATCCAGCTTGGTTGATAAGCACATTAAACATTACAAAATATCGCAGATAACAGAAAGCAACACAACAACATTTTTAAATGGCAATGAAAAGCCACAGAAAACTTCCACATGAAGCTGCTACAACAGGACACAAAAAGAAGCCGTTGTTGTTCAAGAAGCTCCCCCAAAATGCCCATCACAAAACAAAGAAAAACATTTACAAACAACTTGAGCCTTCATCAGGTATTCTTAAGCAACTGTTTGTAGATATAAATTTAAAAAAATACAAACATAAAACGTTAAAACAAATCAAGATGAAAACTGAGAGACACCTAAACTCAAAAAAAGAAAAACAAAAAACAAAAACTGAAGGACAAATAAATGTCATTTTAACATGAAAAATGAATTACAAAGTCTCCAAAGAGAATGGAATGCGAATAGACAATAAAATAAACATGAAATAAATAAAGAACTATACATAAAGTGTTAAAAAGGAGTGGATATAAATGTTAAGTAAAAAAGATATAATTAGAGTCCTCAAAGAATGCAAAAACAAAATAATGCTACATCTGCTTAAAACATTCAATAAAACTTTTCAAAAATATAATAATACATGAAATTGAATATTGAAAGTGCCACAATTTTCTAAGAAATTGACCTAGAACGATCAGTTCCAAGGTATAATCTAAATACGTCAATTTGACATTAAAGCCAAACAATATTTTCTAAGCCTCCAGACAAAATAACCAAGTCAGTCAGAAAGGAAATAATATCAGGTTGCTATGAGACTGATTGAAAGAAGAATAGGAAAAAAAGTAAAACAACATTTTTTTTACAAATTAGATAAAAGAGAAAGCCAAGTGTTATACTTACTCAAGTTATCCTTCAAGTATGAACCTATGAAAACATTTTGAAAAGGTAAGGACTCAGAAAATTCTGAATTCAAGTCCTCTTTGTGAGAAAAAAACTAGAAGACAAGCTTCATCCAACAAAAACACAACTGGGGAAACTTCAGCAAAGACTAACGATGAGCACTGAACATATTTAATGTACATCTGAACATGAATCAACGATGGAGCAAATGTGGAAGGATAGTCTGACAAAACCAAAATAACAAAATAAAACAAATGGGAACAGGAAGGAAAATACATTAATTCCCTTGCTTATTATCCCAGTAATAAAATGTTATTTAAATTTGACAAGCATGTGGCAGGGGGTTAAATTTTTTTAAAAGACTAAAACCATTATATATTATTATTATACATGTAACCATTAGAACAAAAATATATAACTTCTTATATATAACAAGTAATAAAAAGAAATAAATTACAGGTAATATAACAAATATAATACATGCAATATAAGTAAATAATATACAATGTACAGTAAATATAAAATATTTAATCTATAAAAATATAAAGGACATAAGTAAAATATTTTTTTCTTACCCCTTTTTAAAAATTTTTCATTTTAAAAATGTTGGGTACAATTCAGGGTTAGGTATACAAATGTTCATTATGCAGGGTCCCTTGTTGATGAGGTGTGTGTCCTCTCCTCTGACAGTTTCCCACTACTGCCAATCCCTTTTTTACAGCATTATGATAATTGTTCAGGGTCCACTTACGAGTGAGAACATGTAGTACTCAGTTATTTGTTTCTGTGATAGGTCACTCAGCATTATAGACTCTAAATCCATCCAAGTTGCTACAAAGTCCATATGTTTGTCCTTCTTTATGGCTGCATAATATTCCATTGTGTATATGTACAATATTTTTTTATCCAGTCCAGTTTCAATGGACACGGCTGGTTCCATGTTTTTGCTATTGTGAATAGTGCTGCAATAAACATGCATGTGCAGCTATCTTTTTGTAGAAATATTTGAATTCTTAATAGGGGGATTGCTGCGTCATACAGAAGGTCAATTCCTAGTTCTTTCAGAAATTGCCACACTGTTTTCCAAAGAGGTTGTAGTAGTTTGCATTCCCACCAGCAGTGTAGAAGTGTTCTTTTTTCTCTGCATGCTCACCAGCATCTGTTGTTGTTTGCTTTATTATTGATGGCCATTCTTACTGGGGTTAGGTGGTATCTCAAGGTGGTTTTGATTTGCGTTTCTCTGATGATTAGAGACTGAGTACTTTTTTATATATCTGTTGGCTCCCTGTATATCTTCTTTTGAGAAGTGCCTATTCATGACTTTTGCCCACTTTTTAATGGGACTGTTTGGGGTTTTTTTTGCCTTTTGTCACGTTTGAGCTAAATACATTTCTCAATTTAGATTAGTTTGCATAGAAAAGTCTAACTCTACACTGAAGAGAACAGATGCACCTATAAGCAAAGAAAATTGGACAAACTAAACTTAAAAGATGGACAAAAGTATTACAGAGAAAATGCAAACAATAAGAAAGCATAGTTGACAAGGCAAAGTAGAATATCTATGAAAAATTGTTGAATGACTAAAACCAATAATAGCGATAATACTTTATTTGAAAGGACCCAGTTCACAATAAAGATAAACGCTGGTAAATATCTATGCATCAAATAATACAGAAACCACCGTCATAAAGCAGAAACTTCAGTAGAAGCAATAACAACAACAACAAAAAAAAACACATGAAAAGACACAAATTAATTGAGACTAGCATACCAGTCTCAATCCAAGACAGGAAAAAAGAACTAAAAATCAGGAGGAACATGGGAATTGTGAATTGTCAAATGAATTCAGTACATTTTATACATTTATGTCTAACTTTCTCTTTAGGTAATAGAAAACATACCTTCTTCTCAAATACACATGAAACATCCAAAAAAATCATATGTTAAGATAAAAAAAATCAGTATGCTTCATACAGTTGAAGATTAAATGAAATTCTGTGAAAACTGTGTCAGTCTACTATATCCAGGACATGCTCTAGGTACCCAGGAACATTGCAGACCACAGTAGGAACTATATAGATTTTCTGACTTTGCAACATAAGTCTTGAATTTTGGGTCCATGGGCAGAAAACATTTCGACAGGCTTTCAGGTAAACACAACCTATTGAATCTAGTTTGTGTCTTGCCAAATGTTAATAGTGGTTTCCGTAGCCCTGTCGATAATCCAGATGCCTAGGACCAACTTTCAAATGCTCCCTACTGGTAAAGGTCAAAGCTGGAATTGTACTTTGCACCATTATGTACAGACGTTGTCCTAGGAAGTTCTAGGTCTGGCACTATCTCAGAGGCTTTACAGTTCTGCAGCATACCCACTGCCTATGATGGCTCAAGGCTTCAGGAATGGTTGTTTCTGCTTTCCTTAGAACTGAGCTACCTAAAGCAAATACAAATATTTTGCCTCCATGATTCCAAGTATGTTACATATTTCTTTTAATCATTCCATTAAAGAAATTCTTACAACAGACACAAAATACTGAAAATGTGAAGTGTAGTGTACTCATGTATAGTTCTGCTGATTTTTTTCCTTTCTTATTCCAAGTCACCACATATATAAACAAATCTTATGGGGGTTCAACTATTTAATTGAAAAACACACAGCACTTCATTGTGGTTTGGTTTAAAAGTTTTATTCTAAGTAAATCTCTGAAGGTTTTTAGCGCTCTTCCCATAATGACAGGAGAAAACTGGGAAGGTCGATTTCCATTTAAAGTCATCCTTGGAATGAAATATTTCCAAACAATCCTGGGACTTCTGCTGGCTGAATTATTTCAACTCCATTCTCACTAGTACTCTTTATTTCCTTTATCTTCCGAATTCCTGCTGCATCTGTTCTGCTGGTCCAACCTCAGATTACATTATTTTCTTCCAGGATTTGCAACCACACACTAAGCAAAAATTATTCAAACCTTCTGAGTCACTTTTATACAAATTTGTGGGGGGTTTTTTCCATTTGTAATTTTTTAAAGAAATTCATACTAAGTTGAGGTTTTAGCAGATGCTACAAGCCCTTAATTGGCTCTGTCTTTCCATCCCCTGAGGTGGCTTTTTCAAATCATTGACTATATTTTCTAGGAGTCAAATTTTCCCAGTTCTAGTTCGTTCATTGTTATCATTACGTAGCTTCAGAAAGAGCATAAAGGATGAACGGATTCTCATACTGTCCTTCTTCCTGTATTCTTCTCAATCCCTAGATCTATGTTTACCTACACCCCCTTCTCTCTGCTCTCTGTCAGCTGCCTGACGGCATAGAGGAAGGTTCTGGAAGCACTTCCTGCAAAGTTGGTTTACTGGAGAAACCACCTCAAGAGCTTGCTAATTTTAAACAAGGAAGAGATTCATTGGGGCTAGGGTGGTAGAATAGTGGGATTCAGAGCACAGGAAGAGATCATGAGTTGCTAGTGGAGGAGGAACTCCATGTCGTTCTGAAGAGAAAGGAGAAAGAGTATATTATCTTCAGAAGTGAGAAAAATAGAAAGAACCCATACTGATAAGCAAACAATTGTAGATAATTGGTTTCTACATTGATTGATTGATCCACTCATCCATTTCACTATGGTATGAATTTATTTTTTCCAAATAAATCACTTTAATTCTGAGATATTGTTCAATATCCTGTAGCTCTCTTTCTCTCTCTCTTGAGCAACGGGCCTTTATACTTCTCACATTGGATGGAGCCAGCAGAAGCTAAAAGGGCACAGGAAAAGGCTTTTTCTCCCCCCTACATTTCCAAGTTTCCGAGCCTGCTCTCTGGCCTACTCAGCCTCAGATGCTCAGATGTCGAAAACAGCCCCAGACCTCTAAAAATCCAAATTTGGAAAACACTAGTCTAGTATCCAGAAACTGAATTGCTGATGTACTTTGAGTATCTGTTCTGTTAGTCATTTCCAAAAATGTAAAGTTTACCAAGATGGGAACAAATAGAATGGGTTGATTCAGTGCAATTTGGAGAGGGTTCTATTTTGAGTTTGAGGGACTTTTAAAATCATGCTTGTGAAATGATGCTGAGAATTCTGAGCTATTCCAAAAATAGAAGAACACAACTAGCATGGATTTCTTTAGAGTCTGTTTCCTGGTATTCCCAAACAGTTTTCAGCAACACTAGATGAAAACTCCATGCTCTCACTGAACTTCATATTTTAAAAAGTCTGTCATTTTCATGCAGCCTGGGATAATACTCTGAGAATCCACAGCTGTGAGAAGCACACTAACAGCATCCAAGAGGCATGAAGTAAAAGCTGTTGACTGAACTGAATTATCTCTGGAGATAAATGAATGGTTCATTGGATTTCATTAAAACTAAGGCTGCTGTGGCTACTACAATTTCTAAACAAATCCGTCTAGTTTAAAAAAGCTGGGTTGAGACTGCAAGATAATTTTTTGTCATTCTGTATTTATATAAGAAGTTTATTGCTCTTACTAGAATTAAGCAAACATTTGAGAAAGATCAGGCAATTGATGGATGTGGCAAATATGGTGATGAAGAAACCCCAAGTAGCCCCTTACCTATGAGTATAAGGTTTTCTGTTACAATTTTTTAACATGAATAAAACTTTATTATTCATTTTCTTTTAAAAAATTTTTTTTTACAAATGTGGTACATTTCAGGGTTAGGTATACAAATGTTCATTATGCAGGTGCCTTTGCTGATGAATTGTGCCTCCCTCCCCTGGCAGACTGTTAGTTACAACTTAAAACCAAAAATAATTCTAGGAAGAACATCCCACAATAATCCTATTTTAATATTTCTACCTAGATCAGTCAATTTTCAAGTATCATTTGCATGCTTCCAGTACTTTTGCTTGTTGCATGTTGAGTATTTCTTTCCAAAGCCTCTTAAGAACATTCCCATTTTACTCAGACTGGTTCTGTCAGGACGACATCACCAAAGTACACTCCACTCTGCTGTAGTACAATCAGTGATTCCACGGCCCTTCTTACACAAATCTACCTAGTCCATTTCTTCTCTGAGATGAAAATCTGCGCTTGGCTTCCTAAGACCTTTTCCCACTCATTCTAATCCATGGCCTCTCCCCCTCAAAACATTGCATATGTTTATTTTAAATCAAGATACATTTACTTTTCATAAAACACAAATTTTGTGATTTTGTGTGCATTTTTATAATTTTTGACAACTGTAGGCTTATATCACCAATGCTCCAATCAAGATATAGGATATTGGGATAGCTGTAGATATTGATCACTCCTCCTTCTTCATTATGCCCAATCTTCTTCCTCCTGTCTCAGGTACATCCATTTTCTTATTTCTGTTATCATGGATTAGATTTACTGTTTTTAAACTTTACATAAATGTCATGATTTGCTCATTGTAATGTTTCAGTGCTTCAGTGAGTATATCAGGAACTTGTTCCCTTTTATCATTATGTCGTACTTTATTGTATCAACATACTATGTAATTTGTTTAACCATTTTCCTGCTAAAGGATATGTGGGTTGTTTCCAGGTTGGGAATATTATTAAGAGAATACGATTGTGTAAGTTTTGGGATGAACATATGTTTTCATTTGGGGGCACTGAATTACCAAGGAGTAGAATTAGATTGTAATAGATTGTAAGGTGAGTGTCTAATTTTATGAGAAAAATAAACACCAAATGGTCTTTCACACTATTTGTAACATTTAAAACTTCCACAGCAATGTGTGCAAATTGCAGTTGTTCTACATTCCTACCTGTATGTCATATTTTGGCTTTTTTAAATGTTAGCTGTTCTGATAGGTATAAAATTCATTGCATTATGCTGTTGCTAGTGAATAACAATGTTCAGCATGTTTTTATCTGATGATTAGTCCCTTGAATGTACACTTTTTTGAAGTGCATAAAGCTTTTGCCCACTTTTAGAGTTGTCTTTTATTACTGATTTATAGGTGTTATTTATATATTTTGGATGTGAATGTTTGTTATGGATATGTATTGCATAAAGTATTTCTCAGACAGTGAGTTGTTAATCATTTTCTTAATAGTGACTCTTAGCATAAGCTTAAATATTTAAGAAATGTAGTTTGTTTTCTCTACCCCTGCTGCCTTTTGTCCCCTTGGTTTTTTGTTTATTTATCTATTTTTTGGATACTTATTGTCCCTTGCATTCTAGCTCAGAAATCTACCTACTCCAAGTTTGCAAAAATCCTCTATAAGCTTGAAAGATTTTGTTTTTGCAATTAAGTTAATAATGAATCAGATGCTATTTTTCAGATATAATAGGACATATGAACAATGTTTAAATTTTTTATGATAACATCCAGTTATTGAAGCAACATTTGTAGAATAGGTTTTTTTCCTCATTAAAATTAATAGTAGTGTTTTCTTTTTTGTCTTTTTCTTTCAACTAGTCTTGCTAATGATTTGACAATTTTATTAATTGTTTTAAATATACAATTTTGACTTTGTTGACATTCACATCTATCATTTATCTATTTGCTGTTTCATTTTCTTCTCATACATTTATTATTTCCTTTGAGTTTATTGTATTTTTATTTTAATAATTGCTTCAGGTGGAAAATTCGATTTTTTATTTTGAATTGTTTTTATTTTCTAGTATAAACATTTAAAGCTATGAATAGCTCAGCAAGGGAGAATAAAGATGTCAGTAGATCCAGTCCGACTATATGAGTTCCTATGTGAGTGAGTGAGTGTATGGGTGAGTTTTCATGCATGTCTCTTTGAAAATGGGTGTGTGAGTGACTGACAGAGTGGGGACCTAGGAGTAAGTGGGCAGGGCTCTCCTGGCAAAGCAACTGATGCCAACAGCTGCTCTGCTTAGACTCCAGTGTCTCCCAGGATTCAGAAGCTGAGCGCCATTTTCAAAATCAAAAAAAACCTTTTCCCAAGGAGAAGCTGCCAGGAGTGATGCCCATTGCCAGACTGTCTGACCACAGCAATGCCAGGTCAAACACTGGCAGTGAGGAATGAGGAGAATGCCCAGTGAGGGAGCCAGAGGCACAGTCCTGCTGGAGAAGATGAAGCAGACACCTCGCCACCAACTTGAAAACTGGGCAGAGAAGTGCTCTGGTTTGCTCATTATGGAATAACAGGTCCACTCTCTGTGACTGGTGGATTAATTATTCAGGGATTAATCATAACCTAGAGGGAATATCCTGAAAGCCCAAACTTCAGATCCAGCTGTAGGACAAAAGGGGCAACCAGAAAAGTACAAGGAAGATCCCTTAGGAGATCAGTGGTGAGTCCCAGGCTGACCCAACCCTTTCCTCCTCAGCAATCCTCTGAATTTCAGACCCACCTATCTGCAATATGACAGAGAGGGATGAACCCAGGTGGATCTCAGATGGCAGCCGTGCTATAGAGAACTCTACTCTGGAATAAGGCTGGCTGTGTGCCCACTGCCAACACCTGGGAAGGAGACAATCCTGCACCTCCCTACCTGAGGGGTTCCCCCTCACCTTAGGAGAGTGGAAAGGGAGGACTGACATCACACCCACTCCGACCACTCACTCCTCCCCCATAGGCCACCACAGGGGAGTTTGTGAAGGAGTCTGCAGCCCCACAGGAGATGGCAGTTCGGCTTACCTGCAAGCAACTGAGAGGAACAATAACAGAACCACAAGAGGGCAGTTAGTGCCCAGAAATTTTTTTTTAATTCTTTGTGTGTGTGTGTACGTGTAGTGTGTGTGTGTGTGTGTGTGTGTGTGTGTGTGTGTGTGTGTGTGTGTGTGTTCTATTTGCATTCCTGCCCTTTTTTGTTTGGTTTGGTTTGGTTCTTCTTTTGTTTTGGTTTAGTGTGTGTGAATGTATGTGTGAGGGATCAATTTTCATTCCTCCTTTTTAGTTTTTTCTTCTTCTGTCATTTTTTGATTTGTATTTGTGTGTGTGTGTGTGTGTGTGTGTGTGTGTGTGTGTTTGATTTTCCTGTTTTTCTGTGTTTCCTTTTGTTTTGTGTTTTCTGTTGATTTAGGTGTTTGTTTCTTCTGTGTTTTCTTTTTGCCTTGTTTATTTGTTTTCTCATTGTTGCTTTTGTTTTTCTGTGGTTTATTTTATTTTATTTTTTATTAAAAACATTAGAATGTTTTTCCATTCTATATCATTCAACTTTTCTCAGTTCTCCTCATTACTGTTACGGTATGTTGGATTCAGAGGGTACACACACATACCCATTGCATCATCCTGTAGAGTAGTTCTTAAATCCTAGTTCCCCACCTTCCACATTATTTAACTCTCAAAACTACAATAAAAGCAAACCAGCACTGTTTCAAAACAGAACAAATTCAAAGGCTCTGATCAGTGCAGAATAGAGTGCTAAGCAAACAACAAAAGTGAAGGCCCCACCCACTACCACTGAATAATGGAATTATAGAGAAAAGAAAAAGATCTGTCACAAATGAGGCAAAAAATCAATGGAAGAACACAGGTAATTCCTAGCATACCTAGGAAGCAATGCCCCAAAAAATCAGACCTCAGAGTCCAAACAATGGAAATCTCTGATGATGAACCCCAGAATACAACAAGGATTAAAGAATGGATGGAAAGAGTGAATAAGACTCAATAAACACAAGATGAAACACTGAAAGAACTTATGACAGAGATTTGGGGCATAAAAAATTTCATCCAGGAAATAAATAGCAAGATGACAAGCATGGAAAGCAGAATTAATTAAACAGAAGAAAGAATCACAGAGCTTGAAGATGAAAACATGGAATTAACCCTATCTGCTAAAAATATAAAAAGAAAACACAGAAAAAAAGAGCAAAGCCTCCAAGAGATGTGTGACTACATCAAGAAACTGAATGTATGCCTGATCAGTATCCCAGAATAAGAAAGTGAAATGGAGAACACGTTGAAACAAGTATTCCAGGACATTATCCAAGAAAACTTTACCTATCTCAACAGAGATACAACTGTCCAACATAAGAGATTCAGAGAACCCCCACAAGACAACAAATGAGAAGACCAACCTCCAGAAACATAGTAATTTGCCTACACAGTAGGTATAAATTTTAAAAATCTTAAAGGCAGTGAAAGAGACAGGTCAGACTATCTGCCAGGGAAGACCAATCAGAATAACAGCAGACTTATCAGCAGAAACACTACATGCTAGAAGAGATTTGAAGTCCTCAAAGATAAAGTTCAACCAAGAATTTTCTACCCAGTCAAATTCAGCTTCATCAGTGATGGAGAATTGGAGAATTAAAATCCTTCCCAGACATCTAATCCCTAAAAGATAATGCTGCTCCAGACCAGCTCCACAAGAGACACTGAAGAAGGTATTAAACATAGAAGAAACAAAACAGAAAGAACAATCATGCACTTCCCAAGAAAGCAGGAAAACTTAGACACAACACAACACACCTTGAAAATGTAAAATTTAAAACACAAGCATTTCAACCCAAAAGTTAAAAGAAAACAAAACAGCCTTATAAAAGCCTCATGACAGTTACAAACTCTCACATTTCAATAATCAGCCTGAACATCAATGGATTAAATCACCACAGAAAAGACATGTTAAACTGGATTTTAAAAAAATATGACCCAACAATATGCTGCCTCCAGGACAAAGGACACCCACAGACTCAAAGGTTGGAAAACAAACTTCCAGGTGAATGAAAAACAAAAGAAGGTAGGAGTCACAACTTTAATATCAGACAAAACAGTCTTCAAGTTATCAAATGTTGTAAAAGATACAGAAGGACATTACATAATGATAAAAGGTTCAACCCATCAATAAGAAATATCCATCCTAAATATATATGCAACCAAAATAGGAGCACTTGAATTTATAAAGTAACTACTAATCAAACTAAAAAAGAATATTGACTCTAACACTATCATAGCTGGGAACTTAAATGCCTACTAACAACCCTAGATCGACCAATAAGGCAAAAAAAAAAAATCAATAGGAGATTTGGAACCTTAACTTGATGCTTAACCAAATGGACTTAATAGATACCTACAGAACACTCCACCCCACAACCATGGAATATACATTTTACTCATCACCACATGGAACATACTCCAAGGTCAACCACATCCTCAGCCATAAATCAAGCATAAACAAATTCCATTAGTTTGAAATACTGCCATGCACCTTCTCAGACAGCAGTGGAATAAAAATATTGTCACAAACAAAATTCCCCCAAACACACAAAAACATAGACACAAAATAGCATAATGCTGAATAACTACTGTGTCAACACAGAAATCAAAACAGAAATTAAAAGATTCTTGGAAGCAAATTAAAATAAAGGCACATCTTACCAAACCAGTGGAATGCCATGAAAACAGTACTAAGAGGTATATTTTTATATATACAAACACACATCAACAAAATGGAAAGATCACAAGACAATAGCCTCACAAATAATCTAAGGGAACTGGAAAAGCAAGACCACCAAAATCTTAACTTCTGCAGAAGAATCCAGATCACCAAAGTAAAAGCCCAAATATGGGACATAGAACACAAAAATACCATAGAAAAAAAATCAATGAAACAAAAAGCTGGTTCTTTGAAAGGATAAATAAGACTGATGAAACCCTAGCAAGATTAACCAAGAAAAAGAGACAAAAAGCCCAAATAAATACAATCAGAAATGCAAACGATCAAATCACAACCAACCCCAGAGAAATACTAAATTTTAATCAGACATTACTATGCACACATATATATGGAAACAAATTCAAAAAGCCAACTGAAATTAAGAACTTTCTGACACCTTATAACCTCCAAAGATTGAAACAAGAAGAAATAGAGATACTAAATAGAAATAACAAAACAGGTAATCAACTCCATCATAAGAAAACTATCTGGAAGAAAAGGAAAAAAAAAAACCCTGGACCAGACAGCTTTCCAGCAGAATTCTAGAAAACAGACAAGAAGGAGTTGATACCAATCCTATTGAAAGTATTCCAGGCAATTGAGAAATATGGAACTCTCCCAAAATCATTTTATGAAGCTAATATCACACTAATACCCAGACCAGGCAAAGACCCAACAAAGAAAGAAAACTACAGGTTAATGTCCCTTATGATCATAGATGCAAAAGTTCTCAACAAGATTTTAGCAAATTGGATCCAACAACATATCACAAAAATTATCCAATAGGCTTCATCCTGGGAAGGCAAGGCTGGTTTAACATCCACAAGATAGCAAATGTAATTAAATATATCAACAGATGTAAAAAGAACCATACGATTACATCATTAGACACAGAAAAGAATTTTGGCAAAATCTAGCATCCATTCTTGATTTAAAAAAAAAAAACTTGAACACCTAGGTATAGCAAAAACATACCTCAAAATAGTAAAACCCATCTGTGATAAACCTATAGCCAACATATTTCTAAATCAATAGAAATTGGAAGCATTTCCCCTGAAAACCAGAACAAGACAAGGCTGTCCACTCTCATACTTTCTGTTCAGCATAGTGTTGGCAGTCCTAGCTAGAGCAATCAGACAAGAGAAGGATATTGGGGTATCCAAATAAGAAAAGAAGAATTTAAGTTATCCCTTTTTGCAGATGATATGATCCTATACCTGGAAAACCCAAGGGATTCTGTCAAAGACCTCCTTGCACTGTTAAAGAACTTTGGCAAAGTCTCAGTGTATGAAATGAACAAGCAAAAACAGTCACATTTTTGAACAGCAACAAGTGAAACCAAATAAAAAGTACAATCCCATTCACAATAGTCACAAAAAATGAAATACCTTGGCATCTTCCTAACCAGAGAAGTTAAACACCTTTACAACGAAAACTACAAAACAATGCCCAAAGAAATGAAAGAAGGCACAAACAAATGGAAAAATATTTCACGCTCATGGGTTGGATGAATCAACATTTTTAAGATGTCCATTCTACCAAAAGCAAGCTATAAATTCAACGCAATACCCATTAAATTACCATCATCATTCTTCTCAAACCCAGAAACAACAATACAGAAATTCATGTGGAAACAAAAATACTATGAATAGCCAAAACATTCCTCAGCCAAAAAAACAAAGTGGGAGATATCATATTCCCACACTTTAAACTTTATTATAAGGCTACAATACTCAAAACAGCCTCGTATTAGTACAAGAACAGGTAAATAGACAAATGGAACAGTATAGACATTCCAGAAGCAGAACCTCAATTTCTCAACCAACTTGTCTTTGACAAAGACTCCACTAATAACCACTAGAGAGAGGAGAACATATTTAGTAAATGGTGCTGGGAAAACTGGCTTACCATATGCAGAAGAATGAAACAGAACCCCTACCTATCACCATACACAGAAATCAACTCCAAATGGATCAAAGACCTAAATGTAAAACCTCAAACTATAATAATCTTAGAAAATACAGAAGGCACACTCTTATGGAAATTGGAATAGGCAACCAAAACCCCAGATGCCCATGCCTTAAGAGATAAGATAGTCAAGTAGGACCTCATCAAACTGAAAAGCTTCTGCAAAGCAAAAGAAACCACCAAGAGAGTATGGAGACAGTTCACAGAATGGGAAAAAATATTTGCCAGCCTTATATCTGACAAAAACCTAACATCCAGGATCTACAAGGAACTCAAACACGGTAAAAGGATAAAAACAAACTGCCTCATTAAAAAGTAGGCAAAAGACACGAATAGACACTTCTCAAAAGAACACATACAAGCAGCCAACAGACACATGAAAAAATGCTCAGCTTCACTAATCATCAGAGTTTGCAAATTAAAAGCTCATTGAGATACCACCTAACTCCAGTAAGAATGGCCATCATTAATAAAACAAAAAACAACAGATGCTGACAAAGATGTGGAGAAAAGGAAATGCTTCTATACTCTTGATAGGAGTAAAAACTAATTCAACCTCTGTAGAAAACAGTTTGGCAATTTCTAAAAAGAACTAGAAATTGGCCTTCCATATGGCCCAGCAATCACCCTTCTGGGAATATACCCAGAAGAACTCAAATCTTTCTACAAAAAAGACACCTGCACATGTATGTTTATTGCAGCACTATTCATGATAGCAAAAACATGGAACCAACCATGCTGCCCATGCAAACTGGTCTGGATTTTTTTTTTAATGTGGTATATATACGTAATGGAATATTACATAGCCATGAAGAAGGACAAAATATGGACTTCACAGCAACTTGGATGGGTTTGGAGTCTATCACACTCAGGGATCTCTCACAGAAACAAAGAACTGAGTACCACATGTTCTCACTCATAAGTGCACCCTGAACACTATCATAATACTACAAAAAAGAGATTTGCAGTAGTAGGACACTACCAAGGGAGGGTAACATCAATATAACATCAATAAAGGTACCTAATCCTAATCCAGGAGAAGTGAAGTCTAATGGGAGGCCCAAAACTTCATCTGAACCTAAATCACTTATGCACACAATTCTGACTGGTGCTCCACAACTTTAAAATAAAATTTAAAAATAAAATAAAAAATAAAGCTACAGATATCTCTTGGCACTGCTAAATATGAGCCTCACAAATTTTGAGATATTGTTATCATATTACTAAGAAATGAAATATATCTCTAATTTTTCCTTTTGCTTCTTCTTTAACCTCTGAGTTATTTCCAAATGCATTGTTTAATATTCAAATGTTTAAGGCTTTCCTACTTATCTTGTCTTATGGGCTATATCCTCCCCAGATTCATATGCAGATTCCTAATCCCTGGTAACTCAGAATGTGACTGCAATTTGAGATGGGGCCTTTTAAAGATAATTAAGTTAAAATTAGTGTATTCTAGAGTGCTCTATGACTGTTGTCCCTAGATGAAGATAGGTATCCAGGGAAGACCATGCAAAGACGCAGGGAGAAAATGGGCATCTATAAGCCAAAACTTATAACCTCCAGAATTATGACAAATTAATTTCTTTTGTTTAAGCAGCCTACTTGTAGCAATTTGGTGTGGCAGCTCAAGCAAATTAACACATCTTAGCCTGTTACTGGTTTCCCACTCAAGTCCATTGTGATAAGAGAATGTGTTTTGTGTGATTTCAAGCATTTGAAATTTATTGAGACTGATTTTACTGCCCTGCACATGGTCTGTATTGGTAAGGCAAGAGAATTGCCTGAGCCTGGGAGTTCGAGACCAGTCTGGGCGATTTTGTGAGACCTCGTCTCTACAATAAATCACAAAACCTAACTGGGCATCTGTAGTTCCAGTTACCTAGAAGGCCAAGGCAGAAGGATCGCCTGAGCCCAGCAGGTCGAGTTTGCGGTAGGCATGAGCATGCCACTGCACTCCAGCGTGGGCAGCAGAGTGAGACTCCAACTCAAAGAAAGAAAAATGTGTATCTAAATTAATTAGGGTAGTCTTCATAGTGTTATTCAAATCTATATAGATATATTGTTTAAACTCCACATTCAATTACTGAGAGAGGAGTGTTAAAGTCTTCAACTTTGTTAGTAGATTTTTCTTTCTCTGCCAGGTAAATGATTTTTTTTCCATGTGTGGTCCATATATGTAATCATCACTGTAGTGCTATAATACTTTCTATTTCCAAAATGGTTGCTTTGTGTCCATATCAATGTAAGCTACTCAATATCTTTTCTACATGTCTTCTTGCTCTTCATGGTAATGAGTATATGTTTGCATCTATACCTAAACAATCTCTCTCATGTATGCATACTCTCCCTATGTATGTAATTATAAATGGATGGAAGACATTTTCAAAACTACTATGTAATGCTTCTTTCTAGAAGACCGTGTTGCCTTTTCCAATCTTGGACTTTAATTCTCAATGTTGGATTTAATTATCAGTCAATGTCTAGATGTTCTTCAGTGCCATCTGAAAGAAGTTATTGGAAGAATGAATCCCTGAGACTGTTGAGAGTTTGACTATCACTGACCAATAAGTTGAGAATCATGAACAGAACAGAGTCAATGTATCTCTGAAGTCCCAGAGCTTATAACAGGTTAACCTTCTTCCTCCAATCCAGAGAAGCTCCTAATAAAGCTGATGGCAGATGCAGGGGGTCCTGAAAAGCAGCAGTAAGGCACAGTCAATAAGGAATAGAGAGACTGGTATGTTCACAAAATTAAAAGTTCAGAAAAATGGTAGGTGCTGTATGAATTAGAGATTTCTGAGAAATCGCTGAAAGGAGAAATGTAACTCAAAAACAAGGAGGAATATATGGTTGACCTAAAAAGTTAGTCAGGCAATATAAGTTTGAGTTAAGTTGAGGATATCAAAATCACATTTTTACATTAATTTTTAGCTAAATAACATTGTCATGGCCTTTCACTTGCTTTATCTTCTTTCCACATGCATTTGAGATTTAATATTAAGCTAACAAACTCTGGTTACGGATTGTGTGGTTTGCATAAGAGCTGTTTTCAATAGGCAAAGTTGTGCAATAGAAAATGAATGCCGCTTACTTTTGAATAATACTTTTAGAGGTTTTATCTATTTTAGTACCTAATACAACATTGGACACAGAGTTGTTCCTGTATTCAGTATCTATGAAGTGTTCTTAACTTTTTCAAGGCTCTGTCAGTATTCTCTTGCAAAGAATCTTTTACAGAAAGATAGGTATATTCATAAGTTATATAATAAGAAAATGCTTTGCCTGATGACGGCGATACAGTTACAATATTATTGAAACTCAAATAAGAGAACATTGTCATCTGCCTAAGAAATCAAACAACTATTCAAGAAGGGAACAGCAGTGAAAAGAGGGTCATAAAAATACAGATTGGAAATTTTATTCAGGAAAAAAAGTTTAAAATTATAAAATTAAAAAAAGTGAGGCCATTATAATGTCAACTGAATTCAGTCATAAAGTCAATGACCAACATTAATAGATAATAGGTTTTTTTTTAATGGCTAAAATCAAAGCAGAAAATATCTTGAAAATAAACTAAGAAACCTAGTCTCTTCTAGGAAATTCGGTTTTGAGCAGAGGAATTGTACAGTCATGGTTTTGACCAAGAAAGAATAATCTGGTAACAGCTACAAAATTCTTTGCAAAATTATTGATGACAACATCTCTATTCTGGCTATAAAATAGTAGCCATATTTATGACTATAAGCACTATCCAGAATTTTATTAGTCAACTTTTTAAATGTTGTGTTGCAATAACAAATCTCAAAATCGCAATGACTTGGGATAACAGAAGTTTATTTCATATTTATATTGCAACTCTTTCAGCAAGAATTCTGCTTCACATCTTTTTATTCTAGGACGAAGGAGAAGATCCTATTATAATAAGAAAAGAGGAGAGTTCAAGAGAAAACCTTCATCTTCTTAGAAAATGCACAAATAATTATGAACAGAATGATGGCAGAAATATGAACATTAGAGGTGCTTCTTGTGAGGTCTGAGACAGAAAGGAGGAAGACGTGATTGAGAATTGGAGCAAAGGTGATCCTCATTAGAAAGTGGCAAAAAAACTTGGCTGAGTTGTGTTCTTGTTCTAGTGTTTTGTAGAAAATATAACAAGCAAACAAGAAAATTGGGTATTTATCTGAAGAAATTTCTAAGTAAAGCATTGAAGTAGTGACTTAGTTTCTATTCAATGGTTATAGTAAAAAGAAGAGAAATGAACTTGAAGGAACTGTTAAGCAAAAATAAACCCAGAATTTAAAGACTTGGAAAACTATCTACCTATCCATATTGCAAACAATGAGAAAGTGCTTTCAGAAGTGCACACAAGTTGTTTCTGAACAACTGCTTGATAAGGAGATTAATATGAATGCAAATCACAGATCTAATCAGGTCTATGAGCAGCCTCCTGGAATAGAAATGGATTTACATTAACGGAGGCATGGCAGTTTGGAGAAAAGGGAACAGAGACGGGGGAAATAAAGAAAACCTCTTTCATGCCTTGGCTTCTATAGGACAGGACAATGATGTTATTTATTTAGGGATGTGTTCTATTCTTTAAGAAAAAGAAAGAATGAGCCCAAATGCCATTTAGAGAGCATCAAGCTTGCCTCTTCAGAGTCTTCAAGCCAGGCTGTTGCTTCTTGGAGTCTTGGATGTGCTCCCAACAGAGCAGGACCACCACATATGACTATGAAGATGAGACCACTGTCCCAGTGGGCTTAAAGGACAAAGCATTCAAAGAGGAGTATCCTTGAACCTTGAGCTCTAATGAAATTTACCTTGCTAGGTTTCAGGCTTGCTTGAGAACTGTAATTTCTCCCTACTTTTCTCTTTTGGGATGTCTATTTTATGCCTGTCACTCATCATCGTATTTTGGAAGCACATAACCTTGCTTCACAGGTTCACGCTGGGAAGAAATTTTGCTCCAGGATGAATTGCACTTTGAGTTGCATCCATATCTAATTTAGATATTATTTAGGTGAGACTTTGGATGTCAGGCTTGAGAGTTGATGCTGCAATGATTTGAGATGTTTGGGGCTTTAGGGACGGAGTTAATATATTTTATACATGATAAGGACATGAATTGGGGAGCAGTAAGCTATGGATTATATTGTGTCCACTCAAAATTCATGTTGAAGACCTAATCCTCAATGCGACTATATGTATAGATGGGGTCTTTAGGATGTAATTAGGGGTAGACAAGGTCATAAGTGTGGGACTATAATTCAGTGAGACTCATGGTCTTTTAAGAAGAGGAACAGATGGCCAAAAAAGAGTTGCTTCACCAGAAATAGAATTGACTGGCACTTTAATCTGAGAGTGTCAGCCTCCAGGACTGTGAGAAAATAAGTTTCAGTTGTTTAAGCCATCTAGTTTGTGGTATTCTGCTCTGGCATTCCACTCTGACTGATATGCCAAGAACAGTGGGTTTGGTTTTGGCTAGTTAAATTGTGCAGAAATGATTTGTGCAGCTTCTGGGTCACAGCACTTAATTGTCATGGCAAAACCATACAGTGTCCCCCCATCCCTAACACAATCTCCTACCATTCCATACTGGATGTGTAACGTATGGAAAAAATAATTAATTTTTTTGCTTGCTTTAAGTACTGGGAATTGTTGCAAGGTATAATCCAGCCCATCATGACTAACCAACCAAATTTAAAGCTATATTGTGAGATCAAATAATTTAGTTATACTAGCAAAAAGCGGAGTGATGACTCAAACCCAGATCTACCCAACTTCAGTGCCCATGTTCATTCCAATGTGCCATGCTACCTGCATTTATTTATGAATAAATGACTAAACTGACAATAATGAGTTAATGTGGAAGAGAACTATTTATAGATGTAACAGCCATTGTGTAAGTTAATGAGACTCTTGATTTGATAAAGAATAGCGAGCTGGGTAGGAATCAACAACTAAAAGAATTGGTGGAAAGTCAAAGTCGTTTCTAAAATCTTAATGTAGGGAGGACACTAAGAAAAATTATCATAAATAAATGAAACAATGAAGCAAGGGGTTGCAGAAGAAGAGAAGACAGTGAGCTCTGTGCTAGATGTGGTGACCCGTGCCTATACTATTAGATATTCAGGAGGTTGAGGAGGGAGAATTGCTTGAGCCTTGTAGTTCAAGGCTGCAATGAGCCGAGATGGCACCACTGCACTCCAGAATGGGCAACAAAAATGTAACCTTTCACTTTATGGGAAGGAAAGGAAACTGTATGTATTTATTGATACTCAGATCTAAAAAGAAATCAGAGCAAAGGTTAGATCAGGAAATGAAGTCCAGAGTAGATCTGATGAAATGGTGCACAACATTTAGTGCTTTAATGCTTGTGTGGGTAAGCTGCGCTTTTAAGCCTGTCAACAAAAAAAAGGAAACCATTTTCATTAGATCATATGATAAACTAACTACAAACAACATAGCCATTTTCAATTTAACTGATAATAATTCTCTCTTATGGGACTTCCTTTCCAAAATACTATGCATTATGATAAACAATATTTTCAACAACATGCTTAGAAAAAATTTAGTCACTTTCATAGCTCTGGTTCACCTGTCAACCTTCAATATAAATTTCTATTATCCCACAAAAAAGCACAATGCAGAAAAATTTTTTCTAGTGGGTGACTGAGAATATTTATTTGACTTTTATTTTTTGGATGTTGTTACTAAGCTTATTACTTTTTTTAGGATAAAAAAGAAGTGTATTTGGAGACAGAGAGAGAGTCAGAGAGAGATTCCAGAGGGAAGGAAATATTGGAAAACAGAGGACTAATTGTTGAATCCAGAAAACCAGACCAGGTGAGTCAAGACAGTGGCAGTGGTCGATGTGCAAGCTGGAGAGGTTAATCTTAGAAAGAGGGGTACTCATTTTCTTACCCTAAGGATTAATGAGTATAGAGACAAATACACTATTGACATTTTAAGATACACAGCAGAAGTGTCGATGTAGAACAATCAAATGAGTTGAATTTCTCAGTAAGTTACTGACCTGAATGCAGGTATCCAGTACCTGCTAATTAAATTAAGTATGCCGGGTTTGTTTTTCCTTAAACATAGCAGTCTCCCTTGGCAAATAAAACAAAAAGTAAAATTTCAGTGAAAGTATCTGAATGCCTTCGCGACATGGGATTTGGAAGTGTTAAGCAAGGGACCACTTTTAGGTAGCCAGTATATGTTTTCCTGACCCACAGATGGAGTACCTGCTGTTTGATTTGGGGGTTTCTGGGTTTATTTGTTTCCTTAAATGATTTGCTTTTGGGAATTTTCCCCCTGGTTTCACCATATCTTAAAGCAAAAAGGAAAAAAATAAAATGGTTTCCAAAATAAATAAGGAAATAATTCAGATAATCTCTCAGCATTTAAGAAGTTGGCATTTCTTTTGCATTGTAAGCACAATGAACCATGTCATTTGTGGAGGGAGACTGGGTGGATTTACCATTGTGATTATTATAACAGCTGCACACTTAGGTTCCCAAAATAAGCCATGTTCTGTTTCAAGCAGGTGCTACCTTTAACCTAGCAAGCCCCTGCTCCCAAGCTGATAGTGTGACTCAAATTTAATAGTGCCAAGTTGCCTTCACTGTCTCCTTTTAATGTGTTTTGGAAAGGCAAGAGTGATCTCACGCAGAAAGATTAGAGGAGGCCCTTGGAAAATGCTCAAAGCTACTTATTAAAGGAAGCAGCAGAGATAATTAAAAGTAATTTTGCCAAACTTTAAAAGGGCACAGAACAAAACATGAAGGTGTAGGAGCAAATCAAATTTTGCTGTTAGCAGAAACCCAACTACGCAGCTATTTCCAAAGAATGAGTTCTCCAAATGGGTTCAAAACATATGTTCCATAGAGCTACAGTTGTTTTTTTTAATATAAATAAATAGTTATTTCAGCAAGTCTCCACATAAAGAGGAAATTGGAAAGCATTCCAAAAGTGAAAAGGAAAGAAGTAGAAAATAAAAATCAATAGGAATAATCTGATTGACACCCAAATAAATATTTTTGTTAGTTATCAAGTCTTGTTGATAGAAAATGAACTAAGGCTTACAGCACATATCCAAGGATGGACAGGAAGGATGGAAAGCCTGAAAAAATAACTAATTATGAGGTTTGTGGCTCACTAAAATTGACACATTTGCTCAAATATGCTTTTTATCCCCTAGAATCATACCTATTCATTCGATGTTTATTCATTCATCTTCTAAGCAGACGTCTACTGAAAAGCCAGTTTATAATGGAAAATACACTAGACCCTGGTTGGATAGAGTCTGGATGTTGGGTAGAACACATGAGAACCACACAAAACAATGTAAATTTATTATGTTTGAAAAGGTGCTGTTTTGTTTTCCTTCTCCACTCTAAACACAGCTCAACCTCCTCGTCTCTTTTTTTTTCATGAAGTGACTCTCAAAAAGGTTGTTTATTTCACATTAAGTGTGAACACATGGACCAGGATTTCCAACCTGGAGTCCATCTCCTGAGTTCCAGGCAAATTTTAATTCCAAAACTACATTTCCTCCTGACAATCTGAAGAACACATTGGATATTTTTCTGTCTCAGCTGCTACTTCAGTGCCTTCTGCTAGCCAAGTGCTTTTTGATTATGACATGTCCATCCAGAAGCTGGAAAATATACCAGTTACAGAAACAGAGATGAATTAATATTTAAAAACTTGACAACTAGGTATAGTTAACTAGTTGACTGAGTGGATAAAAAGAGAGCTCCAATTTTTTCCTGAGGTATCAACGTTTCCATGCAGAAGTCTGCTATTCTGCAGAGCTGACTTTAGTCTGTTGGTGTGTATCACGTCTATGGTGAGAAAGGTCGGAACAAGACAGGAGACAGGCAAGAATAAACAGTTTCTGTTGCCTACCGCATGCTCCTAGGGTTCCAGGTAGGATCTTCAATAGAAACACTGAGTGACTACTTATTTCCATGGGCTGACATTTACTTTGCTTTCTGTCCCATAGGAGCTGCAAAATGTGATACCAGACCAAGAAAAACAGAGAATCACCGCTACAAGAATAGGTGGAGCCGGACTCAGTGGCTCACCCTGTAATCCCACGCCTTTGGGAGGCTGAGATGAGTGGATTGCCTGAGCGCGCGGGTTCAAGACCTGCCTGGGCAGCAAGACCTCATCTCTACAATAAATCAAAAAATCAGCTGGGCGTGGTAGTGCATGCCTGTAATTCCGGTTACTTGGAAGGCTGAGGCGGAAGGATCACCGGAGCCCAGCAGGTCGAGGCTGCGGTGGCCGGGAGCAGCCACTGCATTCCAGTCTGGGCGACAGAGTGAGACTCCAACTCAAAAAAAAAAAAAGAATAGGTGGAAGGCTATACAACATCCTTTAATACAATGGTATCTTGCTCACAGTTGAAGTTATCAAGGCTCAGAAATGTTAAAGTATGTTTCCTGAGTTCACATCCCTATATAATTGCAAAGTGATGACTAAACCTTATACCTTCTGAGCTATTCCATAATATGCTTGTCAGAAAGTTCAAATTCAAATGTCACTGTCCACCCAAATTTATTCCCCCTGGAAGGAAGTGGCTCCTCCTCATGTCAGCAGCAGAATAAGCGCATGAGATGACAAAAACGCTTATTGTTTCTTGCAAATTAATAAGCTATAAAATTCCATTTCACCAAGTAAAATGACATCTTCTTTTTATTCTATACTATTCAATTTCTCTTAAAAAAAATAAGTATGCTGACCGGGCTCAGTGGCTCAGCCTGTAATCCCAGGACTTTGGGAGGCTGAGGCAAGTGGATCGCCTGAGCCCGCAGGTTTGAGATCCTCCCCGGCAACTTGACAAGACCTCGTATCTACAATAAATCAAAAATTAGCCAGGTGTGGTAGCGCGTGCCTGTAGTTCTGGCTATTTGGAAGGCTGAGGCAGAAGGACCGCTGGAGCTCAGCAGGTCCAGGCTGTGGTGGCCGGGAGCATGCCACTGCACTCCAGTCTGGGCGACAGAGCAAGACTCCAACTCAAAAAAAATAAAATAAAATAAGTATGCCTATTTCTTTTGTGCTTTTGGACTAGATTTTACTTATTCATATGTTGCTCATTGCTTTCATACATGTACTTTGAGATTCCATCTTAGGGGAACTGAGTCAGAGCCACAGTAGAAACAAGTGCCCATCTTGCAAATTCAATTCTGAGAGTTGTCCCCAAAGGAAGAATGAAAAGCTCTCTTTTTTCAGTGTGCAATGCACTTCCAGACAAAATTACCAAGTCCAGGATCTGGCCTTAAGTGGTGAAAGAGAGGGGAGGCAAACAAGAATGATTAAATGTCACCAACAAGATTTTTTCTTTAAATTTTATAGTAAACAAGCTCTCATGCCTGATTTCTAGAAACAATGGAAAATTAGAATGTTCATGCCTGAGTAACCAGGATATCATGTTTGTAGGCAGACTGTGGGAGATCGAATAAGTTGCAAAATATTTACTCCTTCCACTTCACTAGAAGAGTCTACATCCTGGCTCCACTGCTGCTCCCTTCAGCCATGTGACTCACTTTTGCTGATGGGATGCTAGTAGATGTGGCACTAGCAAAATCCTGAAATGTGTTTTGGAGTTCGTTTTGCTACCTGTGCCTTGCCAGTAACATGATTAGAACTTTTTCTGTTTGACCACTGACTCTTCGGCTAGAAACAATTGTGCAAGAAATAGGTCTAACTAGCCCTATGCATTGAAGCAGAGCTGCCCAGCTGAGCCCAGCCTAAAAGAACCAGTCCACAGCCATCCCTCCGACATGAAAGTAAAAATAGATCTATGTTGTCATTAGCCACTTATTTTGGGGTGGTTTGTTACACAGCTATTAGTGGACAAAAACTGGCTCATCCATAGACCTCCATGGGAAGTCAAATCATCACTAGCATTGTATTTAATAAACGTAGAATTAGAGCAGGCAGGAGAGATTAAATAAACTAAATCTTTAATAAATTCAAGCAAGCCTTCCCTGTTGCATCTATGTAATAGCAGAGGTGGTATTACAAATGACATCAGAATTGTTGAAATAGTCTGACTTTTCTTTTTTGTCCCTCATGCTGTGCAGGGACTATCATGGCTACATAAATAACATTTTGTTTTCTTTTTTATTGGGAAATATGATTTGTTTAGAAAACATATTAAAAAAGAGAGAGAGATTTACCTTCCCAAAGTAGAGGGGAGGCCAAAGCTAGGAAATATTGCAGCCATAGCTCAAAGAGTCACATGGACACACCATGTGTTTAACAAAGCAATGACCAACATTGCGCTTTCTATGATTTCATAGCTGACCAGTCCTTCTTCTGATGAATGTTTCTTTCAACATTTTCATTCTAAGACAGTCTATTATGCACACAGATGTAAAGGCCATTCTGTTTCTTTGAAATGACTATAATACAAGGGAAGACCCAAAAAAATGAAACTTATTCATTAAAAGTTGTGTGTATATTCTTACATGTTTAAATCTCAGTCACCTTTAAAGTATTCTCTGTTTGATACAATACACTTGTTGAGATGCTTTTTCAATTGCTCAAAACGGTTTTTGAACTCACTTAATTTCAATGCCTTTTAGTGTCTCTACCCTTTTTTGTTTCACCTCTTTCACATCAGCAAGACTTTCCCCTTCAAGGTTTTCTTCACCAGAGGAAAAAAAAAAGTTGCTTGGGGTGAGATTGGGTGACTAGGGAAGGTGAGGCATAGGGGTCATTTCACTTTTGGTCAACAATTGTTGAATATTCAGCAGGTGTGGGCAAGTGTGTTTGTAAATCACCCATCATGAAACGGGAAAATGTGTTCAAAGAATCTCAAAAAAAAAAGAAAATTCCCTGAAGCCAAACACAGCCTCTCACAACAACTCTAATCAATATACTGATGCCAATGGGTTCCTAAAACACTTACCCAGCAGGGGAAGCCTGTACTACCAGGGGCCTGCCCTCCAAAAGATAATTCCGGTTTGGGAGGAAAGCCCTTCATATTTATGAAAGTCCAATCTTATTTTCAAATACTTAGGTGATTATTTCAGACCTCAAATAGGAACAATAGCATATATACTGTTTATCCTTTGTATTGATGAAAAGAATACAGTTTAAAATAATTTACTGGTATGTAAAATCTTAAAGTTAGTAAAGAGTAAAACTAAGACTTCCAGATCAGTAATAATTCCAATATAATCCAACTGTCTTTCAAGTTGAGTGTGTCTTTAATTATTTTTTATGAAGTTCCACCAGTTTGAAACCACAAAAAGCAATTGTATAGCTTAAACCAGTACTCTACAAGGCCAAGAACCCTTTGGAAGAGGGTAATAATAGAATGCAGAAGAACTTCTATGAGCTTTGAGTACATCTGGCTCATCTGAGACTCTTCCTTTTTCCCAAAAACAATAATGCTCCTCTCAGCAATGAACCCAAAGTACAAAAATAATTATACTTTATGAAACAGGAAATGTCTAGATTCTGCAATGAGTTGGCATTAGACCATCAAATTAAATTTTTGAAAATAATTAAGTTGCTTAATGCTTTGAAAGGTCAATTTGCAGCTGGCACTTTGATGGATGCCTGGGGTAAATGCAAATACAGGTTTGAGTTGGAGTAAGGCCTGGTTATGTAGGTCTACTGTTGGCGGAATGCAAATGCATCCCTGGACATGTGAGGGCCTGAGACTTGGCCTCTGCTCTGTCGCGCAGTCTTTTGTGACCTCTGGTGTTTCCTCCCTTCTTGAGTCTTCTTATCTGTGAGATCAGGATGATGGATTGGAGAATTCATTCATTTTTTCCAGGTTGCTGATTCTTTGATTCCATATTTAAGAAAAAAATATTCAGCAAATATTCATTCTGTGGTCTTTCTTGTGCCAAATGCTCTAATTTTGTACCAGTCCACAGGTTTTGTGAAGTAATATTCTAATCACCCTGGGAAACTGCAGCATCTTTATTCTGTAAAGAAGAAACTACAGCTCAAACAAGATACTAGGAGCAAAACTAAAATGTAACAGAATTAGAATTTAGCCTCAAAGACTAGTGTTTTTTCACTAACCAGAGCTACAGAGAAACAAAACAAAACAGTATTTTAGAAGGCAAAAATGGTGGAGGAGAGTGAAGAAGAGGCGGAATGAAGCTACAAAGACATGCTGTGAACTCCAGATGATTGATATTTCTAGTTTGAGCTTAATTCTACCCATATATGAACCAAAATTATTCTCTTTGTTACATCTGTCGTATCTAAAAATATCACTTTAAAAAAGTAAATGAGAACTCCTCACAAAGGTATTGATGAAAATACAGATTTTTTGTTAAATAAGAAGCCATATGCTTTGTCCTATCAAAATGAATGAGATTTCCAACATAGCAATAATAAAAACTTAATTCCATTTCCACATAAAAATGTAAGGGAAAAAATCTATCCCTAACAAGATATCTACAAAACAGACAAAAATCTATTTATTTTTATGTTTGATCTTTAAATACTGACTTAGGATTCAATTCAAGTTGCTTTCTTACCTCCTCCCAAAGTAGCATTACATGTAACCAAAATCTTAAATTAAAAAAAAAAAGTAGGGAAGCCATACCAAAAGTCAGAATTAATATGTATTGATATATGTAAAGTAACCATATTACAATTATTTTCATCCCACTACATTTTATAATTCACCAATGAAAATTTATTCTATTGTTTAATGCAAATAAGTCTTTCATTCATTTTTTAAGAAGGAGTTGAGAGAAAAAAAACATGCAGAAGGTTTCGCTTTCTTCCACTCTATTTTAACAGTTACTGGCGCAGGAAAATATAAAAGAAAGAGAGAAAAGCTTATTTGGCTTCCACAGCTGCCTGTGAGAAGCCCCAGAGGTCCTTTCCCATGTTACATATCAAAGCCTTCGATTTAAAATTAGTGTAGAGACTGAATTGAACAGTACAGTGAAACATGGATTTAAGATGTTACAAATAAAACAACTTGTTTATATTGTATAGAGAATGTATTTTACACATTTTCAGACTTTGGAAAAAAGAACTATCTCTCCCAAGACACATATTTATTCACACAAAACACATTTTTCCTCAGTTGTAAATTGAGTATAATCCCACCAAATCAAAATTAAGCCTTGTCGCTAGACAGACAACCCCTACCAAATAACTCTCATATACATACAGAGTAGAAAGAGAATGTATTATGTCTGCTCATTGAAAACATATTTGATAAGTTTATCTCTTATAGACTTCATCATGAATAAGTTTATGCATTAAGTTCAAGTTACCTGTCACTATAAAGAAGGTGGTGATTTGAGTTTCTCAAATGCAGTCATGAATTATCTCAAGTGTTCACAGTCATGTGGTGAGAGGATGGAGAAACAGAAATGCATGAGATTAATATTGTGCTCCTTCCTGGAACATCTGATTTACTGAAAGGTCTAGGGGTAAATTAGTAAGAATACTTACTCCTGGACTGATACCTGAAGACCTGATCTCCTTTCCTTAAGAACAATTTGTCATTTCACATAGCAACAGGTGCACCTGTCAGATGACGCCAACACTGATTAATACAGAGACTCGGTCATATCACGAAGAATCCAGTCCCCAGAGTCTTATTATTTTTTACTCTGTTATGTTTCTCATAGGAGTTTCCCTTCCTAGGCAGAATCCCCAGTATTAAAGAATAACTGCCACAGTTCTGGGTATCACATCAAGACACAAGAGTATCCAGAAAAGAAAACTAATACACTACTAACTCCCTTGTAAGAAAAAAAAAAACTTCTTTCAGTACCAATATTCCAAACACACAGTCGCTCTCCTAAATATGCAATTTTCAGTAAGATTGGGACTCCCATAACTGGTTTAGATTAATCAGTATTGACCTTTGAACTGGAGACAGCATCGTCTTATTTGAACATATGGCTGTGTTGGCAGGGTGCACATGGGGAAAGAACTCGGGATGGAAAGGAAGGAGGGAGGGAATGCATATTGAGTAAGCAGTTTGTTGTTCCTCTAATACAACAATCATATATATTTTTCATGGGCATATTAGGAAGAAAACTGCAAAGTTTACACAAATTTTAAGATAATGCAGAAGTAAAAGAATGTGTATATCTGTGCATGGTGGACATGTTTGAGTTATGCTCCACGTTTCCTGGGAGGACTCCACAAATCTACACTGTTAAAGCTAATTCACTAGAAAAGAAGAAACATTGGCAGACTGGTCTTAACATTGAGGGATGGTTTCATTGTTGTTTACCCTTTGACACTGCCAAGGAAGGCAGGGATGTTTAACAACCTATTGCAAGCAAATCACTGCAAACAAATGGCCTACCCCTAAACATCTCTCACTAGCCTGTCATAATAGTCACTGAAACACATGAGAATACAAGTTTTTTACTTCCTCAATCCAATTTACCTTCCCAGACTTGAATGTACTTGTTTAGCAAAGTCCATGATGCTTTACTCACACTCACTTTTTTCTCTTAATAAATGTAACATGCTATTTTGTGTTCCTGTGACTTTTCACTTTCTGATCCTTCTCCTTGAAGGCCACAGTGTTTATCCTTCACTGGGAGGCCTTGCTTATTTTCTCTAAAACACTGGTGGGCATTTGTTGTTTTTGCTGCATCCAGCATTGTTAATTGTGCTAAGAGCACTCAGGCCCCCATGAGACAATTAAGTCTCCCCTATTCCACCCAGTCTCACTGGAGCAAAGTGCAAGCTCCATCTCACACTATGGAAGCCTAGAGAGCCCACACTCATCCGAACGCGTGTGTGGAGTAGTAACAGTGGGCTTGTGACTTGAGCTTAGGAAATCAGACCTCCCTGGAAGCCCCAAAACTTTGAGAAGGAAGAAAGGAGAGTGGTCGGAGGTCTCTATTCATCACTGGTAACCTTGATGGAAACTTTCTGACCAGGCTCTCAGCTGTGAGGTGCTCCTTGTGCTAGACTCTTCAGTGGTCTCCCAAAGCCTGTCCTTTGCCCAGTCCTTGCTGCCTCCAACTTTATCTCAGCACTTGTTTTGCTTCTGAACCAAGAACCCAGACTATGACAAAGAGCTAGGTCAACTCTCAGCCATTTCTCTCTCATTTTCTAACCTCAATGCACCCAAAGCAGCATTTAGTCACCCCATCTTCCTTGTATATTTTAAACATAATATATATTCTAATCGTGGTATGATAACTTCTTTTTTTTTAATGTGAGATTCTTTAAAAAAGAAATTGTATTATGGTTAATCTGACCAAAGAAGCTATTTTGCATAGTGGAGAAACCATATACTTTGGGATCAAAAAAGTGGATTTACCAACTATTTCATTTACTGGTAGTTACTTCTTATGAATTAAATAACCTCTTTCACCCTCAGTGTCAGCATCTTAAAAGTGGGAGAATATAAACCTTGGTGTTATGAAGATTAAGTTAAAGGAAATGTAAAACTTAGCAAGGAGGATTCAAAAATGTTTTGAAGTGAATAAATAAAAAACAAGCTCAACTGTTGAAGAGGGATTCAGCTGATGTGTTTGGGGTCTTCACATAAAGAACCACAGTATCATTACTCTATCATCTGGCATGTGTATGACATTTCTGTTTGCAAAATATTTTCACATACATTGCTTTATCTAATGTCAAAGTATGTAAGAAGTCCAGTCTACAGACTAGAAAATTAGGTTTAGAAATGTTAAATATCTCATCAAAGGCACGGTGTGTTAAATAATATTCCAATTTTTTAAAAATTGGGTGCCTAACTTCTTATTGTTTCGTACAAGTATTAACATTTCCATGACATCTATTTTTCTCAAACTAAAATATGAGGTCTTTGAAAATTGAGATCATTTGTATTTATATGTCGTAAGCAGATGAAAAATAATCAACAACTATTAGATAAATGAATCAATAAAATGAAATCCAAACCGGGCTTGGTGTCTCAGCCTGTAATCCCGTGTCTTTGGGAGGCTGAGGTGAGTGGATTGCCTGAGTCCGCAGGTTTGAGACCTGCCTGGGCAGCGAGACCGCATCTCTATAATAAATCAAAAAATCAGCCAGGCGTGGTAGCGCATGCCTGTAATTCCAGCTACTTGGAAGGCTGAGGTGGAAGGATCACTGGAGCCCAGCGGATCGAGGCTGCGGTGGCCGGGAGTGGCAACTGTACTCCAGTCTGGGCAACAGAGTGAGACTCCAACTCAAAAAAAACAAAAATGAAATCCAGAAGAGACATGAAATTAAATTTCAGTGTCGTAGGTAAAAACTCAAGCTTTGGAACCAAGATATCTGGAGTAAAGTCTCGTTTCCATCGCCTACTACTCATGCAATCTTGGAAGAGTTATCTAGCCTAATTTGTGCTTTATTTTGTCATTGGTAAAGTGGTAATAACAGTTACATATTTGTAAAGTAATTAATGGCTAATACATGTTTAGAACTTAGAATAGGGTCTGAAACTCAATAGAAGATAGTATCACTGCACTAATAATAGTAATAAAATATCATAAACATCATGATCATTACTCTTGAGTTATATAGGAATTAGCATCCAAGGAATGCCAAGATTAAATGTCTAGCAAGCTCAGAGATGTCTGGCAGATATTCAAAATCAGAAGAACAAAAGGTTAATCCTGGAAAACAGCCCAAGAACATAGAGGGGTGAGTATGTGTAGCAGATTCAGTCAAGTGGTCCGTGGCTGAGAAAGACAAGGCGTTAACAAAGGCACTGCAAGTTTGGAAAGCCAGCATGTGTGACTATATAGCTTCCTGTTTAGTCCTTTTTCACGGCTTATTATGTGCAACTTTCATTCCTTTAGGATACTCCGTGCTCACCAGGGTGAAGGGCATTCAGAAACACACAGAGGAAGCAGGAATGACCTCATCACCTCTATGTTGATATGTCGACCTTCCTCTCTGACCTCACAGACAGCCAGACTTACCATCTTCAAGGAGAAAACTGGAGTCATTTGGCAAGAGGTTCCCCTTCTAAGCTCTGTAGGTTTGCTCATTACAGGGAAGCTCCTGCCCTGTCATCTTTGACTTGTGGCTTCAGGGCATGATCAAGCTTGTGGTTATTCCAAATTTGACCACAGAGCCTTTCTGAGGTTCACTACAAAGAATGTCAAGATTTTGACAGTTGACTCAGGGTAAAGAGTTGTCATAATCCCAGTTTAGTATGGGGAGGGAAGACGCCAATCCAATTGACAGGCAGACCAATATATATATATTTTATGCCGGCACTATAATCCAAAGAGCATACCCTAAGGCAATCTTCAATGATCCTCAGAAACTTCTAGAAAATGATCAAAGACACAGACTATTGGCTTAGAATGGGTGCTGTTTCTGATAAACACCACACACTACAGCCTCTGCCAGCCTCCTGCATCAGCAAATGTGCTTAGCAGAGACAAGCAAAGTGTCTTTCAAAATAACTTTAAACAAATAATCATTTTACTGTTTGTCTCCCTGATTCAGCTCTATAGTAACTTACATAGAAAAGGTTTATGATCATTGTTTTGATGAATTATACTTTGTAAATAAATTTGGAATAAGATAAGAATCCGCTTTTGGAGCTAAAATGGAACTCAAGATGAAAAAGAATTGAAGATAAAAGAAGATCAGGAGGGAATAAAGAAGCTATGACCTGACCAAGAAAGAAAAAGAGAACTCTCTGAAGCCTTTCCATGATACTGTCATGGCAGAACTATTAAATTTAATCTTCTGAAACTGAATCATCAAGTTCTCTGCCCACTGGAATCTCCTAGCATGATTTCACTTCTAGATACCTTGGTTTAGAAGGACTATTCCTAGTTTATAAGCACAAGGAGAGGGGAACACAAATAACTGGAACTTATTTATAAAATTGTGTATTTATTCTTACATGTTTAACTTCAGTCACCTTCAAAGTACTCTCCGTGTGATGCAATACACCTATTGAGATGCTTTTTCCACTGTTCAGGACAGTTTTTGAACTCATCAATTTTGATGCCTTTTAGTGCTTCTGTCATTTTTTTTTTCCTTTTCCACATCAACAAAACATTTTCCTTTGAGGACTTTTTCATCCAAGGAAACAAAAAATAGTCTCTCAGGATGAGATAGAGTGAATACGGAAGATAGGGGATAGGAGTCATGTCGCTTTTGGTCAAAAACTTCTGAACATTCAGTGTGGTGTGGGTAGGTGCACACATGAATCACCTGTCATGAAATGGACCAACATGTTGAAAGAATCACAAAAAAATATTCACTGAAATGGACCACAGTGTCTCACAACAATGCTATCTGGTACACTGATGCCAATGGGTTCCTAGAACACTTAACCTAGTGGAGGAAGCCTGTACAACAAGGGGCCCATCTCCAAAAAATAATTCCAGGTTTTTTTTTTGGAGGGCGCACTTGGTATTAATCTTTTCCAAGTTGATTTTTTTTTTCCTAATACAATGGTCCTACTTTAGGGTATTCTGTATATACATAAGGCTGATAATCAAAATGTAAAATTTAAGTACAAATTATCAGTAAAACTTTTCATTATGCTTATTGTATTTTCCTTTCTTAATATTATATAATTCTTCTTACAACACAGTTTCATCTTTATTTTGTAAGTATCTTTTATTCATATAAGGCTCTTACCCAAAAGAAATAAGCATACTTCTATAAACACAGGAAGTAACCAAGAAGAAAAAAAAGATTAGTATACACCCAAAGAAAATGATATGCTACTACAGAAAGTCTTCTAATCTCTCTCAGCATATATTGGTGACCAATAAATTAGAAACAATTTAAATATCCTGCTACATTCCTGCAATGACATTGAAATGTCAAGAATAGTTAGAGATCATAATATGAGTAGGATGAAAGTTAGGAATTTGTTAGCTTCATATCTGGAAATTAGAAGATAGAAATGAAACCGAGCAGAGGAGTTCCTAAGTAGACTGAAGATGGGACAAAGATGATGGAAGCAGGAAAAATCACTTGAAGGAACAGAGTGGTCACATTTTCTTCTGGGAGGAGCTTGGAAAATCCACTAGTGAGTCTAAGATTTCATTTAAGTATGAAATGAAAAGCTAGAGAGTGCACTGCTAATAATAAAACTGTCTCAACTAATTACATCCCCTTTTTTCTTGGTATAGTAATGCTTCAAGTCAGTGAAAAATGTGTTACAGACAACAAACCTGTCTCTACCTTTCTACTATCAATGAGCAAGCATCAAGTATCTTTATATAACACCAACATGGAAACCTTAACCAATAGTATTTGTGGGAAATGCATTAAAATATTCAAGTAAGATACTTAATGGTAGTCTCTGAATTGGGAAAGATGGTTGATATTCTACTAAAATAATTACTACTTTAATTATTAATCATAAATGTCTCAGATACAAATCACACAAAATGATTACCAGAGACTCTCAGATTAGCTAACTTGTAGATATTCAGAGGAGATGTTATACTATCACTTTGGTCCAGAGAGCATTTGTCTTGATACAGGCATAAAGAAAACAGCTTGAAGGACTTGTTTTAGCTGCCTGTGGATAAGACCCAAGAAAAGTGAAAGAAGTTGGAATAATTTTCCATATTTAAAGAGGGTCTCAGGGTGCTACAATTTCTGCCTCTGCAGGAAGAATTTGGTTGATGCACTCTTCTCTCTGAGATCATATATTGTAACAGAAAATCCATGTGGCTCATTTTTAGATGAGATTCAAAAAAATGGATTTTATTCTCATTGAAGTAAGAATTTATGCCATTCATTTAAGTTACACATATATCAATCAAAAACACAAAAAAATTTCACAATTTCTAAGTCAGTGGGTTTTAATAATGAAACTATCTTAAGCAATACATTTTATCCAGTCCACTACTTAATCCTGAATTGTACCCCACATCTTTTACATCAAATAAAATAAAGCAATACATTCAAAATCTTCTTTTAAAAAAATCCTGTACTATCATACATAAGTTCATCTGTGCTTCGGAGATTAAAATATTACCATAAATAATCAGTAAAACAAAAGTGCCAACTTTTTTATTATTTAAAGAATACACACACACATAAACACAGGTACAATCCATCCCTTATTAGTTGTTAGGAGCTAAATTATCCTTCAACACAAATCACCCATTTCTTTTTTTTTTATTTTAAAGATGTGGGGTATAATTCAGGGTTAGGTATACAAATGGTACCCTTGTGGATGAGATGTCCCCCTCCCCTCCCTTGGCAGTTTCCCATGACTGCCAATCCCTTTCTTGTAGTATTATGATAATTGTTCAAGATCTGCTTATGAGTGAGAACATATGGCACTTAGTTCTTAGTTTCTGTGATAGATCACTCAGTAGTATAGACTCTAAGTCCATCTAAGTTGCTGAGAAAGTTCATAATTTTGTCCTTCATTATGGCTGTGTCATATTTCATCATGTATACGTACCACATTTTTTTTAATGAAGCCTTTCTATGGGCAACACTGTTTTGCTATTGTGAATAATGCTGCAATAAACATGCATGTGCAGCTATCTTTTCATAGAGTGATTTGAGTTCCTCTGGGTATATTCCCAGTAGGGGGATTGTGGGATCGTATGGAAGATTGATTTTCAAAAGAAAAGAGAGAAAGAAGCCAGGCTCAATGGCTCAGCCTGTAATCCCGCGCTTTGGGAGGCTGAGGTGAGTGGATTGCCTGAGCCTGCGGGTTCGAGACCTGCCTGGGCAACTTGGCAAGACCTCATCTCCACAATAAATCAAAAATTAGCCGGGCGTGGTAGCGCGCCTGTAGTTCCAGCTACTTGGAAGGCTGAGGCGGAAAGATCGCCGGGGCCCAGCAGGTCGAGGCTGCGGTGGCCAGGAGTGGCCACTGCACTCCAGTCTGGGTGACAGAGTGAGACTCCAACTCAAAAAAAAAAAAAAGGAAAGAGAGAGAGAGAGGAATTGATTATTATTTTTATTTTTTTCTTCTTGTATTTTTATCTTCTATTTTTTCCTGTTTTCATGTTTAAAAATTACTGATTTTCAGAAGATTATCTCAGACAATAAACAAAACTAAGAACTGTTAACATTGATCCCTTGATAGAACATCTAGAATACAATTACAATTTCAGGGGATTGCTCAAAAAATTGATATGACATATTTTTATGATGTTTAGAGGTAAATTATAAAACGCATGATCTTTAGAATTTTATAAGTAATTTTTTCTTTTTTTTTGAGTTGGAGTCTCACTCTGTCGCCCAGACTGGAGTGCAGTGGCCGCTCCCGGCCACCCCAGCCTCGACCTGCTGCGCTCCAGAGATCCTTCCGCCTCACAGTCTTCCAAGCAGCTGGAACTACTGGTGCGCACTACCATGCCCGGCTATTTTTTTTTTTTTAATTTATTGTAGAGATGAAGTCTCGCCAAGTTGCCCAGGCGGGTCTCGAACCCGCGGGCTCAGGCAATTCACTCACCTCGGCCTCCCAATACGCGGGATTACAAACTGAGCCACCGAGCCCGGCTTAGTTTTTTCTATGAAAACATTTAAGGTTTGAAACTCCCCCAAATAACACTATGAGTATAATTGTTTAAAAAAATTATTGCATATAACTCACTTTTTGTATTGACTAATTTTACCAAAAAATAACTGGTTAGAGGAAAACACAGAGCCCGTTATGAATATTATAAACAGAGGGTATTTAGTATAGGAAATTGCTAAAGAATATGGGATTAACTGCTAGTAAAAGGGGAAGCTGAGGTAATTCAGATAAGTGACACCAGGGAGTTTGTCTAACATATTTGCTGGGAGAGGAAAATGTTAGGCAGTTTTAAGCAGAGTCTGTGGCTTTTATGATGCTACAGACCCCCCAGGAACCAGAGGATGTAATTCAAAGACTTCCAGACACCTGTTATACAGAGGCATGCAAAAACAAGCATGGGAGGAACCCCAACAGACATAGTTGACCTATATGATGATTTTAGTATTTTTATTGATTTCATCAGTCACTACTACCAAGAGATAATAATATATGCCTCAAGACCACTCTGTTCTTGTTCAAGGCTTCATTAATACTTGTGGCATAACTAAGACAAAGTCACGTCCGCTTTCATGATAGAAACTCAAATAGCAAAGTCAAGGGGAGAAACAAAAGTAGTTGACACAGGACTTAAAAGCATGCTGACATCGTATTTGCAAGTAAATAATGTTGCCATTTCTGTGTAGTGATGGTTGAAGAGCAGAGACAGAAGCATAACTATTATGTACTGAATGTCAATCATGAGCTAATATATTGGGCTTTATAATTGTATTTCATACCAAAAAAATCTGTATTAAACCCACTTTGTACATAAAGCAATTGCAGTTCATCCAAGTGAAATATCTGAGCTAAAGATTGGGATTAATCCGAGCTCTGTTTCTCAAAGTTATGACAGTTTTCTAAGCGCTGGTTTTCCGTTTTACAAGAGGGACTTTGGATGACTAAATGAGTTTTTTCAAATCCCCAAATTCTAATATTTATAGACGAGTCTTTTGCTGACTTATAGATTACTTCAGCACATTGCAAAAGAGACATTTTAAAAGAGTGAGGACCTTTTTAAAAAAATGTCTTATTTTTAATTTTTGTGGATATATAATAGGTACATTTATGTGAGGCATATATGAAATAAGATAAAGATGAATAATTTAAATTGAAAGATAAATCTAAACAAGCCACATTTATGACACATTCTGTTTTGTTTTCTTTCAGAGAATGAAAATGTCTAACAAATAAAGAACACCAGGTTCTTAAAAAAAGAAAGCAAATACATTTTGCTTTTATTTTATTAATTAAAAATATGCTTAATTTTGTTTTGGCATTTATTTTGTTTAATTTGTTTAAGTACAAAGATTTTTATATTTTTGAATATGCTTATATTTTTGAATATGCTTAATTTTAAAAAATTATTTGTTGAGCTTTTCTAAGGCAACAATTTGGAGATCTAAATTTAAGCTCATATTGTTACAGTATTTACCTTAAGTGTCTATCATAACTGCAAAATTCTATTACCTCAAAAATGGAAGAAGGAAATCATCGGTTATGTTTATTGTCTTTCATGTAATACCCAAAAGGCTGTGATAAATGTTGCTATTAAGTTATCATCTTCCCTCCTGTATATCAGTTTTTATAACAAATTTGTTGAAAGGCACTGCATTTTAAATTTGTAACAAATGTGTAAAAAACATAATGTATACTCAGTCAGGTGATCAAGGTTAACATCAATAACAGGAGGAAGTCCTATGGATAATAGGAACCCTTGAGATAAAGTGATGAAAATTATACTTTACCTCTGTGGCCTTCCTCCCAAGAACTCATGGCTCCAGACTAATCATGGAAACAACAGACAAATCTCAACTGAAGAACATTCTGTAAAATTTAGGCCGGACTCGGTGGCTCAGCTTGTAATGTCAGCACTTTGGGAGGCCAAGGTGAGTGGATTGCCTAAGCCTGTGGGTTCAAGACCCGCCCAGGCAACTTGGCGAGACCTCGTCTCTACAATAAATCAAAAAAATTAGCCGGGCGTGGTAGTGCGTGCCTGAAGTTCTGGCTACTTGGAAGGTTGAGGCGGAAGGATTGCCAGAGGCCAGCAGGTCGAGGCTGCGGTGGCGGGGAGCATGCCACTGCACTCCAGGCTAGGCGACAGAGTGAGACTCCAACTCAAAAAACAGTTTTATTTCTAGGTAGTTGTCTTAGACTGTTCAGGCCGATGTAACAAAACACCATATAGGCTAAGTAATTTATAAACAACAGAAATGTATTTCGTACAGTTCTTGTGACGGGGAACTCCAAGATACTGCAAATTATGTATCTAATGAAAGCTTGCTCTCTGCTTTATATAAGCCACACCTTCTTGTTGCATCCTCTCTTCGTGGGAGGGGCAACACAGCTCTCTAGGACTTCTTTTATAAGGACACTCATTCCAGCCTTCATGACCTAATCACTTCCCAAAGGTCCCGTCTTCCAGTAATACATCGGATTGGGGAATAGGTTTCAACGCATGAATTTTAGGGGGATTCATGCATTCAGTTCATTGCACCAATACTCCTTAAAACTGTCAAGTCATCAAAAACAAACTCTTAAAAACTATTACAGTCAAAAGGATCTTAAAGAGAAATGACAAGAAAATGCAATACGATATTTTGGATGGAATTCTGGAGGAGAAAAATGAAAATTATGTAAAAACTAGAAAAATATAAAAAGGTGTAGATTTTAGTTAATAATAAGGTAACAATATTTACACATTAACTTGTTATTAATAATAGAAGAAACTGGGTATAGGATATATAGAAACCTTCTGAACTATCTTAGCAATTTTTCTGTAAATCTAAAATTGTTCTAAATAATAAAAAAAATACATAATTCCTCAGTTTGGAGGTTTTGAAATTTATTTTCAAGCTTTGCCTTCCATTCTGTAAATATGAAAAGTCTTTAGTGTACACATACTTATATCATCTTTTGAAACACAATTCATTTTAAAAGGGCACATTTTCAAACTAATACCATTTCCATAACATGAGTCTTCCCTCCCCAAAAGAGCACCTCCTTTGGATGCATCATTAGAAAAACAATGCTTGTAGTGAAGGCTAAATTATGTCTGATGCTCAGTATAGTAAGTGCCTGCTATTTTCTTGCTGTTCATCTGTACTTGCCTCAGTGGCAACATTTTTGTCCTATAGATTTTCTATGGGAACATTTATTTACCTATTTTTTTCATTTTGAGAGAGTTGGTTACAATTAGGTGATTAACAAATCCACTTTACCAGAAAGAGGCAAGTTAAAATATGTTACAGTATTAAAACTAAGATGCTACCATCAACCTCTTACTACTACAGAATTCCCATTCTTTCTTCCATTTCCACAATCATCCAATCTCAAAAAAACCATGAGACTATCCTTTCAGAAACACACACACATGGAATTTTGAGTTTGAGTTAGGAGAAAATATATACTTATTTATATTTCAGGGTTTTTTTCTGGGTTTTGTTGTTATTTTAATCATAAGGATAGAAGTCACATTACATATGGTTCTCTTGGAATGTAGAAAAGTTCTCTGCATATTAGTCTTCCTGAAAAATGCACTGATCATTAAATCATTAGATAGAATTTAGTTGACTGTTTTGTAGGAAAGCAATAAAACTCACAGGGAATTATTTCACAAAGGAAGAGATGAAACAATCAAAGAAAATTTAATGTGAATCTAAGCTCTTATGATAGTACAGTTACTATTTCCTTTTAGCTTTTTTAAAAATATATTGCTTATTCTTCCCTTAAGAACCAGTAGGAAAAAAATGTGTGGAAATGAATTCCTCACATATGCTTCTGAAAATATTACATGGTAATGCTATTTGATAAATTATATTTCAAATGCAAAAAAGAACATGAAGTTTAAAGAACTGTTTTCATTTGTTTTTATAAATGAAGTATTATTTCCTATTTATTACTCTTTTATAGTAAAATTTTTTATAAGCTAGAGTTTTTCTATGCAAAATACTATAGTGGCATGAGAAAAGAAAATCTTACTGAATGAATGGAAAATGTGTTACCTGTATTACAAATCTTAAGATTTGTTCATTGTGTGCTTGAGGTAGTTGGTTTTGATTGGAGCTATGAGTATAGGGTTCCCTTGTGAGAAAAGACTTGCGAAATGTAAACATCCTGGTGGAAATGCAAACACATTTTCATTTACTAATTGCTGTAATCAAGGCAATGCTCATAAACCATTAGCTTTTATAAAGTATAAACAAAAATAATAAATTGATTAATCATATTTGGCAAAGACATTAGAGTATATTTACCATGTAAGTATTTTAGAGCTATGCAGTGACCTTAAGTTAGTTAATGACTGTGTTTCTACTTTATTCGTTTGCTTATAAAGAAGTAGAGGATGTTAGAGTCTGACAAAGCACTTAGGAGAAAAAAACATTGAAGATAGCTCCCATATGGCAGACATGCATTGCATTAATAGGCTAGATTCACAGGACCTTGAACTTGCTCACTGTATTTGCAAATTAAATCAGTGAACAAATGAAAGAAACAAGGCAAATGTTTGCAAGAGCTCTATGGAGAATAGTAGGATGTCCAGTTCGATGAAAGAGTAAACTTCACAATTCCCAAAGATACAGTGGAATTCTGTATATGACCTAACAGGATAGAAGGATGAATTATGACTAATGTTAACTAAAAAGATAAATAAGAATTCTTTTGCCATGTTGAAATTAGCAAATTAAGAAGGAAAGCAGTTCTACTCTCTACTCATCGTTAAATAAATCAGTTGGTAAAGTACATTTAAACCAAGAGCATGGAGAGTCCTGGGGCAGAAAAGCTTGACTCTGCTGGAGGAAATCTGACAATGAAAACTTCTGCAGTCTTCCAGGATTCATAGTAAAGGATATAGCAATAATATAACTAGCTGTCCAATAATAATGATAGTTGACTTACGTAGAATGCACTTTCAAAGTCTTTTTTGTTTCAAGTTTGTTACTTTTAATTGCAAGTGTTATTACAAAGTCAACTAGACAGATTAGAGATGTAAATAGAAACATTAAAAATATATCAAATGTTGTGAGGAATGTTTCTGTTCTTCAGAGTTTGGGTAATTAGGGTTAATTTGCATAAAAACAAATAGATTTGAAATCCTGTAAACATTTCTAAATTATGTACATGCTTATTCAGATCACATGACAAAAATATAACATGCTAATATGTCATAAATTATAATTTACACAATTATTTTGCGCCTGTCATCCTATAATTACTATAATCATAAATAATCATTTTATTGAGTGATTACTGTATGCTAAGTATATTGCTACGAGTTTTATGTACATTATCTCATTTTATTATATAATCCCATTAGGTAGAAATTATTTTGACCATATAAAATTTTCAGATAAATATATTGGACCAAAGAGATACATTAATTGTGGAATGTCACACATTGGAGTAAGTGATTGATACAGGCCTTGGGATGTAGGGTTGTCTGACTCCAAACCTCATACATTAATCTCCATGACAATGTTTCCCAAGGTGGAAGTGTAAACAAGTACAACCTCTGAAGAAAACAGGTTGGCGATTCCTAAAAGATCTAAAAATCAACCTTCCATGTGACCCCACAATCCCCTTACTGAGAATATACCCAGAGGAACTCAAATCACTCTATGAAAAAGATACCTGCACACACATGTTTATTTCAGCATTATTCACAATAGCAAAAACATAGAACCAATTGTGCTGTCCATTAAAAGAGGATTGGATTTTTTTAAATGTGGTACATATACACGATGGAATATTACACAGCAATAAAGAAGGACAAAATTATGAACTTCACAACAAATTGGATGAACTTAAGAGTCTATAATAAGCCGGGCTCGGTGGCTCAGCCTGTAATCCCGCGCCTTTGGGAGGCTGAGGTGAGTGGATTGCCTGAGCCCATGGGTTCGAGACCCGCCTGGGCAGCGAGACCTCATCTCTACAATAAATCAAAAAATTAGCTGGGCTATGGTAGCGCCTGCCTGTAATTCCGGCTACTTGGAAGGCTGAGGCGGAAGGATCGCCGGAGCCTAGCAGGTCGAGGCTGCGGTGGCCGGGAGCGGCCACTGCACTCCAGTCTGGGTGACAGAGTGAGACTCCAACTCAAAAAAAAAAAAAAGAGTCTATAATACTGAGTTATCTACTACAGAAACAAAGAACTGTGTACCACATGTTCTCCATCATAAGCAGATCTTGAACAATTATTATAGTACTTTGCAAAAGGGTTTGTCAGTAGTGAGAATCTGCTGTGGGGGGAGCACCCCTCATCGACAAGGGCACCTGCCTAACAAACATTTATATACCTAACCCTGAATTGTAATCCACATCTTTAAAAAGTTATAAAATAAAGGTAAAGTACAGAGAGATTAAAGGTTTAGACACAATAAAATCACTAGAAAAAATGAATATTTTAAAAATAAATAAAATTATATATTCTCTCTATTCTCTTTTATTCTGTGTTGTTGTTAAGAACTGAATATGATCCACTAAACTAATTTCATGATCAGCTAATTTGGTTGACGGTTTGCAAATCCTGTCCTGGGTACTATACTTGATTAAAGAGATGTTTAGAGTTTGGGAAAGGTTTCTATATATTGTTAACTCATTTTATTCTCACAATGCTGCTTAGAAAAAGACAAAGGAGATAGGAAAACTGAAGGTTGAATGACATGACCAAGGTCTCCTAGCAGGTATAATATAGAATTAGGACTGAGGCCAAGGAATCTGGCTCAATTCTCACATTCTCCTCTGTAGCTCTGCCAGTCCCACATTGATCCAAGCCAGGATCTTCCCTTACCTGTGCTGACTTTCTGCCTGTCTCCTTCCCTCCAAGAGTTCTTTCTCAACAGGACATCCACAGTGATGCTTGCAATGCCGACATCAAGTCACATCACTCCTGTGCTCAAACACCTTCAACTGGTGCAGGAAGTGCATGTCCCAGAAGGCCCACATAAACTGACTCAGACTCACGACAGGCAGACACACACACACACACACACACACACACACACACACACACACACCTATATAACCACATAGACATGCATGCACTCACATATACACATACACACAGATATACACATATACTTACATACATACATATTCACATGCACACATACATACAGAGACATAAATACACATTTATACACACACACATATATATGTACAATGTGCACACTGCTTTTTGATTTATTTGGTTAGTTTGCTACTGTCTGAACCTGGATAGTTTATTTTCAGCAGACAAGTCATTGTATTACTGTATTTAAAGTTATTCTGATGTGTGTAATGCATACTGGGAAGAGGGAAGTTGGAGTGCAATTTAGCTTAAAACTCAAAGTAGAATTTAGGAATAATGCCAAGTCCAGTCTCACTAAGAAGTATTTAAATGGTATTGATCATCGTAATTCACAATGAGAGTGAGGGATATGAAGAATGATGCCTAAAATACACTGCACAAGAACACCCACTGAATGCAGAAGGAACATAAGAACTTATTTTCTATATCTATTTTTTCCAAATAAAATAAATTTTGCTATCTCCCATGTAAAGCAGTTGCTGTCCTCACTTGGTCACCTGTCAGGCAGTCACATGTTTGGTCACTAAGAATGAGGTCCCCTGAGGGCGAGAGAAGAAATTCCACCATTGTAGAGATTGTTGGTGGCACCTGAATCATTGGGCCTTAAAGTATGGTGACATGCCTTCATTTGCCCCTTCTGCTCTAATGTCCTTGCACAGCAAGCTGGCACCTGTCTCAGAACCTGTGCAGAGTCTCCTCTCTGTCTGGAATGTCTTTCTCTGAGAACCAGCATAATTCCCTCACTTATCTCCAAGTCTCCTCGCGGACATCTCATCACCATCGGACAGCCAGCGCCCACCTCTGATCCCTCCCCAGTTTTTTTTTCCCTGTAACACACAAGATGCTCATCACAGTATGTATATTCTTCCTTTGTTTGTTTCTCCCCAAGCCAGGGTAAAGCAGAGAGGACAAGGAAGTTGGTTCTTTTGTTCCCTGTGCTAAACCCTGCGCACTTGCCTCATAATGGCTCTCAACAACAAAACATTTTTTTTTGCAAGAATGAATGAAGTAACATTTTATGCATGATAAATTCATAAAAATAAACACTAACATTAATGTCTCTTTACCTTGTTTGGCTTGGTGGAAACATTTTAGATTATTCTTGCCTGCATTTTAAATAAGAAACATATATATATGATTTTTATATATATATAATATACTTACATACATACATATCTGATTAAATGTTTAAAGATAAAGATTTTTTTTAAATAGTATTCTGTGCCTCGTTCAAGGTTTTTTTGTTTGTTTGTTTGTTTTTTTTGCCCCTGCTGGTACATATCCAAAACAAACATTCTAGACTCCCTGAGTCAAAGTATTCCTCTAGAAAACCAGGATTATAGTTCAAAATAAAAATTAGCTTTCCACATTCATTATTTCTCCAAATGTTTTCTTTTTTTAACATATTTTTTATTTTAAAATTGTAGGCTACAGTTAAGGGTTAGGTATACAAATAAGCATCGTTCAGGCACCCTTGTTGATAAGGGGTGTCCCCCCATCCCCAGATAGATATTGACTACGGTTAATCCCACCACCCTTGCCCTCCCTGCCCCCGCCCCCATAGATTCCCACCACTGTCAATCCCTTTCTTACAGTATTATGATAGACGTTCAAGGTCCACTTATGAGTGAGAACATGTGATACTCAGATCTTTGTTACTGTGAAAGATCACTCAGTATTATAGACTCTAGTTCCATCCAGGTTGCTGCAAAATTCATGATTTTGTTCTTTTTTATAACTGCATAGTATTCCATCGTGTATATGTACCACATTTTTAAAATCCAGTCCTCTTTTTATGGACAGCATGGTTGGTTCCAGGTTCTTGCTATTGTGAACAATTCTGCCATAAACATATGTGTGCAGGTATCTTTTTCATAGAGTGATTTGAGTTCTTCAGGGTATATTCCCAGGAGGGGGATAGTAGGGTCATATGGGAGGTCGATATTTAAAGCTTTTAGGAATCGCCACACTGCTTTCCACAGAAGTTGCACTAGTTTACACTTCCACCAACAGTGTAGAAGTGTTCCCTTTTCGCCACATCCTCTCCAGCATCTGTAATTTTTTGAGTTATTGATAATGGCCATTCTGACTGGAGTTAGGTGGTATCTCAGTGTAGTTTTAATTTGCATCTCCTTGATGATTAGTGCGGTTGAACATTTCTTCATGTGTCTGTTGGCTGCTAGTATATCTTCTTGTGAGAACTCCCTTTTGATCTGCAAACTGCCTTTCCTCCCCTATCACTCACTGCCCAGAGGCATGTTTCATTATTTTTCCCACCAGCAGCAGCAATCCCACTTTCAATCCTAGTCGAACGAAATTCCCCTGAAATTCTCCTAATTGATGAAGAAACATAAGGAATTAAATCACCCACATTAGAATGCCAGGGCTTGGGAGGAAACACAATACTGAAAAAAAAAATACAAGAACTGGCAATTTCACACCCTGCTCATTCATTTACCTGTTCATTCATTCATTTATGTTTGTTCAAATGCTTCCAACCTGGCAAGGTCTGGGGCTGTTAAAGTGAGCAATAAACACAGGTTCTGCCATCAAGAAACCCACAGCCTTGTCCCGAGGAAGATCAAATATTTATGATCAAGGTTTCTGAAAAATTGCTAACAATGGGTATTACAGACCTGTTGTGTAATCTTTCAGGTGCAAAGGCAAATATTTCTGCCAATTAATTAGCAATGAAGATTCCTCAGCCATGTCCTCTGGTAACAGTAGACTGTCCAAATTTTTTTTCTAACTTTCTATTTTTAAAAAGCTATAGAAGGGCTTGGTGGCTCAGCCTGTAATCCTGTGCCTTTGGGTGGCTGAGGTGAGTGGATTGCCTGAGCCCGCGGGTTCAAGACCCGCTTGGGCAGGCGAGACCTCATCTCTACAATAAATCAAAAAATTAGCCGGGCGTGGTAGCGCATGCCTGTAATTCCGGCTACTTGGAAGGCTGAGGCGGAAGGATCGCCGGTGCCCAGCAGGTCGAGGCTGTGGTGGCCGGGAGTGGCCACTGCACTCCAGTCTGGGCGACAGAGTGAGACTCCAACTCAAAAAAAAAAAAAAAGCTATAGCTGCCGCCTAAATGTGATCACATTTTGACTAACAATGTTGAAATAACCCAGCAGGAGTGGTGCCCAAGTCAGCAACTTGGACAGGAATGGACCTCAGTCCACTAGGGCACAAATCCCAAATCCAGAGAAATAAGACCAGGAAGAGGATCCCAAAGGGAAGAGAAGAGTGTCAGGATTGGAGGAGGGAAGGAGTGATACGAAAGTCGGGGACATTTATGCGGGAGGAAAAACTTTCTGACCTTAAGAAGCAGCGCTGACCTCTCTTGGAACTGCTATTATCTGCCCTAAACTACTTTGGAACTCAATCACATATATTTTTCTAAAGACGATAGAATCCAGAAGAGACTATAGGACTATCTCAAGATAACTAAATTTGTGGAAGTCAAATAAACTTGTCACGTTTTAGAAGATACTGATTCTTTACTTGAACTGCCAGAAGCACTCACAAGCATTTGTGGATTAATATTTAATTTTTAGAGTTGGTCTCAGTTAAGTGTTCATGAATAGAATTAATTGTATTAGTACTATTTCTGTTTTTTAGAACAATCTGATTTGGCTTTCACTATCATATAATACATAGATACGCAAATGTATATATGAACAGGTACATACACATGTGTACTATGATTAATAGCACATATACAATGTTTAATGCAAAAAAGCATAATGATGTAAAGTATAATAAAATAATTATTCCTTGTATAAAATGTGTATTAAATGACATATTCACAGCAACTCTCCTGTTTGTTTTGCAATTGTTTTTAATATTTTATTTTAAAGCTATGAGTAAATTTGCCCCCAAAAGTAGTTTTTGAAGAATTCAAGATTTAGGTTACACACAGTCAAGTTTTTTATTAAATGCCTTATTCTCAAAAAGTCTTTCTGCTTACCACTCAAATCGGGTTTCCAAGTGTATTCTCTCCTAACATCTTATTTTCCTTCCTTGTGCGTATAACAATTTATGACCATCATATACTAAGAATATGCTTAGCACAATATTCCTCACTTCATCAGTAAAAATGTCTCACCTTGAAGAGTCAAACTTACTCTATCTCTAGTAAATGCTGTCTGTCTCTACTACTTTGACACAATATTTCTTTTTGGACAATTTATTTTATTTTATTTTAGATTTAGTGAGTGCAAGTGCATGTTTGTTACATGGGCATTGTGTATAATGGTGGGGATTGAGTCTCAGGTGGCCCATTTTCCAGATAGTGAACTTACAACCATTAGGTAATTTCAAAACCCTAATACCTTTTCCCACTTCTCACCTTTTAGGTGTTCCTGGCATCTATTATTTCTAACTGGGTGGTCATTTAGCTCCTGTACATACGTGAGAACACGTAGGGTTTGGTTTTCTGTTTCTGAGTTAGTTCTCTTAGGATTATGTTCTCCAACTCCATCCATGTTGCTGCAAAGGCCATGATTTCATTCTTTTTTGTGGTTGCATAGTATTCCATGTACCACATTTCCATTACCCCGTCAATCGTTGACGGGAACCTAGGTTGGTCTCATGATTTTGCTATTGTGAAGAGTGCTACAATGCACATACAAGTATAAGCAGCTTTTTGAATATAGTGTTTACTTTTCCTTTGGGTAGATACCTAATGATGAGATTGCTGGGTCAAATAGTAGTTCTACTTTTAGTTCTTTGAAAATCTCCATACTGTTTTCCATAGAAGTTGAAACTAGTTTACATTCTTACCAACAGTGTACACATGTTCCCTTTCCTTTTCTCTACAACTGTGGCAATATCTGTTGTTCTTTGACTTTTTCATAATAGTCATTCTAATTGGCCTAAGGTGATATCGCATTCTGGTTTTAATTTTCATTTCTCTGAGAATCAGTGATGTTGAGCATTTTTTCATATGCTTCTTGGCTGCTTATATTTTGACACAGTATTTCTGAGTTGTCTACAGACATCAGTCATTTTACTCACTACTTACTCACCTCTCTTGACTCCGTGCAGCTACTGATCTTGTAGTTCAATGGCTTCCAAAGACTGCCATGGCCTTGCTACCTTTCTCTACTGCTTTTCCTTCAAGTTCTCAATGCCATCCCTGCAAATATTTCATTTTCTTTCAATGACACCTGTTTGTCACTTAACTCAATATTAGCATGTGGCATTCTTTCTGCCAGGAACCTTTTCCCTCCCTTCGTCCAGTGTTTTTCCATTGTCTCCAAAACATAAAGCAAAATAAACCCTGCAAAAATTCCTGCTTAAGACAATGACATGACTGACTTTCATCATAGTCACTTTGCCCTTGCCCCTCAGTGCTGCTTGAATAATGGTATTTTTCTTTTTTTTTCCTTTTTTTTAATCAATATTTTTTATTATGATTTTGTGGGGTACAGTTAAGGGTTAGATGCACAATTACGTTTCATTCAGGCACCCTGTTGATAAGAGATGTTTCCCCATCCCCAGACAGATATTTGCTACTGTTAATCCATCTCCCTCCCCCCGCCATAGTTTCCCAGTACCGTCAGTCATTTTCTTATAGTATTACATTGGATGTTCAAGGTCCATTATATGAGTGAGAACATGTGATACTCGGATCTTTGTTTCTGTGAGAGGTCACTCAGTATTATAGACTCTAGTTTCATCCAGGTTGCTGCGAAATTCATGATTTTGTTCTCTTTTATGGCTGCGTAGTATTCCATCGTGTATATGTACCACATTTTTTTAATCCAGTCCTCTTTTGATGGGCAGCATGGTTGTTTCCAGGTTCTTGCTATTGTGAACAGCACTGAGATAAACATACGTGTGCAGGTATCTTTTCTATGGAGTGATTTGAGGTCTTCAGGGTATATTCCCAGTAGGGGGATCGCGGGATCATATGGAACGTCGATTTTTAGAGCTTTTAGGAATCGCCACACTGCTTTCCACGGAGGTTGCACTAGTTTACACTCCCACCAACAGTGTAGAAGTGTTCCCTTTCCACTACACCCTCTCCAGCAACTGTTATCTTTTGAGTCGTTGATAATTGCCATTCTGACTGGAGTTAGGTGGTATCTCAGTGTGGTTTTGATTTGCATCTCCCTGATGATTAGTGAAGTTGAGCATTTCTTCATGTGTTTGTTGGCTGCTCGGATGTCTTCTTCTGTGAAGTGTCTGTTCATATCTTTTGCCCATTTTATAATGGGGTTGTTTGTTTTTTTCTTTTCAGCACATTTGAGTTCCTTGTAGATACAGGATGTTAAGCCTTTGTCAGACCTGGAGTTGGCAAATACTTTTTCCCAGTCTGTAGGCTGTCTCCCTGCTATCTTGATGGTTTCTTTCGCTTTGCAGAAGCTTGTCAGTTTAATATGGTCCCACTTGTCTATCTTCTCTCTTATGACCTATGGGTTTCGGGTTTTGTTCAGGAATTGGATGCCAGTTCCGATTTCCATGAGGGTATTTCCTTCCTTTTCTAAGGTTCTTATGGTTTGAGGTTTTACATTTAGGTCTCTGATCCATTTGGAGTTAACCTTTGTGCATGGGGATATATAGGGGTCCTGTTTCAATCTTCTGCATGTGGTCAGCCAGTTTTCCCAGCACCATTTACTGAATAGGTCTGCCACTTTGTTCAGAGTCAGAGTAATGGAAAGGGAAGACCTCACCTTCGCAAGAGAAAAGCTGAGCTCTGAGTTCCTTTGGGTAGATACCTAATAAGGAGATTGCTGGTTCATCCTTCATCAGCTGTGTGATCTCGAGTATTGCATTTGTTGTCTTTGAGCTTCACCCTTACTTCTAAAATATTAATAGCACTGTCTGTTCGTAAGAATGTTTTGGGGGGGAAAGGAGCTGAAAGATCTTTACAGAAGCTTTATAAACCACTTTAAAGCACTCTTGAAAGATTGAAGTCACTTTATTATGGCAGCACTCGTAGAAGGAAAAATAAAGTAAGAAAGCATAAGCTTCATTCTGCCCAGAGTATAATAATTTCTTTTCAAATGCAGGATCAACTTATGCAAAGGAACACAGTTATTAAGAATCTAGAAAGCAAAAAATATAGTTTCAACTTCTCTTAACATAGAACAGAAATTACAACTTTTATCTTTCAATAGTCTGCTTGACTGCCACTAATGTTTTCTCAGGCTTCATAAATTAATAGTGCTATTAGTGATTTTACATTGCATTTCCTTGATTCTTTTCTTTGCTCACTGTCACAAAGTGCCAGCACTCTTCAGAGTTACAGAATCACACTTAAGAGTAGGTTCGGGAGGCATTTTATGCTTTCCCAGGTCCTCTCTTATCACATGCTTGGTCTTCCAGTATCATTCTTGCATGTTCTCCCTCAAGAATTGAACACCTCGAGAACTGAACCCCTCAAGAATTCAGCTGTTTTTCAAAGAGATTCCAGCTTCTATGCTTACAAAGCCAGTAGGATGTTCATATTATCATTGGAACTTACCCAAAATACTTCAGTGCTCTTTCTGTGTCTAACATCAGTGAATGGACTCATCTTCTGTGAATCCTGTGGCCTCCTGGGATATACCACCACCATTGTGCAGTTCTGTGACCACCTCAATTGTCACTACACAACATCTGTGCCCTTCATCAAGAATATCTTAGTCTTGACTCTCACACATAGCTAAAGGAACCTCACAGCATCTCTGACAAATGGCCCTAGATCTCTTTGGGGGAGAAATTGGGGAGTATTTAAGAGGTGCATTGTAGAGGTATTTCAGAGTTCTTCCTCAAAAGGATCTGACCCTCCCTTCAATCTATAGGGTCTACTTTTTGGACTTAGCTCTTAGAACTGGTGAGGATCCATGACTATTCATTTGAGTGGCTGGCATTAGTCTCTCTCTCTCTCTCTCTCTCTCTCTCTCTTCAAATTACAATGTTTAATCAAAATTCTAGTTGATTGCTTGTCCATCTCTCTTTCCTCTGAAAACACTGAGTTCTACAAACCATTGTCACACGACCCTGCATGCCACAGCACCCTGGCTGCCACTCCATTTCCACTGCTTATTACAGTGATTGTGTCACCATTGCTTTTGACAGTTAAGCTCTGCCACTAGCCCCAGTCATTAAAGAATCTCATCAGTACCCACCCACAGATATGAAAGAATTCAGCTTCATGTACCAACTACTTCTCTCAAGTGTGATCTGTCGAGGACCCTTTCTGGGAAGCTGGTGCCCACTCTACACCTGTGCATTTCCTGATGCCTTAGGTGTCTTTTGGACATCCACTGGGTTATCAGATTTTATACAGTAATCCCTTTTTAACATAGTTTTACTTTCCACTGTTTCAATTACCCATGGTCAACTGTGGTTCTAAAATATTAAATTGAAAATTCCAGAAATACATAATTTATATGTATTCTGAGTAGGGTGATAAAATCACACTGTTTTACCTTGTCCTAGTGGGACACAAATTATCCCTTCATCTAGAGGATCCACAACAGAGGCATTTCCTGACTGCTAGCCACTTTGTAGGTAGACTGTCATGATATCGCAGTGTTTGTGCTCAAGTCACCTTTATTTGATTTTTTCATGGCCCCAAAGAGCAAAAGCAGCAATTCAGATATGCCAAAGAGAAGCTATAAAATGTTTCCTTTAAGTAAAAAACTGAAAGTTTTCAATTTGAGGGGAAAAGTATTGTATGCTGAGGTTGCTAAGATCTGTAGTAAGAATGAATCTTCTGTCCTTAACATTGTGAAGAAGGAACAAGAAGTCCATGCTAGTTTTGCTGTCACACCTAAAACTACACAAATTATGGCCAGAGTGTGTGATAGATGCTTAGCTAAGATGAACTCTTCTTTTCCATTAAATTCCATTAAATTTGTGGGTGGAAGACATGAAGAAAAATGCATTCCATTGATGGCCGTTGGGTTCCATAGTTTCACTATTTTCGGCCTCCACAGGGGTCTTGAAGTATACCTTCCATAGATAAAGGGAGGCTGCTATGTAGTCTAACACTCTGACTTCCTCAAGCTTTCTCACCCTTTCTTCAGTACTATGTAAAGAAGAAGTTCTCCCATCTCACTTCTACTTACCAAAGGATAAACGTATATACAAGCTTCATGGGGCTAGTACCAGCTAGCCCTAGGAGGCCTTGACATTGATTCCAACATCTGGAGTGATGTCAATAAATTCTTCCCAGCCAGCCTTACCTTTTCCTTCCAACTCAATTTCATCAATCTTCATTTCCACATATATTTTCTTGGTTATTGTTGCTTCATATTAGCCAGATTCTGAACTCATTCAGTGCAACATATTTCCTCTCAGACAAGAGAATATCTCTCTCCACTCAGGCTATAAGGAGGCCTGGACCCATTTATTATCTTGGAATCGAGGGAGGGAGCAGATCGTGGTAAGCACAAGCAATCTTTCATGAGGAAACTGCTGTTTCAGCTGACATGTCTGAAGTACCTTCAGGTAGGAAGAGGTTCATCTGTATTAACAGATCAGTAGCAGCACGTGACTTGGGAAGGTTTCAGAGAAAACTGAGACAGCAAAGTTCTCCAACTCATCCATCTAGGTCTTTCCACTGCAGGCCCAGGGTATCCTTGTTCACATTGGGGTTTGGGGTTATGACTGTGATATAGAAAATCTAGCAAGGATATGCACTGCTGAGTCACCTTTGCAAACTTGCCCTCCTCACAAGCATATCCTGAATGTGGTTTTTAGTAGGATATGGAGTTTCCTTAAAGCTGTCATGGCAACACTAGCTTCTACAACGTGCTTGAGTTGCAGATTCTATTCTCCAGTCATAAGATCTTCTTTTCTTTTCCTCTCTCTCTCTCTCTCTCTCTCTCTCTCTCTCTCTCTCTCTCTCTCTCTCTCTCTCCTTTCTTCTTTTCAAAGTTTTCATTGCAGATAAAGAAACCAGCCCACACTATCATCCTTATGATATTGCCATATTGTTTGATCACCACAGCCTCCTCACATTCCAATGCCTCACCTTCTTTCTGGAGCTCATTCTGCATAACCATAAGTGAAAACCTCAGTGAATAAGATTTGACTGCATGTAAAGGGAGACCACCACCCCTACACTGAACCCCAACAATGGGGTCTAATTAGCAACACATCATTGAGTAATCTAGTTCCAGAATCCCATCCTGAGCACAGACTTTGTAGAATCACCCCTAGAAATACGAATCTCAGCTGGTTGTACTACAGTAAGTAGAGTCTGAGGCAGAGAGATTATGTGCTATTATGCTACTTGGGAAGAGAAGCCCAGGAAATATTAGTGGGAGGCATGGAGAATGAAGTGGGAAGGAAGGAAGATGCAATTGCAAGGACATATTATCTAACTGATTGCAGATAAATGTGGCAGATTGTTTGAACTACAGAGGTGAACCTTTGAGAAGTTGCATAAATGCATCCCATGACCTTCAGCAAGAGGAAGAAGTAAGCATTTATACACTGACCTCCAATTCCCATAGGTCAAAGGTGGTTTTATGGGGCATTAATCCCTGACTTCCAGGTGGTAGTGAACAAAAGTGGACACGAACTTAGGTACTAAGACTGGTCAAGGGGGAAGTTGCGGGGAAGAAGGAAGGTATGCTTTGTGGGCAGGAGGCAAAGGATTTTTAGTCTGCTTCCACAGACTCTGGCTGTTATAGCAACATTTGAAGCAAAAAACAGGTGACTCAGATAGGATTTGACATGATACCAAAGAGGTATTCGATCTAAACAAGACTATATCAGATGCCAACATTGTATTATCTTCTAATTGTAAATGAGAAAAGTGGAAGCTTTCAGTTGGTATTACAATCTATTAGGGATACCAATGAAACAATACTTTTTAAAAGACTTTTTGTGGTAAGCACAATCTTTCCATAAATTTTTCATTGGACAACATCTAAGTCACATGGAATTTAGACATGAGTTAGTCATGGTCAAAGCAAGGACAAACCTCAGAGCAAGAAACTACTCAGTGGATAAAAACATTTCCTTTCTCCCAGCTACTGAGACTCTGTCATTGAACTGCACTTAACTGTAAAACTTAAGGAATAGTTTGTCCATTAGTACACTGCTTAGTCACTAAGAGAAATACGACTTAGCAGGCTTAGCCTACACTTGCAGATGAAGCAGACCAATGAACTGGCCCTCTGAGAGACATTCATAGCCACGTTCTCCCTTCCTTCCTCTGTTATAATAGATAAGCTGATATACTCTTCTATCGGGGACCATGTGAACCAATGAGAGCAGTTTTCCTTCCCTGAATAAAAAGCTGCAGCTTGTAAGAAAGTCTTTCACCCTTGATCCTTCCTTCTACCTGGAACACAGAAGTCTGGTCTGAAAAAAAAAAAAAAGAAAAAACAATATCCATCTTTTTACCCTGGAAACAAAAGTCACCTGCCAATGAAAACAGAGAAGAACAGGACAAAGCTCAACTGTGATGCATGTTGAGAAACTGTTAGTCCTGGATATCCTACCCCAAGGGTGAATGTAGCACAGTCAAGTCCTTAGCAGTTAAGCTGACCCACAACTGCAGCCTGACAATAAACACAGCTCACACTGAGGTCTCCTGCAAGATAAGTAGCATATTTCTGAAATCAGAAAATATATGGACTTCTACTAGACAGTTCTCCATTTTGGCAGAACATACATACATCTATATGAAATATATATATATATATGTATATATATATACACACACACACATAAGTTAAATACATACATTATATATAATATATTAGTCAAATACATTACATATAATATGCTATATATGTGTGTGTGTGTGTGTGTGTGTGTGTGTTCAAATACACTGTGATAAATGGCATCATAAAGACAACCACAACGTGTTTCATGAGAACAGAGGAGGAAATAACAAATCTCCTTAAGGCATTGAGGCATGCTTCTGGGAGGTGTCATCATTGCAGTTGGTCTTCATGGCCTTGTATGTATCAGCATATAGATATAAAAGAGCTTGGTACATTTGGAGAAAAAGACAATCTACCTCACATCATACTTTTTCTTCTTTCTTTCCATTTTTATCACCCACTGCCCAGATGGTCAAGCAATAGCTTAGATCGTTCAGGTCCTTGAAGGCAGAAGAATTGTCTTTGACTTGCCTGCACCTTTCTCACCTGCTGTCTCCTGATGCGGAGGTGTCCCGCATGTCCAGGTTGAATTGATGCTGCTATGGGCAGAGGAGGAGTATTTAATAAACTGGCCTTCTTCCCTCCAGAAGTAATTCCTTCTCACTGAGTGCTGGAGGAACATACCATGCGGAGCAGCATGTTAATTTGCTCCAGTGTTTTGCGCAGCCTGCTTGTTCTCTTTTCCCTAGAATATCTCAACAATCATCCCTCATGCACCAGGCAGATAATTAGCTCCCTTCTCTGTCCCCATTGGAATCCTGGGTGCTGCAGAAGTCCAACACCTGTCTGAAGGTCATTGAAATGGAAACAGAGGGAAAAGCTCAACTATGCAGAGATCCAAACCTTAGAATTCAGTCAATTTTCAAACCAGTAGGAGAAAACCAGCCCAAGCACTCTGAAAATTTTTATTGCATTTGCTATATAAATGTTTTTTGAGCTTCTTGGGAGCCAGCCACAGAGGCCCACTGAGCGTTAGGGATCAGGAAGGGCCGTTGACCCGAGACCACTAGGATGCGTTGGGGAGCTATTGACCCCATTTCCTCCCCCTTTCTACTCAGCACTAACCAGATTAAGCTCCTGTGAGCTCAAAACATAAAAACTCTGAGACCGGGATGAACACAAGCTAACTTTAGAAGCTCATTGCTCCCATTCTTCCACAAACTGCAGTTTTGGCTTTCACACAACTTATAATTCAAACTCGTGTCACATCTAAGAGCCTTAGTATTGGTCACAGGCTTCTGGGTCATGATCTTAGGATTTATTGAAGGTGTAAATTGTAGAATATAGTTTTAGAAGACAGCCATTTTGTTGAAAGAATGCAGCTGGGTTACTTACAGGTAGCCCACTGTGAACTTTGGACTGGGCCACATTCCAAACATTCTGGGATGGGCCACATTCCAAACATTCTGGGATGGGCCACTTTCGTTTGTAAAGTAAATACTTAAGCTTCTATAGAATTGTTTTACTTGGCATAAGTCAATCAACTTAGGATGAAAAAGGTTTATAGAATATGTCAGCCATGGATTAGGTTATCCTTTGTTATGGGATTTTAAGATTATCATCTGAAAAGGGTTTAAAGGCAATCATTGATTAAGTTTTCATGGATTAAGGTTTCTGGTGGGTGGGGGACGCCCCTCCCACATCTGACTTTGTGTATAAAAGACCTGTTGTAATTCCCAATAGCACACATCACTTCTGCACTAGACTGGAGTCCAGTCTCTTTCTCTCTCTCTCTCTCTCTCTCTTCTTCCCCCCAATCGCCGATGCCGTCTCCACCTTTGGGGTACCCTGAACCCAGCTGGAGCTGGTCTCCAGCATGAGCTCCTCCTATGAGTTGGGTATTGCTCTAAGCTGGGGATATGGCAGCAGTGAGCAAAGCATTCCAAGTTCCCTGCCCTTAGGAGCTTCTACTCTTCTAAGTAAACAGACCACAATGTGCCATGTACGGCATCAGTGGGTAGAAGAACTGTGGCAAAGAAGGAGTCATGGAGAGAGAAAGGGGAATACAGGAACAGAAAACGGGTTGGTATTCTACATAAGGACATCAAGGAAGGTCTTGCTAACAAATGTCACCTTGGGACAGAGACCTAGAGGAGGGGAGGGGGAAGTTCTGTGAGCATTGTGGGAAGCGTGAGAAAATCTAGATCAAGAAGAGTGGAGATGGGAGCAGTCTTGGTGTGTTCAGAGAGCAGCAAAGGGGCCAGTGTGCTTGGAGCCCAATGGGCCAGGAGAGAGTTCTGGATAATGAGATTCATGCGGTGAGGGGGGCCATGTCATGAAGGGCCTTGTACGCCACTATAGTGCCTCTTCTTGGTACTCAAAATGAAATGAGTAGTCATTGGAAGATTTTGAGCAGTTATGTGCTTTCATTTACCTTTACAGGATTACTCATGTGCAAGTGCAGACAAAACATTTTGAACAAGAAGCATTTGGAAATGGGAAGTCATAGGAAGTCTTTGAGCAGCGTTATATGCTTTAATTTACCTTTAAAAGATTTCTTTATGCACAAGTGCAGAAAACATTTTAAATAAGAATGAGTATATGGCTCTGTCAAATGTTGCTGATGGGCCAAATAGTAAGATAAGAGTTCTGAGACTAAACCATTAGATCTAGCACTAGAAAGTTCATGAATAACTTTATCAAGAGCTGTTTGGATGGAGAGGAGGTGGTGAGTGAATGCCTGGCATTGGTGCCAGGGGCAGTGGGAATAGAAGGTTGACAGCATGCAGGTTCTTGTAAAGAGACAAAAGAAAGAATCTATAGAGAGACCCAGAAATGGGATGATAGCTAGAGATGTGGGTTAAAATATGTATTTTTAAGATGTTGAAACATGTATAACATTTTGTATCTTTTTGATGATTCATCAAATTTATTTGCCTTCTTCCAAATGATGACTGCCTTCCAGTATCTGTCTTTTGATCTACTTCCAGTGTATTCAGGTAGTTTTAATATATATATAGTCTAGATATAGTTGTCTAGATATAGTAGGAGGGGGGGCCAATGGGAGCCATTTTTCAGAAAACTAGTGAAGGGTGAATCAGAAGGTGGAAAAATCCTTTCCCAGAGAACTGCACATTTTACCTCTAAAAGCTCTCAACTCTGGTGTTTGAGCTTAGATAATTGAGGTGGAGGATAAAGGAGAAGTAACACAGTAAGGTCGTCCAAAGCACGTTGAAGAAAGGATGAATGTCCAGGATGCTGATACCTATATTAGTTATCTATGTTTATAACTTGTGATTTCCAAACTTTGCATGTCACTTGTGGTGTTCAAACAACTTCTGTCACATAAGGTACAAAACCCAACCAGCCAGTTTGCCGCCTAAGAGATATAAACCATTCTGACAGCACCAACATGGACAAATACAAATAGAGAATAGTTTTATCTTGAATAGGCCATGGTTTAGAAGGTAGCAGGCTCATTGCATGTTTTGCACGAGAAAAGAGAACTATTCCACATTGCCATGTCATATGCTACTTCACAGATAGCATTTTGTGCCCTAAGAATCATTTAGTTACTTGTAATATGTTTTTGTCCACCTTTCTCCTTGCACTAGTCTTCCCAAGTGTGGGGACTATGACAGATTCTTTAACCCACCTTCTTCAGTGTCTAGCACAGTCACCATTGTTTAGGGCATACTGGTTAGAAATGAATAAACTTGGTGCCCCAGAAGGCACCAGGGGTAGAAAGTCCAATACAACTTCAATGAACCTTCTTTCTTTTTTCAACAAAGAAAGAATCTACACTATTTGGACTGTCTAACCTACAAGAGAAATAAATATGGGAATTCAGCTAAAATTTTTCCAGACCTGAATCCAAGAACTTCCAAGTATTCAAGGACCTGTTAAAGGAGATAACTGCTCATTATCAAGACCCAGTCTAAATAATCTTTTTTAGTCAGAGTCTCACTCCATCACCCAGGCAGAAGTGCAGTGGCACACTCACGGCCACCCCAGTGTCAACCTGCTGGCTATCTTTCTACCTCAGCCTTCCAAGTAGCCAGAACTACAGGCATGTGCTACCATGCCCGGCTAATTTTTTTTTTTAATTTGTTGTAGAGATGAGGTATCGCCAAGTTGCCCAGGCTGGTCTCAAACCCACAGGATCATGCAATCCACTCACCTCAGCCTTCCAAAGTGCTGGGATTACAGGCTCAGCCACCGAACCTGGCCCAGTCTAAATAATTTTATGCTTCCCTATGGCAATCACTGTAGTCTTGGGGAGAAAAGAAGGTAATACTGTAAAGAGTGATCTTAGGCAACACTCTTATCCAGAAAAGGCAAATGGATTCTTCATACTCACACTCTGTATGAAGTCAAAGTTAGAAACAAGTCAGTCTAGTAATAAGAACTTACGCACCCAAGCAGATAGGAAGAAAGGAGATTCTTGGAAGAAGAGCCTTCTAATGCTCCTCCAATGTTTACACATTTGGTTAACAGGAAAAATACCTTATCACAGTCTTCAACTCAGTAAGAAACTGTTTTTCTTTCAAACACAGGTTTCATTAGCAGGTATGATAAACAAGATGAGCTCTTTAGGGTATAAATCTTAATAGGAGCCTATGAAGAGTGAGAGAGAGACACAATGTTAGGCAAAAAGGAAATAAACAAGGTATAGGAGATTTTTTCACAGCTCAAGAAGGAAAGAACACAAAGAGAGTCTTGGGGAAAAGAGTGATAGCATTATATATGGAAAACCGAGAATTTTTAGGATAGTTGGTCGGTGAGTTTTCTAGAAATTAGAGTTTGAGGCAAAGGCTACATTCCAATATGTTATTAAGAGGTGCAATCTCAGAACAGCAAAATAAGGGACAATTGTAGTGAGGCAGAAAGCATGAGGAACATACACAATGTGGTGCATAATTGAATTATTCACTGTATCATGCAAGAGAAAATGATACTGACAGGTGTTCAGTCCCATAATTTATCTTTGGACATATGTTAGAGAAACAGCATGCTGCCATAGTCCACTGAATGAAGAGATGGGAGAAATTGTATCTGCTCCATCTCCAGTCCCTTATTGACCATTATGTGTTCCAATCAAAGTAAAATCTAATTCTATATACCCAGCTTGTGCTTCCTAATAACTTTAGTAACCCCAGCAGAAGGCAGATACCACATCCTGCACAATGGTATTACCATAAGAGATGGCTGGGGAACCAAAAGTGCCACCCAGAAATGCAATTCTTTTGTTCTTCCTTCCCAATGGAATAAGAAGCCCTAACTAGGCAGCTGTTTGTCATAGCCTACTATTTCTCTTGGAGGAAATATTTCTCCATCGTGAACAAAGATTCCTAACCTGGAAGAGTCTATGCCTAACCTGAAAGGGGGGCAGGGAGAAAAAAATTTCAGAAATGGCTCACTGAGAGTGATCATAATGGAGCTACATCCTTTAACTGTGTCTTCTAACCAAAGGCACAAGACTCCCTGTTCAGCAATGGGTTCAATGCCTATACCAAGGACATATCTCAGAAGATTGCACTTCATCCCTACAAGGTGTTGCTCCCAAGATGACCTTTAGCTGATCATTCTATATGGCCAACAGTTTTTGTGTGGTAAGACACATAGTAAGACTGGCTGTAAACCCAATGTCATGTCTTCTTTGCCTTAAAGTGGATCTGTTGGTCTGAGACAATGACACATCAAATGTGATGTGGCTGAAGAAGGCTTTCTATAAGTCTTGGGTGCCAGTACTTCCAGGCAGATTGCTGTCCGGGAAGGTGATTCATATCTAAAATATGCAACAATTTTAGAAAAAATGAATTGCTGCTCCACCAAGTATACTGTATAATTGGTCTGCAACTAAGTGGCTGGAAGGTCTCTGGAAAATGAAGTCCTGTCCAGGCTCAGCATTGAATTCTGCTGCTAGAAGGATGTACTATATAATTGCTAAATTTGTTGAGAGAAATCCATGCTTTGGGGCCCATGTCGTTGTCCCCATCCCTGAACTCAAAGGAAAAGCTGGGGGAATGATGACTGACTGAATAAAAAAAATTCATGCACTTTATCCCCATTCTCAAGAATCCATCCACATATCTCTTTCCCAGACCTGTTTGCTCCCAGTATACTAATCATGCCCCATTTGGGCTCCTGAGTGACTGACCAATTCATCTGCCACTACCCGGGAGTCAATATATAACTGTACATCAGATAACCTTTTCTCTATGGAAATAACCAAGTATACCACTGCAAACTCTTCCCACTGAAAATATTTCCCTTTGCCACTCGCTTTCAAGATTATCCCTAACCTGAGAGTACAATGTGCCAGCAGTACATTTGAAGCCAGCTAGTTTTTCTGAGTTGAATTGTGTCTCCCAAAGACATATATTGAAGTCCTAAGCCCCTAGAGTTGTAAAGGCAGCCTTATTTGGAAATAGAATCTTCGCAGGTCTAATCAAGTTGAGATGAGGTCATTAGGATGTGTCCTAAGACAATTTGACCAACATCCTTATCCAAAGGAGAAAGTTGGGCACAGAGACAGATTTAAACAGAAGAAAGGCAATGTAGAGACACATGGGATGAAGATGGCCATGTGACAACAGAGACTGAGATGGAAGTGAACATCTACTAGCTGGGGAATGTCAGGAATTGTAGGTAAATACTAAAAGCTGGGAAAAGCAAGAAAGGATTCCATCCCACCCCCAAAATCTCTCGGAGAAAAAGACCTTGCTAAAACCTTGATTTTAGACTTTTGGACCCCAGACATGTAAAAGAATAAATGTCTGTTGTTTTCAGCCATTCCTGTTGCAGTATCTTGTTACAAAAGCTCTAGAGAAAAAAAGACACATCTCATGCCAGTATCTATGATCCAGAACCAAGTCATTTTCTCCCCTCACAGCTGGTCATGAGAAGCCTCTATAGGTTTAAGTTGAGGAAGAGGTAATTTAAGGAGAATTGATGGCATGAAACATACTCCTGCCTCTTGAATCTTGACATTTTAATAGGAATCTTTCAAACCCGTGTGTTGTGTTTAGTTCCATTTCCATATGTTGTAGCTTTGTTGTCAGATCCTGGGTCTGATTTTCAGCACAGTGCATCTTGTGGGTTCAAGGGATAATAGTCTTCAAAAGTCATGTTAGAGTTATTCTGGCCTCCAAAACATGTCATAAGTTTGCAATTAAATGGCATAATTATGCTGACTTTCTACAATTATTTAAGGCCATCTAAGTATGCAACTCTGCTTCACAAATCTTAAAATTATTGTTGCTTATAGTGTTGTATATACCTGTTCTCCCAACATCTGTCTCACCAATTGACCACAGGTAAAACTTTAGCTGTTGATCTGCTACCGCACACCCAGAATTACCCCTGCACCACTTACCACCAGCATTGTATTCAGACAGTGGACAGTCCGACTTCAAAGCCCTACCTTACTGAGCCTGCTTTCCAGAGCCACTTAGGCAAAGTTACCCAGAAATAAGAGCCTGAGGCAAAGATTAAAACTCATGACTTATTAAGAGGTACAATCTTAGGAAGTAAGAGTGAGGGAAGAAAGAAGTGAGGGAGGAGGGGAAAAAAATCTCTTTATACATGACCCAGCTGTCCATTGCTTTTGAGGAAGCATTGCCAGTAATTTGGGCTTATGAGATATTTTCAGACAAACCAAACAGAAATATTATGCTGCCGAATAGTCTGTGAGAAAGAAGAAAGTAAAAGGAATTTATCTGCTGGTTTCTCCTATTTTCTTTCAGTCCGTTGATCAAATTTTACCTTGTGGAAATTGAATTCCCCAAACATACTTTCAAGTTGTGTCACCTGAGTCATTGAGCATCTGCTGAAGAAGCTTTATCTCTTGTCCTGTGACAAGTACTATATCAGAGACAGGAAGTAGGGGAGGAAGCCAGGGAACTCTGCCACTTGATTCAGGAGATGGGAGTCACATTTGACCACATGGATTCAGTCTCTGTGGTTTAAACTGGGATGGAGCAGGTGTACAATGTTCAGAAAAGAAATGTTGTCATTGTAGAGCTCACCTAGGTGGTATAAAAAAATGGTGATTTTAAGAACAGGAATATCTAGTATCTAATATTTTATTGTTGCTATGTGATGTAATGCTGCTTCTCCTCCATCACTATAAATCCTCCAAAAAGGCCAGTTATGGTGAAATCACTACATTTTAGAGTGATGTTATCTGAGAAACGGAAGTAAGGGAACTGTTTTCACACCTAGGACAGCATGAGGCTAGGAGATAAGAACATACACCAGGGAAGACCTGAGTCAGGTTGACAATCTGGAAATGAGAAACTAGAATTTGTAGTCATCATGAGAATATAAACCCTTGGAAAATTAGATGATACTTGGTAAACTTTGGACTTACTAGATGGTGAAGGATGGGGGACTCAATTAAATTGCAGTTAAACCTTAAAGGGCACGTGATCCCAATTCACATGCAGACTCCTTGCAGTTGCCACTTATTGGTTTGTTTAGGTCACCAGACAAAGACTTCAAAAGCCCAACGCATGATGTGACCTACCAGTGACCTAAGAAAGTTCATACTTTTCTTGTCTCAATTACTCCACACATGTTGTGAGGGAATTGAGGTAGGTGCTACCCAGATCTTCTACTTCTGTCTGTGACTGTAGTTCTGATGCACTGAGAATTTGGCAATCGCATTTAAATAAAGATGAGAAAAAAATACTTTGAGCCAATTTGCAATTTGGGCCCAATCATAATTCTCCAGATCTCGTTCAGAATCTTATTTTGCTGGTTGGTGATAAAATTTTTTCCACTGCACGCCACACTACCGGTATCTGGATTTGAATTAACTGGTTCTGTTCAAAGAGTGGATCGTTGTTTCACCAGTCTCAATAGTCTCAATTACAGGGATTTTAAATTTATTCTCTGGGATTCACCTGAGGTATTATAAAAACAAATTTGATCAAAGTTCAATCTAGGGGAAAGAAAAGACATGTAACGCTGAAAGACCTTCCCTAAACTGAAGTGGTAGAAAATCTGCAAGGAAAGACCATTTTAATAAACTTCATGAATATGCTGACCTCATTTCTGATAGAAGCCCACATAATTTCATTGGGAAAAGCTTTGAGAGTTGCAATTAGGGTAAATGTGCCATGAGATAGGAAGCCCCTTTTTGTTCAAGTCCGCTATCTGGATATTGATAGTTTTCATTTGTACTATCACCAAGCGCTACCTTCTAAGTAATGCAAAGAGGCTTCTTTTTACCTCACATCATTCCCTGGCATATTTGACTTGGTTATTTGAATGCTTTAAATGTTCAAGAGCATTCTGCGTTCTTTAATTACTTTTTCGTGCTTTATGGCCCACTTTCAAATAGGCAGAGTAGTGTAGCCAAAGTTTAGCAATGCTGCCTCAGACACCTCCCTTGGTGGTTACCGTGTAATCACCAAGGCAGGCTTGTTGCATTCTTAGTCTAAAATAAAGAAAATTTTTTAAAATTTTGCCTAACCTTCATGATTTTTATATTTAATATCTCCCCTTTTGTTAAACAGGCGGAGAGGACTCTAAGTGAATTCTTATTTGTGGATTTGGAATAGCTTTCCCTTTTAGGCTTTAGGAAAATTATCAGAATGGTCAAGGAAGATTACGGAAGATCAACTGGGTCTTGTGTTTTGTAAGTCACAGTTTCTTCTTCCTCCTATATTTTGTCATCTTAAAGAAATCATGTTTTGTGGTTGACTGAAGTACTTCCATCTGAGACTTATTCTGATTTCTAAATCTCTGGAACATTCTAGATTCAAACATAAAATAACATTATCATAAATTTCACTGTAGATGAAAAGTTTCTAACCTAACACAAGTTTGGTGAACTCTTAAAATATGATGATGTGGCAATTATATACTAGCCCCTCAGATGGTCAGAGTTTCTCTTACTCTGAGTAGATCTCTTTTATCTATTCAAAAAATGCACACTTCTCTGAAAATAAATGATTACATTTACATATAGCCTGAGAACTTTTGAATTCAGAATGTCAAATTTCATTGAAAGTTTCTAAAAGTTTTATCAAATTTTCTATAAACTTGAAAACAATCTTAAGTTGTGTATTGGATATAGCAAAGTTGTAATAATGTTTTGTAAGCCTATAATTTCTATGAAGACCAATAAAAAGAAAAGTTTCAGAATAATCAGAAAATAAGACAGTAATTTATACTATTACCTGTTTATACTGAAATCTGAATTTACTTGTTGAAAATAACTCAGCATCATTCCCCTGAAACTTAAAATACAGCAGTCTAGAATCTAAAAAATGTTGTGCATCACTGATATATCTGTTAGAGCAGAATATTTAAATAGCACTAAAATAAAATATTAATATACAGATACACAATATGTAATAATATTTCCTCAGTTATTTAAATGTCCATTATCTATCTCTGTCTGGATCACAGCAGAGAGCAAAAAAATTGTTTAAGCTACTTAATAATGAAAATTGACAATATAAAAATCTATATACTAAAATTTATATACTTTGCTACTTGAGAGTCTTCATTTATAGACTTTTATCTGGTATCCTAACAGGTGGAATATTCAAAAGTTAAAACCTAAATCTATATTGTTGTCACATGCATTTTTGAAATAGTTGATCTCATGGAATTTTATTTGAGGCCATTTCCCCTCACATTTCCCCCCCACATTGCCCCACATATGATATTGGTGAAAAGCACTATAACAACAATGTTAACCTGGTCGTAAGGGTTGCCTAAGCATCTATATAGCACATATACACTGTAAAGTATGTAGGAACCTTCTAGGTTCTGGGAATTTTTGCAGACACCAGCCTGCATTTATTCTTTGGGATATGTTCCAGTTACTATTGCTCCATAATAAGCACCTCAGCCTCAGTGGTATAAAACAGCAATCATTTTATCTTGAACATGGATTCTGCAGTTTAGAAGTTCAGAGAGGGAAAAAACAGCAACAGTGGCTGGCCTCTGTTCTACAATGTCCAGAACCTTGGCTGAGAAAACCCAGTGGCTAAGGGTGATGCCACAGCTGGGGACCAGAGCCAACCAAAGGCGTATTCCACCAGTTGGCATTCAGGGCACATACCCAAATTTACAGAACTTTCATAAGAGAAATTAAACTTTACCTTTTGATGGGGAAGTAGCAAAAACTGTCGAAAAACATATGGTATGTGAAATATTGTTGTGGCCATCTTTGCAAAGCACAGTTTGCACAGTGTGTGAAATCTTGGGTGGATTTGCTTATTAGATCAATCTTCCGGTTTTGCAGAATATATAAAACTGCATGTGCTAACATGCACCTACCCCCATGCTCACAACATGAAAGGAATACAACAACTGCATTTTGACTGGAGCAGACAAGTCATTCCTTTTCCAGGATAACTTTGGTCACTAACACACATGAAAACCCAGCTGAAAGTCCTGTCTAGCATGCACTAGTGGAAGTGCTAGTCGTCTACTTGCAAGATGTGGGACAAGATTCTTTAGTCATTAGTGCCTTAGCTTTCTTATATCTAAAATAGGGATAAGTTATTTATAGATCTGTGGTGAAATCACAAATAATTGCTTGAAAGAGTGTCTGGCAATTATTAAATGTGCAAGATATTTTACATATGACTGTAAATAGCATCAAAAGACTACATTATGACCGCTATTCTCTTGAAATTCCTGTTTTCACTCCTGAAATCCTTCTTAACTGGACTCCCCGAGATGTCTAGCATTGATATACTTCTGGGGTGTATCTCTATTACAAAAAGACTGAACTAGCAGGGGGAAAATTCTGATAAAGAAGACATTCACATTCAGCAAAATGGATCACTAATAGTATTGCAAATGTCTCCTGCTACGGCCTAGATTTATTAGCTAAAATCTATTTTTCAGAATCTCTTTTAATGTCTATCTGACCCAAAGGCAAAATAAGTGATTTCCTCAGAGAGCAGAAACAAAAGTGCATGAATCCATGGAGATAAGAAAGCACTGGAGCCACCGTTTGCCCTGGGCATATCTGATGATTTCTGATATCCCCAAAATTGAGTTTAAATTGCATACATGAACTAAGGATAGGAAAGAAATCTGAGGCCGCAGCAAGATAAGAAGTGAAGACATAGAGACCTGAAAGGGTGGTATTCTCAGTAGGAGTAGAAAAATAGAAGAATGAGCTTTTCCCTCTAGTTCACACAATAGGAATTAAGAAGCATGCCCATTTCAAACCTACTTTTAGATAAAGAAAAATAAATATGCACATATAAATATATGTGTATACATACACATCTATACATACAGAGACACACACGCACACACCATATCTCCTGATAATTCCTCCACACAAACCCACACTCAACAGATTATTTGCTCCTTAAAGAAGGGGCGAAAATATAGTTTAACGTGATGCCAAGTGATATGCTATCAGGTACCTAGCAGACGCAAACCTCTTCTGTAGAAAATCACTTTAAAACCAGGAAGCAGGAAATTTTGCTTCTGATGTAGATCAGGAAATTTCTAACAAAATGACCTGTGTCCAACAGCAACTATAAATTCTGGACAAAATACATTAAAAGAAGATAAAATAAAACATAGGGAGTGCTCTGGAGACTGGACAAAAGTAGGCAGAGATTTTAGGTAAGTTTAAATTTAAGGAAGCAATCACCAGAGATTGTGTTTCCCATTTTTGTAGCTTTTCCCTGACCATGGGCAAAGTCATATGGACAACAGAGATGGCAAAGTTTCTGTTAAAAATTTTGAGTATTTCTTGTTAAAATTATCAGTGGGGCCAGGAACACAGTGGCTCATTCTTGTAAACCCAGTGCTTTGGGAAGCCAAGGCAGGGGGATCTCTCTCCAAGACAGGAGTTCAAGAACCAGCCTGAGCTACATAGGGAGAACCAGTCTCTACATTACATAAATAAACAAGCAAACAAATAAGCAAAAATAAATGCATAAAAACAACAGGAGAAGCCTGTGACCGTTATGAATGCAAACAGGGAAAACCATCAAGTGGAAGACAAAATTCTATATATAAACTCTACTCTCCTGCATATGCAATGCAGACTGAGATCTGAGCAGCCACCAGCAGCATGCGTGACAGAGCTTTCAATCTGAGTAGAGCCAATTTTATTGTCAGATACATCTTCCATGTTCTTACAAAGAATGTCACAGAATCCACAATTCTACAACATAACAATCATAATGTCCAGGATACAACCCACAAATACTCAAGACACAAAGAGTCAGGAAAGTACTTCCAATATACTCTCTGGGGAAAAAAAATAAGCAGCTCTGTGATAATATGAATATTGGAATTCTCAGGCACAGACTTTAAAATAGCCTTTATGCAAAGAGAAATAACTAACAATAAAGGAAAAGTTGGAAAATCTCAACAAAGAGAAAAATATATAAATTTGGCTTTGTGCCCACATGGGCACAAATGTACATTTTCTACTGAAAGTATACATTATCTGGATTTCTTTTTTTTGAGTTGGAGTCTTACTCTGTCACCCAGACTGGAGTGCAGTGGCCGCTCCCGGTCACCGCAGCCTTGACCTGCTGGGCTCCAGCGATCCTTCCACCTCAGCCTTACAAGTAGCTGGAACTACAGGTGCGCGCTACCACGCCCAGCTAATTTTTGATTTTTTTATTATAGAGATGATGTCTCGCCAAGTTGCCCAGACGGGTCTCGAACCCATGGGCTCAGGCAATCCACTCACCTCAGCCTCCCAAAGAACGGGATTACAGGCTGAGCCACTGAGCCCAGCTTGGATTTCTTTTCTAAAAGGGCTAAATGAGTCTAGGAGTAAGTGGAAGTGACAATGAAAAAGTCATTGAATTTGAAGAGAGATAAAATATAATTGTATCACCTAAAGAAGAGAAAAAAAATTTTCAAAGAAATAATAAATGAGCCTCAGAAACTTGTGAGACAAAAACAAAAGTTTGGACTTAGTGTAATTAGAGTCAGAGACACAGATCATGAGAGTAGGACCAAAAAAAAATGGAAAAATAGTGACTTTAAACTTCTAAAATCAGTGGCATATATTTATAGGTTCAATCATCTCAGGAAACCCCAAACAAGATAAATAGAAATAAACCAGTTCCAAGACATATACAAGACAAATTGTTGAGATGAAAGGAAAAGAGGAAGCCTTAAAGGCTGCCAGAAGGAAGACATTGGTTGACATGATTCAAGCAACTGGAGATTTCTCCTCAGAAGCTCTGGAGGCCACAAGACAGTGAAAAACATCCTTAAAGTACTGAGGAATAAGGGCAGCAAAGAATCCCATGCCCTGAAAAACTATCTTTTAAACATGAAGGCAACACATGTTCAGGTAAAGGAAGCATCGAACTTATCCTACCAGATCTGCCCTACAAGAAATGCTAAAAGCAGTTATCCAAACTGAAGAAGAATGACAACAGAGGAAAATCAAATCTTCAGGAAAAATGGAAGATTGACAAAAATTATAATGGGTATAAAAATATAAAATATTAAAACTTTAAGCATATATTTTATTAAATATATTGATTATAATATATATTAATATACATCGTATTTTTTGCTAATATAAGTAAATGATATTTTGTATATTACTTATTAATGTATTATATAATATAGACATATAAAATATTAATTATACCCTTAGGTATTTTAATACATACATCTGTTTAAATAAAAATTATAATATTGTTGTAGAGCTTTAATATTTATAAATGTAATGGCATAATGATTGACAGGAAACTATGCTGAGTGGAATATATGAAAAAGAGACAAAGCAAATGAAAAACAAACAATACAAAGACACACTTAATTCAATACATGCACATATTTTCGCTATATATTAATTTATTTTATATATACACACAGTATTTCAATTAAAATACTAATAGGATTCACTGAATATGATGCCTGAAAAAATTTAAGTATGAAAAGACATTGGTTAGCCGGGCTTGGTGGCTCAGCCTGTAATCCCACCCTTTGGGAGGCTGAGGTGAGTGAATTGCCTGAGACCACGGGTTCGAGACTCGCCTGGGCACATTGGCGAGACCTCAGCTCTACAATAAATTAAAAAATCAGCTGTGCGTGGTAGCACATGCCTGTAATTCCAGCCACTCAGAAGGCTGAGGCGGAAGGAGCCCAGGAGGTCGAGGCTGCGGTGGCCAGGAGCGGCCACTGCACTCCAGTCTGGGCGACAGAGTGAGACTCCAACTCAAAAAAAAAAAAAAAAAGACATCGGTTGAAAGTAAAATATGCAAACAGCAAGCATGGAGGCCAAAGTGACTTTATTAATACTGGATAAAGTACACTATCACAAAAGTAGTATAATCAAATGTAAATGGAGTAGTTTATAATGATACAGTGGTCAATTTGCCAAGATGCATATTAAGACAGTTTCAAAATACATAAAGCAGAAATCGACAGAAAGAGATACAAGATTTCATAATTGCAGACAGAGTTTGTAGACAATTCAGATAAATCAGTGAAGACATAGAAGATATAAAAATCACTATTAACCACCTTGACCTAACTGCTATATATAAAATAACTGAACCTAAGATCAGCAGAATAAATACTTTTCAAGTGTGCACACCATGCATTCACAAAAATGCACCTATAAAAATGGGGCATAAAATTAGTCTTAATAAATTTTAACACTTAAAATTATACATAGTATGTTCCTGAGTAGCAACAGAATTAAAATAGGTATCACCCACAATAAGATGTGTAGAAAAATTCCAAATCTTTGATAATTAAACAATATTCTTCTAAATAATTCATGGGTCAATGAGAAAATTACCAAGAAAATTAAAAAATATTTTAACCTAAACAATAATAAAAATATTAGCATTATATTAATATTTTAATGAGAATAAATCAGTGCATAGAGGAAAATCTATAGTTTTAAGTGATTTGTCACAAGTAAGAAAAATCTTAAGTCAATATTCTAGAGTTCTGCATCAAAAGACTGGAAAAGTAAAACAAACATAAAGCAAGGAGAAAAAAATATAAGGAGAAGAGCAGATATCAAAGAAATAAAAGAGAAAATAAATAAGGTAATATCTAGTTATGGGGGGTGATAAACAAAAATTTGTTTATAGTCAGTTAAATTGAGGGAAAAAATAAAATATCAGGAAAAAATTCAGATTCTTATTGTAGATTATACAGAAGTTAAAAGGATATCAGTAAACTAATATGGCAATACTTTAGATAAAAAGATCCCTTGAAATATACAGCTTGACAAGACTGACACAAAACATGAAAAAGTCTATTGAAGATATTGAATTAATTATAAAAATGTTTCCCGTAAAGAAAATGTCAGTCCCTGGTGGTTTCAATGGCAAATTATAACAAACATTCAAGGAAGAAATGACACTTTTCTTATATGTATTCTTTCACAATTTTTTAAAAGGAGGGAATACTTCCCAACTTGTTTTATGAGGCTGCCAGTAACTGATATCAAAAATACACACAGACATTAGAGAGAAGGGGAAAAAAACTTACAGACCAAATGTCCCTTGGGTTATAGAAGTAAAAAAATCTTTCAAAGATGTAAGTAAATAAAACGCAACAATATATAAAGTGGATAACACAAACAATAGGATTTTTTTCTAGGAATCTGAGATTGTTTGACATTAAAATACCAATTAAGGTGATTTCCATATTCAGCCAAGATAGAGTAGCAGGGACTGTATTTATTCACCAGCCATACTCAACTAAGAAATTGAGAGAAAGAAGGACTCATCTTAAAGGGAAAGAAAATGAGCAAGGTGAGTCATAAATTTATGCCAGTTTACTGTCTAGCAGGCAGTTTCCAGGTTGTATTGAACAGAGAAAAGCACACAGTTAGGTGGTCTCAATGAGTCAAAAAGCCATTTACTGAAATTTGGGAAGGAGAGAAGAGTTAAATTCTGCAAAACAAACTAGGGAGGAGCAGAGAGTTGCCCTGTCAACCCTGGATTTTCACAGAGGGTTCTCTTGAGTCTTTGACTGAGTACTGATATGCACAGATAAGAAGAATATATCTAACTTGGGGAATGAACCATAAGAAAGGATTAGACTGAACAATTCCTAGAGCTTACTTGGGTCTCCAGCCCTAGTGGAAAACTGAAATACACAGGGTAGAGTCTTTAGAATGCATGAGTTGAGTTTGTCAGAAGGATGTTATTGACTTGCAAGCATGATAAATTTGTCGTAGACTGAAGGCTTCCCTGGACTCTCCCTAAGAAAGTTTAAAAGCAAGTCTTGAAAAGATCCTAAGTAAATTAAGTGTGTGTTAACAAACTCTAACAGTGTATTGGTAAAACTCAACTTTGTATAAAATAACATAAAATTCTCTGTGTCTGACATCCAATTAAAATTTATAATACATGCAAAGATGCAAAATACTATAACTCATGAAAAGTAATGCAGCCAGTCTATAGAAAGAGACCCATAAATGGCAGGAATTATCTAGCAGAGGGCAAAAACTAGTTGTTAGAAATGGGCCCCATATGTTGAAGACACTTGAAGAAAATGTGCAAGTGTTGGTAGACAGTAGGTGTCATACATAAAATACCAAGAAGAAGTAAAGTGGGAGAGGTCATTCATCACATACCACAAGTCAGCAGTTAAGGGTAAAACAGTATAAAGAAAAAAAAAACTGTTAATCAATAGTCCTTTGTCTTTCAAAATAAAAGTAAAATAATATTATTATTTTCAGACCAAAAAAAGTTGAGATAATTAATCATCAGAATATCTGCACTTCTGCACTGAAATAAAGGTAAAATAAATGTTACCCACAATAAAGACACACACACACACACACACACACACACACACACACACACACACACACATCCATCTGCAGAAGCTAGAAATATATGGGCTTGAGCTATTTGAACGCAGTCTTTGCCTAAATCACTGGCTGAGCACCAGGCTGTGTTGTCACAGGATCAAGACCTAGAAAACTAGACTAAAAAAAAAAATAAACACAAGAATTTGAAAATAAGACACAGATATCAGTCACTGCAAACAACACAGGAAGACAGACTCTTAAGTTCAGGTAAATTTTTTAAAATAGTAAAGAGAAAAAATAAATACAAACCCAGATATGCTACACTATATTACCTAAAATAACAAATTCTCAACCAAAAATTAAGAAACATTCAAAGAAACATAATCAAGCATGCATAACTAAGGAAAGAATTCAATAGCAACTAACTCAGAATGGGCCCAGATGTTAGCTATAGCACACAATTATTCAAAGCAACTATATTGATATTTTCAAAACACGAATAAAAAGTATACTTTGAAAGAATACAAAAAAGTGACAATCACAACAAATAGAGAATTTCAATAAAAATAAAAACTTATCAAAATTAAATATAGGGAAATATTAGAGATGAATGGTTTTCAAAAAGTTAAAAAGTAACCAAATGAACTCAAAAGCAGATTTGAGTGACAGAAAGAGAAACTAAATAGACTTGAAAATAGGTACGTAAAAAATGTTTGATTTAAAAATCAAAAGAAAAAAATTGAAAAATAATTAGTATAGCTTCAGAGACCCTTGAATAAATACCAAGCACACCAACAAGCACTAAGCATACATACAACAGAAATCCTCTTGGAGAGAGGTAGAAAAAAATAGGCAGAAAATTTTTTGAAGAAATAATAGCTGAAAACTTCTCAAAAAAACAATCTGTCCACCAAGAAGTTTGCATCCAGCAAGACTGCCCTTCAAAGTGAAAGTAAAACCTGCCTACTGGTCAATATGAAGTAATGAGGATTTAAAGTCTAAATAAGTAAATTTTAAAACCTAATATACGACATAATATTTTCAATACATTAGAAATCAGGTATCACAGGACAAGGATAATGGAGAGATTGGAAATCATCCAGGTGGACAATACCGCAACCTTACTGCCTGAATTGAGATTCTAGGCTGTGGCACAGAGAAAGAAAATCCAGGTGGAGCTGGGTGGTCTCCCGGAAGTTCAGGGATGATAAGGAGTCTGGAAGCATTGAGAGAAGACCGCCAGAGAAGAGCAATGCACAGACAGCGATACATAGAGATCTGAAGAGAGTATCCTTGTCACTTAAGATAAATTCTAATCAGCACAGGCATCTGAAGAACTACAGGAAGTCAAGGAAATAATCACTTATCACCCAAGAGGACTAAAGAAAACTATTCCCTTAGCTCACATAGAGCCAGGAATAATTCTTGCTTCCACAGACAAAGCAGAAAAATCATAATTCACAGGACATCAGGAGCAGTAATCAGAAGAGTTCTGCCTCAGTAATCAGGCAAAATTAGCTGTAAAGTCAATATTGCTCTGCTGACTCCCAGCAAAACTTAGCAATACCCAAAATGATGAAGCACTTTCCACGTAATTTAACTGTATCTCAAGAATAAACCTAATACTTGTAAGAATATCTAAGCATTCAGTACCTAAGAAGGTAAAATACAAAACTGGCACACAAGCTAAAAATTACCAAGCATGAATAGGAGCAGAAAAACATGATGTTAATGAAAAGTCTACAAATTAAAATCAACTGAGAACTGACACATTAAAAAGTTATTACAGCGGTATTCCATATGCTCAAGAAGCTAGAAGGATGGCTAAACAGAGCAAGAAGAGACAGGGGAGTTATTAAAGAAAAACTACATCAAATTTCTAGAGATGAAAATTAGAAAATCTAAGGAGAAAAATACACTGAATGGAATTCATTGTGACTTAGATTGATGAATAAAAGATTAATGACTTTTAAGCATTAAAATAAAAACCATGTACCATGAAACAGAGAAAGGAGATTAAAGAAAAAAAGCATTAAAGAGCTAACATACAATTGAAGTTTCTGAAGGAGAAAAGATAGAAAGGGTGGCAGAAAAATATATATAAGAAATTAATGGCTAAAAATGTTCTAAATTTGATGAAAATTATAAACTTTCAAATTCAAAAAGACCAAGGAACTCCAAGTACAAGAAATATGAATAAAACCAAAGGAAACCAAATTGATTTAAAACAATGATGAAAATAATCTCTTGAAAGTCACCAAAGGAAAAAAATACAGTATAAGAGAAAAAAACTAGGATAACATCAGATGTGTCAACAGAACCATTGTGAGAAAACAGTAAAGCAATATCTTTAATGAGTTGAAAGTGAAAACAACCTACAGAATTCTTATTCAGAATAAAAATAGCAATAATAATGGAATTATAAAGGTTAAAATTAGTAATCTATGAAATTAAAAATGGAGACAATAAAAAATAAAAGCTGATTATGTAATAGAAGCAATAAAAGCAATAAGCCTCCATATGAAAATTATCACAAAGAATAGAGAAGAGGAATTTTTAGTATTAGGGAAGAAGGATGAAGGATGTGGTGTTACTTTAAGTTCTGCAGACTTTTAAAGAACAGGGAGAGAATATGATGCACAACTTTATGACAATAAGACTGACAATATAGATGAAATGGACTAAACTCTTGAAAGAATAAAAAAAAAATACTGTTCTGTTTCTAATAAAGAAAGTGAATTTATTGTTAAAACTTTTCCAGAAAGAAAATTCCAGATCTGTGAATTCAAGAAAGAAATAATATTAATTCTAAAAAAAGTTATCAGAATTAATAAATAAATGTGTTCATCAAGTTTGCAGGACACACAATTAACACAAAAATTAATTTATTTTCTATGTACTAGCATTAAGGAATTAAAAACTGAAATTTAAAAATCAGTAAAATTTACAAAAGTTTCAAAAGTATAATATTAACGATAAATCTGAGAAAAGCTTTATACTGAAAATATATGACCTTATCCATAGTTTCCTTATAAGAAAGGAGAGATACCTGATAGTGTTCTGAGAGCAAAGCTTTGCTGAGAGCAATTTAAAAAGAGCTAAAAAAAGAAGACAAATATCATATTCATGGCTCAGAAAACTCAATATTGTTAAGATGTCTTCATTAGTTCAGGTTGCCATAATAAAATATCAAATATTAGCTGGCTTAAACAAATAAAAATTATTACCTCACGTTTCTGGAGGCTGGAAGTCTGAGATCAGAGCACCAGCCTTGGGCCTAGTGAGGGCTTTTTCCTGGCTTACAATCTCCTTCTGGCTGTGTCTTCACATGAGGGATAAAGAGAGAAAACTATTAGGTATCTATTCTTTCTTATAAGGAAACTATGGATAAGTTCATGAGAATGGGCCCTCATGACCTTATCAATACCTAATCAATTTCCAAAGGCCTGTCTCCAAATATGATTACATTGGGAGTTGGGATGTCAACATATAAATCTTGAGGGAACAATTTAGTCCATAGTAGATGTCATGTTTTCTCAGATAGATCTGTAAGTTCAATATAATCAAAATCAAAATCTCTGCAGGTTTTGAGTAAAAAATTGATTCATATAACAGAATTCACAGTAAAATGCAAAAGACAAAGAGGAGCAAAAATTTTTATTGAAGAAGTGGAACAATTGCAGGATGCACATTTCCAACTTCAAGTATTATTATAAAGCTACAGTCATACGACTGGATAGTATTGGCGTTGAGACTGTCAAATAGATCAGTAAAATAGAACACAAGATCCAGAATTTGATCCACGTATGGTCAGTTGATTTTTCAACAAAGGTGTAGAGGCAATAGTCTTCCCAATAAATGGTGCTGAAATGATTGAGTACTCATATGCAAAAATGAACTTAGATCTATACACTGCTATATGGCCTATAACGAGCATAAATATTAAAATAAAATATTGAGAATGTGAACTTTACCAATTTTTTCATTTTCTCCTTCAAAAATTTCATTATGAATATTTTTTAAAAACTATAGAATGACAGTAAATACTCTTACAACTCAATAAATAATTCAGAAAACTCAATAAAAAACCCAAGATTTGAACCAGTGCTTAAGAAATAAACCCTGAGGGTGTTCAATGAGCACCTAAAAATGCTTGCCATCTTTATAAATTATGAAAATCTGAGCAAAACACACAGTGAAATTTCAATACACAGCCACTATAATGGCTGAAGTTTTTAAAGTGACAAAGGAAGCACTGGTAAAAATGTAGAGCTCCTATGATCTTATGTGGAAACTCTTATGTACTGCAGAAGAATATGAGAGTGTAATAGTATGTCTTTGGCAAACTCTTTGGTGGGTTCTTAAAATGCTAACCTTTCACCCATTACATGATCCACTGCTTCTTCTTGTGCTTATTTATGTCTGATTTCTTTTAACACGAGAATGAAGGTGTTTTTCCATAAAAATATTTGTAGACAAGTAATTATAATGATAATCAATAACTTCACCATAACCACAGACTAGATCTAATCCAGATGACAATTAGCAGGTAGTTAGATAATTAATATGAGTACAACCATATAATGAAATACTACTCAGTAAAAAAACAGGAACAACTTACTGATATGCATAACAACAAAGGTAAATATCAAAATGTTTACATTGAGTAAAAGAAATCAGACATAAAAGAATACATAGTGTATAATTCCAGTTATAGTAGAAAAAAAAAACTAATCTCTTTGACAAAAAGTTCATTCATGTTTGCCTGGAACCCAAAACAGAGGAAAGTATTGACAGCAAAGGACACAATGAATCTTTGAAGAGCAATAGAAATGTTTGTATTTTGACTGTGATGTCTTGGTGTAGGTAAATTCCAAAAATCAGAATGAATACATTTTTGTGATGTAAATTTATCTGAATAAAATTTATTTGGGGAAAAATAAATCTCCAAGAATTGGCCTAGACTTCTCTAGAACATGAGATCAAACTTGGAAATACCCATATAGGCAGGCTATAGAAACAAATACTACAGTGTTAGATTCCCTAACTCTGTTGTAGAAGCTGTATTAGAATTACAAGATATAAAATAATACTATGTATTAAAATAAGATTACTTAGCCAGGCTTAGTGGCTCAACCTGTAATCCCGCGCCTTTGGGAGGCTGAGGTGAGTGGATTGCCTGAGCCCACAGGTTCGAGACCCGCCTGGGCAGCAAGACCTCATCTCTACAATAAATCAAAATATCAGCCGGGCGTGGTAGCGCATGCCTGTAATTCCGGCTACTTGGAAGGCTGAGGCGGAAGGATCGCCGGAGCCCAGCAGGCCAAGGCTGCGGTGGCCGGGAGCAGCCACTGCACTCCAGTCTGGGCGACAGAGTGAGACTCCAACTCAAAAAATTAATAATAATAATAATATTACTTTAGAAGTTAAGTAACAGGACATAATCAAAATGAGTGTAAATGTCTTAAAGAGACGCTCATAAAATTCTATTTAGAAACACAATCAAAAGATGAAACAGTAGACTAGACAAGGTGACAAAAGAATGAGTGACTGCGTCGCTAAATTGGAAGGAATGCAGCATAGAGAAAAAATTAGATTTTTTAAAATATGGATGATAAGTAAAGAGAAAGGAAGGGTGCAGTAAAGAGGCCAAATAATGTTAAACTGATTATGAGAGAGCCAATAGAATGGGAAGTAGCAATATTCAAGAAAATAGCCGCTAATACAAAAGGAAATACAAAATAGCTGAGAACACAATAGTCTCAAATTATGCTAAGTTGCAGAACACTAAACACAAAGAGAAAACATGAAAATAATTACCTACAAAGAAAGGACAATTACCTACAACAGAAGGACAATCAAACCAAGCAACCAACTTTTCAAGACTAACCCTAGAAACCAGAAAAAAGTAAAATGATATCATGAAAGTCATGAAAGACCCCTGAAAAATGTAACAATCAACCAAAAACAATCAACTAAGAAGAATCCCAATAATCTCCCCATGGTGATGGCAAATAAGAGCATCTTCAGGCTAAAATAAAAAAGAAATTTGAGAAACTTTCACTATAGGAAATTGTAATGAATGTACATGAGAAAGAAGAAAAGTGATTCGGAGAAAGGTCTAAGTACAAAAAGAAAAGTCGAACAAGGAAAATTTGAGGATTGTAGGATGGTATGATTTTCTTTTCTCTTTATACTTCCCAAATATTCCCTGCATTGTGTTTATGTTAGTAATTTTTAAAAGCAGAGTTATCTGGAACCATTTATTATAGGAGCAAATAGTACCGAGCCCTCAATAGACTCAGAGAGTGTGTTTATATCGAGTCACACTACCTTGATGGATGATAAGATCATCACATAATTGTGAAAAGTTGAAAGCAAGAGAACCTCAAAGAACATCCTGTACCACACTTCTCAGTTTTTACTCAGGAAGAAAAAGGTCACATACATTCTTTTTTTAAAGGTAGAAACATCCGGAATATATTTTAGGAAAATTTCCATTCAAAATAATTGAGCACTTTTAAAAGGTTTAACACTTTAAAAGTCAGCCATAGTAGTACAGAAAGTCAACTTGAGTGAAACAGTTCATTGTCTACTATTTCTAGACATTATTGCAGGCATTAATTGCATCTCAGTGCTCAACAGAAAAGTTTGGATTATTGAGGAAATAGCTTCTATGATGTAACACAAGACACAGTCTTTCAATCTGGAGATGAGCTTATGGATGCAATAGATGATACCTTATGAAATTTTTGTCTTTGTATCTCTCTCCTCACGGGTACTCTCCACTATGCTTTGCACCTAGAAAAGTTTAGAAAATGAAATGAAAGATAATGCACTAAAATGCTTCAAAGTTTGCAGTTGCCTTTTGCAGGCAGATGATAGTCAACATAATACAGAAAAATTCGTGCAATACTAGATATTTAAATGTTTATATTGCTGATGAGCCTAGGAGAATAAAAGAGGGAATTGAGCCGGGCTCGGTGGCTCAGCCTGTAATCCCGCGCCTTTGGGAGGCTGAGGTGAGTGGATTGCCTGAGCCCGCAGGTTCGAGACCCATCTGGGCGGTGAGACCTCATCTCTACAATAAATCAAAAAATCAGCCTGGTGTGGTAGCGCATGCCTATAATTCCAGCTACTCGGAACGCTGAGGTGGAAGGATCACCGGAGCCCAGCAGGCGAGGCTGCAGTGGCCGGGAGAGGCCACTGCACTCCAGTCTTGGCGACCAAGTGAGACTCCAAATCAAAAAAAAGAGGGAATTGATGATGATGATCCAAAGAGTAGTCAGGGAAATTAGCCCGAGTAAAGGGAGAGAGACAGAGACAGAGAGAAACAGGCAGAGAGAAAAAAATAACCCTATGGTCAAAAAGAAAAACCTGGGGGGCGATGCTAAATGTTCAATGCTCTCAAAAAGAATAAATATTTAGGACATTTTAAGCTGTAATTTAATTGCAACACTGGAGTTTGCTGAACAAGATGAAAAAAGAAAAAGAGAAATAGGATACAGAAAGAAGAGAGAAAAAATTATAAAGAAAGTGCTTCTTTCCCAAAGTTCCCAGTTAGAAAACAAGTGCTCTCATACACTGAATATGTTGGTGATACATGACAGCACTGTACATAATAACAAAAGATTGGATGCAACTCATCAACAGAGGGCTAAATATATAGACTAAAATAGGAACAGAAAGGAATACTGTGCAGTTTAAAAAAAAGAATAAAGACAATCTTTATGTACTGATAAGAAACTGAGCAAAGCAAGAGGCAGAATAATGTACATATCGTGGTGTCTTATATGCATGTAATGGGGAGAAGAGACTGTGCCTTGTTTTGTTATTTTGTTTTTAAACATGTGAGTGCACTACTATTCAAAATAACAGCTCGCACTCACTCTCTCTCTCCTCTCTCTCCTCTCTCCTCTCTCTCCTCTCTCCTCTCTCTCTGTCTCTATCTTTCTCTCTCTCTCTCTCTCTCTCTCTCTCTCTCTCTCTCTCACACACACACACACACACACACACACACTCAGGTCCCTAATTAATGGGTATACTTTCCTGACTGTTGCATTTGTTTTGTACATGCCCATTCTTCACATTGCACTATCAATCACCCCACGGATAAGAGAAAACATTATAGTATTAGGGTCATGGATCTAGCAGGGCTCACACAGAGAACAGTAGGAAAGAAGCAAGAACAAGCACAGTGAACATTTCCTGCTTGCACTCGTATGAGGTGTATTGGTATAGAGCCTATACTTACATTAAATGGATTTAATGCAGTCTCAGGCACTCCTCCTTTCCTGCCCACTACGAAGAAACTGCCTTTGCAGCCTGGTGTGAAGAATTGACACAACAAATATAGAGGAAATATCAAAAACACTGACAGGCCCAGTTGATTTACTTAGCCAAAAACTAGAGGAAGTCATATAATTTATGCAGAAATTGAGGAGACCAATAAGAAAGAAAGGAATGAATGCAACTGATTGATTGCATAGAGGGAAGAGAAATATGTGAGGTATTGCTGCCCTGAATGCTGTTTTCTTCTCCTTTTTATTTGACAGATTGGTGATTTACTACCTGTTTTCTTTTTCTTCTTTGTGTTATTGTATAGAAATAAACTCTAAGAAGGAATATATATATATACGAATATGTGTGTGTGCACGTATACATGTAATATTTTCTATTTTGATAACTGTAACAAACTTTCAAAAAGCATCCATTTTCAAGAAAAGAAAATAGAATCAAAGTAGTTAAGCGACTTGTTCACTATACCACAGATAATATTAGAAATAGAATTTAGTCTATATAGATTATAGATATATATTAGTAGATATCTATATATAGTCTCTCTCTCACTACACATACATATATATTCAGAAGTAGTATATATGGAGAGAGAGAGAGGTAGAGTAGTATATATGGAGAGAGAGAGAGAGAGCAAACTTACCATGGAACAAATACTTTAGTTTGCTCTGAGAGACAAAGAGAAATAAGAATGGTCTCTGTCTTCAAGGAGTTTACATTCTAGTAGAGGAAAACAGAAGTCACTCGCATTTGCGGTGTGGAAGAAACATAAACAAGTACAAGGGAAACACAAAGTCATCGTGCTCAACACTGCCTGACGGCTTAGGCAAGAGTTTATGGACAAAGTCACCCCCAGAGCTGACCTGGAAATCAAGCAGGTGTTCCCCCGAAAGTTGGGACAGACCTGAAGAGTATATCTGGCAGAACCTCCCAAGCATTAAAGAGCCAGAGACTTTAGATGAAAATTCCGTTCCAGTACAACAATGATAAACAATAAGAGATGACACTGTTAGATGGCAGGAAGTCAGTTTACAAAACAAAACAAACAAAAAGTTTCTCTGTCTCTGAATCCAATCTCTGTCCACAATATCAGTAGTGTTCAAACTTTAGGGTGCATAATATCAACCGAGACGGGATGTTCACTGAAAATTCTCAGGAATTACCTAGGGATTCTGATTTTGATTCCCACAGTATGACATAGAAGAGAAGCCACACTTAGCAGAAAATCTCTGAGCTAAAGGTGGATTCTATGTGGTCCGTGGAGCAGCAGGTCCCAGAGGCATGTCTTCCAACCCCAACTCTGCCACCACCCATTTCCTTTACAACTTTAGGTCTACACTCCCTTCCAGCATGTGTGAAGTAAGGGTATTGCACCTGGTAAGTCATTTACAAAACCTTGACTCTTCTATTTGTTTGGGGATTTTTTGCAGTAGAATTTTTGTTGTGGTTGTTGTTCAGAAATCTCATGGAACAGGAATATATGAATAGCCAATAGCTGGGTTATTTTAAAGATAATGGGGAAGGGAATTCTGGAACCCCACGCAGAGCCTCTACTCCTTCCTTGAGGCAGCAGCTACAGCGCTCAGGAAGGTCCCAGGTCCCTGTTGCATGAATCGAATGCTCTTCCACGCCTAACAGACCGTGGTGCTGATGGAGGAGCTGTGGGGAACTTCCAATTCCTCAGCAGCTGAGAGAACGGGTTAAAGAGCCCAGCAAATAGGTATACATGTATTCAGATGAAGGTGGTTTGAGATTTCTTTATAAACCTTGATGGGATGCTATTCAGAGCAAAGTTGAAGATGCCCAAATGTGTAAATGCAAAAAAATGTCCCCACAGGATCACACATCTGGTCTTATGCTTGAAAACAAGCTAGCTCCCCCAGAGAGAGTTCTCATGAGATCAGGCAACATGTTTGTTTTTCTCAGCACTACTCTAGACCCATGACATAGCACAGCATTAGTCCAACGACTTTTGAATGACAAAATTTGATGAGAAAAATTTAAAAATTTTTTTTTTGAGATGATATCTTACTCTGTCACCCAAACTGGAATGTAGTGGCATGATCATGGTTCACCACAGCCTCGACCTCCTGTGCTCAGGCAATCCTTCTGCCTCAGCCTCCCAAGTGGCTGGGACTACAAATGAGTGCCCCACACCCAGCTAATTTTTTGATCTTTTGTGTGTGTGTGTGTGAAAGACAGAGATGAGGTCTTGCTATGTTGTACAGCCTGGTCTCGAACTCCTGGGCTAAAACAATCCTCCTACCTCGGCTTTCTAAAGTGCAAGGATTATAGGCATTCATTATCAACCCTGGCCAAGAAGAAAATTAAGTGCAAATATCTTTAACTAAAATATGTAAAGGGGAATAAAAAAGTGGATAGCCTAAGTTACTTATATCATTCAACCACCCTTCTTAGGTGGGGAAAAATGAGACCAGGAGGGAAAAAAGCAATAAGCGAATAAACAAAGGCAGTATACTTTCTACCTGAGTGTCTACCAGGCCATCCAAGAGCCTGAGGTGAAGTTAGATTAGATTGTGCCTCACAATTTATCTGAAAATATTCCAGGGAAATGCCACAAGAAAAATAGGCATAGCATGTGCACATCTCATTCACATGCTTCCATAAGTGAAAGTGCTGAAAAATGATTGAGTCTCTGGCCTGTTTCATAATTTCTCATTGAAAATGATGAATTAGAAAATGAAAGCAGCTGAGACATGGTTAGAATTACTTGGTACGTAAGCTGAATATTTTAGAGTCGATATTTACTTTGACTTGCAAGGGAAGCCTTGACCATGCTTATTCACTAACATCTTCAGAAGCTCAGATACAGATTCTAATTTTTCAGAGGTAGTAAGTAAAATGTATTTGGCTGTTCCTAAAAAATGTGAAGAGCCTGTACAAAAAGGACATGACTTACAACATTAACAGCAAGGTGACTTGATATCGAAAAGGGGTTAGGAGATGCATTATCAGAGAAACGGAATCAAATTGCAAAATAAGTTCCCTTAGTAGCTAATGTGATTCATCACCTGCCATGTGTATGATTTAAGAAACAGCTACAGGTAGCAAAAAAGCATTGATCTGCACAAACAGATGACAAAACACTGATGCCCAAAAGTTGGGATAAAGTTCACAAATCAATACATTTGACTTCTTCTAAATGTAAATTCCCAAAAGAGTTTATGCTGATGATACAATAATTATCAAACAGTACACAGTAAGCCACATAATTCTAACATGTTTCCATCATATTGGCCATGGTTATCCCACAGCCAGCAGAGAGGTGGTGCTCAATATATATTGATGAATAAAAATGAATGACTTCAGTTGAACAGTGAAGCAAAATATGAAGAAATATTGGAATTAATTTTGTGATAAATACTATAACACCTACTATCTGTTTGCAGTTAATAATTAATGTTAATCAAACTCCAGATGAACGCTTTTGTCCGTTTCAGAGTTTTACAGCCACTACAATTTGAATCACTTTCTGCCAATAAGCGCGTGTCCTTCAAACTAGTTTAGTCACTTGGTTTTTCAAGATCTTACCTTGTATGGCTAACATTCATTCAATAATTCATCCATCCATTCACTCATCTATTTTTCTATTCATGCATGCATTCATTCATACCTACATGCATTTTTTACACCTCTCTCTCTCTCTCTTTCTCTATCCCTCCATCTGTCTATTTCTCCTCCTCTTTCTGACTTCCCCAGAAACATTGAAAGGTTGGCAGCTTCTTCCTCTTCGTTGTTCATTCAAAATAGAAAGTTCCTCACTACACCAAATATATTCACAACAACCTGAGAAACAGGTAGCATCATCTCCATTTATAAATAAAGATGAAATTGTGTTTCGGTCATACGACAATTTTTATATACATCATATTTGCAAGAAATAGGAAACCAGAGGGATTATAAAAACAAGATCTCTTGTAATATCAATAGCTGTATAAATTAGATGTCAGTAAGTGTGGGGGGGGAAGGAGCCTGAAAATGACAGTACATTTAAAGGTATAATTTAAAGAACATTGGTGTCAATCATTGCTTCTACTTCTGCTCCAGTTGAGCACAAAATTTCATTGTAAGAAAAAAGAAGAGGGGTTAACTTTGAAGAATATAGGAGGGAAATTAATAGGCAAGAGGAACTCCAATATTTCAGCCAAATGTAGTGCCATTCTCAATGAAAGTTAACATAAAATCTATCACATTGAGGTTATCTAGTTTTATATTATCTACTTCATTATTAGACTACATACTATATTGTTGTCTGTCTTAAGACCTTGCATGCACTGTAGTTGCCTAAAATTTCAGAGGGATGGACCCTTGGGTCCAAGATCACAATGCTCTTCACAAAAGCTACTGTACTTGCTTGACCAACAAACTCATAGAACTTAGAATCAGAGTAAATTTTAGAAGAAAAATCCCTTTGAGAGAAGCTGACTTTTTTTTATTTATTTCAAAGATTTGGAGTACAATTCTGGATTAGGTATACAAGTGGTCATTGTACAGGAAAAGTTTGGACCTACCTTTGGTTCCCACTTTGCCTGGTTTGAGATTAGGTAACCTTATTAATGTTATGAGACCCCTCTCCCCCAGCAATTTCCGGCTACTGCCAATCCCTTTCTTATAGTATTATGATAAATGTTTAGGACCCGCTTATGAGTGAGAATATATGGTACTCAGTTCTTTGTCTCTGTGATAAATCACTGAGTATTATAGACTCTAAATCCATCCAAGTTGCTGTGAAGTCCATAATTGTGTTCTTCTTTATGGCAGTATAATATTCTGAATTTTAAGATGCTTCCTTCCAGCATTCTGACTCCTGATATATACACACGTTGACCCAGTTATACTAATCTGGGTGAAAGGAGTTCACAGATGAATTTAAGTTCTCAAATCAATCCGCCTTGAAATAGAAAGGTTATCATCTAGACATCCCTGACCTATTCACATGAGCCTTTTAAAAGCAGAGGGTTTTATTTTTCTGGTTTCAGAACAAAAAAAGTCAGAGACACACTCTGGGTGACCTGAAAGAAATCAAACATGTGATGAATTACATAGGGGGGCCACATGGCAAAAACTGTGGGCAGATTCCAAGAGCTGAGGGTATTCTCCAGAGAGCAGGTAGAAAGAAAATGGGATTTCAGTCCAACAGGTGCAAGGAAATGAATTCTGTAAACAACCAGTGAGCTGGAGTGAGAACCCCAAACACCCGATGAGAACAGCCCCCGGGACTCCTTGAATTCAGCTCGGCTCTCCTAAACAGAGAATATAGCCATGCCTTGCATAGATTCCTAACACAGAGAAACTGTAAACCAGTAAGTTTGTGGCTCTTTGTCACATAGCGATACAAAAGGAATATACTCTTTTCTTTTTAAACAACAAAACAAGTCAAGACAGATTTCATTATTTGATTTAAGACCACCCAGCTAGCTACTGACAAAAACTAAGGTTTCTTGACATTATGGCATTTTTCCCTTTCCTGCTTTGATATACGCAAAGTTACCTCTCACTCTCATGCTGCTTCATGATACTTCTTCCTTTTTTTTTTTTTTTTTTTTGAGTTGGAGTCTCACTCTGTCGCTCAGACTGGAGTGCAGTGGCCGCTCCCAGCCACCGCAGCCTCGCCTGCTGGGCTTCAGCGGTCCTTCTGCCTCAGCCTTCCGAGTAGCTGTAACTACAGGCGCGCGCTACCACGCCCGGCTAATTTTTTGATTTATTGTAGAGATGAGGTCTCGCCAAGTTGCCCAGGCGGGTCTCGAACCCGCGGGCTCAGGCAATCCACTCACCTCAGCCTCCCAAAGGCGCGGGATTACAGGCTGAGCCACCGCGCCCGGCTGATACTTCTTCCTAAATTGGATCTCTGGTGTTGCATATTCTACTCAACGTCCTTCCAAGCCATGACCCAGTGTTCTTGCCATACCTCTCCTGTTTGACATTGCCCATGTCCAGAGTTCTTCCCTCTGTCCTGTCTTATTGCGAAACCCTAACTCTGCACACACCAAGGTAATGTCAGACTCATGGTCTGTGCTTGTCCCTGCTGGGACCACTTTAAAAGTCAGAGAGAGTGGAAGTGGCAAAGTATTTCAGAGTAGCCATTGGTCCCAGATTCATTTCATCATCAGATTGCCCTCTTGAACTTCAAAATCAGACATCTGACACGCCCCTCTGGATCCCTTCAAGAATTCTCATTTTTATCTTCCTTTTGGCTTCAATGTTCTTCCTCGATTTTCAGTTTCTACGTGGGCACTCCTGGTATCCCTCACTTTGCTGACATTCATTTTTGAGAAACCCACATATAACCTCTATAGCCTTATTAACACAGTGGCATTTCATCCAAAGGACACCACATACACTGAGAAGAGCACATATATATGCTTCTTAATGGTTATACTTCTTAAGGGTCTGTTGGTATTTCAGCATGATATCATTTGACTCAAGGATGAAAACGAATAAAAATAGTTTTGATTAAAACCTACTTTTACATTTGCCAAAGACAAATAAAAACATATATAATTAGATCGAAATTAGCATTAACAGTCTTGGATCGTAGTAAAGCTAGCAGCCATCAGACACATCAGATTATGCCCCATGTACCTAGCCAGCCTGAAAACAAGTGTTGAAGTATAAGTGCATGTACAAATGAAAGAAGACTTCATTAATGTTATTTATAGGTAAATGTATAGAGACCAAAGTCCTTCCATCCCTAAAAAAATTCAGTGCAAAAAAAAAATTTGGTACACATTTATTACATCCTTAAATTTTCTTAAGGGATTTGAACTTTAGTTATATTAACAATCTAAAAATGTTCACCAGTCGACTTTTAGATGCATTGAGGCATGAGTCATAGCCACATTTGTAAATATGTACACACAGTTTAATTTTCTTTTAAGAGTTGGTAGCATGCAGATTAGCCAATTGAAAAGTAACCAACTTGCTTTTATCAGCACATTTTAAAATAACAGCTAATCAAAGGGTAGACATTCATTTTCTCTGAACAAAAAATACTTGCTTCATTAAGCAATATGCTGACAACTATCATGATAAATTTAAATAACAAATAAAAATTTTACGAGTACTGATAACAAAAGATGCCAAAGAATATACTTTGAAAAGGATGATTGCTCCATGTCGATAATTTTTGTCTCATCTACTCAAAATACACACAAAAGAGCACTGATGTTGGATAAATTAAAATAGCAATCCAACTTTAATTTCTACTAAAATACTTATAACTGTACTTATCAAAATATATACAAAATTATGGGCAGAAAACAAGGAAGTGGAAAGTATAGATAAAATAATTCTCTAAATGAGTGAACAAAGTATTCAAATAGCATTTTAATCCTTAAGAAACTTTTTTTAAAACAAGATAGAAATAATAGATATGTTAATCCCCATTGGAAATTCACATGCTTTAATTTTGAAGATATCTTCCTCTGTGTATCTGTAGCTTCTAGAATGAATTGCACCTTTTTAGCACAATATAATAAACACTTTCCCTCCTTATACGATTCCAGTGACTATTGTGCAATAATTGTAAGTGTCTTGCAATAAGAAAATGTTCGGTTTGTGAGGCAGCATTAGCTTGGTTAACAAATGAAGAAATTCCAGGCAAAACTTTTAACTTTTAGGTAATATCTTATTGTATTTTGTCCTACTCTTTTATGTCATTGATGGAACTTGACTCACATAGAATATTCTAGTCTCAGTTCTGATGTTCCCACATCAGTTAATAGTCGATTTGTGGTCAAATTCTTTTTTCTTTTTTTTTTTTTTTGAGTTGGAGTCTCACTCTGTTGCCCAGACTGGAGTGCAGTGGCCGCTCCCGGCCACCGCAGCCTCGACCTGTTGGGCTCCGGCGAGCCTTCCACCTCAGCCTTCCAAGTTGCTGGAACTACAGGCACGCGCTACCACGCCTGGCTGATTTTTTGATTTATTGTAGAGATGAGGTCTCGCCAAGTTGCCCAGGTGGGTCTCGAACCCGCGGGCTCAGGCAATCCACTCACCTCAGCCTCCCAAGGCGCGAGATTACAGGCTGTGCCACCAAGCCCAGTTTGTGGTCAAATTCTTACTGATTATCTTATTTCTATAACAACTCACAAACTTTATTTTTACAAATGCCTTCCCCCAACATCAACAGAGCAGCCCTAACTTCAAAAATACTTTCTTGGCTTAGTACCTCTTATTAAGTCACGTTAAATTGCCAGATGGTGTTTAAGAATGATGCCATCACCTGAGGAACAAATAAAAAGTGAAGTTGAAAATACTACTGCGTTCTTCCGAACACTGTCAAACAGACCATGATCTCAGTAGGATAGCAGGTCCCAGATGGAAACTGTCATCTGGGGAGCAGGGAGGTGCTGCATGTGGGGAGATGACAGTGAGATATGTTGAGAGGATCAGATGGAGTTCCTCGAATGGTTTCATGAAGGGCATCTGCTAAGGATGGTTTGCGTTTTTTTTTTTAAATTCACATCATTAACAATGTGCTATAACAGAAAATAGATTGGGTCAAGTGTATCAGGATTCACTACTCAACACGAACTCATTTCTATATCAATAATGGAGCTAAGCTTTCTTTTCTGTAAATACCCAGTGCATTTATTCTTTCTTTCTAGTCTGATGGTGGAAATAAATCTTGATTTCAAAAGATCATCTTTAATTATATATTCCAGATTTATAATTACCAAATAGCAGTTTTAAGGGAAGTTTTTTTTTCCTTTTTTTAATTCATTTTTTATTCCCCATAATGCTTACCACCGCGCATTAGATGCAAAATGTTCAGTATTTATTTGTCAAACAAGCAAATAAATGACTCTCACAATTTGTTAAATAATGAGACTCCAAATATAGCCATTTGTTATTGTACCTTAGGTCAGCTTATTCAGATACAAAGGTATGTTCAATCTATCACAAATAGCTCTCATTTAGGGTGTCTTGTCATAATATGATAGTAGTGCCTTTACTGGCATGGTCTTCTGATACATCTATAAATATTACTCCTTCTCTAAGATTCCTGGCATCTGCTCAAGACAGTGAAATTGAAATATTGATACTTTAGTTATTTTTTTTAGAAAAATGCAATGACATTCAAAAATCAGGAAAGAAATAACATTACAAAAGCATATTTAAAGATAGTGCACATAAAACAAACAAATATAGGAAAAAACATTTTCAAGGGGTGGAAACTGAGCAATATGGCAGTAGCTTTACATAACTGCTTTCTCTTTAGATCATGGAGGAAAAAGTATGCAAAAGAGACATTTTATTTACTCATTTCTTCTCAGTTCTTATAATTTCTAATATTTTACTTCATAGCCTCTCTAATACAAATGACCCCACACCAAGGATGATACCTTGAGAGTAAAAAGCTCTTAATAATAAATGTTTACTACTTTGAATAAATGTACTCAAAATCAGTTAAGATAAACAGTTATAAACTTGATTGTAAAACTTACTTTATGATATCTTTGAACTAACAGATAATTTACAAAAATTGGTTTGCTTGCTGGGCACGGTGGCTCATGCCTATAATCCCAGCACTATGGGAGGCTGAGGCAGGAGGATCACTTGAACCAGGAGTTTGAGACCCGCCTGGGCAATATAATGAAACTCATCTTTATATGCAATTAATTAATGAATTAGTAATGCAATTATTTAATTAATAATTTATTTTCTTTTGCATAAAAAGCTCCGATTTAAGAATCATATTAATTAGAAACAAATATTGTCTTTTAAAATAGATAAATGAACAAAATCTGAGAAGATCAGAACAGTAGAATTATTTCTCACCCACAAAAAGTTCAAAAGGGGTGTTCCTGTTTGTGAGGTAAACTTCCATCTACTTGGAAGTCATGGAAGAGTCTCAGGCTACTTTTGCATCGTGGATCTGCCCACTCTAGGGTTCACAATCCTCATGTTAGCCAGTGGTTGGGGACAGCGTGCTCATCACTGGTATTTCTCTTCCACTGGCTGGAAGTCAGTCACATGATGACCACTCTTAGGAAGTGAGGTTGAGCCGGGCATGGCAGCGCGCGCCTGTAGTTCTGGCTACTTGGAAGGCTGAGGTGAAAGAATCTCCGGAGCCCAGCAGGTTGAGGCTGCAGTGACCGGGAGCGGCCACTGCACTCCAGTCTGGGTGACAGAGTGAGACTCCAACTCAGAAAAAAGAAAGAAATGCACAAAATAATTATGCACATAGAAAGAAAAGAACACCAGTCTGTTGGCCTGCCAGATGGACAGTGATATATACATAATGGGCCTATTCTTCCTTATTATATATTTTAACTCTCTGCCGTTGATGTGATGTAATATAGCTTTCACCAAACTTTTTGCTGAACACATGAGGATTTGGATTTCTGTGTAAACAGAGCACACAAATGATACATACTTTGTAAAAGATAAGTATTTTACTTTTAAAATGCCCAACAATTCCTTTCCTTGCTTTTCTTATATTTTCTTGAAAATTTGAATTTTTGGTTTTAAGATATAGGGTCTCACTCTGTTGCCCAGAATAGAATGCAATGCCATGATCATAGCTGACAGCAGACGCCAACTCCTAGGTTCAAGCAATCTTCCTGCCTCAGCCTCCTAAGTAGCTGAAAATATAGGTGCAGATCACTGTAAAAATCGACTTATTTAATAATAATCACAGTCTTCTCTCATAAGAAAAAAGTTGGAAGTTTTCTCAAGAAGTAATTTGTTTAGAAATAAGTCCAATAATTCTTCTGTGAATTTATTTGCTTGAAATAAGCAAATAAATCTTTGCTCAAGTCTCTGTGTCAGCCTTCCCTTGAACTGCCAAACCAGACCTGCTCCAAGTTCTATGCATACAGTTTTCCACATGCCCAACTCTTTGGTGCAAGTCTTCCCTGTTTTTCTCAAGTCAAGTCAAAATGACTTCAACTCTGAATTCGACTTGCTGCATCATAAAGCTGTCCTCAACGTAATTTAGGAACCATTGGATAGCTGTATCTGTAACCCAACAGATGTGTAGATAGTTAAATTTCCCCTGGAGTATGGTGCCATGAAATTTGAAACTCTTGCAAAGTGGTCCAGTATTTATCATTTCTGCTATCACTTAGTCCCATGAGACTACAGCAGATGCAGCAAATGCCCACAGGATTTTCTCCTCTCTTGTTCATTCTTTATGTCCTTCCTTAACACCCAATAATTTTTACTAACAAACTACAGCCCTTGGCAATACAAGACAAAATAGCACCGTGAATGTAACTTTTTCTAAAGAGGTCAAAAGAAGTCATGCATGACATATTTTTAATATGTTATAAGAGACACAAAGAAAGATGATATTGCTTTTATTATATTGAATCAGAATTTTGAGACTTCAGAAGTAACACTGCAATTATCTACTAATATATGAAATGTATGTGTACCATCTCACCTCTTAAAAATGAGAATTCATAGGAAAAAAACAATAAGGATTTTTAACAGGGGCAATTGAATGTTTCATTGTTTTCAAATACTTTATTAAATATCCTCTATGAGTTCTTATTAAATTGATTTGTATTGAACAAGTGAATTGTCAATCCTTCACCTGGAATGCAGCATTCTCTCTACTCTTAGAATTCTCTGTCAACCTGCTCCTTGCTCAAATACATACAACACACACACACCACACACACACACACACACACATGCACACACACACACACACACACACACACACACACGACACAGTCTTCCACAATCCAAACTATACCGAACTGGTGTAAAATTGAGACAAAGATACAGAAGCCAAGAATCTCAACCATATTTTATAACACATAAGATTTTAAGCAACATTTGCTTGTTATGTGATTTGTGCTTGCCAAGATGAAACAAACTCAATCCAAAAATTAGAATCTCTGAATGTAATGAGAGCCTGACAATCCTTTAACTAGAACAGAAGGAAAAAATTATCATCATAGGGTCATAAAATCAACTCTACCAGTATGAAACATATAAAAAGGACAAAAAATTATTGGCAATGCTATTTAGTCACAAAACAAACCTGATTCATTACAACAAGAAGATATATATTTCTTCTCACTAAGCAGTCATCAGACCAATTTTTCTTTGGAGATCCTACTTAATGCACAAACACCATACATACACACACACACACACACACACACACACACACACACACGATTTTCAAACTTATAGACCATGCTTCCACATAGACAATCATTTTATTTACCTATTTTCTGCATAAACTATTGAACAACAAAATTAATAATGTATATTAAACAATATACATTTTTTAGAACTTTATCGTTGACTAAATAGATTTTAAATTTTTAGATACTTCTAGATGAACTTTCCTTTTTGGAGATTTTTTATCCTACTTTCCATTTCACTAAAATGAAGTTGCACAAGCAAAAGAGTTTGTGGTAGTGGTCATGGTTGTTCATTTGTGTAACACAAGGGCTTAGAATAACACCCAGTGCATTGCAAGTGCTCAGAAAATTTTGTGCCTTTCAGTAATTAATCATGAATTCATTATAGAGGATGAATGTCTCTTTGTTTTCACAGATGTTTCACTCATAAACCAGAGAAGATGAACCTTCCAGAAATTAATTAGAAATGGGTGGAACTTTTTCCTTGTTCATCTAGAAATGTTATGGCATGTGGATGCCAAAGGAAACAAAATGAGTCACCAAAAATCATTGCATCTAATTTCTTGACTATAGTTCAGTCAAAGGCTGGATGAAGGAGAAACTGAAGTTGATGGCATAGTTTCATTAGGGAAGGTATTTTTTTTTTCAAGATGGGAATTTATTATAGCAGCCAGACCTTAGGTGTATTGTTATTCCTAGCAGGAAGTGTCTTCTGTATTTCTCCTGTGTGGTTTCTGAATTTTAAGTTCTATTTTTAGTCACACAAATTTATACAATAAAGGAAGTCTAATAACATCAGGCCTCTATTTTGACCATATCGCTACATATGCAGTTGCTTTTTCTGAGACAAAAAACTGAGACAAGAAAGAGTAAGTAACCACCTGTTACTCAAAGTTTTCGGTCTTGATCCTCAAAACCACTTAGAGTATCTGTACTTTATTTTTAACATCCTTAGAAATAAAACAATTGAAAGAGGATTTCACAAAGTAACAGTTTCTCTATGACAATCCAAATATTAAGCTGTTGGGAGTTTGATTTACCTTCCACATCCCCTTCTAGTGATTGATGATAGATGATACCCCTTCTAGGTATCATCTCACACCTATTATAATAGTTACTTTCAAAAAGACAAAAGTTAACAAATGTTAGTGAGAACGTGGAGAAAAGGGAACCCTTGTGCAGTTAGTGCAGATGTAGATTGGTGCAGTTCACTATGGAAAACAGTGTGGAGGGTCCTGGAAAGTTAAGTAAGACCCGAAGTATGAAAAAAGGCGTGGTGTGAAAGTTGATCTTCCAGTTGGCTTCAAGTACGCTCCTCATAGTCTAACAACATTGATACTAAATAGATGCCATTATCTTATGACCTCTTTTTAGGCATAGACGTGGATATAAACATATATAGATAAAAACATAGAGATGAGAGAGACAGAGAGAGAGTGAGAGAAAATGTTTTATCTTGGACTTGTAGTCCAAGAGGCTTAATACAGTGTCCAGAATACTGACTGGAATCCCCACTTCCTCAGAAGTCCATATACCTACCCTGAATGCAAAGTACTTCCCCCATTCCCAATCCTACCTTTCCTTGTCCACTTGAAAATGACTACTCCTCTTTCCCAGACTCCACCTGAAGCTTAAGAAACTCTATTGGCCTCTCTTGATGCCCTCAGTCAACAAGTACGTTTACTCCCGCTCATCTTTATACCTACACTGTATACTCTGCACATTGATTAACTCGTTAATTAGCAAGTGAATTATGAAAGTTAAATGATTCACGAATTCGTCCAGTTTCTCTAAGAACCTCCTGAAGAGTTGTTACTTAACTGAGAGAATTTAGTGGAGCTTTGTTTTAATCTGTCAGTATTTGTTGGGATACTTTGCTTGCTAGTAACTGTGACTAACATAAAACAAAATGTATATTATATTAATTGATAGGGTATTCATAGCTAAGAAAAACAAAGGAAGGCTAAAAAAATTCACGATTCAGCAAAAGTCAAAATCAGGGGAGCTCTTGAGATTGTAGATAGTGGATTCTTCATGATGTCACTGTCAGGATGAATAAATTTCTGTTGTTTTCAGATTTTGTGTCATCCACTCAAAACTAAAATTCTAGGAGGGTACCTGATTGGTCTAGTTTGGATCACATGCCAATTCTATCTAAAAGAGACTGAGTCAACTTGCTTTTTCTTTTTGTGTTTCAACAATCCCAATTTTCTTTAGAATATTCAATAAAAATCCATTTTATATCACCTTATAGAGGTATGACGGATATATAAAATGATGCACGTATTTGATGAGTATGGCTTGATGAATCTGGAGATAAGTGCATGCTCATGAAAACAGCACCAAAATCTAAGCCATAAACCTATTCATTACCTCCAAAAGTTTCCTCTCACCCTATCTATTGTTATTATTTTTTATAAGAACACTGAACATAAGCTCTATCCTTTTAGCAGATGTTTAAATATACAATACAGTATTGTTAACCATGGGCACCATACTATACTATAGGTCCCTAGAACTTACTTATTCTGTATAATTGACTTTGGACCCTTTAACTAATACCTCTTCATTTCTCCCTCTAACAACCATCATTCTACTCTGTTTCTACCAGTTTGGCTATTTTAGATGCCTCATATAAGTGACATCATGTAGTATTTGTCTTGTGTTTGCCATATTTCAATTAGCATAATGTCCTCCAGACTCATTCATATTGCCACAGATGGCAGGGTTTCTTTATTTTTTAAGGTAAATAATACTCCATTATATGTCTAGGTCACATTTTCTCAATCTATTCATCTGTCAATGGACAGACATGTAGGTTTCTTTCATGTCTTGGCTATTGTCAATAGCGTGACAATAAATATGGCAGTGCAAATAGCTCTTCAAAATCATGATTTCGATTTATTTGGATATATACTCAGAAGTGAGATTGTTGTATCATATGGCACTTCTATTCGAAGTATTTGCATACTACATATTTGATAAAGGGTTGATATTCAAAGTATGTAAGGAACTCCTACAACTCAAAAGCAAAAAATAAATTAAAAAAAAATTAAAGAATGAGCAAAAGAACTGGAAAGACATTTCTCCATAGAAAGTATAAAAATGGCCAACAGGAATATGAAAATATGCTTACAATCAGTAATCATCAGGGAAACGCAACTCATAATGAGGTATCATCTCACACCTATTATAATAGTTACTTTCAAAAAGACAAAAGTTAACAAATATTAGTGAGAACGTGGAGAAAAGGGAACCCTTGTGCAGTTAGTGCGGATGTAGATTGGTGCAGTTCACTATGGAAAACAGTGTGGAGGGTCCTGGAAAGTTAAAAATGAATAGACTTTCTTGACTGTACCATGTGTACTTTATGATGAAGAATGGATTTTTACTCAAAGGAAAATTAGTCTGCTATTTATATAAAAAGAAGGTGGAATAGAAATTGTTCGAGAGAAATAGTAGATGTCCTCTACATCAATCATTTGGCCACAAGCCCTGGTCTACTTTTGCTTGTGTCTTCTATCTTTTTTCTTCTTGTTCTGATAAAAGTTTATTTTTATTTCACTCGATAAATATCTATTAACAGTCTTTAGGCTAGAAACTATTTAAACATTGAGGATTCAGCAGTGAATGAATCTGACACATTCCCTATTCTCATGGAACTTACATTTTAATAGAAGGGCAAAGCCAATAAACAAATATATTTTGCAAGTTAAGCATCCCTAATCAAAATATCTGAAATCCAGAATGTTCCAAAATCCAAACGTTTTGAGCATCAGCCTGACAAAAAAAAACAGAAAATTCTATACCTGGTCTCGTGATGAGATGCAATCAAAACACAGCCAAAACTTTGTTTAGTGCATAAAAGTATTTAAAATATTGTATAAAATTACCTTCAGACTATAGGTATATGGTATATATGAAACACAAATACATTTCATGTTTAGACTTGGATTCCATCCTGAAGATATCTCATTACGAATACACAAATATTCCAAAATTTTTTTAAAAATCTAAAATTCAAAACACTTCTGATGCCAAGCATTTTGAGTAAGGGATACTCAACCTATATGCTATGTGGAAATTGGTGAAATGAAGAAAAGTAAATCAGAGAGAAAGGTAACAAGTACAGGAGCTGAGGGATCAATACAGTTGCTATTTCATAAACGATGTTTAGGGACGGTCTCTCTAATATGGTGATATTTGAGCAAGATTCTTCAAGAAAAGATGGGAAGTTATGCAGATATCTATGGCAGCATCGAGGGAGGGGATTGGCATTTTAGGCAGAGAAAGCCTGTGGTAGAAATATTATTAGAAATTTTAAGTAATAGTGAGGATGTCAGTGTTCCTGAAATCGGGTAAGGAAGTGAAATACATGAATAGACATTTCTCAAAAGAAGATATACGGGCAGCCAAAACACACATGAAAAAGTGTTCAGCTTCACTCATCATCAGAGCAGTGCAAATCAAAACCACATTGAGATACCACCTAACCCCAGTAAGAATGGCCACCATTAATAAAACAAACAACAAAAGATGCTGGCGAGGATGCAGAGAAAAAGGAATGCTTCAACACTGCTGGGGGGAATGCAGACTAGTACAACCTCTTTGGAAGACAGTATGGCGATTTCTGAAAGAACTAGAAATTGAGCTTCCATATGACCCATCAATTCCTCTATTGGGAATATACCCGGAGGCACTCAAATCATTCTACAAAAAAGATACCTACACACATATGTTTAAAAAGTTGCAGCTCTATTCACAGTAGTGGAACCAACCATGCTGCCCATCAAAACTGGACTGGATTTTTTAAACGTGGTACATACACACAATGGAATATTATGCAGCCATAAAGAAGGACAAACAAATGAACTTCGTGGCAACTTGGATGGATTTAGTGTCGATCATACTCAGTGATCTATCCCAGAAACAAAGAACAGAGTACCATATGTTCTCACACATAAGCGGACCTTGAACAATTATAATACTATAAGAAAGGAATTGGCAGTAGTGGGAAGCTTCCAGGGAAGAGGGGGTGGGATTGGCTGTTGAGGGAAACTGCCAGGGGAGAGAGGGGCACACTTCATCAATAAGGGTACCTGAATAATCAACGTGTGTATACCTAACCCTGAATACTACCCTACATCTTTATAATTTAAAAAAGACATTCGAGGGATGATGAATTTGTTTTATTTTAAATATTTGGGGTACAGTTCAAGGTAAGGTACATAAGTAGTCGTCATACAGGTAAAGTATGGGCCCCCCTAGGTCCTCACTTCGCCTGATTTAAGATTGGGTACCCTTATCGATGTTATGTGCCCCTCTTCTTCCGCTGTCAGTGTCCCATTACTGCCAATCCCCTTCCTATAGTATTATAATAAATATGCAGGGTCTGCTTATGAGTAAGTACATGTAGTACTCAGATCTTTGCTTCTGTGATAGATCACTGAGTATTATAGACTCTAAATTCTATTAAAAGGTGGGCAAAAGGTGTGAATTTTTTTAATCAGATGGTGGTGGTGTCGGCACAACTCTAAATTTTGAAGGAAAAAAATGACAAATTGCACATTTAAAACCAATGAATGCTATTGTATGCAAAATACACTTCAATATACGTTTTACAAGAAAGAGAAAGTGATTAATCTTGTCAATTTTTTATAGAAAGTACAAGTCAGAAAAAGAATTATATTTGACCTCAAGATTTGATCACATAAAATTTCTAGTATAGTTTACAAGAGCTGTTTGTATAATCTTGTGGGAACAAACATTTACTTTTGCTGTTGAAAAGAGAATGGGAAAATATAAATTGAGAGATTAAAACCATGACACTGATTAGTTTATTGAATAAAGATGATGTGTTCCTATTATAACTGCTTAACAAAAGCTACAGAATATTCACATCGAGAAATCCACTATAAAATTGTTATGCGCAATGTCTGACAATCAAAAATTACCAAGCATGTCAAGATACAGTATTAAAACACAATACACATGTTAGAAACAGATCCTAAGTCTATAGTCAAAAATACTAACTACACTTAGAATAGCACTGATCAATATATTCAGAGATTTTTTTAAAAGATAAGGTGAAAAATTTCACCAAAGATCTAAAATTTATTAAAAATATTGAAATTATATTATTGAAAAATAAAATAACTGAAATGAATAACTCAACTGTTGTATTAAATGGTGGATTAAGCACAGTTAAACAGAGGGTTAGTGATCTCAAATATTGGTTGGAAGAAAACCTACAGATCTCTCCAACACTGAAAGAAAAAAATGGAAAACACAGAAAACAATTTGAGTCATATGGGACACAATAAAATGCTCTAACATGTTTATATTGCTACAATCATAGACAGAAAAAAAAGACAGAATTATCACACAAAGGAATAGTCTTGAAAATTTTACAAAATTGAAGAAAAAATTAACCCACTCAAGTTCCAAAAGTTCTATGAACAACAAGGAAAAAAACTATATATATATTATTTTTCACATCAAGGAATATTATAGAAATATTTTGGTGATACTGATGAAACCTGAAGACAAATAATTAATACATACACAGAAAAAAATGCACATTGTCTTAATGGAGGAATAATTAGATTAAATTCGATTTATAGTTTATTTCTTAACAGAAATGATGGAAGCCAGCATGCAATAATGTAGCATATTTAACATCTGAAAGAAAATAACTGCCTACCTAAAAATCTATGACAAGTAAAACTGTCTTGAAAATAAATATTAGCAAGCAAATGTTCATCACAACCTCAAATTAAATAAGATGCTCAAAACCAGTCTTCAAACAGAAGCAATATGTGAATGCAGAAAGAAGAATGGAAGTTTAGTAAAAAAATTTTTAAAAGTTACAAAAATCTCAAGAAAGAAACAAAGCCTAATTATAATAGAAATATACATTTAAGAATATAGAATGGTTAAAAATATAAGGATAGAAATTTATACCATGAAGTAGAAATTTTTAAAAAGATGATGAGCTCTATTAGCATTAGACAAAGTAGTCTACAGAAAGAAACCATTTTGGTGATAAAGAAGAATATCTCATTATGACAAATGCTGTAATTTGAGCAAAAACTATGCAAATTATAAATTTGTATGCATGCAATAATGTAGATTTGAAATACATGAAGCAAGTGTAACAAATCCACAAGCTTGTTTTATTCACCTCTTGTAACAATTGACAGAACAAGCAGACAAAATTATTAAGGAAATAGATGATTTGACAAACCTAATTAACAAACTTTTTTCAAGTACCATGTCAAAAGTATTGTATTCAATAACTACAGAATATACATTTTAGGTATAATAAGACATTAATCAAAAGTGATTTATCTAGGAGCATAAAGCAAATTAGAAAAAGTGCAAAGGATTGCTATAATACAGAGTATATTCTCAAATCAGAGTGAACTAAAATTAGAATGCTTAAAAGTTAACTTAAAATATCCTGAGTATCTGGAAATACAGCAATGCACATTTTTTAAAAACCCTTTGTCCCCCTCAAAAATTACTTGACTCAAAGTGTAAAAATATTTAGAACTAGATAATAATGGTAATTAGTCATATTGTGAGATGCAGCCAACGAGTAAATAAGAGTGTGTACCCTTAAATAAAAATATCATAAAGGACTGAATAGCAATAAAAGCCTGAACAAGCCAAGTAGGAGCAGAAATAATAATGGCCGGATTTTAACTATACAGAAAATAAATATGTGTAAAGAAAGGTAACAAAGTCCAATGTTTATTTTTTTTTAAACTAATAATACCCATTACCTATCAGCAGGAGTGACGAATCATAAAAATAGAAGATACAAGTTACCAGCACCAAAAATGAAAACAAAATAGTAGACACCACTACAGATTTCATATACATAATATACTGCCATAGGAGTATTTATGAACAACTTTTTGCCAATATATTTAAACATTTAGATGAAATTGGCATTTTTTTCAAAAGCACAAATAACCAATATTACTAGTTTAAAAATGAAGGAAATATTTTCTATTAAAAATTAAATATATAATTTAAAACCTTTCAAATAAAAGCTTCATGCCAAAAGTTTGTGTCATCAGTGAATTCATCCAAATTTTCAAATAAGAAATAAAGTCAAACGTACAGAAACTAAAAAATGATGAAACAATTCCAACTTTTAATTTTAGATGAGGCCAAAATAGCTTATTGCTAAAATCTGATGAGGGCACAATAAAGGAAAACTCAAGACCAAATTTCTCTCATGAACATGAATGTGAATTTCCTCCACAAAATAATCGCAAATAAAATCTTTGTTTGTAATCCACGGGCATTTGCCAGTTTTAGGTGCAAAGCAAAAGAATAAGGATCCAGGGTCACTGTTGCAGATTTCAGAAACGGGGAGAGCTTTAGGTCATCTACCAGGGATAGAAAGACAAAAGTGGATGCTTGAGGGACTATACATGCACTGGCATTTCACCCCTATGACATCTACGATATTTTTAAACTGCATGGGGGGTTTGGGAGGCTAAACTCTAAGAAAGCAGCTCCTGAAAAGCAAGCAGAATTCCCAGTTTTCAGACTGCAAAAGAGATTAAAAATTAGAGCTCAAGAGAAGCACTCTGAATGTGCCAGCACTTGACCCTAGAATGAATGTTCTGACTTCTATGCTATAGGAGCAGGGACAAGTCAGAGACAGACTATACCTTACCAAAACAGTAACTCCTTCTCTATTCAGTTCAGTTACTAATTTTGACTCACTCTTTCTTCCTTGCCGAGAAGACAGTAAAACCGCAAGGGAACTTCTATATTTTTAAAAATCTTTCTCATTCAATAAAAATGAGTAAGTGTGCCAAGAAAAAAAAGCATGAAACCAACCAAATAAAAATGATAATATGCAGAGATCCATATTTAATCTAGATACTGAACTTAAAAGGCAAGGATTTAAAATAACTATGATTAATACGTTTGATGAAGGAAAATACGAAAATTTGGTAATTTTCCCAAGAGAACTAGACAAGCAATACAAATAAAAGGTTGTTCTGGGCGGGAGGGGGGAATGTAAAACTGGCAAACACCTAGCAAGAATAACTACAAAGAAAATCAGAGAAAACACAAATTACTAATATCAGAAATGAAAAAAGAATCACTAAAATAATAGAATGATTAAACATATGAGTATATTGTGAACTTTAAACATATCATTTTGAAAATGTACTTGATTTAACTAAGTGTCATAAAAATAGCATTTATAAAACAGCACATAAAATGCATTGGAAATATTGCTGGTTATAATGTTGTTTAAAATAATAAACTCACTGTTTAAAAAAATTGTTTCTTTTTTAAACTTTTAAGTTATTTTTATTTTGAAATCGTGGGGTACAATTCAGGGTTAGGTACACAAATATTCATTATGCAGGTATCCTTGTTGATGAAGTGTGCCTCCCTTCCCCAGGCAGATTCTCATCCCCTCCCCCCACAGTTTCCCGCTATAGTTAATCCTTTTCTTATAGTATTACAATAGTTGTTCAAGGTCCACTTGTAAGTGAGAACCTGTGATACTCAGCTCTTTGTTTCAGTGAAAGATCACTCAGTATTATAGACTCTAAGTTCATCCAGTTTGCTGCAAAGTTCACAATTTTGTTCTTTTTCTTTTTTTTTTTTTTTTTTTTCTTGAGTTGGAGTCTCACTTTGTCGCCCAGACTGGAGTGCAGTGGCTGCTCCCGGCCACCGCAGCCTCGACCTGCTGGGCTCGGCGAACCTTCCGCCTCAGTCTTCCAAGTAGCTGGAACTACAGGCGCACGCTACCACGCCCGGCTGATTTTTTGATTTATTGTAGAGATGAGGTCTCGTTGCCCAGGCGGGTCTCGAACCCGCAGGCTCAGGCAAGCCACTCACCTCAGCCTCCCAAAGGCGCGGGATTACAGGCTGAGCCACCGAGTCCGGCTAAATTTTGTTCTTCTTTAAGACTGCCTAATATTCCATTGTGCATATGTACCACGTTTTTTAAATCCAGTCCTCTTTTGATGGGCAGCACGGTTGGTGCCATGTTCTTGCTATTGTGAACAATGCTGCAATAAACAGTTGTGTGCATGCCGGAATCTTTTTTATAGAGTGATTTGTGTTCTTCCAGGTATATTCCCAGTAGGGGAATTGCAGGGTCATATAGAAGGTTGATTTTTAGAACTTTTAGGAATCGCCACACTTCCACAGAGCTGTACTAGTTTACCTCCCACCAACAGGGTAGAAGTGTTGTTCCCTTTTTGCCACATTCTCTCCAGCATCTGTTATTTTTTGAGTTATTGATGACAGCCATTCTGATTGGAGTTAGGTGGTATCTCAGTGTAGTTTTAATTTGCATTTCTTTGATGTCTAGTGAGACTGAACATTTTTTCATGTATCTGTTGGCTGCTTGTACATCTTCTTTTCAGAAGTGTCTATTCATATCTTTTGCAAACTTTGTAATGGGGCTGTTTGTTTTTTTTATTTTCAGCACGTTTGAGTTCCTTGTAGATCCTAGATGATTGGCCTTTGTCAGACATAAAAATAGCATTTATAAAACAACACAAAATAAATTGAAAATATTGTTAGTTATAATGTTGTTTAAAATAATAAACTCATTGCTAAAAATATTTTCAAAAATAAAACTCCAGACCCTGGTGTCTTTACTGGTAAATATTTCTAGTAACTTAAGAAATAATGCCAACTTAACTAAACTTGTTCAGCTAATTTGAAATAAGGAGTACTCCTCAAAATTTTATGTGATGATTATCTTGATAGTTGCAAACAAAACCTTTGATAAAATTAAAAACTAATATATGATTCAAAAAATTAACAATCGAGAAATAAAAAGCAACTGATTTAACATGCTAAAAATCCACTAAAATACCAGCAGAATGCGTCATATGCTCAATGATGACCTATAGCAAGCCTTCTAACTGAGAATGAACCAGGATGCTAACAATTACAATTGCTACTCAACATTCTACTGGAGGATCTAGCCAATACAAAAAAATAAAATGAAAAGCCTAAGTGCTGAAAATAGAACAAAAAAATTAAACTGACTTTTCCCACATGACATTTTTTAATCCATAGAAATTTTGAAAGAAACTAGAAACAAACTCTTAGCATTAATTAATTCAGCAAAGTTTCTGATTATGTTAATATTTAAAAGCCAATTTCTATGTAACACAAAGAAACTGGAAAATAAAAAGTTTAAAAATCCCCATTATATTAACATATGAAAAAATTACATAACAAAATAAGTATATAATTTCTCCATCAAAAATATTATCAAATATAAATGTGGGAAATTTAAGTCTAAACAAATAGATGAATACACCATTTTTATGTACTGGAAGACTTAATGGTTTAAGGATAAATATTCCCTGAAAATTGGTTTATATATTCAATGCATTCTCAGTAAGAATCTCAAAGAAGTTATTTTTCTGTAATAGAAAAGGTAGTTCTAAAATTTATACAGAAATATAAAGAATCAAGAAAAGCTGAGGTTATCTTAATGAAAAAAATCACAAAGAAATGGCAAATGTTTGAGATGAAAGATTTGCTAACTACGTTGATTCCATCACTATACGATATGTATATTAAAACATCTTTATGTACCCGCATGAGTATGCGTCTATCTCGACATCCGTGAAGGTGGAAGCTGAAAAATTCCTATTGCCTAGTGACATGGTAGCTATCATAAAAGGACAATAAATGACTAAATTGCTGGATTATGTATTTACATTATACTTTTTATCATCATTTTAGAGTGTACTCCTTCTACTTAAATCTTTTAAAAAGTTAACTGTAAAACAGCCTCAGACAGGTCCTTTAAGAGGTATTCCTGCAGAAGGTATTGTCACCATAGGAGATGACAACTCCATATGTGTTCTTGCATCCGAAGACCTTTCACTGGGACAACATGGGACAGTGGAAGGCAGTGATATTGGTGATCCTGACCCTGTTTAGATCTAAACTAATGTGTGTGTTTATGTCTTAGTTTTTAACAAAAAAGACTATAAAGTTTAAAATTTTTAAATAGAAAAATGCTTCTAGAATAAGCATATAAAGAAATAAAATGTTTTATATCTATATAACATGTTTGTGTTTAAGTGTTATGACAAGAGTTAAAAAGTCAAAAAATAATTAAAAGTTTATAAAGTAAAAAGTTACAGTAAGCTAAGATTAATTTATTATTGAAGACAGAAAACTTTTCATATATTTAGAATAGCCAGTGTACCATTTTTATAGTCTACAGTAGTATACAGCAATGTCCTAGATACCCGCATTTACTCACTACTCACTCATTGGTTGACCTAAAGCATCCTCCAGTTCTGCAAGCTCCATTCATGGTAAGTGCCCTAGACAGGTGTACCATACTTTATCTTGTATACCATATTTTACTAAGCATTTTCTATGTTTAGATACACAAATACTTACCAATGTGTTATTATTGCCTACAGTACTCAGTACAGTAACATACTATACAAATATTTGCCCTAGAAGCAATAAGCTATACCACGTAGCTTAGGTGTATAGCAGGCCACACCATCTAGGTTTGTATGGGTACATTCCATGATGTTTGCACCATGACAAAAATCACTTAACAACACATTTCTCCAAATCTTTTTCTGCCATTAGACAATGCATGAGTGTATTGAACAGCAATTTTAAGAACTTCTCTTAATCAAAGTCATCATTAAGAAATTGAAAAAGCAAGCCACATGCTTTCTTCGCCCTCATCTCATGTAATATGTGACAATGAAGCAACTTCTAATGGCCTGTGTTGTATCTATCTACCTATTAATCTATCCATCTAACTAAACAACCACCTACTTAGCCACTCACCCACCCAACCATTCATTCAACCGTCCATCGAACCTTCCACCCATCCTCTTATCCATCCATCTACCCATCTATATCTGTCTATCTATCTATCTATCCATCAATCCAACCAAGTGACCATCCACTCACACACCCCCAACTCAACTATACACCCAATCATCCATCCATCCATCCACCCACTTTTTTATCTACTCATCTATATCCATCTATTTATCTGTCTTATCTATCTACCCATCCACCATTCCATCCATGTTTCTCTTTGTGTGTGCACACTCACTCACACACACACACACAGACAAACACACACGAAGACCAAGCAATACAGACATTAAAGGCACATGACTTTTTGCCTTATATCTCTTGATTAATGTCCATAGTCACCAGATAACCATTTGCAAGTCTGTAAAAGGCAACTATTAATAAAAGTACCATATCACATAGCTATGTGACTCAAGTGCAAGCACTGTGTATCCTCAAGAGCTATCTAGAGGTCAGCATATTTTCTTGTCATATTTTGTAAAATTGGAAGATCTCTAGGTCAGTGATTAAATTCAGTGTACTTCTTCCTGTTTTCACACTTGTCACAAAATAAATTTTGACCTTGGGATTTTTTCATATAAATGAATTATATAGAATTATAATCTTATGATCTAAGTACAAGAAGTTCCTGGCCACACTCCTAGATACGTAAATAGGTACTTCTCTACCCTCAAGAGATACAGACCATGTTCAGAAAATCACCTCAGGGTAATTCACTCAAAGAATTTTTTGCCTCTACTCACCTTATGAGGAGTTTGACATGTTAGCTTATGGGCACAGCAGTACAAAATTTAAAAATGGATTTGCGGTAGTCATTCTCTCCCTCTGCCCTTAACTGGACATTCACTTTACATTCTAAAGAGCCACTTAAAACATTTTTATGATGTTATCATATTTTTCTCTTATCGGTTGTTAATTGAAATGTTTTTAAACTCCTGCAGCTATATAAATATACTCCTGAAATCCTATAAAAATGGAGAAATGTATTACCTTTAAAAATTGTTCAGTATTCACATCACAGAAATTTTAGCACAATGTCTGAGTAAAAACTACCATTCATAATATGCTGACAAAGGCAAGTCATAAAATGGACAGTAAGTTCTATTTTACTGAGAACACTCATCTGGTGAAGCTGAACGTCTATGAGAAGATGAAGTAATAGAAAACTCAAAAATACTGCTTTGAAGATGGGTTACCATAAATCACATACTGCAAAATTTACCTGGAACGTTTTTATTCTCTACCTAGTTACAGAAAATAGAAAGATGCTTTGGGTAAAACTCTCAGACTTTTGATTGTCTTAGAAAATAGGGCTATCAGATTTAATGACACTGGAGCTAAATTTTTTAAAAAACTAGGAGTTAGTGGAGGAAAGCAACAATCTCAAATTGTTACCACAGTTCTAGCCTTGTTTTTCAATCTCCAGACCTACATTTTTACATGGGTGACACAAACCCAACCCAAGCTTACTTACAGCTCCATTGAGCTCCCTTCAACCTAACCCTACATTCCTTCTGTGTTGGGAGACAATTCTTCTTGGGTCTTTTGTGTTTCTCGGCAGTTTTGTGAAGTGGGGAAGTGACTGCTCTGGATTCCAGACTATTATTTCGGGAATGCTTGTATAGTAAACATCCTAGGAAGACATGGTATCTCTCTATAGAGCAAAGGGTAGTCGTGCTTACTGCACATTATAAAAGGTTTGGCTCCCTAAACTCAGGGTTTCTTCTTTGTAATACAGCCTCTTGTTTGTTGAGGTGTCATCTGGACGTCATGTGTCCTCCTGAGAGAATGAGTGCACAGGGAACTGAAACAAAAATGATGATACTCTACTGCTCTTTCTTTAATATCCTTCACTGCTGACCCAGGAATCTCATGTCTTTCACTCATACCTGTGAAAGTGTGGAAAGCTAACTTTTAGTCTGCAAGTGTAGTCTCACAGCTTTCACAATTCTTCATACAACACAAACTTCAAACCAACCTGGTTTGAAATCTCAGAGCTAATTTTTGCTTCCCTTTTCATCTCAAACCTCATTTCCAATTATTGACAAGTATAAAATTTATTAAAACCAAATATTAATAATTAGCATTTAACAAGGTCTCACTAGTTATAAGTGTTTTGCATGTATGTGTGTGTGTGTGTGTGCGTGTGCGTGTGTGTGTGTGTGTGTGTGTGTGTGTGTGTGTGTGTGTGTGTGTATGCATATATCATCTTCGTAAACCTGTGTGCATTACTTCCCTAATTTACTCAACATTTGAGGTGCGGAGAAAACAAATACTTTTCTCAGTTCACCCAACTAATGCCCAGTGGGCCTGGAACTGCAGTATATCCCATTTTTCCTTGCCATCTGAGCTCTTACTCATTCTACTACCTAGGAGGAGAACCTCCCCCCCAATTAGCTGTGGTACATTCAGAATTTGTTCCTCCAGATCAAACAGCCAACCAAAGTTTTTATCTGGAAGTTGAGAAGGTTGTGTCATGATTTGTGGAAGAAATGTCCCATGTTGTGACAAGCCCATGTTGTGCTCTTCCACCATGACAGCACACCTGCCCACACCACACTGAGTGTTCAGTTTTTGACCAAAAACGCTGCATGACCCCGTGCCCCACCCTCTCTACTCACCCAATCTTGCCCTGAATGACTTTTTTTGTTTCTCCAGTTGAAAAAATTCCTCAAAGGGAAACGTTTTGCCACTGTGGAAGAGGTTAAACAAAAAATAACAGAAGCCCAAAAATGCGTCAAAATTGAGAGTTCTAGAACTGTTTTGAGCAGTGGAAAAAAATCTCAATAGGTGTATTGCATCAGATGAAAAGTATTTTGAAGGTGACTTAAACTTGTAAGAATAAGTACATAATTTTTTATAAGTAAATTCCGGATTTTGGTGAAATCCCTCCTCGTATTTCTTTTTTGTCTTCTTTTTTGTCTTTTTTCCTTGGGCACTGTCATTTTTACGCATGTAGAGAACTGAAAATTCTCAGTCTCGCTTCATTGTCTCACTGTAAAACAGACACATAATTTACATTAATATAAGCAATTTGAGGTAATCGCTCTAGAGATAACTCCCTATAAAAGCAAGATGGATACCTCAAAATAGTAAGAGTTATCTATGAGAAACCCACAGCCAACATATTGCTAAAAAGAAAGAAATGGAAATCATTTCCCTCTGAAAATCGGAAAAAGACAAGAATGCCCACTCTTACCCCTCCTGTTCAACATAGTATTGGAAGTCCTAGCTAGAGTATTCAGATAAAAGAAGATATCAGGGGTATCCAAATGGGAAAAGAAGAAGTTAAGTATCCCTCTTTGCAGACGATATGATTCCATACCTTGAAAACACAAGAGAATCTATCAAAATCCTCCTTGCACTGATAAAGAACTTTGGCAATGTCTCAGGATATAAAATTAATGTGTAAAAGACAGTTACATTCCTATACACCAACAAAAAACAAACAGAAACCCAAATAAAAAACACAATCCCATTCACAATAGCCACAAAAATAATGAAGTACCTTGGCATCTTCCTAACCAGAGAAGTGAAAGACCTTTACAACAAAAACTACAAACACTACTCAAAGAAATCAAAGATGACACAAACAAATCCATTTAGAGTTGATTTTTGTGAATAATGATAGGTAGGGATCTTGTTTTAATCTTCTGCATGTGGTCAGCCAGCTTTCCCAGCACGATTTACTGAATAGGGTCTCCTCTCCCTAGTTGTTTATGGTTGAGGTTTCGGCAAAGATGAGTTGGTTGAGAAATTGAGGTTTGTTTCCAGAATCTCTAGTCTGCTCCATTGGTCTATATGCTTGTTCTTGCAACAATACCAGGTTGTTTTGATTATTATTGCTTTTGATAAAGTTTAAAGTCTGGGAGTGTTATACCTCCTTTTTTTTGCCGAGGTTTGTTTTGCCTCTTCATGGTTGTTTATGTTTCCATATGAATTCATGTATTGTCTTTTCCTGGTCTGAGAAGAATGCTGCTGGTAATTTAATGTGTATTGCATTAAATTTGTAGATTGCCTTGGGTAGGATGGACATTTTAACAATGTTGGTTTTTCCAATCCATGAGCACGGAATATTTTTCCATTTGTTTGGAAATATATACCTAAATGTAAAACCTCAAACTTTAAGAACCTTAGAAAACGCAGGAGACGCCCTCATGGAAATTGGAACTGGCAATGAATTCCTGATCAAAACCCAAAGTACCCATACCATAAGAGACAAGGTAAAATGGGACCTCATCAAACTGACAAGTTTCTGCAAAGCCAAAGAAATCATCAAGAGGGTAGGGAGACAGGTCACAGACTGGGAAAAAAAAATATTTGCCAACTGTATAACTGACAAAATCCTAACATCTAAGATACAAGAAACTCAAATGTGCCAAAAAAAAATCCCATTATATAGTGGGCAAAAGATATAAATACACACTTCTCAAAAGAAGATATATGAGCAGCAAACAGATACATGAAAAATGTTCGGCATCACTAGTCATCAAAAAAATACAAATTAAAACCACACTGAGATACCACCTAACTCCAGTCAGGATGTTCATCATCAATAACTAAAAAAAAAAAAACAGATATTGAAGAGGATGAGGGGAAAGGGAGCACTTCTATACTGTTGGTGGGAGTGTAAACTAGTACAATCTCTGTGGAAAATAGTTTGTTGATTCCTAAAAGAACTAAAAATCGACATTCCATATGATCTCACAATCCCCCTACTGGGAATATACCCGCAAGAACTCAACTCACTCTATAAAAATGATGCCTGCATACACATGTTTATTGCAGCATTATTTGCAATAGCAAAAACATGGAACCCACCATGTTGCCCATCAAAAGAGGACTGCTTTTAAAAAAATGTGGTACATATACACAATGGAATATTATACAACCATAAACAAGGACAAAATTATGAACTTTACAGCAACTTGGATGGACTTAGGTCTATAAGACTGAGTGATCCATCATTACAGGAACAAAGAACTGAGTAAGTGGACCTTGAACAATTATCATAATACTATAAGAAAGAGCTTGATAGTAGTGGGAAACTGCCGGGGGTGGGAGTAGGCAACACTTCATCAACAAGGGTATCTGCGTAATGAACATTTGTATACCTAACCCTGAATTGTACCCCACATTTTTAAAAATTAAAATTAAAAAATTTCTCCAGCCTATTGTGACCTCTCATTTAACTCCATGCAGTCCATGGTGAGCTCTTGCCTTTACATACCTACAGCTCATGGGAACTTCTCACCTTTAAATGCCTGCAGTTTATGATAAAAAAATTTAAAAAAGAATCTACAATGAGTTTCTGCAACTGGATTCTGGGAAGGAGCATCACTCACTGTCTGCACATTTTATCCTTCAGCAATATTTCCTGCAATCTTCCATTGGCTCTTGCTAATTCTCTGACTTTAGCCTATAAAATTAGTCATTTTAATTATTATTCTCACTACTTTTGACACCAAAGGCCACTTATTTCTTAGAAAGCTTTTCATGGTTGGGTTTTCGTCATACAAGTACTCTTCATTCTTATCCAAATTCTGTGAAAAGTCCTTTCCGATCTCTATCAAGGTCCTCTTGCTTTCTGCTTGCACCACAATATTGAAGTTACTCAGTCATTTCTATGACCCGCTATTCGTACTCAAGCAGCTTCCCAGATCTATTTTCTAGCTCCCATGAATTGGGGACTGAATTTGACCATGGCTGCCTAGAATTCTGAGTTAAGGCAGATTCTAAGATTAGTCTTGAGAATAGAGAAGAAGGGCCATGATTGACTGACGAAGTTTTTATACACAGTAATATTCTGAGGCTGCAGGTTGACCCCCACATTTGCTACTCTTCCCATATATGCTGGTGATTGCAGAATCTATTTCTCCGTTCAGATCCCTATTTCATCTGCAACCTGGACAGTTTTGTGTAGATCAACCAAGGAGATCCCAAATGAGGTCTGCAAAAGTATCAAATATGAAGTACAATGACATATTTTGAAAAAAATATACTGTTGGTATGAACAACACATAGGCTACAAGGTCCAAATTTGAGATGATCACGCTGTGCCAAACCTCTTCTTTTTCACGTCTTCCTTATTTGTAATAGTGTCACTCAAATTCAGGTCCCCTGCATACAGTTGCCTAGGTTGGGTGATTCAAACTCTAGCAGGTGCCGCTCACAGAATATACAGTGGACCTGGAAACTTCAGAGTTGTGTAGTGCCATGAACTTGTCACGTTCACCATGTCCTTATATCCAGTGAGTCACTACATCCTTTCACCTTTACCCCTAAACTGTCTTATGTCTGTGTCCACTCCACTGCTTTGGTCAAGTTAACTGCACCTCGTGTGAAAAATCTTGTCTCCATTCATGGACGCTTCTGATCCAGCTGCCCATGCACCATGGCAGACAGAGTTGCTTGGTGAAAATACACGTTGATGGTGATGTCCCTCATTGATAACCTTCCAGCTCCTCCCATCAACCCTCAGAATTACATTCAAAACCCACTTGTCTGGCACTCTGTTTTCTTTTCCTGCTCACCTAAGCCAAGCCCTCTTCCCAGATGTGTCTCTGTGCCATGCATGATACTCTGCACATTATCCTTGACAAAGGGCACGTGGGTCCTCACAAGTGCCATGGTGTTTGTCTACTTTATGCCTTCTCCCACTTTTCTTTCCCTTCTCTAATCTCTGCAGTCACATAAAGAAAATGAAACAAAGTACAGCTAAAGATTATTCTTGGTTAACATAATCTTTATCTTTTTTCTGCACAGCACTTCTCATTGAATGCTCTTATACAAGATTATTACTGGCTATCATGACACCTTGCTTTAATTGAAAAGTCAATGGGCTTCTTCATGAGAAGTTCTGTTTTCTTATTTTAAAAGGAGATTTGGAAAAATAAAATTAATTCCATAATATTTATAAGCTGCATTTTAAATGGATTTTTTTTAAATAATTCTAATATAAGGGTGGCCTATTTGGTAAATAGAAATATAGAATGAACAGTTAAATTTGAATTTCAGATAAACAATTCTTTAATTAATATAACTATGTCCCATGTCATATTTGGAGCATACTCTACTAAAAAATATATTTATTTATCTGAAATTTACATTTACCTAGTGGTTTTGTTTTAGCTGGCAACACTATTTTAATATAAAGTTACAGAAAGTGGTAAGTTTAGAAGTCATAAAACTTCAGACTGATGCTATGTCAGCCTGTTTTTAAATATAGATAAAGATGTAGAAAGAAATATATAGAGATGCAGATATGAATATAAATATGGAAACATGTATAAATTTTATGCAAATTCTTCATTATGCCATAAAATTATAACATTCCCAGACATACCTTCTGATAAATAAAGAACAATGATACTGCAAATTTATGGAGTTTAAACCTAGACTATGCCTTCTTGACCTGTAGATATTCTGTATTCTAGGAAACAGTGCCATAGTATTCTAATTATTTATCATAAGGTTATTCCATTTTGTTAATATTCATACTGAATAGTGACCCTGAATAATCTCTTAACAATTTCTTCCAAATAAATTCTCTTTTTATACAGCCTGAACTTATATAGTTCTTTTTGGGCCAACTAGCGTAGCCCACTATTTAATAAAAAAGAATCTAAGTATTTTTCACAATTGAATTTTAACTTAATGATAAAAAGATTATGCTTTACTTAAGCCTATAATCACAAGGAAAGTGCAACAAACAGCTTATCTTCTTTAAGCCCTGAAGACATCTCTGAGCTCATTAGACATTTAAAGGTCCCTGGATTCGATTGGGTTTCTTCTGGTGGTTTTAAATACTATTTTAATATAAAGTTACCGAAAGTAGTAAGTTTAGAAGTCATAAAATTTCAGACTGAACTTCATAGTGAAGTCAAAGATTAGGTCACTAAAGACATGCATAAGAGATACCACAAAAACTGACTCTCCCTCTTTATAGATGAAGTACCAGACTTGGATCAAGTTTGCATGATCTAAGATGAGTCAACAAAAAATGAAATTTCTAATAAAAGATTTTAAAATAAAAGAAAAAATGGAAGGAGCACATAGCACAAGAGAGACAAGAAGTCTACTGCACTGCAGAATGACATTTTAGAAGCATCTGCTTTATCATCCCAATAGAGCATATTTTTAAACTATGTATGAAATATAAGATTGTAAGGCTACCAACAGGTACTAAAAGAAACATGACCAAGAGGCAAACAAAAATTAAAGGAGAGTCAGGTCAAATGTGGCTGAAACAACATACATTTATTTTCTCACAGTTCTAGAAGCTGGAGGTCCAAGATCAAAGTCCTGACTGATTGGGTTTCTGGTGATGGCTCTCATCCTAGCTTCCAGATGGAGGCCTTTTTGATGTGTCTTCATGACTTCCCTTTGTATATCTGAGGAAAGGAGGGAGGGAAGGAAAAGAGACAGAAAGGGCAGGAAAGAAAGGAAAGCAGTGCACTCTGGTGTCTCTTCTTATAAGGACACTAATCTTATCTAATCAGGGCTTCACATTTATGGCTTCACTTAACATTAATTACTTCCTTACTCCAAACACAGCCACACTGGTGGCTAGGGCTTTAATATATAAATTTTGGAGAGACACAAATAGGCCAAAACAAACAGTATACATCACTTCTAGATTGTAGGTAGAAAAAAAGAGAGTTGAGGAAGTTTATTTATGTTACGTGAAATAAGCAAGGAGTAAGTAAGGAAGCATAGAAAGATGACAGAAGGGAGAGAGAGTCTGTCAGTGAACACAGTGAACAAAATAGGAAAACCTCTCTCAAAGGCAAGGTGCTCAGAGTGAATTCTTTAGTTTACAAAATAAATGATCAATAACAAGGAAACAAAGTAACCTCCAAAAGTTAAAGTAAAACGTTCATATGCTATGCCAAGCAATGATAACCAAAAGAAGGTAAGGATTGCAATATTACTAATAATAGTGTAGAATTCAAAGCAAAAAAAAAAAGTCAAAATGAGAGAAAAATCATCCATCATAAATATATAGCAAAAATATATCTCTCCAAAATATATATTATAGAAATATGCAATGCATAAAGTGCTTTTAATGGAGGTACTAATAGGCATAAAAGGGAATCGTTTTGTGTATGGGGATAGATAGGGGTCTTGTTTGAGTCTTCTGCATGTGGTCAGCCAGTTTTCCCAGCACCATTTACTGAATAGGTTCTCCTCTCCCCAGTGGTGAGTGGTGGAGGCTTTGTCAAAGATGAGTTGGTTGAGAAATTGAGGTTTTGTTTCTGGAATCTCAATTCTATTCCATTGGTCTATATGCCTGTTCCTGTAGCAATACCAAGCTGTTTTGATTATTGTAGCTTTATAGTAAAGTTTGAAGTCTGGTAGTGTGAATCCTCCTGCTTTGGTTTTTTTGTTTTGTTTTGTTTTTGCTGAGGATTGTTCTGGCTATTCTTGGTCATTTGTGTTTCCATAGGAATTTCTGTATTGTTTTATCTAACTCTGAGAAGAATGTTGCTGGTAATTTGATGAGTATTGCATTAAATCTGTAGATTGCCTTAGGTAGAAAGGACATCTTTATAATGTTGATTCTTCCAATCCATGAGTGTGGGATATTTTTCCACTTGTTTGTATCATCCTTGATTTCTTTGAGCAGTGTTTTGTAGCTTTCATTGTAAAGGTCTTTCACATCTCTGGTTAGGAATATGCCAAGGTATTTCATTTTTTGTGTGTGTGGCTATTGTGAATGGGATTGTGTTTTTTATTTGGGTTTCTGTTTGTTTATTATTGGTGTAAAGAAACACGATTGTCTTTTGCACCTTTATTTTATGCCCTGAGACTTTGCCAAAGTCCTTTATCAGTGCAAGGAGGTTTTTGACAAATTCTCTTGGGTTTTCAAGGTACACAATCATGTTCTTAGCAAAGAGGGATAACTTGACTTCCTCTTTTCCTATTTGGATACCCCTGATCGCCTTCTCTTTTCTGATTGCTCTAGCCAGGACTTCCAATATTATATTGAACAGAAGGGGAGAGAGTGGGCATCCTTGTCCTGTTCCAGTTTTCAGGGGAAATGGTTCCATTTTTGTCTGTTTAGGAGTATGCTAGCTGTGGGTTTTTCGTAGATGGCTTTTACTATTTTGAGGTATGTTCCATGTATGTCTAGGTGTTCGAGCGTTTTTAATCAGTAAGGGGTGCTGGATTTTATCAAAAGCTTTTTCTGCATCTAATGATATAAGCATGTGGTTTTTGTTCTGACATCTGTTGATGTATTTAATTACATGTATTGTCTTGTGAATGTTGAACCAGCCTGTGTCCCAGTGATGAAGTCTACTTGGTCATGATGGATGATTTTTGAGATGTGTTGTTGAATCCAGTTTGCTAGGATCTTGTTAAGAATTTTGGCATCTATGCTCATCAAAAATATTGGCCTGTAGTTCTCTTTCTTTGTTGGATCTTTACCTGGCTTGGGTATCAATGTGATGTTAGCTTCATAGAATGATTTGGAGAGGGTTTCATCTTTCTAATCACCTGGAACACATTCAATAGGATTGGTATCAGCGCCTCCTAATTAACTCTGAGTGGATCAGAGACCTAAATGTAAAACCTCAAACCATAAGAACCTTAGAAAATGCAGGACACACCCTTACGGAAATTGGAACTGGCATCCAATTCCTGAACAAAACCCGAAACCTACAGGCCATAAGAGGTAAGATAGACAAGTGGTACCTCATTAAACTGACAAGCTTCTGGCAAGCCAAAGAAACCATCAATAGAGCAGGGAGACAGCCCACAGACTGGTAAAAAGTATTTGCCAACTCCAGGTGTGACAAAGGCTTAGCATCTTGGATCTACAAGGAACTCAAACGTGCTGAAAAGAAAAAGACAAACAACCCCATTATAAAGTGGGCAAAAGATATGAACAGACACTTCCCAAAGAAAGACATCCAAGCAGCCAACAGACACATAAAGAAATGTTCAACCTCACTAATCATCAAGGAGATGCAAATCAAAACCACACTGAGATACCACCTAATGCCAGTCAGAATGGCAATTATCAATAACTCAAAAAATAACAGTTGCTGGAGAGGGTGTGGTGAAAAGGGAACACTTCTATACTTTTGATGGGAGTGCAAACTAGTGCAATCTCTGTGGAAAACAGTGTGGCGATTCCTAAAAGCTCTAAATATCGACCTCCCATATGATCCCGCAATCCTCCTACTGGGAATATTTCTTGGCAAGACCTCATCTCTACAATAAATAAATAAAAAATCAGCTGGGTGTGGTAGTGCATGCCTGTAATTCCGGCTACTCGGAAGGCTGAGGAGAAAGGATCGCCGGATCCCAGCAGGCGAGGATGCGGTGGCTGGGAGCGGCCACTGCACTCCAGTCTGGGCGACCGAGTGAGACTCCAACTCAAAAAAAAAAAACTCCAGATCACCAAAGTTAGGGAAGATGTATAATAGTGTTTCAATGGACAGATGCAAAATCCTATTATTCTGCCAGCTTCTGCTTTAATTCAGTATAAAATTATCCTCCCACTGAAAAGCAAGAGACTTTAAGCTTTTTCAGTACTTTCAAAAGTTGATATTAAAGGGCACAAAGTCATCCAAACTCCTCCATCTCATAGAGAAAATTTCTCCCAAAGAACAGTCCTCCACCTTATAGAGAAACTTTCTCCACCTCATAGAGAAACTTTCTCCCAAAGAACAATCATGAGAAAGTTTACAGTGCTCATTGATGAGAAACACTTCCTAGTTGCGATGATGTTTATAATCAAAATTTAACCCTTGAACACACATTTATGCAAAGACTTTGATTTTTTTTAATAAGTAATAGAAATCATTATAAAAAGCCAAAACCACCTTTACAAAACAGATTGACACAAGAAAAGGACGGTGCAGGAGGGGAAAAAAAAAAAAAGACCCAAAATATGAAAAGATGAAAATAAGATTTCTTAGCACAATCAAGAATTTTTATGATTGCTTTAACAAGGCTGTAGTAGAAGTTATGTACTAAGTACATACTCACATGCTCATATACATACCACGCACAGTAACTGTATTCTAAAAGGCATCAGGCTGAGTGTTCAATTAGTATAGGTTCAATTATTCCCAGTGTTTCTTTCCCAAGCATGTCACACTTGAGGTATATCTAGCTCAAGGCAGCACTGCTTGACTGCATAACTCTAAACACCACACATAAGAGGAAGATCCTCCCCCAAAATTTGAATTATATTTTGGAGGTAGGGCCCTTGTAGCACAGGCTTCTTCCACCATGTAAATGTTCTAGAAACCCATCAACATCAGTGTACTAGCTAGCATTGTTCTGAGAGGCTGGATTTGGCTTCAATGAATTTTATTTTTTAGATTCTTTCCATGTGTTTGCCCATTTCATAATGGCTGATTTGTGAGCACACCTGCCCACACCATGTTGAATGTTCAATTGTTTTTGAACAAAATGGTGTGGCCCCCATGACCTATCCTCCCTATTCAGTCAATCTTGTCCCAAGTAATTTTTTGCTGATGTGTAAGAGGTGAAACAAAAAACAGCAGAAGCACTAAAAGGCATCAAAACTGACGAGTTCATAAATTGTTTTGAGCAGTGGAAAAAGCATCTCATTAGGTGTATTGCATCAAACGGAGAGTACTTTGAAGATGACTGAAGTCTAAACATGTAAGAATAAACACATAATATTTATAAATACATTTGGGGGTTTTTTGGGTCCCCCTCTTGTTTGAAATCTTGAGATCTAAAAAATGTTAGTAAATGTCATTCTGCTTTTGTATATTTGAAAGGTGAATACTGTTCTATCTGAAATTATTGTATAGATACAAGCAGGAGATTGTTTTCACAAGGCTTTGACATTGGTGAGAAGAAGGTTTATGTCTTTGTTTTCCTGTACTAATTTATCATGCAACATGGAACAAAAATGTCTAATATTAATAATATTTGAAACAGTCAATAGACCTAAGATTATTCATACTAACCAAAAATTATCCTAAAACTTTTTTTTTTTTTTTTGAGTTGGAGTCTCATTCTGTCGCCCAGACTGGAGTGCAGTGGCCGCTCCCGGTCACCGCAGCCTTGACCTGCGGGGCTCTGCTGATCCTTCCGCCTCAGCCTTCCAAGTAGCTGGAACTACAGGCGTGTTACCACGCCCGGCTAATTTCTGATTTATTGTAGAGATGAGGTCTCGCCAAGTTGCCCAGGCGGGTCTCGAACCCGCGGGCTCAGGCAATCCCCTCACCTCAGCCTCCCAAAGCGCTGGGATTACAGGCTGAGCCATCGAGCCTGGCCCTAAAACTTTTAATAGTGCTTAAACTTGCTTTTAATAGTAAGACATGACATTCTGACCTCATTTTATGTCATCTCTGTCATTCCGGAAAAAAATTAAGTTTCGACTTAATTTTGATTTATCAAAGTCGAGATAAAACCTTGTGCACTCTAGGAGGGAGACAGTTCTGGCATAACTATAGGACTGGCATTCAGAGCCCTGAGGCCATGACTAGAAAGAAGAGTTTTGACCACTAGTAAGATACCGTGATGCTCGTGTAACAATGGGGCCGTCATTCTGAATGTCCCCAAATCAAGCCCCATGACCTGATACTGCAGGGGAAATTGGGATGAAAAGTAACTAGGAAAAAAATCAAAATGACCATTTCTTATACTCTTAAAAATAAGTTGAAAGTACAACACAACATTGGCCCTGTGGAAATAAATAAAATTGTAAAGATGTTGGAACTCCAAAAACACTTTAAACCTTGAGAGAGATGTGACTGTGATCTGAATCATGTAGCATGTAGCTGTAACTTCTGCTTCTTAGATTCTAGGTGAGCTTTTTTCTTCATTGTGCTTGTTCTACAAATGACTAGGGAAGATCAGAGACCAGATTTTCGCCCCTTCAGTCACTGAACTTTGTTGTTGATTAACGACATCAGTATTGTCCTGCACCTAACTCAGACCCAATGGCTCAAAAAACCCCATGGCTGACATATCTTCAGTGTGGAATATTAAATATATATTTACCAAAAAGATTTTAAAAAATCAACCTCAACTAATCAGATTGCTTTAACTAGACAGCATGCCTTGTATGGAAAGATGTTGAAATTCTGTTAAGTTTCCCGAACCTTATTTATATAAGGGACCCCAAACTTCTACACTTCAGAACAATGACTTTTATTCTTTGGAATCTGTGCTGCCTAGGTGTCTGTCCTCAAACTTTGCACTTAAATAAACTCCCTTTCATCTAGATTCTGACCCTTTTGATTATTTTAGTTTAAAAGTCCATCAAAAGCCAACAGAATAGTACAGGAGTAGAGAAGGAGACAGCGTTCTCTGCAACAGCTGTGGAAACATAAAACAGACATGGCGTCCTGAGTGATGATCCAATCAGATTATGCTTAGGACAGGAAAATAGCAGGAGTACAGCCACAGAGTCCACAGCACCAGAAATGTCAATGCAGGGAAATGGTACAGGAGGGACAGAGAGCTTAGCAGCAGCCTATAAGTTTTGCAGTGACTGAGAGGACGGCTAGTATAGTCCAACAGAAACTACTGTGCGTGATATGGAATTTCCATCAGAAGAGATCAACAATTGCTCTGACACTTGGTGTGCAGCTGAAGGTTTGAAAAGCACATTCCTCTTAATAGAAAAAACCAAAGCTATTTCCCTTCTCATAATAGGGACAGCCTATTCACTGTTTTGCACTCAGCCTATGCCATCTGCATATTCCTTGTTATAAGGTAGTTCATGGAGAACTTTTTTTAAATCTCAACATTCTTCTGAACATTATTTTGATCCAAAATATTGGTTAATCACTATGTCTGGACTTGGAGCACTGGGAGTGGTAAGTACCTTTAAGCCAGAAGGTCCCATTAATATTCAAGTACTTAATTTATTAATAAACTGTTAAGAGTTCAGTAGCCTAGGGCATACTAGAACACTTCTCTAAGACACAAGGCAAGTTGTTCCACCTCTCAAATCTTAAAAAAAAAAAAGCCATGGGGTGGACCTCTTTGGATATTTTTTAATATATTTTATTTTCAGAACACCTTTGGATTTAGAGAAAAATTACACAGAAAGTAAGGAAAGAGTCCATATGCCCTCTCCCCCACAGATAGTTTTTTTTCTGTCATTAATATCTTGCATTGGTATAGTACATTTGTTACAATTGATGAGCCAATATTTATATATTACTGATAATTAATGTCCATAGTTGACATTAGGATTCACTGTGTTGTACATTCTTTTGGATTTGGGCAAATGTATAATGAAATGCATCCACCATAATAGTATTATACAGAATCGTTTTACTGTCCTAAAAATCTTCTGTTATCTTTTTATTCCTTTCTCCTCCTGAACTGTCTCTATAATTTTGCTTTTTTCTGAATGTCATATAATTAAAGTCATATAGCATGTGTACTTTTCAAATTGGTTCTTTCACTTAATAATATGAATTTAAAAATCTTCCATGTATTTTCATTACTTGACAGTTTATTTCCTTTTATCACTGAATAATATTTCACCATATGGATGTACATTCAGAAGTGTCCCAGACATTCTTGATCATTTTTTCTTCCATCTAAGTTAAAAATTGTCATGTTTAGTTCCATGAAAAAAAATCCCCAAAGATGTTCATAGATTTGCATTGCAGCTGTACAATAACTTGGGGGAAAATTGAAGGCCTTCTGATCACTTCCAATATTAGGAAATTATGAATAAACCTTCTATAAACATTTGTGTCTAGGCTCTTTGGTGTATGTGTTTTCAACTCATATGAGTATGTGTTTAGGAGCACAGTTGCCTCTGTGGACCTTGTAGGCAGCATCCATGGCATGTGGAAAAGCCACTGTGAGTCACTTAGTGGCAACTTGGAAGACTGCCGCATTTAGATACCACGAGAGACAGAGATGAATTTTCAGCCAGTCCAGACATCAGTGCAAGCCACATGGCCATGTAGCCCTGCATGTCAGTTGTGATCAGGATGCTCTGTAAGTCTCCAGCAAATCCCCACAGGGGACTTGCCACACAGACCTCTGACTGAAAGACTGTGGGACATTAGGTGACTATGTACCTGGCGCTGTTCATTAGAAGGGGGTCATCATCAGGGCTCCCCTTGTTGTTAGTTGTTAGATGTCATGAGTCGGCAATCAACTGTCAAATAAAAGTAGCATATTTTAGACAGAGTCTGTGTGTTCCAAAAATTTGAGTAAATTCAGCTCATATGACTCAGACTCCTACGTCACCTATCTTTTATTGCACTGACACCTTCTTCAACTCACACCATCTATGGGTTATTTGTGACCAATTGATGAGCAAAGGAAATAATGCATGCCTAATTCACAGTTAGGTCGGCATAGCATGGTGTGGCTACCAGAAAACTAGAGGCTGTCTCATTATGGCCACTTTCAGAAGTGATCTAAGGGCAGTAGTGAAAAGAATTCTTTCAGCAAGAAAGCTAGGAGCAGTAAAGTGGGGTATCTACTTCACAGGGAGAGAGAACTGGCTGAGGCATGCACTCCAGGAGAGAAGTTCCTGGCTTGACTTGACAGTCAGGATTAGGCCAGAAAAATGAATTTTTTTTGATTGAAGACTAGGAATTTGAGGAAGAGATTAAATCACCTAGGAATGGGCACAGAGCAGGCAGACCTGTGTCTTCTGTTCATGACCACCACCAAGCTTTCAGCACAAAGACTCTCTGAATAACCAAGTGGAAAGCTTAACTTGGTGTCCGACAGTATCAGTCTCTCTCCTAAACCTTCACAGTGCTGGGGCAAGAAGTCCATGAACTTAGTCACCATTCATGGCAGATACAGAGATTATATATGAGCCCCAAAGCATGAACTCCCTTTCACGAAAGCTAATATAGCAACAAATGCTGTCAAATTTCAAATCCGGCAGCAGCAAACACACACACTGAGTTCTTAAAATGTCACTCTCCTCTAAAGAAACCATGTGACACATGAAGCTAGCAGGTAGGTTACATTGTACCTTCTTCATCCTAGGAGAGGTAATGAATTTTTTCTTATTGGAATCAATTTGTACTCCGGCTATGTATTTGACTGTGATGGCCACATTCTCTAATCAGCCCCATCATATAAGCACTACATAACACTTAAACTTTAGCATTATGCCCCAATTTATATTGGCTCAGACCAAGGGATCAATTTTTATGGTAAAACAATGAAGGCATAACCAAAACCTACTCTACGTTTGAGCCTAATGATCTGATAAGAGCTCAAATAATATGCCACCTTAGAGGACAACGTTCTGTGCTCCCAGTGGCTAGAACAGACAGGCCCACCAAGCAAGAGGTGGAAGCAAGATCAGCCCTGTTTCCCACCATGCCCCGTGAGCCACTTGCAGGATCTGTGCTTTCTACTCCCCAAATGTAGCCTCTTTCAGGTTAGGTATTCTGAGAAAGGGAGTACACAAGTTAATGTATAGTTGACTCTAAAACCCCAACTATGACCTGATCACTTTGAGCCCATCATGTAGGTGGACCCACAGGCAAAGAGAGGATGTACTCTACTGACAAGGTAATCAAGCCATATCACCACACAGAGACAGGACTGCTGCTATGTATTGGAGGCAAGGTGAAGATTTGTGCAACCAACCAGAGTTCTTTACTGGCATCTTCATTTGGTGTATCTCACCCAAAGATAGCAGAAACTGAGGATTTTCAGCGCTCTTGGCTTAACAAAGTTACAAACTCCTCAGGGATAAAGGTCTGGGTGTACCACCAGTCAAACAAAGTCCAAAAGTCATATGCTGAGAGGGAGGGAAATCTATAATAGTATAAGAGTCAATGGAATATTTACCTGTGTACTCACCTTCTTCTCACAATATCTAACCTGAAAAAGGCTACATTTGGGGACTATTATAACTATTAATCACAATCTTTGTTTCACACTCATCTTGCTTTCACTGTCTTCTGAAACTGTCTTTGACAAAAGAGACTCTAGGGAAGATTCCATTTGTACCCGTCCCTCATTGTTGAACCAAAAGCATTCTGTTGTCGTGACATTTGAGTCCCAATTTATAGCATAAGAACTGGATATAGTAAGGGGCCAAGCATATCTGACACAAGGGGTGGGAAACATGGGATGCTAATTCTCTATTTCAGGTTCCCTCTAATTCATCTTTTGTTCAGATCAGATCTGTCTGGATTCAGACCAGTTGCTTGCAGGGTGCAACTTCCAATCTCAAGTCAGAGAGTGTATCTAGGAGTGCATGGGAGCTAGTGTGCTGTAGTGGTAAACCTTTGAATGGGAAACAGGAGCCTGCAAATCTGTTATTCTCATTTATACACTCAGTTGGTTGTAGTATCCTGAGACACAAGTGATAGAAGAGGATGGCACCAAAGATCAAGCAGAAAGGTAGACTCAGGAGTGGTCAATTCAGTAGTACTTCCTTCTTCGGCCTCTTCTTCCTGTCTTGAGTTACTTCCTGTTCCTCACACCTGCTACCTGGGATTGTATTTCCTAGTAAAGAAAGAGCATGCATGCAAGCCCTTATCCTTTGATTCTGCTTTCAGGAGAGCCCAAGTTAAAAAAAAATACAAATGTACATATACACATGCATACAGTCCGTAATTTGGATGACTAGATAAATTCATCAACCCTTTTTTCAAAGAACATAGAAACTTACCTTAGCTGATGAATTAGGAATATTAACCTAGATTCCTCAGAGGATAGAAGATGTAGTGATTGCCCACAAAGAACACTTTCTCTCCATGAAGTCCACAAAATAGTTGTATTTCTTGTAAAGAAAAAGGAGTGAGAATAAATGTGCATGTTGCAGATTTTAGTAGGAAGCTTTACTCTCCCCTATCGGACAGGCTTAAGTTTTATCAAACCATAGTCAGGTGCCAAGGATATAACTTTGCCAGGATCCATCAGTTTTGGAAGAAACAGAAAGTGGCCTCAACTATCCAAACTGCAGTTGATGCATTAGCTTTGAAGAATCATGGTTGTAGACTGAAAGAAAAGGAAGTACAGTTATTATTACATTTCTCCAAGATGATACTCTTGAGATCAGATTATGAGTTACTTTGTCAATAAATCTTTTTCTGCACGTGGAAAGATGTTATACTCCAAATGTTCAAGAGCAAAAGGAAGATTGGACCTTTAGCCTCATTCACCCTTTACCTCTGTGAGCGTATGACCTTTGTATGGTACATCAAGAATATCACCAGCAAACCATCTCTCCATAGCACTAAATCTAAGGCGTATGGTCAGAAATGGAGCTTCAGAGACCCACCATGAAATACCAAAATAATGTTAATAATTATCCAAGTTGCACACGTGCGTGTGCACATACACACACACAACAGGATAGAGAGCAATTCACCTAATGCTAAAAAAGGAAAGAACTATCTCCTTTGAAGGAAGAAGGAAGAGGAAAAGGAGAAGGGCTATCAGATTTAAATTATTTAATCACATGCAATATATAAGTTTTTGTTCTAATACATATTTGGTCTATAACCTAAGGCACAGTCTCACCCAACTTCCCATGCATTCATCTAACTTAAATCTGTTGAGCATTTAACAGGTGCTAGGCACAATTTAGGGTGTGAAATATGCATCTGATTAACAGCATGGACAAAAATCCCTGTCCTCCTGGAGCTTACATTATAATGAAAAGATACACAGCAAACAAAATAAATAAGTATAGTATGTTCAGAATGAAGAACTCCTATAAAAAAAATAAAACAGGAAAGGGAGCTCAAGTTCAGGGAGCTGCAATTTTCAATCTGGTAGTCATAGAAAGCTTTGTTGAGAAGGTGACATTTGAGCAAGGTTTTGAAGAAAGTGGGGAAACGGTATTTGGAAGAAGAAAATTCTTGTTAGAAGAAAAGCCCAGTAGGTCAAGGCCGTGGTGACCGGGAGCGGCCACTGCACTCCAGTCTGGGCAACAGAGTGAGACTCCAACTCAAAAAAAAGCGAAAGAAACAGCTAGTCAAAAGCAGGAGTGTGTTTGAAAATCACTGCATAAACATTCATGTGCAGGTGTCTTTTTGGTAGAGAGATTTATGTCCCTCCAGGTATATTCCCAGGAGAGGGATTGCTGGATCGTATGAAAGGTTGATTTCTAGTTCTTTTAGGAATCACCCCACTGCTTTTATCAAACCATAGTCAGGTGCCCCAAAGGGAATACTTTTACACTACTAGTAGGAATCGCCTACTGGTAGGAATAGAGGTAGAACCACCTTGCATCCCTACCAGTAGTGTAAAAGTGTTCCCTTTCCTTGCACCCACACCAGCACCTGAATTTTTTTGACTTATTTATGATAGCCATTCTTACCAGGGTTAGATGCCATCTCATTATAACTTTCATTTGCATTTCTCTGATGATTATGAGGCTAAGCATTTTTTCACATGCCTGTTGGCTGCTTGTATGTCATCTTTTGAGAAGTGTCTGTTCATGTTCTTTGCCCACTTTTTGCAGAACAATCCATAATAGCAAAAACATGAAACCAATCTTACTGCTCATTGAAAGTAAACTGGTAAAGAAAATGTGGTACAGATACATGATGGATTATTATGCAGTCATAAAGAAGAACAAAATCATGGACTTCTCAGCAAATTGAATAGAGTTGGAGACCATCAATACTAAGTAATGTATCACAGAAACAAAGAACTGAATATCTCATGTTCTCACTCATAAATGAGTCCTCAACATTCATCACAATATCACAAGAAAAAGGTTGGCAGTCACTAGACACTGCTAGATGAAGGAGGCGAAAAGGAGTGGGAACACGTGAACACAACAGGGTATGTGGCCCACTACCAGGGGGACTGAGGGCCAGTTAGAAGCCCAAACTTACCTGCATGCAGCCTAAGTGTATAGTTAATCCTCACTTGTATCCCATATCTGTGCAAAAAAATTGAATCAAATATAAAAAAGAAAATCACTGCAACAGGAGGGAAGTAAGTAATGGACAGACTACTAGAGAAAAGAGCCAACATATGTTCTCACTCGTCAGTGGATCTTGAACAGTTATCATAACACTATAAGAAAGGGATTGGCAGTAGTGGGAAACTGCTAGGGAATGGAGGGGCACACCTCATCAACAAAGGTATCTGCAAATCAATGCATACCTAACCCTGAATTGTACCCCACATCTTTAAAATTTTTTTAAAAAATTAAAAAAGAAAAATACTACATAAAAAAGAGCCAACATGGAAGGCAAGTTAGGACCTTGAGTATTTTTCCAAGTGAAATAAAAACCATTATAAGATTTTGAGCACAGTAATAACAAAAATTGACTTAGGTTTTAATAGGATCATTTTGGCTACTGTGCTGAAAATAGATTGTAGGTGAAGAGTTGAAACAGGAGACCATTGATTGTAAGAATCCAAACAGAGGTGGTAATCACCTAAAACAGGGTCCAGCTAGGATGGGATAAGCAGATGGGATTCTGGACACATTAATGAAATGAAGAAACAGGTGTTACTGAAGTATTAGCAATGGGTGAGTGTGAAAGAGAAGAGTTTTGGATAATTCCAAGATTTCATCCTGAGTAACTGAAGGATGGAGCTACTTCAAAGATGCTTTTGAAGACACCAGACGCAAACCCCACCAACTCTGAACATTTTAGGAAACTTTAGTTTCCTGGAAAGTGATCCGACTATGTAGATTTTTTTTAAAAATCCCCAAGTTCCAAGAAAAATAATTTAAAATTTTATCCCAGGCAATTACACCCTGGAAATTTTTTGGATTTCAAGGACATAGAAAAAAAATTCTAAAAATATCTCGTCTTGGCCGGGCTCGGTGGCTCAGCCTGTGATCCCAGCGCTTTGGGAGGCCGAGGTGAGTGGATTGCCTGAGTCCACGGATTCGAGACTCGCCCGGGCAACTTGGCAAGACCTCATCTCTACAATAAATCAGAAAAATTAGCCGGGTGTGGTAGCACGCGTCTGTAGTTCCAGCTACTTGGAAGGCTGAGGCTGAGGGATCGCCGGACTCCAGCAGGCAGAGGCTGTGGTGGCCGGGAGTATGCCACTGCACTCCAGTCTGGGCGACGGAGTAAGACTCCAACTCAAAAAATAATAACAATAATAATTAAAAAAATAAGATAAAAGTATCCAGTCACTAACCAAAAAAAGAGATACCTATAAAGGAAGAAAAATCAGACTTTTCTTCACTTCTAAATAAAAGAAGAAATCAAAGCACACTCTAAGACTTTTAATAGGTAACAGATGTGATCCAAGAATTTTCTAAACAGCCAAGTGATCTTTTATACATGAAAAAAGAAAATTATCAAATATACAAACAAAAGTGGAAAATATTCCACTCATGTAAATCCACAAAAATTATTTGACTACATAAATGTAAATTAAGAATGGGAAATTCATAGTTTAATTAACTGATTTTTTTTATATCTTCTTGGAAACTATAACAAGAAAATATTCTTAAATGCAGACATTTGCAATATAAAAACTGGACAAGATCTCAATTCCAAAATTAGGAGAATGTCTCTATGATGATGTACTACATAACCTTTAAAAACTCTAATGTGATAAACATTTTAGATCTTGGGAACATGATTATAATGTGATGATTAGAAAAAAAGTATTCAAATATCTATATATAAGATACTATGTAAATAGCATGATAAGATTATTAAAAATATTAGAAAATATTTCAAAATATTAACAGTGACAGTTTTAGAACAGTGGGACTATTTGTGCTCTTTTATCTCCCTCTTTGTTTAACACTTCTGTATTTTTCTCATATACTATTTTTAAAGCCAGGAATAAAAAGAAGTGAACACCAATTGTATGGAAACTAAAGGAGAGAGAACAAATATCAAATATTTATATAATAGCAGCTTATGAATATGAAGACTGAACAAATAAAGCAGAAATGGTAATCAAGGATATAATTGAATATATTTAAGAAATTGAATAACCTAGAAGTTAAATGGGATAATCATGCCTCAAGTAAAAATTAACAAACATAAACCAATGTCAAGACAAATACTGATAAAACTCTTCAATTCCAAGAATCATGAACCTTTGAAACACACAGTTGAGAGATGAAAGACAAAGAGAGAGGAAGAAGTGAGGGATTTTTTTTCAAAGCAGAGTTGTTTGGGCTTCTTTATTACAAAACTTTAATATATGGAGATCAACGGAGGAAGAGACAAAACCGGTGAGGTGGAGGGTGGGCAGAGAAAGAGAATATGAATAACCCTGAGAGAAAAGATTCCTGGAGAGCCTTATTTACAGTGATGAATAAGTCCAATTATACAATCTGGAGAAATGAGAATATCATGAATGCGGGTGGTCTATTCCTAATAGAGACCAAAAGTAAATAAGACTAAGCAGGAAAAATGTTGCTAATTAGTATAATTAACTGTAGTCATTGATGAAACAAATATAGGATTTTTTTTTAAAGGATAGGGAAAAGTCTCAATTCAAATCTACAAATGAAACTAATAATGAATAGTCCAGGAAGGGAAAGGAGAAATAGAATAGCTGAAAAAAAATCTCAAAATTCACTATTTTCACCCAAAGAAGTGCAAGACAAACCACATGAATAAAGATCAGACAGAGAGGCAGACAAATAGAGAGACAGAATCGGACAATACTCTTTTTAGTACTTAGCAGGAAGGATCTTAGTATATAATGCTGTCTCTGAGAACCGAATATTTTTATAACACCCATGCCTCAGGGCAACGTTGCTTAGACTACCTAAGAGGACAAGAGGGGTCACTGGAAGACCCTTGCCAAGGCACCCATATCTAAGGGCTCAAGCCAATACATCAAAAGCTGAAGTATAAGGAATAAGGCCTGAAGGGAATTTGAACAAAGCTACACTTATAGAGGTTTCAGATAGTCATCAATGTCCTGTAGATTTTACAAAGGGTTTAACAGACAAACTTCATTTCAACAACTCTGTGAAGCAACGACTATTCCGGCATTATATAAGAGAACTGTGGTCCAACAAGCATGCAGTAGAGATGTGCTGGTTTCAGTTCCCAGCCTCTGTTACACATTCCTGATGCTCCCTATGCGTCCTCATCGCTTTGCCTGGAAGGAAACAGTATTTATTCCCTATCATTCCCAAGCCTGAGAAGAGCTTCCCTGGATTTTCTACTAGGGTGGAAAAATTGTCATCTACCACTTTTTGCCAATAGTCCTAACATACTCTCATTCCACCAAACAGGAGGCAGCACATGTGGAAACGGGTCCACAAACCTTGTTACACCATGAGCTTCTGAGGCTCTGTCTGCTCTCAGTCAGTTGCTGGAGAGATAACTGAGGACCTGGGCCTCAGCTAATTAGATAAATAGCTCTTCATTCAGTTCAGTACAGGTGGTGTAAAATAAGGTATGTATCTGAGGTTTCTCTCAAACAAAGCCTAAGACTTCCCGTAGGTCTCAATCTGTGGGATCCAATACAATGACCACTAACTCCAAGTCAATCTTGAGCGCCTGACACTGGCTGGTTTAAATTGAAATGAACTGTAAGTGTAAAATGCACTGAATTTCAAAGATATGCTATCAAAAAAGGGATGTAAAATATGCATTAACATTTTATGTTGATTACACGTTGAGATGATATTTCAAATACAGCATGTTAAGTTAAATATGTTACTAACATTAATTTCAGTTTTATTTTTGTTTGTTTTTTTACTTTTTAAAATGGGTATACTAGAAAAATTTAAATTACACATGTGGCTTGCATTATATTTCTATGAGATGGTGCTGGTCTAAACAGTGCCTAACAGATTCTAGCTGAGAGCAATCAGTCCTTCAACATGTGTGCCATGGTCTCATATACAGCACTGTGGCTCTCAGACTTCAGCACACAGAGCGCTGCTGAGACAACAGATTGCTGCATTCCACCTACAAAGTGTCCAGCTCACTGGGTCTGAAGTGGGCCCAACTAATTGTACTTTTAACAAGTTCCCAGGTGACATAGGTGCCACTGAGCCTAGGGACTACACTTTATGTTATAGTTTATGGTCAAATTTACACCACCACCTCCAGTGGCTTCAGAATTGGTTTGAGAAAAAAGTTTTCTTTCAATTGCTGAGTTCTTCTGTTTAGCTACCATAAAATTAATTTCAAAAAGAAATTTCCACCATAACTCATTCTCAAATTTATTCAGGATCTCACAGTAAATGTGTTTAGAGTCATAAGTTGTTATCCAGTATTCCAAGGGCTATTATCAGGTAAACTGCTGAAAAAACAAACAAACAAACAAAAACCCTCCATCAATCTAGATAACAGAAAACACTTACAAAAATAGCAGGCCAGATTTAGTACTCAGATTTCAAAAGTTGGTGTACACTCACACTAAAATATAGAAGTGGAAGGAGGCGGCCTCGTCTTTTTATTCCAGAGGACTTCTTATTAAAACTGGGACTTCGAGGCCGGGCTCGGTGGCTCAGCCTGTAATCCCGCGCCTTGGGAGGCCCAGGTGAGTGAATTGCCTGAGCCCGCGGGTTCGAGACCCTCCTGGGCAACTTGGCGAGACCTCATCTCCACAATAAATCAAAATGAGCCGGGCGTGGTAGCGCGCGCCTGTAGTTCCGGCTACTTGGAAGGCTGAGGCGGAAGGACCGCCGGAGCCCAGCAGGTCGAGGCTGCGGTGGCCAGGAGTGGCCACTGCACTCCAGTCTGGGCGACTGAGACTCTAACTCAAAAAAAAAAAAAAAACAACTAGGACTTCGAAGCACACACTAAACCTATTTCTCTCCACTTACACCAGGTCTGGTGACCCAGCATTGACTCCTTTTCTTCATGTTATATTCATGGCCTGAAAAATTATTGCAAAAAGAGAGTAATGGATTCAAATACTGGGTCATCCCTTATCGTAATACGAAAGCCAGAGCATATTGGAATAATCGTTTAAGATTGTTTTGTTCACTAACATGAAGAGTAACTTGTCCCAAATGGTGACTTAAGGTTAACTGCTAAGAAAGTACAATAGTGGACCCACTGGAGCTATTACAAAAGTTCACCTCAACCAATTATTTCACTGAACTTTTTATTATCTTTATTTTTGTATCATTAAGGGATTTTATGTCTTAATGCCATTTTTGCGACATTAAAAAGCTAAGCTCTGCTATATTCAGAGGATATGGACTAGTCATCTGCATCTCTCACCAGGATGTAGTTACACTCACTTTAGAGATTTGGTTTTTGATACATTTATCTAATTAATGCTCAATGAAATTCTATTTCTAAAATCTCCATGCTCAGCTCCCCAGACTTCAGTCACACACACTCCTGATGATTTTCTCATTTACCTGCAGTGGGTTTCTCTAAACATCGACTGTGTGCCCACAGACACATCCATTCAATGAGCTCCACAGAGGTTTTCAATATTCCCATTTAAGTCATAATCATACTGGCTGTATTGATCAACAATTAGAATCTTAATTTTTGGCAGTTTAATAGATGACCATAATTCCAGGGGTTTTGAGCAAATATTCTCATAAGAACATTCTGATGTGATCTCAAATAATTCATATGGAAACATACCAATGAAAAATAAAAGTCTTAATTCACCACTTCCCACTCTAACTGCATTAACCTCTGTAGAGGCAAATCCTATTCCCATTTTGATGCAAGTTATTCCAGGAGACCTGCTTTGTGTTTAGAAGCATATTTGTGTGGACGCAAATATTTTGTGTTGCCTTTATAAAAATTATACTCTACAGTTGTTTTTCAAATCTTTGTTTTTTTAAGAATAATGTTTTAATGTTTGTGGTGTCATTTGCTATCTTTCTAAGAATAGAAGAAAGGATACATGTGAGTTTGTATGTCCATATATATGCAAACACAAGATTATAGGTTTATATCAGCTTTTTTAAAACCACTGAAAAATACTTCACAGTGTGGATGTGACAAGATTTGCAAAGCACTAGCCATTATTAACTTTTTATTCTTTTATTGATTAGCATTATTTTTCTTCAATATTTATCTATTTCAAACTAGGCTACAATCAACATTGTTGTGTATTATGTGAACACTTTTTCAAAATAGAAAATTCTAAATGAAATTGCACATATGTTTTTGTGTTGCTCCAGTGAATGTAATAAGGATAGGAAAGTGAGACAGCCTTATTGCTGATACAAAGTTGGAGTGGTCTGGATATGAGATCAAACCAGCCACAAAATTCCCTAAAACTAAAGCCTAATCCAGAGCAAGGCCCTAACTCTCTTCAATTCTTTGAAGGCTGAGATAGGTGAGGAAGCTGCAGAAGAAAATTTGGAAGCTAGCAGAGGTTGGTTTATGAGGTTCAAGAAAAGAATCTTTCTAACATTAAAGTACAAGTGCTGCTGTGAAGACTGCAGTAAGTTATCCCGAAGACCCAGCTAAGATAGTTGATGAAAGTGACTACACTAAACAACAGATTTCCAATAAAGACAATACAGCATATATTGGAAGAAGAGGCCACTTAAGACTTTCATAGCTAGGGCGGAGAAGTCAATGCCTCGCTTCAAAGCTTCAAAGATCAGCCTGATTTTCTTGGTAGGAACCCATGCAACTGGTGACTTGAAGTTGAAGCCAATGCTCATTTATCACTCTGAAAATCCTAGGGTCTTTAAGAATTATGCTAAATTCATTCTCTCTGTCTGTATAAATGGAACAACAAAGACTGGATGACCGCACATCTGTTTAAAGTGTGATTTACTGAACACTTTAAGCCCACTGCTGAGACCTATTGCACAGAAAAAGATTTCTTTCAAAATATTACTGCTCAGTGACAAGGCGCCTAGTCATCCAAGAACTCTGATGGAGATGTATAAAGAGATGAATGTTGTTTTCTTGTCACTAACACAACATCTGTTCTGAAGCCCATAGATCAAGGAGTAATTTGACTTCCAAGTCTTATTATTCAAGTACATTTCAGAAAGTTATGCTCCCACAGATAGTGATTTTTCTGATGAATCTAGGCAAAGTAATTAAAACTTTCTAGAAAAGATTCGCTATTCTAGATACCATTAAGAACTTTTGGGATTCAGAAATGAAGATCAAAATGTCAATATAAACAGGAGTTTGGAAGAAATTGAGTCGAACCCCCATGAATGACTTTGAGAGGTTGAAGACTTCACTAGAGGAACAAGGTACAAATGTGATGGAAATAGGAAGAGAATTAGTGTTAAGAAGTGGAACCTGAAGATGAGACTGAATTGCTGCAATTTCATGATCAAACATGAATGGATAAAGAGTTGTTACTTGTGAATAAGCAAAGAAAGTGGTTTCTTGAGATGGAATCTACCAGTGGTAATGGTTCTGTGAACATTGCTGGAATTACAACAAAGGGTTTAGAATATTACATCAATTTAGTTGAAAAAGCAGTGGCAGGGTTTGAAAAGATTGATTCCAATTTTGAAAGAAGTACTGTTGTGGGTAAAATGCTATCAAACAGCATCACATGCGAAAGAGAAATATTTCACGAAAAAAGGAATTGATGAATGTGGCAAAATTCACTGTTGTCTTATTTTAAGAAACTGCCACAGCCACCCCAGTCTTTAGAAATCACCACTCTGATCAGTCTGCAGCCGTTTACATCAAGGCAAGACCCACCACCAACAAAAAGATTATGACTTGCTGAAGTCTCAGGTGAGGGTTATGTTTTTTTTAATAATATTTTTGACAGTACTTTTAACTAAGGTATGTACATTTTTGACATAAAGCCATTGTACACTTACTAGACTACAGAATAGTATAAACATAACTTTTATATGCACTGAAAAGCCAAAATTTGTGTGACTGGCTTTATTGCAATATTTGCTTTGTTGTGGTGCCTGAAACTGAACACACAATATCTTCAAGGTACACATGTATACATTTTAAATCCATGTAGGCAACTCAATAAAGATTTATAACTCTTATTTTGTGTTGCATTTAATATGTGATCAACATGAAATATCTTTAACCCCATTAAATACTTTGGATATCATTTTTTTCTTGTATTTTCACACTTGTTTGCCCTTGTGTTTGCATTTGTCTTAAGAAAAAAGAATCTCAATTATTTGCAAAAGTTCTCAAACATTTAAAGCATTTCTTTCATATTCTAGCTGACTTTTAGTTGCTCCTTCTCTTTCACTGTATAATTTAATTCACTTACATTTCTTTGCTTATACATATGAACTTGTTCTCTCTTCCTTAACCTCCATTCTCTCCATCTGAAACTCTAGTAGATAACACATGATGGGACTTCTAGAGTCATCTGCATACCTTTGATCTTATATTTTTAACCTATTTTTTCTTTCTGCTCTACAGTCTGAGGCAGTTCTTCAGTATCTTCTGAAGTACTCTATTTTGTTAGTTATTTCCATTTTCAACTCATATATTAATTTTTAAGAAACAATTAATTTGTAAAAAAAATAACTAATTTTCCCAACTTAAATATAAGGGCCAAACATTCCTTATATAGACAGTTGAATAAGCTTCCTCTGAGGTTGTATATGTCCATTTTCTCAACTGATCTATTCCACGAAATGGGTTGCTGCTGACTGATTGACAGCCCCTCCTTAGTGCATAAGAGAGGGAAGTTAGCACTTAGACTACGGTTCCAGATGGCCAAAAGAATGAAATATGTATTCTAGACTTCAATGATAATATATTCCTTGGTAGAGCTGGCATTAAGAGCCATCTTTCATTTTCTCTTTTCTATATATATCATGAAGGTCTTGAATTAGCTCAGTTTCTGGACTGAATTTCCTCAAGCTCATACACTCAAAATTAAGCAGATGGTTCACTTTTGCTCTGCAGTTGTCAGTCTGTGTACAAATGCTGACGTCATGTGTGTGTGTTTATATGATTTGCTTGTGCATCTCCAGGAAGAACAATAGGCTGACTGGGTCCTACTGTTGCCAATTCAGTTATTTAGTCAATTACCCAACTGACCATCTTGGGTAACTTCACGCTCTTTTTTGACTGTTCTCTTGTTTTAAGGATTTCTATGAAATCGTTCCAAAATCACAGCACTTTTTCAACTTGTGTTTTGAACTGAGGTGTCACTGCACCTATCTGTCCCATTGCATTTGTTTTCTACGTTCCAGGAACTTCTCTTAATTTTATTCTGATGTTGGAAGCCCTTCTTCTTAGTACAGAATAAAGATTTATCTTTTAAAAAACACTGTGCTAAGAACTACAAGGAAAAATAACCTTTGAGCATTTGGTAAAATGAAACTCTATGAGACTTGGATCAGAGATGTTGAAGTGTGGATCACAGCAAACACAAGGTGTTAAGAATAGTTAAGAGTGAGAGTAGAAAAAGATAAAAATAGGAACAAGGATAGAGACTTAGAAGGAGAAGTGCAAAAATAGAAAGTGAAAGAGGAAAGAGGCCCTTACAGAAGAGAGATTTTTTTTTTTTAATGTCAGAGGTAGGAAGAAACAAAACAGAGGCACATGAAAAAGTATAAAAGAATACTAATGTATACTTTTACAGCAATAGAGGAATGTATGTTTTAAAATATAAACAAGGCAAGACAGATTTTTTTCAAGGAAGAATGCCTGTTCAGTGATTGTAAATGTCTAAGAACTGCAGTCCCCATATTTTTTGTGCATCAGGAGCCAGTTTCGTGAAAGAAAATTTTTCCAAGGACCGCAGTGAGGGCTATGGGGAGAGGTGGTTTCGGAATGATTCAAAGTAACATTTATTGTGCACTTTATTTCTATTAATATATAATGTGATAATTATATATTACATATTTATATATAATATATGATGAAATAATTATTCAACTCACCATTTAAAAAAAGAGGTGAGGATAGAAGTGGTAAGTAAAATAAAGAGCAGGGCATGTGTTGACTAAATTAAGTGTCCGATTCTGATTTAATCCTGCCAGATGCAGCTGTACAATTGAAGTACATCAACTCACTTGCCACTCACTGATACGGTTTTGACATAAGTCTGCAAGCAAATGATTGATTATGGTCTCTGTGCAGTCAAACCTCATTGCTAATGTTAATCTGTATTTGCAGCCACTCCCTAGTGCCAATATCACCTCCTCAGCTCCACCTCAGATCATCAGGCATTATATTCTCATAAGGAGCATGCAACTTAGATCCTTCCCATGTGCAGTTCACAGTAGGTTTTGCATGCCAATGAGACTCTAATGCCACCACTGATCTGACAGAAAATGGAGCTCAGGCTGTAATGTGAATGGTGGAGTGTGGCTGTAAATACAGATGAAGCTTTGCTCACTCATTCACTGCTAATGTTCTGCTGTCCAACCTCGTTCCTAACTGTACCAGTCCATGGCCCGGGCGTTAGAGATCCCAGCCTTAGAGCCTCAGTTCTCAAAGGCTTGTCAAGCTATAGATTAACAAGAGTCAGGTGTTGCTGATGCTGCTGGTTCGAGGATGAGGACCACTGCTCTGGAGAGAGGAGAAAGAAGCAAATTTTCCAAAGTGTGCTGCATCTAACACATTGAAAGTCCTAGGTTATTAAAAGAGCAATATCCATAGAGCAGGTGGGTGGAATTCAGAATGCAAGGAAGGATAGGTTGTCAGAATGTGCAAGGACCCTAGGAGCAAAAGGGGAAGATGAGATTGTGCAGTTGCAAAGAATTAATTCTCCCCATGCTTAAATTCCTCTGGTACATTTGAATTCTTGGTTATTCAAACTAATCCATTCTCTGCCTCTGAGAAAAGTGATAAAGTTGAGTAAAAATGCAGTTATATCCTGGAAACAGTGATCTGGATAGAAATGTTAGATGGAGAGAAGGAAGAAAGTTTCTGTGCTGACGGTAGGAAAGAAAGGAGGATGAGGAGATCCAGAACACTGACTCTAATTCCTGGGTGAGAGGAACACAGATCAATCAAGTCCATGTTCACTGAACAACTTAATACAATTCTTTTAAGTAAATAAAGGTGAGGTCATGTCATAGTCTAAGAAGTTTTAGATCATCCAGTAACAACAATAATAAATATAACCACAACAAACAAAAAGAAAACACTGTGATTTATTGAACCAAAAATTATAACACAATCTTCATTAAAAAGAGGAAAAATGTACATCAATATTTTTTGAGTGAAAATTAGGGATATAATGCATCTGTATTTGTAAATTCAGACTCTGTGTGACCTATGGCACATTTTTTAAAGCTGTTTGACTTGCTACTATCTCATTTGTAAAATGAGGTTCATCATAACTCATTTGCAGGTTTATCGTAATTATTAAGAGTCTATAAATAGCAGTTGCTGTATTATTGTTATGTTTCATTATTGTTGCTTTTATCATTTTTATTATTAATAGCATTTCATAAGCCAATTTCACTCCTCATCTTATCAACAGGTTTGTTTAAGACAATGCCTTTGGTTACAAGGATGGACACGCTACAGGGTAAGGAGGCAGGGGAAGGGGGACATCACTGACCAGCTTGAGGGATTCTCCGACCCATGACTGGGTCTCCAGAGCTCACTTTTTGCCTTTCCATCCTCCAGACTCCAACTGACTCTTTATCTAAACATCTACTTTGCTGCAAGTACAATGCCAATGTAAGTCTGGAATTCGCCGTTCCCTAAATATCAGGGTGATTGTTGTTAGTCCCCTGTGCTCATCAAAACGCGTCAGTGGAATATGTAAGGTGTGTCTTTCCCAAGAGAGGGCACAATCCATTCACTTCCTGGCTCTTAATGGTCATAAACTTTTGATGCCAACACACATTAACCCTTTGTTTGAACCCAACTGCTTTATCTTCAGACTAATGGACTTTCCAACCGCCAAGTGGCATTTTTAAAGCAGTCAGAAATTATCTAGCACATGGTAGTAAGGGACATCTCTGCTCTTTCCCCGCCCTCGGTTCACCTCTTCTGATTTATATAGGAGCAGAGAAGTCTCCTGGGAAGATGATTCAAACTCTCCGTGTGTCTATGAAGCGAGCATCTCACAATAGTCATGTGAGAAAGCTGAGGACAAATATCGAAGAGTGACTGCCGGGCTTCTGAAAGCAAATTCCTTCTAAGGGAAGAAGACACAATAAATTGTGCCTCCTAACTGGCCAGGGGAGAAATAGAGGACAGGGTACAATAGCTACGCTTGCTTCATTTCATCCAAAAAGTGTCCCAGTAGAGTGCTTATGCCTTGGGCAGAAGAGAATGTGTAAAAGACACCCTGTTTCACCTCATACACCAGCAGCCTTGTTATGAAACTCCCTAGAAGTTAACAACCAGATGTGGCTTGTATGCAACAAAGAAGCTAACCACTCACACTCTGGAGCAAAGTTATGCAGTAGGGCAGAGCTTAAAGGCAGGTTGCAAGCCATGCAGTAGTCAAATGGGACGTCAGGGAAAATAAAATAATAGCATCAGTGCAAAATATGAGTATGCTAGAAAGTTAGATATTCCTTTAAGACTAATGTCAGAGGAAGTATCAGTCAGCATCAGCTTGGTTGCAATGCGGTAGCAAGCACCTCCCAATCACAGTGATTTAACAAAGTTTTCTCACTCAGATTGCATGCCCTTCTTTGGTTGACTGGGGCCCCCATGCCAATTCTTCCTCACAATAAACATCAGGTCAGCAGACAGACTGTAATAATCATCTAGAATGTTTCCTATTACAATGCCTGAGAGAAAGGAGAACACAGAGCCACAGATACAGCCCATGGAGTCTCCTGGAAATTTTTGAGAACTACCACACACAGGGACAGATCATCGAGAACAATATTAGGGGCAAGGAGATGTAAGATGTAGGCAATTATGGCACTATAACTCCATTTGCTCTATTTGACAAGCCAGTTCTCACATAATTAGTAGATGAAATTTTTCTTTTTCTCTTTTTTTAAGAGACAGAATCTAGCTCTGTTGCCCTGGTTGGAGTGTATGGCTCTATCACAGCTCATGAAGCCTCAAACTCCTGGGCTCAAGGGATTCTCCTACCTCGTCCTCCTGTGTACCTGGGACTATAAGCACATGCCACCACATCCAACTAATATGGACTTGTCAACTCATTAGTAAGTAAACTAGTCCAAAATTTGGCAAGGAACAGGACTTCCCTCCCTCCATCCAAACTGACTTGAAATGGCAAATCCAAGTGATAAAAAAGGAAAACTTATCACTATGTTGCCCAGGCTGTTCTCAAACTCTTGGCCTCAAGCAGTCCTTCTGCCTCGGTCCCACAGAGCACGGGGATTACAGGAGTGAGCCGCCACATCCAGCCACTAGAAAAAACATGTGTATAGTAGTTGCCATGGGATAGATCCTCATAAATGCTCAGTGGCTCGCAAGGCCCCAAAATACGGTCTGCACCAAAGCTGTGATGCTGAAAGGTGACTACAGACCACGTACATAAGAACTTAAACTACTGCTGCAGCCAGAGAAACAAGGAAAAATGACTACACACAAGCCTTTCTTGAGTGACTAAAAATAAAAATGAGTTCTCATCCAGAAGGCTGCAGCACAGCTCACAAAATCCACTGCTTGAAGTTTCTTCTGCATGTCACTTTGATAGAAGTAGGATTCTCCACAGCCCTGCTCTGCTGGTACAGTGCCACACCCTTCAGGTCACCTGACTGAGCGTCCTGCCAACAGGCTGACTGGCCCTGGTCATGTCCTCTTAAGACTTTTGCACCCAACTCACACTGCAAATACAATCCCAAACCTATCAAACACCCCAAATGGTAACATAGTGCCTTCAGAATAAGTTTCAACTCTTGTTCAACTAGATTCTCACCTGCAAAATGAAAATAACTTTAGCTAACTCAGAGTTGCTCAGAGATCTGAAGTTGCCCAAGACAGGTTCTGACAATATGCTGTTGGGGTTCAATAAATGTTCATTCCCGTACCTCACCGATCTCTGGCTTTCCAGTGCTGTCCTCACTAAATTTGGGGAGCTCTGATATTGTGCTCTTCCTCAGAAATTTATGGAACATCTTAAAATTGAAGTGCTTTGCACAGCATCCTGTTCCTTGGAAGTAAACTGTCAGTGTTGCCTCTTTAGGTAGTGAACTAATCCAAAGATTGGAAAGCAACAAGACTCTGCTCCCTCCATCCAGACTGACTCAACATGGCAAGTCCAAGATGCAACATGCCAAAGCGTCAACTGGTTCCCAAAGAGGAGCTTCGCTTACTGATGACACTGAAAAATGGTGTGAAAAGAAAATTAAAAGGAATTTAGCTCTGCCTAAGCATTTCAGCATTTGTTTGCTGCCTTTTGAGATAAGGAAATGGGCAAAGTCGTGTGAATGCATTGGCCAGAGGCCAGGAAACATCGTGGAAACTTGGAATAGAGCCCAGAAACTGTAATCCATGGAGCGAGCCTGCGCAAGGACCAAATTAGCAACCTGTGGAAGGGCCAGGGGCCATCATTTTAGGTGCAGGGAGTCCTCGAAGGTGCACACAAGGTTGTCTGAAGATGAACCCCGAATTGTAGTCAGAAATCTGTGTCTACATGTGTCTTTCCAGGCAAGTTTACATCTCTTTCATCAGATTCTCAAAGTGAACCAGGATTCCAAGCCAAGGAGGAAAAGAAAAGAAGTGGAGAAATGGAATTCAAAACCTTTGGAAAAGTAGAACAAGTCTAAAGCCCATTTTAACATGCTAGAGTTTTCTGATTACATTAGTTATGTATTTTAGAATAACAAGCCCTCTGGTCATCGACCACGCCTACCACCCACCATTAAAATGTTTGTCCAGACTGAGCACAGTGGCTCAAGCCTGTCATCCCAACACATTGGGAGGCCGAGGTAAGAGGATTGCCCGAGCCAGCAGGTTTGAGACCAGCCTGGGTAACATGGTGAGACCTTGTCTCTGCAATAAATCAAACAATTAGTGGGGCATGGAAGCGTGTACCTATAGTTCCAGATACTTGGAAGGCTGAGGCGGAAGGATCGCTGGAGCCCAGCAGGTCAACGCTGCGGTGGCCGTGAGTGTGCCACTGTACTCCAGCTTGGACAAGAGAGTAAGACTCCAATTCAAAATATATATATACACTTGCTTACAATTTTTTTATTTGTTAATGATGCATAATATTTTACACACTCACAGGGTACATTGTTGCATGCATAGAATGCAGAATGATCAAGTCTAATACATTCCCTCAACTTATTAGCACGTGATTAATTCCACATATTAATAATAAATAAGCTCTTCAGGCCAACTTCTTCCTTAATCCTTAATGAACACAGAGCTAACTAAGGAACACTAACACGAGGTTTTCCACGAATGAAGTTTCCTTACGTGACTAACATTAGGCTTTTTGAATGTTTTTCCTGTGGAGGGGCTTGTAAATCTTTCTAAGCTGCATCCGACACATCCCCTATTGTCAGCATCCCACAGTATGTAAACTTATAATTTCTTTCCCACATGGGTCTGTTTTGGGGTTTTGCCCTGAATTTTGGCCCCTTCGTTTTCTTAGGGTGGTCTCTTTTCCTCCCATCTCTGAAAAGCAAAGGCAGCCCAGATTAGCTCTACAAACCCTTGCCTGACTCTCTCTGCAGGCAACCTGAGCCACATCATTCCCCCTGGGCCAAGAAATATCATCCTTATGCCCTTCCCTACCAATGTCCCCTGCCCAGCTACATGGAACCTGAGTGTGTCTGCCTGCTGTGTCCAGGAAGTCTTCCTCTTGAGCCCCCTTCTCCTTTCCCAGCCTCTGTCCCACTCTTCGCTCATCTAGCCATGCCTATGGGCATGTGTTTCACACTCAATAAATTCAAGACTTAGGCGGGTGCTGTCACTCACATCTATAATCACAGCACTTTGGGAGGCCGAGGCTGGAGGATGGCTTGAGGCCAGGAGTTTGGGACCGGCCTGGGCAACATAGTGAGGCCCTATCTTTACAAAAAATTAAAATAAAAAATCAGGCAGGCATGATAGTGCATACTTGTAGTCCCAGGTCCTTGGGAGGCTGAGGTGGGAGAATCACCAGAGCCCAGGAGTTCGAGGCTACACTGAACTATGATTGTTCCATTGCACTCCAACGTGAGTGACAGAGAGAGATCCTGTCTCAACAGATTTTTCTCTTCCCATCAACACTTGCTTTCTCTTTCTTAGAGATTGTAGTTGCTCACACTGAAAACCTCAGTTTCCTGTGATGCTGTCATGTCCTTCAGGGGCTTCCCACTAAATCTGTCACCAAGTCTAGTCCAGGATACCACAGAGCATTTATGAATCCCTTTCCATCCCTGCTGCCAGTTCCTGAGACAAAGCCCGCATCATTTCTCACCCAGATTAATGTTGCCAGCAGCCTCATGACCGATCCCCAGTCCCTGGTCATGTTCCCTCCCAATCCATCTCCATCCACCGCCAGAAAAGACTTTCTAAAACATCAATCGTAATACATCATTTTCCAGCTTAAGACATGCCAATGAGTTCTCACCTCCACCAGCGTGGAAATCCAAGCTTCTTCAACAAGATTCATCAAGTCCTTCTCTGCCCCTATAAACCCTTCCCTACCAATGTCCTCTGCCCAGCTACATAGAACCTGAGTGTGTCTGCCTGCTTTGTCCAGGACGTCTTCCTCTTGACCCTCCACTGCTCCTCTTGGCTTGGGATGGACCATCTTAGGGAGAGTTAACTCCTGGTCCCACCCCAGGGACAATATTTCTCCTGGTTTCACCCTGGAGGGAGCATCTCTCCTGGCCCTAACCCGGGGGGATCATCTCTCCTGGTTCCACCCTAGAGGGAAAAACTCTCCAGGCCCCACACCTAAGAAAAAAATCCCTTCTGGCCCCACTCCAAGGGGAGCATCTCTCCTGGGCCCACCCCAGGGGAAATAGCACTCCTGGCACCAACCCAAGGGAACATCTTTCCTGGTTTCATCCCAAGAGGAAGATCTATCTAACCACCGCCCAGCTAGGTCAGTTGTTCCTCCTAAGGCAGTCTCTTCTGGCACATCCTGTCTGTACTGCTGTGAAGGGAAATGATCACTTTTTATGTCACTGTTGCCTCCTCCCATGCTGTGTCCCATGGTGAGTTCCGTGACCACAGGACTGTGTCTTCACAGCACTCTCAGGCCTCGCAGGCACTCATGGAAGGATGCTCAGCAAAGTCAGTTGGGGTGACACCTGGGAGAAGAGTGGTTTTTCAGGGTTCCTCCAGTCCCCGTGTGGACTGTGGGGTTGCACCTTTCTATGGTCTCACAGATTTCTTCATGTGCATCCAGGTAGATTGTTACATTCTGTAAGTGCAAAATGGATGCAAAGCTGACTTCTAGTCCTGTTTTATGTGCACAGGGATTCTTCGGAATTATTCCTAACAAAGTAGGAGATGAACTAACTGGCCTAAAATTTCATGTCAGAATCTAAAGTTTTGTTATTGTAGAAATATTTAAGTTAGGCTTCTTCACTTTTAGTTGACCTTTTGGCATCATGTTTTGTGGAATATATACACAATTTTTTACAAATAAATTTCATTTTGGGGTGGTTACTCCCTCAGAAAGTGACTGGATTCCTCTTTGTGAATGGTAAAATATTCCCTAAAACTATCATCAAGTTTAATCTATAGCTGAATTTTAAAAAACTAAGTTTTATTATGTTTATTATTACTATTACTATTATTTTTAAATTTTTTTTTTAGAGATGAAGTCTCATTATGTTGCACAGGCTGAATTTGAATGCCTGGGCACAAATGATCCTCCTACCTCAGCCTCTAAGATTTATAAAAACAAATTATGTAAGCAATTTTTATGGTATTTTTAGGGAACACTTTACCATTTATAAAGAAGAATCTAGTCACTTTATATCATGCTATATGTCATAGAGAATAGGACGTAAGACCAAACATGTCTATAGTTAGGACATTTTTAATGGCATATGCTGAATGTTTGATAGGTGTTGGGTGATGTTTTAAGCATTTTTTCTAGTAGCTTATTTAATCTTTATAACAATAATTGTATGAGAAAAGTAGTATAATTATTATCCCCATTTTACAAATGAGAACACCAAGCCACAGAGAAGGCAAATAATCCCCCCACCCTTGACGGTATAACACTTAGAAAGGCAAGCTCTTATGCAGGTGGTCAGGCTTTGGAGCCCCTAAGAGTATGGGGTTCTAACACTCCATGGCTTCACTTCTTTGTGTGTGTATAGCTCAGTCACTGCCACTTTCACTATTATTTTTATCTTTTGTTTCAGCCAACTTTCTATTCATGCACCTAAAAACAATCAAGTAGTTCTGAATTTACTTTCCAGTTAAAATAGAATAAACAATGTTTTAAAAGTTCACTTATGTTAATATTTGTTGGCTGTTTAGCATATTTCAGACAACATTCTAAGCAGTTTATGGAAATTATGCTCTCTCATGCCCACAACAAAGTCATGGCCTAGCCCTCTCTCTTCCCCCATATTTTAGCTGTCTTAAATCCTATTCTCCATTATATATAGTCTGATATATGAGGGGCGGGACTCAAAAAATGGAATTTATTTATAAACAATTGTGTATTTATTCTTCCATGTCTAATCTTCAGTTGCCTTCAAAGTACTCTCCATTTGATGCACTACACCTATCAAGATGCTTTTTCCATTGCTCAAAACAGTTTTTGAACTTGTCACTCTTGATGTCTTTCAGTGGCTCTGCCGTTTTTGTTTCATCTCTTCCATATCTGCAAAACATTTCCCTTTGAGGACTTTCTTCATCAGGAAAAAAAAAGCTGCTTGGAGAGAGATCAGGTGAATAAGGAGTATGGGGCATGGGAGTCATTCTGTGCAGTGTGGGCAAGTGGTGGAAGAACCAGGCACTTGTTGGACACAACCAGGGACGTTTCTTCCGCCAAGTATGACGCTTCCTTCCCTAAACTTCCAGGTAAAACTTTAGTTGACCTTGTGGAATCATGTTTTGTGGAATACTTACACAATTTTTTAGAAATAAATTTCATTTGGGGGTATTTACTCCCTCTTAAAGTGACTGGATTCCTCTTTGTGAATGATAAAATATTCCCTAAAACTATCATCAAGTTTAATCTATAGCTGAATTTTTAAAAACTAAGGTTTATTAGGTTTATTATTACTATTTATTTTTTATTTTTTTTTTTTTAGAGATGAGGTCTCATTATGTTGCACAGTTGGATTTGAAAGCCTAGGTGCAAATGATCCTCCTACCTCGACCTCTAAAGTTTATAAAAACAAACTATTTAAGCAATTTTATGGTATTTTTAGGGAACACTTTACCATTTATAAAGAAGAATCTATGTAATGGAGAATAGGACATAAGACCAAGCATATCTGTAGTTAGGGCATTTTTAATAGCATAGTCCATTTTTTATAAATAAATTTCATTTTGGGGGGTACCCTCTCATAAAGTGACTGGATTCCTCTTTGCAAATGATAAAATGTTCCCTAAAACCATCATCAAAAATAGCTTACATAATTTGTATTAATAATAAATTCTGGGTTTTTTTTATTCAACTATAGATCAAACATTATAGATATCTTGCAAAAATGGAGAAAAATCTAACTTAAGATGTAGTAGAAAAAAATCTACTTTGCAAAACATAAAAAGAAAGAAAAATAAATGCACAAAAGTAAGTAAACAGCTAATAAAAATATGAAAATAACTCAAACTTCCCAGACATGTCAAGGTTCCAGTAAACATCTATTGAACCTATAAGAGAGATTTGAGCAAAAGTGTCAATTTTGAAAAACAAAGTTATCGATGGGTGCTAATTAAGGGTTGTTTTTTTAAATATACTGGCTTCAAAACATGATCATCTTAATGGACCATAATTTTTATATTTCTTCCAGCACCTGTGACATAGTAAGTCCTCAAAAACATCTATCTGTTGCTAGGTTTGTTTTTCACCTGTCATAAAAAACAAGTCAACACAACTATTACTGTGGAAGCTGGTAGCAGAGAGTTGCCCTCTCACTCTACCCCATGATCTTCCAAATCAACTCCAATGGTACACTGAATCTCAACGTGTGTGGGGGGGGGGGAATTCCAAGGAGCCAAAAATGTAAGAAATGAAAGAGATTTAAAAGAAAATTTCATCCAACAATATCCAATTAGAAAAATGGAGCCTGGTGGGTAAATGATCTATTGAAGGTCATTTAACAATCCCAGGGACAAACTCAGCCCACAAATCCTCAACACATTTTTTAACCTTTTTAAAAAAATTAATACACAATAATCGTACACATCTATGGGGTACATGCAGCATTTTGATACACGCATACACTACGTAATAAGAAAATCAGGATAAGTAGGATGTCCATCACCTAAAACATTTATTATTTCTTTATATTGGGAACATTCAAATTTTTCTCTTCTATTATATTTATACAATAAGTTTTTACAAAATTAATTTCATTTATATGATAAATTATTAATAACTACAGCCACCCTACTTTGCTGTTGAACACTCGGACTTACTCCTTCTAACTGTACTTTTCTACCCATCAACCAACCTCTCTCCTTCTGCCTCCCTTCCCAGCCTCTAGAGTCCGTCATTCTTTCTCCACCTCCATGAGAGCCACTTTTTTAGCTCCCACATATGAGTGAGAACATGCAAATTGTTTCTTTCTGTGAGTGTTTATTTCACTTCGGCTCCTCCTCTTCTAACTTGGGATTCATCTGGGGAATTTTCAGCCGCTCCCACAAAACCGGGCACCGCAGATGTACCTCAGCAAGCATCCAGAGCCGAGCCCTGTCCATCTGGCCCTCTTGTTCCTTGCTGGGTGAGCTAAGGCTCTGAGTCGATTAGATTTCAGGGAATGAGTTCCACATCCAGAACTCCGGAGAAACCACCAAGAAGACAACTAAAACCACTTGGGCCTTGCCTCCGCCTCCCACTGCCTTGCACCTGCAATGGCGCCTCACCTGATTTCACAGCTGCCCCCGCTCACCTGCCACCGCGCCTTGTCGTTGTCTCCTAATAATTAGCTCCTGGGAGACCCACATTCTAATAGGAAAATCCCTGAATCCACGTCTTTAAAGACTCTCTCCGGCTTCCAGTGCAGTTTTGTTCAACTCTTATTGAAAGCCTTCTCCCTCTGGCAGCTCATTTTTCCCTGGCCTGAGTGGCCCCTGCGGGCAGGCGTCATCATCAATGAAATGTGCACCGATCAACAATTTTGTCCCGATGACAAAACCTCTGTGCGTCTGATGTGCTGGGGACGAGGAAGAGGCTAAACAGCTTGAGAAAGGGCAGAATTTCCAGCAGCTGTTACAGAAATAGCACAACCAATTTAGATTCCAGCTGCAGAGAGACAAAGATACAATCTGGAGCAATCATAACTCTGTACTGTGGATTTTTAGGAAAACAGATTTGCCTTTTACTCCCAGGCTTGGTGATAAAGATTTAGAGGAGGGCCGGCCAGCTGGCAGCCCTCTTAAGTCTCTCCCCTGCATGTCCTGACCGGATTCTCCAGCGCTCCACCATGCAACTCAGGGGTCCAAAATGCCTTTGGGCTTCCCTGCTGCCTCCCTCCCTGGTCTTCTCCAGTGAGGTCAGAGAGCTGGCCTGAAATAGTGCTCAAGAGAGGAAATCGCTTTCATGAGAGCAAGCTGCAGGAGAAACCACATACGTGCAAATATCTAGGCAGTGTGTGAATATGGGAAATATTCCAGCGAATGTGAATAAGTGGTTTCAGAGGAGGATAACATTTTGCTTTTTGCATGATTGTGGATGAAAAGCAAGTTTTGTAGATGTCCAGGGGTCTGGCATGCTATGGCAGTGGGGACCGGGAGAGCACCTCACCTTTTCAGCAAGAACAGAATGTGAGCATACCCCCAGGCAAAAAGCTCTATTTTAATGTTTAAAATATTTATTTATTCAAATAACGAAAACATCTAATATCAAAATGACACTTCTTGAGAGCAAGTTATTATGAGAGGATTTTTAGTTTCCTTGCTCAGTCTCTACAGACATCTCCAAAGCAAATTTTATCTTTTATATATTTCTCTAATATCTACATTTACTTCTTTCTGATTTGGGGGAAAAATTCAAGAAAGCAAAAGACCTATCCATTTGCTTTCAAGGCTAAATAAAATAATCAACAGCAAAGTCACAGGGTCTTACCTAGTTGGAAGGATCAGTTTGCAGTGTTGTTACATTTGCTTTGATTTTCTCCTATTAGAAATAACTTCAAAATCTTCGGCTTAAAACGCTCCATCAATTTTTCCTTTAATGTTTAATTTTTAGTCTCCAGATTGAAAGTACTTTATGTCTCCCTCCTGATTTGGACTATAAAACTCCTCAAGCATGGCCCCAGGTGCTTGCCAAATGTGTAACTGCTGAAATCCCTTTTAGGATTTGAGGACACCCATGAAAATGGAATTCCCTGTCTTCCTTCTACTCCGTTTTCCCACCTTTTTATGTAAATATTTCAGGAGGCCTCACCCAGATTCCTGCATGATTTCCCCCTAGAAACGTGTTCTGAAGCTAAATTCTTCTTCTTCTTTTTTTTTTTTAACCATTCCATGTTTCTTATCTCTTGGCCAATGTAGACCCAATGCCCTCGTGTTTTTTCTATTCCATGAGCTGGGTGACATCACATCACACTAATGTTTTGTTTTATATTAGAGTCAGAAGGGTTTACCGTTCTGTTCAAGCCCTCATTCATAGGAGAATAAACAAAATTTTGAATTGTGCTTACAAACTGCTGTCCTCTGGTTCTTGTCCATCTCAGTAAATGACAGCATCATCTACCCAGTTGCTTAAAGAGATATACCTAGATTCTTTTCTTGAGTCTTCCTTTTGTAAAAATTCCTCCAATTATGCTGATAATTGAATTTCCTAAACATATTTTTAATTATCTAATTCCCTTTATTTCCAATGGCTTCACCCTAGTCTGGGCTGACATCTCCTCTGCCCAGGACCATCGGGAAGTCTCTCTCTTCTACCTCTTGAGTACCTCTTACTAGATTCCCATTCATGGGCCACCCCACCTCCTCACCATTCACCTGCCACATATGTCACTCATGTGAGTCATCAAGTCATTTCCCGACTCACCACCTTTCAGTCACTTTCTGTGATCTTTATAAAAATCCAAACTCACCATGCTGACCCTTGAAGCCCACTCACTATGTTAGGTGCCTGCTCCAACTTCAAGGTCATCCCATACCACAAGCCTCTCAGACGCTGCGATCTCGATGCCCCCCCCTTTCCCTTAAAACACTAGGTCATTTTTATCTTCAGGATCTTTGCACTTGCCCTTCACTTGAATGACTCCATCTGTTTCTTCAGGACTCCCTCATTTGTCATCTCTTCAAAGAGGTCTCCTCTAAAATCCAATTAAAGGATGTCCCTCCTAGGGGCTCCATTCAACCTCTGTGGTCTAGAGCACCCCAAAATCAAGAAAAACACCTGACAATTCTGTTTATGAAGCTGTGAGATTCAGCCTATTTAGAGCCTAACAAGGTAGTAGCCATTTGAGCAGGCAAGACATGTCAACTGAAAAAGAGACATTATATTGTATTTCATCCTTAAACACAAATACTTACTTATTGGGAGCCTCCATCCTCGTTTCCTTTCTCATATCTCTTTTCACTTGGGTCTAATTTTTTTCAGAGAAAGCATTAAAAAGCAACCTCATAGTGACATGCCATCAAAAAAATGTTGAGACACTTGTGCGGTATCTGACAGATGTTGAGTCTTGCGGTGTTTTCCTCCAAAGTTTAAAATACCACAAGCAAGTTTGTGATTTTGCCCCAAGAATGCCAAAGCTCAAAGTGTGAGCTCTGCAGTTTATCATCACTATATTACTCTATTTAACTTCACTTTTCACAGCCACAATCATCTTGTATATTTATTTGTGTGTGTGTGCTAGCTGTCTACACTTAGGTATAAGTTCTGCACTATGTTCACATACGTGTAAGTATTTTTATTGTCTACATGTTATGTATAATTTCCTTAAGGTGTCCATTGTTCACACTTAACTCCAGTTTCTAGCGTAGTGCCTGACTCACAGTATATGTTCAAAAGGGCTCGAAGAGGCATGTAAATGATTCAGTCCTTCCCTGTAAGTTAGTAACAGTCAGCTCTAAAGCACGACTTTCTTGGCTCATAGCTAAGCCTCTAACTAATCCATCAATCAGATGCTTGCTTCTATTTCTGTGCTAAGAACACAAACTATGTTTTTGAGGTAACTGTGGTCCTAGCTAGTAGCAAGAAAATAGACTCTATGACCTCCTGAAATATTTTTCAACATAAATAGTCCAGTTCTAACATTCCAGACCAATATATATTTTGCGAGTCAAAAAACTTGGATCCAAAAATGTTAAAATAATTTGCCTAATATTACACAAATACTTTTGGGGAAGAGTATGAGCTCAAGATTTCTGATTTTTTTCTTAAATAGGGGAATTACAAGAAAAAGTAAAGAACTTCCTTGCAAGTTCCTTCCTTCTTTGTGCATTTTCTAAAATCAATCCTGAAATTATCTTAAAGCCACATTAATAAATGAAAAGGAAAAGAGAAAAACATGCATGTGTTTTTTATTTGCATAGATTATCTCCATAAGTAGATAACATGAATAACAATATAACAGGAACCATATAAAGTTGGGTTGCCAACTGGATGGAGAATAGAAATAAGAGGAAAATTACTTTGCATTCATTTTGTGACTTTATTTTTGCATCTTCCTTACTTTTTACCTTGTACACATATTAACTGCATAAAATTAAAAACTAAAAAAGATTCACAAGGGTTGCAGAGAACAGAAGGTAAACGAAGTCAGTGATGATTTATGAGAAAATTTTGAAGTTGAGTTGTGTTAGTGCTACTGATGTTACCATATTGTAACATTAGGAAATGGCACCATTGAGAAACTGGCAGTGGAGTGTAAAAATGAACACTTTTTTGTTTGTTTTGAGCTTTACCTCTAATTTTTGTTATTTTATGCCATTTCTTACTGTTTAGAATATTTTCCCTTTTAACTGCTCTACCTAAAATCAACTTGATCAATGAAGTTGGCACATGTGTTGTACCACATATATTGATCTAAACTGTCTCCTACATATTCATAGATGGATGAATGGACAAAGAAAGTGTGGGTATATATACAATGAAATGTATTATTCAGCCATAAAAAAGAAGGAAATATTCAGGATATCTTCTAACATTCATAGATTTACTGTAGTTATGTATACAAAGCCTCGTTCCAAAAAATATTTTGGGACAGTTTTGAAGAATACATATGGTACAACATATGTCAGAGAAGGCTGGCAAAGTAAATCCATGAATGTTAGAAGATATTTTGAAGGTTTTCTTTTTTATGGCTGAATAAGATTCCATTGTCTGTATTATCACATTTTCTTTTCCATTTATCCATGGATGAATATTTAGATTGGCATCAAATCTTGGTCACTGTGAATTGTGCTGCAGTGAACCTGAGAATGCAGGTATCTCCTTGAGATCCTGATTTCAATTATTTTAGCTATGACATGGATGAACATGGAGGATATTACATAAGTGAAAAATGTCAGTCATAGGAGGGCAGATACTGCATGATTCATTCATATGAGGTATAAAATATAGTCAAACTCATAGAAACAGTGAGTAGGATGGTATTTGCCAGAGGCTGGAGGAGGGGACAAGAGAAAAACTCTTCAATAGATGTAAAATTTCAGTTACATAAAATATAAGTTCTAGAGGTCTGCTGTACAGCATTGTGCCTATAATTAACAATACAGTATTGTGCACTGAAAGTGTGTTAAGAGGGTAGATCTCAAGTGAATTATTACCCCAACAAAAAATAAAATACAAAATAAAATAGAGTATATTCTAAGTGAATCAGTTTGACAGAGACTAAACACACAAAGATAGACCCAGATAAGATATTCATCTTATCTTTTCTTTCTAATAAATACATACTTTAAAAAACATTGTAATACTTCAAACCTGGAATGTTCAGGCTAAACTAAAATTTATGGAGCACATAAATTGTATACCTACCAGTTTTCTTCACCAATAATTCACACACTAAATAGAATTCAATTGCTTTGTTGAGCTATCAGTTTAAAATGACAATGTCATATTGAGTGTACAAATAATTAAAATATTTGTAACTATTTTTGAGACTAGGAGGCACTATGTCAGCGTCAGATGTTTATATAAAGAGTTGTTATATCAACAGCACCTATGAAAAAATTACCTATGAATGATTTCTTACATAATGTGAAAAGACTACGTTAAGTTCTTATGATATTTGTGGTCAAAACATATATCCACTCAAGTGGACAGCAAGTTAAAGTTTTTTGCTGATTTAGTGTCTTGAGCTCAGTATACTATTTTATGCAGACTGTACTACTTGTCTTTACCTTCTAGGTAACTGTTCTTTTAAGATGCAGTTAGACAGGGGCTTTTGAGAATTTGAATACTTGGCCTTAGCTCTCCTGAAAACAAATAGAAATATTTCATAAACAAATATAAAAATACCTTATAATGTGACTATGAGAGCTAAAAAGCCATTATCATGGTAAGTTAAGTCTGTAAGACTATAATTTACTCATCTGCTCCAAGAACTAATATTAAGTGACATAATGATGGGAGTGTCAAATGCTGATGGTCTTTTTCTGCATTACTTTATGATTATTACCAAACAATTAAGATTTACTGAAGAATTATTAAATAAATCAATATTACTCTCTATAGCATACAGGATAGAACTGCAGAAGATTAAATATAAGAAAACAATCTTAGACCCAGCAATTTCTATTTCTGAAGAGGCAGATACAAAAATTTATACAAGTAAATAAGAAAGAAAATGATAAGTGTGATCTGAATGTTTCAAATTGTGTTGGAATTGAAAGAAAAGAGTTAACTTGGTTGTATCAAGCACATGTTTTTCTAAAGTCCCTTTTCTCATTCTTTCTTTCAAAAACCTAATGAGAAATATCATTGTTTTGGTTTCAGAGACTGAAAGAACTCAAGGAAGTTAAACAAAATCACAACACTATTAAGGATATAAGCTGAAAACAAAATAATTGAGGGTATAAAAATATGAAAATGAAGAGTACCCAGGAAGACTCCATATGTTTTCAGGATAGAATAAAAATACATGAAAGTGTCAAAAGTTTATGCCTGCTAGGAATGCACAACAAGAACTGAAAAGATAGAAGACATTTTATAAAAGAAAAATTACAAATCCTTTAGGAGTCTTTAGAATCAAGTAGGTTCTAAGATTTGGGGAGGAGAAAGAAGTTTGTTTCTGTTATAACTGTACAAAAAAGAGTTTAGAGGGCATTATAAAAAGAAGTGAAATATGGAATTAAACCATAGGGAATACCAACAACATTGCTCAGTCACTGAGGAGATTTCCCATGGACTTTTTTGTATTTGTCCAGCTCATATCTGGGGAATGATCCATTGCTTTTAACCTTGTCAATGACACAACCAGATTTTCTGAAAGACAAAGAAAATAAGGCTATTCCAAATCATGTTGAACTGTCTGTTGACTATGTAAAGAACAAAATTGAAGGGATTCATAAAACCAACATTTATAGAAAATAACTGTGAGAAAAAAAACATTGTTAATAAATAATAAAATAGCATCTTAGCCACCAAGAGTCTGTGATGAACTAAAGAAAAATTTACAGAATAATCTATAATACAAATATTCACTTTGAAATACTACCCCTCATACTGAATTATAGATCTGGAAAATATAATCAGTAAATCTATCTAAAACATGGTTGGCTGTTGGCATCCATTAAATGGTTGTCATTGAAGTAAGCTTAATGATACTTTCCTGCTTGAGAGCCATCAATTCAGAAAAATAATTCTGCTCTAATGGGCAATAGCTCCATTAGCCAAAATGTTAAAAACTTAAACAGCAAACAATTGGTGTCAAAATTATGCTGAGTGAAGTGTTTTGAGATGGCAATCAAGGAACAGTTTAACCTTTTCAAGTGAGGAAATACAATTTTTTTTAATGGTTGCGACTGCTGGCAAAATGATTGCCAAAAAATAAACTAAATGTATAAGTGTTAATGTCCTCATTTATCAAACTTGTATTTGCACAGGATATACAAATAAATTTAAAATATTTCATTTTAATAAAAAGAAGTGGTCAATGGGTGTCTGAGCAGCGCTGCAGAGTTCCGATCCAGGTCCTCCTCAAGATGATCACCCACGTGCAGCTAGCCATCTGCACCAACATGCTGGACATGTGGGTCTTCCCGCTCGTCATCCTCTACTACTATGTGGCCATCAACGACCCCAAGAAACAGGAGTGAAAGCGGTGCACCCCCCAGGGCTCCAGACATAGTCTGAGGCAAGATGGAGGGTGTGAGGGAACTTCACACTTCACCTCATCCCTCCTGTCCATCACAATATACTAAGTAACTACACCTGGATTTTTCCAAACGACTTTTATTTCCTCAAAGCCTTCCCTAACCCTATGGGACAAAAAGCTGCCACTGAATAGGACCCAGTAGAGGGACTCCTTTCTTTTTATTCCCTCTCCCAGTATAAAAATATAGATATAAAAATATGTATTATATATTTTTTTAAAATATTATATATGTATATGTATATATAAAATCCCTACCCTCAAGGAGCACATTGTCTAGTGGAAATAAATAAATTTTAAAAATACACACACACACACACACACACACTCACACGTAGATGTGCAATTATAAAATGAAATTGTGACATAGCTTCAATGTAGATAAAACTTGAGGACATTATGATAAGTGAAATAAATAAACTGGACACAAAAAGATAAATACTGTATAATTCTCCTTATATAAGGTATATCTAGAGTAGTCAAATTCATATAGTGAGAAAGCAGAATGACATTTGAAGAAATAATTCATATAGAGAGAAAACAGAATGATGTTTGAAGAATATGAACTTTTAAGCTTTATGAAAAGTATTAATCTACACATCCAAGAGTCACAAAAACTCTAAATGGAATAAAATTCAAAGGGTAAACAGCTATTCACATAACTGTTAAACTGTAGAAAGATAAAGACAAAGAATTTTGAAAAGATGCAAGGAAAATTACTCTGTATATACAAGAGATCCCCAAATAGATTAACAACTGATTTCTTAGCAGAAGTCCAAGAGCAAGGACTCCTAACTCTCAGGCCATGGACTGGTACTTTTAGGAATCCAGCTGTACACAGAAGGTAAGTGGCGAGTGAGCAGAGCTCCATTTTCTGTCAGGTCAGTGATGGCATTAGATTCTCATAGGAGCACGAACCCTATTGTGAACTGCACATGTGAGGGATCTGGGTTGCATACACCTTATGAGAATCTAACGCCTGATGATCCACACCTCCCCTCCTACTTCCATCCCACTCCCATCTTTAGAATGACTTGTCTTTCAGGAAACTGGACCTTGATGTCAAAAGGTTGGGGACTGCTTCCCTAAAGGACAGAGACACTGGGCAAGACATACTCAAAGTGCACAAATAAAAACACTGTCAATCCAGAATTTTACATCCAGCAGAATTAATCTTTAAAAATGAAATCAAGATTAAGATATTCCCAGATAAACAACAGGTGAAAGGATGTGTTGTTTGCCAAGCTTTCCTAAGAGAAATACTTTTAAAAATCCAGTGAAGAAATAAAAAGCACCTGGAAGGTTGTTACATAGGCAGATATAAGAAATGCATAAGTATAAATACATTTTTGTTTCCAATACCCTTTTTTATCTCCTATTATATTTTAAAGACAACTGCACAAAGTAATAATTGCATAGCTATTGGCATATAATTTATGAAGATATAATATGTGTGACAATAACAGCACAAACAAGAGAAGAAGAAAATGGAGCTATATTAAGCAAAATTTTCCTATGTTATTGAAGTTAAGTTTACATTAGTTTAATAGAGATTGCAATAAACTTAAATGCTAGTTATAATCTCAAAAGAAAATCATTGAGAAAATTATTCAAAAAAGATACAGTAAAAGAACAAGGAAATTAAAATGCATTATTAACATTTTTAACACAAAAGAAGACAATAATGGAAAAATGACAGACCAAAAATAACGTAACTCATGTAGAAAACAAATAGCAAAAACAGCCATAAATCCTGTCATATAATTCATTACATTAAATTTAAAAGGATTAAACACTCCAACAAAAGATAGAGATTGGAAATTTGATTTTAAAATGCATGATTTAGCAGGTTCTTTCTATAAGAAACACAATTTAGATCCAAAGGCAGATATAGGTTGAAAAGTAAAAAGTTCCAAAAATGCATACATTAAAACAATAACAAAAACAAAAAAAAGTTTTGTGCTAATATCACACAAAATTGACTTTAAGACAAAATTTTTAATATATACAAAGGCAGAGTTATTATTTGTTGGAATAAAAGGGTCAAAACTTTTTATTTATTTATCAAAAGCAAATAAAAATTATAAATAATATATACAGCTAGCAACTGAACAACAGAGCCCTAAAATACATGAAGTAAAAACTGAAAGAATTGAAGGGAGAAATAAACAATGTAGCAATAACAAATAGAGACTTCAATACTTCATTTTCAATTATGAATAGGACAGCTAGACATAACATCTATGGAAAACACCAACCAACAACAGCAGAATACACATTATTTTCAAACCCACATAAAACATTCACCAATACCAACCACATATTATGTTATAACACAAATCAAAAAATTAAAAAGGAATGAAATCATAGAAAGTGTATTCTTTATAATGGAATAAAATGAGTAATCAATCAAATCAAATCAAATATTTGGAAACTTCTAAAGACATTGAAATTAAACAACATCATTGGTCAAAGGAGAAATCACAAAGATAATTAGAAAAATGTTTTCCAGTGAGTGAAAATGACAACACAACATACCAATATTTATTGGATTGCCTATATTAAAACATAGAGTTTTCAAATTCATAATCTTATCTTGCAACTTAAAGAAAAGAAAAAACTACACTCAAAATAAGTGGAATTTTTAAAAAATAAAGATTAGAGTGGAAATAAATACAAAAGAAAATAGACAATAGACAAAGTAGAAGTCAACACAATTGACATGCTTTTAGCTTCATTGACAAAGAAAAAATAGAGAAGACTCAAAACACTAAATTCAAGGATTAAAGATGCAACTTAACTATCAATTACAGAGAAAAAAGTACTATAAGGTAGTAGTATAAGCAAATTTATTACAACAAATTAGATGACGTGGATCAAATTGACAAATTTTCAGAAAGACATGGGCCATCCAAAATGACTCAAGAAGAAACAGACAATCTGAATATGGGTGTAACATGTGAAAACATTGAGTTGTTAATCAAATAATTTTCCACAAAGAAAAGTTCAAAACAAAAGAACTTCACTGGTGAATTTTGCCAAGTATTGACACCAATTTTTCACAAATATTCCACACACATAAAAAAAATTGAAGAGGAAAACTTTCTAATTTATTTTATGAGGCCAAGATTATACTGACATCAAGAGCAAACAAAAGTATCATAAGAAAAGAAAAGACAAATATCTCTTATGAATATAAATGCAAAAGACCTTAAGAATATACTAGCTGTTAGGGGCTGAGTTGTGTATCCCTCAAATTCATATGTTGAAACCTTAACTCCATTACTTCAGAATGTCACTGTATTTAAAAATAGAACCTTCATAGGTCATAAGTTTGGGACCCTAATCCATTATGACTGGTAGTCCTTACAAGAGGAGATTAAGACACAGACAAACAACAGGAGAGACATGTGAAAAGAAGGGAGATGGTGGCCATCTATAAAAGAAGGGAGATCATGACCATCTATAAGCCAATAAGAGAGGCATCAGAAGAAATCGAGACTGCCAACACCTTGATCTCTAACTTTGTCTCCACTAGTATGAGAAAATAAATTTCTGAAGTCTGTGGTACTTTCTTATGGCAACCCTAGGAAACACAATTCAGCAACAAATTTTTTTTTAAAAAAAAAAGACTGTACATGATGACCAAGTGGGATTTATCCTTAAAATGCAAGGCTCATTCAATTTGTAAAAACAAATCAATGTTATGTAACATATTAATAAATATGTTTTATTCAGGATAAATAAAACCACTTGATAATGTCAGTTAAATCTAACACTGTTTCATGAATAAAAAGCACACAACAAAGTAAAATGAGAAACTTCCTCCACAAGACCTACAGTTAATATCATACTTAAGGATAAAAGCACAACATTTTCCTCCTAAGATCAGAAATTTCCCCTTTTATCACTTTCATTCGGCATTGGAGTGAAGGTTCTAGCAAGCAAAATTAGTCAAGAAAAAGAAATAAAATGCATCCAGATTGGAAATAAAGAAATAAAACTACCTCTATTTGCAGATAACATTTTACATATTAAAAACCCTAAGGAATTCACAAAAGGACTCTTAGAGATAATAAAGAAGTTTAGCAAATTGCAAAATACAACATCAATATACAAAATCAATTCGTTTCTATGGACTAGCAATGGGCAATCTGAAAATGAAATTAGAAAAATAATTTTATTTACAATAATATCAAAAAGATTTAAACACTTAGCACAAGTACTATCACACAAGAAATGCAAGACGCACACTGAAAACTACAAAACATTGAACAAAACTGAAGATGACTGAAATAAATGGAAAGGCATCCAGCAGTCATGAATTGAAAGACTTAGTAATATTATTATTAAAATACTGATCTACAGATTCAACACAACCTCTACCAATATCCCAGCTGCTTTTTTTTTTTTTTTGCTGAAATTTACAAGTCGACCCAAAATCCATATGGAAATGCAAGGAACCCACAATAATTTTGAAACAATCTTGCATAATAATTAAAAAGAGTAGTCACACTTCTTGATTTCAAGACTTACTACAAAACTCTAGTAATCAAAATACTGTGGTGCTGATATAAGAATAGACATATAAGTTAATGGCATAGAACTGAGCACCCAGGAATAAACCCTTACATTGATGGTTGATTCATTTTCAAAAAACAAAGGCCATGACAATAGATTGGGGAAAATAATTATTTTTCAACAAATATTTCAGAGATAATAGAATATACACATACCAAAGAATAATATTGGACTCTTACCTCATGCTATATATTAAAATTAACTTCAAATGGATTAAAGATCAAATTTAAGAACTAAATATGTAAAATTCTTAAAAGAAAACGTAGCCATAAATCTTTCTAACCTTGGGTTAGGTAATGGTTTCTTACTTAGGTAAGACACCAAAAGCACAAGTCACAAAACAAAAAATAATAATGGAAATCAAATTGACAAATTTGAAAAATGGGAAAAATATTTACAAATCATGTTTCTTACAAAGGACTACTATCCAGAATATATATAAACATATTCTGAATAGTATATACGTACTCATTTAAAATATCATCATTAAAAATATAGAATGATTTAAGTAGACAATTCTCAAAAGAAGATATACTGATGATCAATAAACACATGAAAATATCTTCCTTATTCATCATTAAAGAAATGTGAATTAAAACCACAATGATATACCACTACATGTCCAATGAGATAACTAAAATTTAAAAAATAAATACTAACAAGAGTTATGAGGATGTAGAGAAATTGGAACCATCCTGCATGGGTAGGTACCTGGCATGTGCAATAGCGCAATCCTTTTGAAAAGTAGTTTGGCAATTACTCAAAAATTATAAATACATTGAATGTTTCCAAAACAAAGAAATGATAAGTATTTGAGTTGATAGATATGCTAATTAACCTGATCTGGTCATTATACATTATATATATTATTGAAACATAACTATGTACTCATGAATAGGTACAATTACTATTTGTAAAGATAAAAAAATAAAATTAAAAATATTATACACAGGGTCCATATCTAGCAATTTGATTCCTAAGTATAGAATCAAAATAAACAAAAATATGTCTATACATAAACTTGTACACGAATGCTTATGCATAATACCCAAAAAGTAGAAACAACCCAAAAGTTCATCCATTGATAAACAGATAAACAAAAATGTTTATCCACACAATGGAACATTACTCAACCATAAAAAAAGATTGCCTCATAGATGAACCTTGAAAACATTATGCTAAGTGAAATAGTCAGACCCAAAAAGCCATATATTTTATTTATTTGAAATGTCTAGGATAAATGAATATATAGGTTAGAGCCAGACCCCATCTCTAAATAAAAATTTTTAAAAAGATTAGTAATTACCAGTGGCAAGAAGGGGAGAGCAATAGAGGGAGAGTGATATGTAGTATAATTGGTAATGGGTACAAGGATTTCTTCTGAGGTGATTAAAATGTTCTGAAGTTAGGTAGTAGTCATTATTGCACAACTTTGTGACTATACTAAAACCCTCTGTATTGCAAACATATACCAAAACATCACACTGTACCCACAAATGAATACAATTATTTGTCATTTAAAAGTAAAATTTTAAAGATAAAATTGGTTTAAAATATATTTTAAAAACCACTATATCACACACTTTAAATGGGTGAATTTTACAGTATGTGAATTTTCTCTCAATAAAAATAAAAGCTTAAGCTGATGTTACTAAATATGCCAGTTATAACTTCACAATTGTTTTAGAATTTAAAGAAAAGAAACACACAGAGAGGAGAAGATAAAGAATGCTGGATAAAAGAGGCTGAGAAAACAGAAACAGGAGCAAGGTGTTGCAAATAAAGAAAAACAGTTAAAATTTAAGATCAACACCTTTGTTGTAACAAATATCAGGAAACTTTCTGTAAAAATGGAAATGTTCCCTAACGTAGTCTGGGATGATTTCATGAGTGTACACATTTATTTAAATGTCATTGAACTGTGCTCTTAATATTTATAAATTTTACTGTATAATGTATACATTTTTTAAATTATACCTCAAAACAAGGATACACTTTACATCAAGACTTAATACATATAGGCATATGTACACACACACACATGCACATGAATAAAAGCACATATATACTATATATGTGTATGTATATATGTATCCCTATAAATATACATATATTCCATACATCACTATAAAATTTAATTTTACTGTCTCACCTAAACAAAATTTTAAATTTCACTTTTAGTATATTTTCTTAATAATCTTACCTCCCCACCTCTTTTTTTGAATTATCTTGTTTTACAAAAAAAGAGAGAGAGAATTACTCTACCAACAAATTTTTCTGTGTATTTTTTTAAGTGTAGTTGTTTTATTTTGAAGTAATCACCATGTCTTCCCACAGTCTCTCCTTGGGAGTTATAACCATCAATCATTTTTATTGCTTAAGGCAAAGTGATGCTTTTAAGTGCTTTATGCACAAAATAAAGTCTTCTTTATTCTCACCAATGTAGACTCAGGGTTAAAAATAAAGGTGCATTTGGCAGTGCTTCACTGCCAACACTGACCCAGTTCAGGGTAAAGTTCAGCAGGGTAGTTCACACTGTTTTCTGACTCGAAATCCACAGGGAGAGAACACAAGTGGGAGTGTGGATGCCTTTGCTAAAGGCTGAGCTCATAAGATCAGTAGCTCTGTGTCCTCCTTCCCATCTCTAATCCTTCTTTAGACTGCTGGAGCTACCACAAAAAGTCCAGCCTCTGTGTTCTCCAATGGCCCATCCTGTATTTGACCAACACAATCAATAGGCTTCTGCCAGTACCCAAGACTTTCATCCTGTACTGGGAAACTTCTCTTCTGAATTCTGGCGTGCAATTGCATTTATTGCAGCAAAACAACATCTTGTTAAATTTGACTCAATTCTATTCTTCTACATGTGTCTGGGATTCTAAATCAGTCATTATTTCTTTTTCATGGTATCACATATTCAAGGATCTAATGAGTTCAGCATCAACCAAACTGAGGGATCATTGAGAGCAGAAATCATGTCTTGCTTGGTTTTGATGACCAGAGCCAGATATGCAAGGCCTGGGCTGCTACTCTTTTGGTCAGCTGTCATTGCCATATCATTTTTTTGTATGCAAGTTGCATGCACAACTTTTCCTCATTGCTGTTCTCGTTTCAGGAACAAGTATGTATGTCTATTGGTAAAATGAGGCAACATTTATATTTTAAAATAATTAGTAATTGTGAAATACTTAAAATATACAGAAACACAACCAATAATTTTAAAAGTCATGTGTGCTTCCTACTAGTAGTTAACAAAATACTGTCATTTTATTAGAAAGGTTTTTTTTTAACAATATTTTTTGTTATGGTTTTGTGGGGTACAGTTAAGGGTTAGGTATACAAATACGTTTCATTCAGGCACCCTGTTGATAAGAGGTGGTTTCCCGTACCCAGACAGATATCTGCTACCGTTAATGCCATCTCCCTCCCCCCCCATACTCACTACTATCAGTCATTTTCTTATAGTATTACATTGGATGTTAAAGGTTCATTATATGACTGAGAACATGTGATACTCGGATGTTTGTTTCTGCGAGAGGTCATTCAGTATTATAGACTCTAGTACCATCCAGGTTGCTGCGAAATTCATGATTTTGTTCCTTTTTATGGCTGCATAGTATTCCATCGTGTATATGTACCACATTTTTTTAATCCAGTCCTCTTTTGATGGGCAGTATGGTTGCTTCCAGGTTCTTGCTATTGTGAACAATGCTGCGATAAACATACGTGTGCAGGTATCTTTTTGATAGAGTGATTTGAGTTCTTCAGGATATATTCCCAGTAGGGGGATTGTGGGGTCATATGGGAAATTTATATTTAGAGCTTTTAGGAATCACCACACTGCTTTCCACAGAGGTTGCACTAGTTTACACTCCCACCAACAGTGTAGAAGTGTTCCCTTTTCGCCACACCCTCTCCAGCAGCTGTTATTTTTTGAGTTGTTGATAATTGCCATTCTGACTGGAGTTAGGTGGTATCTCAGTGTGTTTTTGATTTGCATCTCCCTGATGATTAGTGAGGTTGAACATTTCTTCATGTGTCTGTTGGCTGCCCGGATGTCTTCCTTTGTGAAGTGTCTGTTCATATCTTTTACCCATTTGATAATGGGGTTGTTTGTTTTTTTCTTTTCGGCACATTTGAGTTCCTTGTAGATCCAAGATGTTAAGCCTTTGTCAGACCTGGTGTTCGCAAATACTTTTTCCCAGTCTGTAGGCTGTCTCCCTGCTCATTTGATGGTTTCTTGGCTTTGCAGAAGCTTGTCAGTTTAGTGAGGTCCCACTTGTCTATCTTCTCTCTTATGACCTGTGAGTTTCGGGTTTTGTTCAGGAATTGGAGGCCAGTTCCGATTTCCATGAGGGTATGTCCTTCATTTTCTAAGGTTCTTATGGTTTGAGGTTTTACATTTAGGTTTCTGATCCATTTGAAGTTAACCTTTGTGCATGGGGATAGATAGGGGTCCTGTTTCAATCTTCTGCATGTGGTCAGCCAGTTTTCCCAGCACCACTTACTCTTCCCAGTGGTAGGTGGTGGAGGCTTTGTCGAAGATGAGTTGGTTGAGAAATTGAGGTTTTGCTTCTGGAATCTCAATTCTATTCCATTGATCTATATGCTTGTTCCTATCCCAATACCAAGCTGTTTTGATGATTGTAGCTTTATAGTAAAGCTTGAAGTCTGGTAATGTGATAACACCTGCTTTGTTTTTTGTTTGTTTGTTTGTTTGTTTGTTTGCTGAGGATTGTTCTGGCTATTCTTGGACGTTTGTGTTTCTATATGAATTCCTGTGTTGTTTTTTCTAGGTCAGAGAAGAATGTTGCTGGTAATTTGATGGATAGTGCATTGAATTTGTAGATTGCCTTAGGTAAGATGGACATCTTCACAATGTTGATTCTTCCAGTCCATGAGCATGGGATGTTTTTCCACTTGCTTGTGTCATCTTTGATTTCTTTGAGCAGTGTTTTGTAGTTTTCATTGTAAAGGTCCTTCATGTCTCTGGTTAGGAAGATGACAAGGTATTTCATTTTTTGTGGCTATTGTGCTTCTTATTTGGGTTTCTGTTTGTTTATTATTGGTGTAAAGAAATGCGATTGTCTTTTGCACATTTATTTTGTATCCTGAGACTTTTCCAAAGGCTTTTATCATGTAATGAGGTATTTGACAGATTCTCTTGGGTTTTCAAGGTTCACAATCATATCATCTGCAAAGAGACATAATTTGACTTCCTCTTTTTCTACTTGGATACCCCTGATTGCCTTCTCTTCTCTGATTACCCAAACCAGGACTTCTAATACTATGTTGAACAGGAGGGGTGAGAGTGGGCATCCTTGTCTTGTTCCAGTTTTCAGGGGAGATGGTTCCAATTTTTGTCCATTTAGGAGTATGCTGGCTGTGGGTTTCTCGTAGATGGCTTTTACTATTTTGAGGTATGTTCCCCGTATGCCTGGATATTCGAGGGTTTTTACCAAGAAGGGGTGCTGGATTTTATCAAAAGCTTTTTCTGCATCTAATAATAAAATCATGTGGTTTTTGTTTTGACATCTGTTGATATATTTAATTACATTTATGGTTTTACGAATGTTGAACCAGCCTTGCATCCCAGGAATGAAGCCTACCTGTCATGGTGGATGATTTTTGGGATGTATCGTTGAATCCACTTTGCTAGGATCTTGTTGAGAATTTTAGCATCTATGTTTATCAAAGATATTGGCCTGTAGTTCTCTTTCTTTGTTGGATGTTTACCTGACTTGGGTATCAATGTGATGTTGGCTTCATAAAATGATTTGGGGAGAGTTCCATCTTTTTCAATCACCTAAAATACCTTTAGTAGGATTGGTATCAGCTCCTCCTTAAATGTCTTGTAGAATTCTGCTGGAAAGCCATCTGGACCAGGGCTTTTTTTTTTTTGTAGGAAGTTTTCTTATTACGTAGTCGATTTCCTTGATTGTTATTGGTCTATTTAGGGTCTCAATTTATTCTTGTTCCAACCTAGGTAGGCTGTGTGATGTCAGAAAGTCCTCCATTTCCTTAAGGTTTTCAAATTTGTTTCCATACAAGTGTACGTAGTAGTCTCTAATGATCTTTTGTATTTCTTCAGGGTCAGATGTGACTTCATCTTTTGTGTTTCTGATTGTGCTTATTTGAGTTTTTTCTCATTTTTTCTTGGTCAGTCTAGGTAGGGGACCATCGATCTTGTTTATCCTTTCGAAGAACCAGCTTTTTGCTTCATTGATTGTTTGTATTATTTTTTTTTTGTCTTTTATGTCCTGGATTTGGGCTTTTATTTTGGTGATCTGGATTCTTCTGCTGAAATTAGGGTTTTTGTGGTCTTGCTTTTCCAGCTTCCTTAGGTTGCTTGTTAGGCTGTTAATTTGTGTTCCTTCCATATTCTTTATGTGTGTTTGTAGGGATATAAATTCCCCTCTTACTACAGCTTTTAAGGCATCCCAGAGATTTTGGCTACAGGTTTCTTCATTTTCATTTGTTTCCAGGTATCTTTTGATCTCTGTTTTGATTTCATCATTGACCCAGGAGTTGTTTAGCATCATGCTGTTTCGTGTCTATGTCTTTGTGGGATTTGGGGGGACCAGGTGGTGTCAATGTTTATTTTTATTCCACTGTGGTCCGAGAAGGTGCATGGTAGAATTTTGGTCCTTTTAAATTTGTTTATGCTTGATTTATGGCCAATTATGTGGTCGATCTTAGAATACGTTCCATGTGGTGATGAGTAGAATGTGTATTCTGTGGTCTTTGGATGGAGTGTTCTGTGGTTATCAATTAAGTCCATTTGGTCCAAAGTCACATTGAGGTTCCGGATCTCCTTGCTGATTTTTTGTCCTGATGATCTGTCTAGGGTTGTGAGTGGGGTATTAAAGTCCCCAGTTATGATGGTGTTAGAGTCAATATCTTTCTTTGTTTTCCTAGAAGTTGCTTTATGAAAATTGATGCACCTATGTTGGGTGCATATATGTTTAGGAGAGATATTTCTTGTTGATGGATTGAGCCTTTTATTATTATGTAGTGGCCTTCTGTATCTTTTTTGATTTTTAATAGCTTGAAGGGTATTTTGTCTGAAATTAAGATTGCAGCTCCTCCTTTCTTTTGTATTCCGTTCACCTGAAAGTTTGTTTCCCATCCTCTTACTTTGAGTCTTGGGTGTCCTTTCTAGTGAGGTGAGTCTCTTGAAGGCAATAGGTTGTTGTCTGATGATATTTTATCCATTTTGCAATTCTATGTCTTTTCAGTGGTGCATTAGTCCATTCACATTTAGGCTAATAATTGAAATGAAAGAGTTTATCCCTGTCATAAGATTCTTACAGAGTTATTGTTCCTGTTTGTTTGTTGTCTTTCTTTGGGTTTTGGAGTTGGTTCATGTGTATTTTTAATCTTTTGCCTGTACTCTTGTGAAGAATGTTGTTCTAGCCGGGCTCGGTGGCTCAGCCTGTAATCCCGCGCCTTTGGGAGGCTGAGGTGAGTGGATTGCCTGAGCCCGCGGGTTCGAGACCCGCCTGGGCAGCGAGACCTCATCTCTACAATAAATCAAAAAATCAGCCAGGCGTGGTAGCACATGCCTTTAATTCCGGCTCCTCGAAAGGCTGAGGAGGAAGGATCGCCAGAGCCCAGCAGGTCGAGGCTGCGGTGCCCGGGAGCGGCCACTGCACTCCAGTCTGGGCAACAGAGTGAGACTCCAACTCAAAAAAAAAAAAAAAAAGAATGTTGTTCTTTTTTCTTTTTCTGTGTTCAGTACTTTCTTAAGTGTTTCCTGTAAAGGTGGTCTGGTGGTAGCGTAGGTTCTTAGGGATTGGATATCTGGAAAAGATTTCAATTCTCCCTCACTAAAGAAGCATAGTTTGGCTAGGTAAGTTATTCTTGGTTAAAATTGTTTATCTTGTATAACTTTAAAGATAGGGCTCCAGGTTCTCCTAGCCTGAAGGGTTTCTGTGGATAAATCTGCTGCTATTCTAATTGGTCTTCCTTGGTAGTTAGCCTGGCCTTTTTCTCTTGCTGCCTTTAGGATTTTTTCTTTTATAGCTACTTTGTTTAGGTGAATTATTATGTGTCTGGGAGTTGGTCTTCTCATTTGTTGTCTTGCAGGGGTTCTCTTAACCTCTTATGTTTGAATTTTTTCATCCTTCATGAGATGAGGGAAGTTTTCTTGAATGATTTCATGAAATGTTTGTTACCAGTGTGGCCTCTGTTACTCTCTCTGCCTCTGGAAGTCCAATTACTCTTAAGTTCGGTCTCTTGAAGTGATCATTCATCTCTTGCAGGTTTTGTTCTGTCTTTTTGAGCTTCTTTTCTATGCTTTTGACAGTTTGGGTTAGTTCTGTGTTTTGGTTTGAGCTCTGAGATTCTTTCTTCTGCTTGGCTAATTCTTTTCATGCTTATTAGTTTGTTATTTATTTCCATCACAGTATTCTTTACTGCTGCTATTTCTGACATCAGCTCCTTCCTATTTTTCTCTTATCTCTCCTCAATTTTTTTAATTCTCTCTATTAATGTCTTGATGTCTGGGTTTGTTACATGTGACCAGTCATTCTGGGGGCTCTTCATTGTTTGTTTTCCAGAATCTGTTTTCTCAGTGTCTGATCTCCCAGGGGTCTGTGTGAGACCTATATTCTTCTTTTGGTTTTTCTTCATTTGTGCGTTTTTTCCCCCCTCCCTACTTTTTCCTTCCCTCCACATCACCGTCTTCTTTAATTTTGTTATTCAGGGGTAGAGGGATTGGTTTTACTTCTGTTTGTTCAATCTCCTATTCTTTATGTATCCCCTCTTACTTTGTTCAATTCTGGAGTTACACTGTAGGTTGGGGGCGGTCCTTTTTGCAGTTTTGAGATTTACTTAAGTGGGAGCTGTGATTCAAAATCTATCTGCTGGTCCCGGTATTCGCTGAGAGGTGTATGGATAATCTGAAAACCACTTCCCACTGCCTTGGAATCTGTCCATGCAGTGGGGCTGTAAGTTTATTCCCTGAAATAAAATGTGGTTAGCAGAGGGAAGAGAATGGAGCAGACAGTGGGTTGAAGAGGGGGGTGGAGAGATAGAAGAGTAAGGGGGGAAACAAATGAGTGTACCAACAAATGGAGAGAGAGATACCTATACTGAAACAGATAAAAACAATAGACCACAGCTACAAGCTAACCAGCTCCCATAAAAAAAAAAATAAAACATACAATGATGCTAACATACAAGCTAACCAACCACCTTATTGGTGTTCTGTTCCTCTATACAAAGATATGGTTTACAGAGCGAAGAAAAGAGAAGAAGAGGAAGAGGAAAAAAGAAAAAAAAAGAAACAATACAGTAGGAATAGAATTAAGTCATTAAACTAACAGAACCAATCAAGCACACTCTGAGACGTTTCATTTAAGTCCAATGTCCTTTCAGGTCTGATTTCTAGTTTTCTTTTCAAACTGGTAAATTAGTTTGCAGTTAGGGTCAGTTGCCCCTGGCCTGCTGTGAAGGACAGTTCAGATCACCCTCCGTTTACCACTCTGGCCTGTGTCTGTTTTTCAAGCTTGTTTCTCCCGTTTTGGTGTTGTCACCTTGAATCACCAGCAGGTGGTGCTATCTCAGCTGCTCACCCCAGAGGGGGTGGGGCCGTACAGGAACGGGGCAGAGGCTGGAGATGGTAACCTGCCTCAGGGCACACGGGGGGAGACCCACAACAGGCAGGACATCACGGTCGCAGGAGAGGTGGCAGCGATCCCAGCAGATCTTGCCTGCAGGGGCTTCAAGGACTGAAGTCATGGATCGCCTCCGGCACGGGTGGTGCAATGTACTATGGCTGCCACGGAGGCCATGGCGGTGGCGCCGGCAGCTGCTGTGTCTGTGCTGCAGTGGCTGCAATGCCCCAGCGGTGGCAACAGCCGAGCTCCATGTGAAGAGCAGGCTGCGATGTTGGGGTCCGCAGCCCCCGGGGAGAGAGCCAGAGACCCACTGCAGCTCTCCTTTGCAGAGGGTTTCATAGACCAGGTTGCCCTGTCGCCATCTTGCTGAAAGTCTCAGAAAGGTTTTAAAGGGCTAAAATTGAACAAATGCCATTGCTCAATTTCTTAGGTTTCCCTGATCTCATTCTCTTTCTTTGTTTTCCAAAAGTAATGAAAGGGAATTGCCTACACTTTGCATTTATAATGTATATGTATTTTTATAGCTTATACCATGTGTATATGTGTAATATATATGTATGTATCTATATTCCTAACAGTAGATAGACTCCTATAGGATATAAACTTTTGCAATGAGCTTATTTTATGTAATTTTATATTGCCCTAGAAATTCCTGTTTTATGCATATAGCTCTGGCTCATTTATGTTCTTTGCTGTGAAGTATTCAATTTTATAAAGATGGCACAATTTTAACTGCCCAATTTTCTCTCCGTGTTTTCTTTTTCTGCTATTTTGTTTCTATATTTGTGTTTTGCTTTTATAAAAATATTGCTATAAACAATCTTTGACCTGCCTCCTTATGAACATGAGAGACTTTTTTAAGAACATTACTTAAGAGTGGAACCACTACATTCTGTGGCATGTACTCACACATCCTATTTAAAGTTAAATATTACACTCATATTATATGTTATTGTTCTTAGTTCTACTCCTCAAATGACCACTTGTTGTACACAGTAACTTCCTGTATTTCTGAGCTTCCTTTCTTCAAGCAGTTTCTTCTATCCCCTCCACAACTTTATCTAAAGGACAGGAAAATGTCTTCCTTTAATTTTACACATTATAAGAAAGATCAGGATGAATTTTCTACCAGGGCTCTACTAAAGGCTTGAAAATAATTCAGAGACAGTACCTTTTAACTGCTAGTGCAAATTCACAGGTCCAGACTCAGACCACTATCCAGAGAATCCTGAAGAGGTGTTCCCATGTCTAATTACCATTCTTCATCATGTGCAGGGACCAGCCTATCCCTTCTAAGATAAGTTTCCTTAAACTGATCCACAATACTCAGTGCAGCTCCAACAGTTGTGAAGCCCAAAAAGAAGAAAGAATATTATGCACTTCCTTTGGTCTAAGGACTGCTTCCAAGTACTGATTCCCTGTTCTGGGAACAACATCATTCTAGGATAATTGAATGTGAAAGAGTAGCACTCACCTTGTCCTCTGATCCCAGCAAGACAAATAATAAAGGAAATCTCTAGTTAGTAAGGTATTAGTCTATTTCTCAGTCTGGATCCATTAGACTGAAATGTACCTTAATATTATTAGTTCATATAAAGTCAAACATAGTCAATCTCAATACAAGCTAGTCTTTCAGAGGCAGAGAGGTCACCATGGTTCTTTTTGTAACGTTGGAAGTCTTCACACTTTGTTCTTCAGTGGATAAATGTAACAAAAATAGAAATACTTATATAAGAACAAGCAATAACATACAAGTATGATAATGTATTCATAACTAAAAACAAAACAATGCTAGCTTTTAGTACCACCTCTCACAGTTTAGCCGGTATCAGACATCCTCCCACCTTAAACAAAAGTGAAACCTAAACAAAGTAGATGAAACAACATTTTTTTAGAAATTGGGCAGCAGTCAAGAAAGGGTTGAAGTCCTTGAAAAAGAGGAGACATGTGAGGCCTTCTCACATTCACTCATACTTTCTCTGGGGGTATGTTTCCTCGGCCATGGCTCAGAGAGGTAGAAATAAGCAGGGAGTGGTATTCTCTCTGGGCAGACAAGATAGCGTTAAGTTTGGGGGCTATGAAAGCAGCAAAGATTTGGAGTAGGATTCCAGGTAAGGGAGACCAGAGAAAACGAATCCCAGAAAGCTGCTAGCATTTTCTCTTGGTCTTTTAACTTTAATACATAAAGTACTAGTGATGATTTAAAAAGACATTAATAGTCTTGCGCTGTAGGGTTTATAATTTATGTAGAAGTGAAATGCATAGCAATAAAAAATTTTAAGACAAGAAAACAAAGTTATGTCTTTTAAGAATTTGCATTTGCTGGGATGTGATGAAAATGTAGTTTTAAGATACATGTATGTTAAACTTGCATCTTGTGTTTTCTTGGTGAACCACTAACTGAATCATATCCCCCCACAAATGTATTTTCAATCATCAATAGATGAGATAAAGTTATATTAAATAATTGATTAATATAAAAGAAGAGAGGGTGTAGTATAAAGAAACAAAGAATGAGACAAATAAAAAATAAATAGCAAAATGGTAGACTTAAATCCAACCATAGTAGTTATTACACTAAATGTAAATAGACTAAGCACAAAATTGAGAGAGAGAAGGTTGAAATTTACACAAACGTAAGATGCCACTATGTATTTACAGAAGACACATTTCAAATACAAGGACATTGAGTAAATGAAAGTTTTGAAATAGAGAAAAAGAATTACGAGATATAAAAATGAATCAAGATAGGTTATTGCAATAATAGTAATTCAGGCACAGTAGACATGAAAACAAAAACATAAAATGAGATAAAGAGAAACACCTACAACATAAGAGTCAATGCATTAAGAAGCAATAACAATTCTAATAGTGAATGCCTTTAATAACATAATTTCAAAAGAGACAAAGAAAAATTACCAAAATTGTTGAGATATAGGAAAATTCATAATCACAACTGGAGATTTTAGATTCTAACATATTTTCTCAGTAGTTATAGAACAAGTATATTAAAAGACAATCAGTAATGAAATAAAAAATATGAACGCTATTGATCGACTTGGCCTAGCTGACAGCTATAGAATTCTCTGCCTATATATTGTTCATGAAACTTTCACCAGAATAGACCATGTGTTGAGTCACAAAGCAAATGAATAAATTACAAAGGATTGCAATCACACAGATGTGTACTCTTATCACAATAGAATTGAGTTAGAAAGCAATGGCAAAAAAGATAACAAAAAATCCCCAAATATATGGAAGTTAAGCAGCACACTTTGGAATAACTGTATGGAAAACAACTTTTAAATACATGTGTGGAAAAATTTGCACGTAAAACTGCAATAGCTATGAAAATGCAACATGAAATTTGTGTAATGCAGATAAGGCATAAATGGATCAAAGACCTAAATGTAAAACCTCAAACTATAGTAACCTTAGAAAATGCAGGAGACATGCTTATGGAAATTGGAACTAGTAACCAATTCTTGATCAAAACCCCAAGTGCCCATGCCATAAAAGATAGATAGGCAAGTGGGGTCTCATCAAACTGACAAACTTCTGCAAAGTCAAAGAAACCATCAAAAGAGCAGGGAGACAGCTCAGAAACTGGATAAAAATATTTGCCAACTGTATGTCTGATAAAGGCCTAACATCTAGGATCTACAAGAAACTCAAGTGTACCGAAAAGAGGAAAAAAAAGCAGTTCCATTACAAAGTGGGCAAAAGATATGAATAGGCATTTCTCAAAAGAAGAATACGAGCAGCCAACAAATACATGAAAAAATGCTCAGCCTCACTAGTCATCAAAGAAATGCAAATTCAAACTACACTGAGATACCACCTAACTCAGTCAGGATGGCCATCATCAATAACTCAAAAAATAACAGATGCAAGAGAGGATGTGGTGAAAAGGGAACACTCCTACACTGTTGGTGGGAGTGTAAACTAGTATAGCCTCTGTGGAAAACAGTGTGGTGATTCCTAAAAGATCTAAAAATCGACCTTCCCTATGATCCCATAATCCCCCTGTTGGGAATATATCCAGAAGAACTCAAATCACTCTATAAAAAAGATACCTGCACAAGTATGTTTATCACAGCATTGTTCACAATAGCAAGAATGTGGAACCAACCATACTGCCCATCAAAAGAGGATTGGATTTAAAAAAGGTGATACATATGCAAAATGAACTATTACGTAGGCAGCCATAAAGAACAAAATCGTGAACTTCATAGCAACCTGAATGGACTTAGAGTCTATAATACTGAGTGATCTTTCACAGAACAAAGAATTGAGTATCCCATGTTCTCACTCATAAGCGGACCTTGAACTATTGTAATACTACAAGAAAAGGATTGGCAGTAGCGGGAAACTGCCGGGGTGCACAGGGAGCAGGAAGATGGTATTGGCATTAGTGGAATCTGCCTGGGGAAGGGGGGGCACACCTCGTCAACAAGGGTACCTGCATAATGCATATTTGTATACTTAACACTGAATTGTACCCCACATCTTTAAAATAAAAAAATTAAAAGTTAACCGGGCTCAGTGGCTCAGCCTGCAATCCTGCACTTTGGAAGGCTGAGGTGAGTGGATTGCCTGAGCCCGCGGGTTCGAGGCCTGCCTGGGCAACTTGGCGAGACCTCATCTCTACAATAAATTTAAAAAATTAGCTGGGCGTGGTAGAGCGCGCCTGTAGTTCCAGCTACTTGGAAGGCTGAGGCGGAAGGATCGCCGGAGCCCAGCAGGTCGAGGCTGTGGTGACCGGGAGCGGCCACTGCCCTCCAGTCCGGGCAACAGAATGAGACTCCAACTCAAAAAAAAAAAAAAAAATTAAAAGTTAAAAAAAAAAGCAAGAAACATAAAATACATGATCTAGGTTTCTAACTCAGCAGATAGGAGAATTGGAAGCAATGAAATAATAAGCAAAAATTAAAAGAGAAAATCAACAATGCCAAAGGTTGGTTTTTTGGAAAGATTAATAAAATTAGTAAATCTCTAAAATACTGATCAAGAAAAAAATACAAATTACTAATATCAGGAATGTAAAATAAAACATCACTAAGATCTTACTCATAAGAAATATATAATAAGAGTATATGATGTAGAATGGCATGCCTATCTATACAACTTTTTTTAAAAAAATTTTCAAACACAAGTTCTCACTATGATGCCCAGGGCTGGTCTCAAACTCCTGGACTCAAGTGTTCCTCCCTCCTTGGCCCCCAAAGTGCTGGGATTACAGGTATGGGCCACCACATCCAGCTCCAATATAACCTTTTTAAGAAAGTGCTTAAATTCCTTAAAAAAAAAAAGACAAAAAAAGAAAATTCTGTACATGTTAAGTAAGTTGAATCCACACATTTTAGTCCATTCAAGCTGCTATTTAAGCAATACCATAGACCAGGTGGCTTATAAACAACAGACATTTTTATCTCACAATTCTAGAGACTGAAAAGTCCAAGATTAAGGCACCAGCAGATGTAGTATCTGGTCAGTGCCCCTGGCTGGTTCATAGACACTGTCTTGCTGCAGCCTCCTTACGAGGAAGGAGCAAGGAATTTCTCTGATGCCTCCTTTACAAGGGCACTAATCCCATTAAAAATGTCTTGTTATCAAAATATATCATTAAGATAAATAACAAGACAATGGAGAAAATCTCATAATCTTATATTTGACAGAGAACACATATCCAGAACATATAAATATCACCTACCAATTTACACAAAGAAGAAAATTCAACTTTTTAAAATTGCCAAACCTTCGACAGGTGCTTCATAAAATTGTATATGTATATAACCGACTCACATAAAAAGGTGCTTGGCAGGTAAATGCAAGTTAAAAACAGAGTGAGATGCTAAGGCAAATGCACCAGATTGACTAAAACAACCAAAAGTATCAAGTGTTGGCAAGTTTATTGAGCCACCAGAACTCTCTACATTGCTGGCAGGAGAGTACATTGATTCAACCACTTTGGAAAACTATTTGGCAGAAGCTACTAAGGCTAACCATATGTCCACCTAATGACCCAACAACTCTCCACTTTTAGGGAGATGGGCCAGAAAAACAAGTGTGGATGAACACTGAAAGATGTTTGCAAGAATGTTCATAGTGGCTTTATTCAGGGCACAAAAGAATGTCTTCTAAAAATTGTATTTATATGAAGGTTGGAGCAAGCAAAACTATTCTGCAGTGATAGAAATAAGAAAAATGATAAACACTCAGAGTAATGGAAATATTTCTTATCTGGGTGGTGTGTGTGTGTGTGTGTGTGTGTGTGTGTGTGTGTGTGTGTGTGTAAATTCATAGAGTAATACACTTAATATTTGTATGTGCTTTGTATTTAAATCACATTTTAATGTTAGATTTAGAAACAAATTGTCTCCACCATTGTAAATCTTCAGGTCTTTTGCCTGATTCTACATACAAATCCTGCCCTAATTAAAGGCTCCTATGAATTACTGAGGTATTTCTTCTATTTTCTTTATTTTAGGGGTGTTTGCTCTTTGCTTAGTAACCTGGTCAATGTTCTCCATACCATCCGGTTTTACCTTTTTGGTCATTTTTTTTAAACCCACTATTCTCAGCTTTAAAACGCTTAGATTAGATATACAACTCTCCTCATAGACATATTATTTATAGTTCTTGTAAGCCTGAAACCAGCATTTCAAAATCCTAAACCATGCTTCACCAAACAAAATCTCAAATCCCATTGCTTCTTGGAGTTTAAACTACTCTTAGAGTTTGAAATACTAGAATTTGTACTTCTAGGTACTAGACATAGACCTTCAAATCCAAAAACATAAAAAATAGGGATGCTACCCAAATTATGTGAATACGAAAGGACTGAGGTATTAACAAATTAATTAACCTCCTCTATGTAAATACATTCTTTTAAGTAGACATTGGGGTTTGATTTTCCAGAGAACAAGTGCAAGTAAAATAGTAGAATATTTCACTAATATCCGTATTACACTTCTCCCAAGCACACCATTGTAAGGTGCCAAAAAATAGAAAAATTTTATGATGATTCCCTGAAATTCTTGCCTTTCAAGGTTTCAGAAGTGTACATGTAAACTAAAATAACCTACAGAAAGATTTCTCAGTTTGACTGGAAAAAAAGAAAACAACAACAAAAGATTCTTCCCAAGTCCTTTGAAATTGTGGCTTAAAGCCAACACCTCAAACTGAGCCTAATGTTACAAAAATCTATAAGCCATTAACTCCAGCTGTATTAAATATATAAAAATCAATTCTAATGCCCTGTTCTTCTTCCAAAGTCCCAACTCTCAATTGGAAATATACAAGAAAATGCTGCCTGCTCCCCAGCGTCCTTCAGCTTTTTGTCTGATTTATCCTGAAAGCATCAGTTGTGCCCACCGTATCTGGGAAATAGAAAAATTAGGAAGCAGTCCACACGTCTGATGGTCCTTGACACCCTCACTGATCAACTCTTCATTCAGAAACCAAGCTCAACTCTTGATGGCCACACCAGGTCTCCACAGCCCTGGACGCACCACCCTGTGGGTGTCACCTGCTGTTTCTTTCCACTGGCTCATTAACAGGCTCTGATACATTATCTAGTTCTTATGTTCCTCCTTATCATCTGTAAATCACAGGATGTGTCTCTTCCTCGAAAGCTCCTGATTAATCAACGTTAAGAACCGCATAGTTGAAGGCAACTTTCTTCTCTCCTTTTATGATATGTATATTCTCATAGGTGGCAGATTTTTTTATTTCAGCATTAATGTCCTACCACATCCTCAAATACTTTGTCGCTAGTTCTTCATTCTGTTTCTAGTTCTCATTCTATTTATAAAACCTGGGAAAATAGAATCCTCGACTTCTTTCTCAGTCTACTTTTCTGTTACAAACATTAAAAATTTTTAATTTCTAAACAAATGCCAATTAAACTGCATTGCATAATGTTTGATATATACAGCATTTATCATCACTCAGTTATGGGTATTTTCTAATTACATAAATGGTATCTTTTTTACATAAGTGAATGAGAATTGTGATGGTTATCCTTTTGTGTGAGTCCAAAACTTTGGGGGTTTTGAGGGCTATTTGTTGGTAAATTGCTTCTGTAATCCATTTTTGTTCCAGAACGTGGTCTTTTAATATTGACTCTTGGAGTTTATTGGGTCTTCATTTTGGTTTAATAGATAATTGATCTTTGTAAATGTCCTTTATGTTGTGAAATTGTTCATACAGTAATTGTTGCTGCAAGATTTGTGGTTTTCGAGAAGTAATACAGCAAGATAATTAAGATACAGCCTCTCAATTCTAACTCTCAAATTGATCAGCTCTGTGATTTTGGATGAGTTACTTTAACTTCTCTGTGCCTCAGCTAGTATATCTATTAAATGCCCAGTGTATATTAGACACTATGTAACTATTAACTCTTATAATAAAATCCATAGAATCTAGTTTATTGAATCATTTAAATATCCTTTATCCTTATTAAGATTTTCAATGTTTGATTCACCAAGTACAGAGAAAGCCATTTTGAAATCACTCTTTGTGATGTTGTATTAGTCTTATTTCTCCTTACAGCAAAAATTTAAATAATTGTGGTTTGTTTGGGAGACGACCTCAAGAAGCATTATAAAGTAGGGAAGTAGTTTAGTGAAGGGAGAATATCCAATAAATGTGCAGTCCCCACATTTGAAATTGTGGCTTAAAGCCAACACCTCAAACTGAGCCTAGTGTTGTAAAAATCTGGGGACTGAAAAAAAACCCCAAAAGTTATCCATAGTCTAATCTGTGGAACCTGTGAATATTACTTTGCATGGAAAGAAAAAATAAAGAGCTCTGCAGATGTGAATATTAAGTATTTTGAAAGGAGGAGATTATCTTGGGTTATTTAGATGGGCCCACTGTATTCTTATGAGGGAGATAAAGGGTGGTTTGGTACAGACAGAAGAGGAAAAGGCAGCGTAATGATGAGGACAGGGACAGGAGTGATACAATCACTGCTAGGGATGGCTAGCAGCTACCCAAAGCTGGAAGAGGAAGGACTAAGCCTGCAGGCAGCACCTTAATTTATGCCCAGTGAAATTGATTTCTGACTTCCAACTTCCAAAGCTGTAAGAGAATAAATTTCAGCTGTTTTATGCTACTAAGTCGATGGTAAGTGGATAGTTACAGCAACCACTAAAAACTAATACAGGCCTCACATGGAACAGGATTCAAAACTGACCCACTGAGAGACAAAATAAACCTAAAGTATTCACCCACCAACTCTCCTCCTCCCTTGTTAAGGAGAGTTCCCAGGGCAGGAACAGCTCTCACGCGGTGGTGTCTCTCCTGTGGCTGAGAACACCCTCAAGGGTAGAGAAGGCCTTCCAGCAGAGATACCAGAAGATATTGGCTCTGTCAGGGTAAGTCACAGGAACCTGGGAAGGATACCAATAGTATCTATTACAGATGAAATATTGTCAAACTCTCCCAATTGTCATTACATATTTTAAGGTGATGTTAGCTGCATACAGATAATTTGGTTAGTTAATCTTCTTGAGAGTCTATTTCTTTTGTTATTAGGCGTGTGTCTTTCTTTATCCATAATAATGCTCTTAACCTTAAAATCTACATACTTCTTTTTTTTATGCTACTTGATATACCAGCCATCATGGAGGAGTATTCATCTGAAATACCTATTTTTCATTCCTTTATAATCAAATTTTCTGTCACCGCACTTAACATGTATTTTTTATAAATAGCATATATCTAAATTTTCTTTTTTCACCTAATCTTAGCATCTCTTCCCTTTGTCATGTACATTAATTTGCTTCCATTAACTATGATTACAGTTATTACTATTTAATTATTATTTTCTATATCTTACCATGGCTTTGCTTAATTCTCTATCCTTTCTTTTTTTCTCTTGTCCATTGGCTTTATCTAGATTTCCTCTTTACTGAAATAAAAACTCTATAATTTAATTCAGTTGTTTTAATGGTTACTCCTAAATTTTTAATTTAAGTAAATATATTACATACTCCAAACAATATCTCCATCCTTTTTGTTAAAAAGGAAACAGAATCTTCAAGTTATAATTATCTTTCTGCCGTTTTTTGTGATTTTTGTCTAATATTTTATTTCACCTTATTATTTTTTTAAAATATTTCTATTTTATTTTAGATTCAGGAGTTCAAGTGCTTGTTTGAGGCACTGGTGAGGCTTGGGCTTCATGTGACCCCATTCCCCAGATAGAGAACATTGTACCCAATGTTGTACTCACTACTACTCACCCCTCCTTCTTCCCTCCCCCCCTTTTAGTCTCCCAAATGTCTATCATTCTCTTACCTTTCAACCCTACCACTCAACCTCTTATGAGGGAAGATGGGCTGGAGTTTGAATCAATCAACAATGGTTGACAATTTAACCAGCCGTGTAGACATGAGGAAACCCTCATAGAAACGTCTAAGCAATGGGATTCGGAGATCTTCCGAATTAATACACTCATCCAAGTGTTGGGAGAGCTGTAAGCCTGGAGAGGGCATTGAAACTGCACACCCCACACCCCCATGCCTTCCCTATACATCTCTCCCATTGAGCTATTCCTGCATTGTACCCTTTATAGTAGACTGGTAAACATAAATAAAGCTTTCTTCTGAGTTCTGTGAGCCATCCTAGAAAATGATCAATCCTGGGGGAGGTCACGAGAACACCCCCAAAGTATAGTCAGTAGGTCAGAAGTTCAAATAGCCTGGAACTAGAAATTGGCATCTAATTTAGGGGGCAGTCTTTGGGGACTGAGCCCTTCTACCACTCACACTGTTGCTCACTGAATGAAATAATTTTATTCTGGGTGTATTTTTGCATAAACTATATCTGTTATTGTTGTGCACTGTATGAAATGTATCTCTAACTAGGGACATGTTGTATGAAATGTCTAACTGTTTTATGTTGTCTGCAGGTTTTTTCACAACTGGTTGCACTGAGTCTGGTAGATAGAATTGAATAGTTGGATACCCAACTGTTGTTGGAGAATTAGAGGATTCATGGGTGTGGAGAGAAAACTCCCACTTGGGATCCAGAGCAGGCTCCATAAAGTCACTGAGGGAGATGGGGAGAATAAGATGGGGAGCTCATGCTATGGAGATGAGGGAAGGTGCAGTGGAGTGGACCTACAGGTGGTCTGAGAGAGCAGAAGCAGCTGCTGCGTGAGCCCGACAGCAACCTGCCCTCACAACTGCAAAAACAGCCCCAGCATCTGCCGTAACACCCTTCCAGGAAGAGTGAGAAAATGCAGAATGCTTCTAGAATCTGCCTCACTCCATTTGAATATTCATGGACAGAGACTCAAGGACAAGGTCGTCAAGCAGGACACAAGCAAATGTCTCCTCCTGAGCACTTCCATGCCTGTATCCCAATAGAAGATTTACAGGTTTTCACATGTTTTCACGGAATGAAGTTTGATGAACTTTCTTTGAAATTTCACACAATTGTCCTCTTTCATTTGATGAATAACAAGTTTTTGATATCAAAGAATTGCTTTCATTTCAAATCAAAGTATTTGTATTAGGACCTAAAAACTCCTGAAGCGAAAGTGCTCCAGCAGGGAAGTGAACAGTTTCTTTGTGAGGACTATAGTCCCAGGAGACAAAGGAAAAATAATCACGTTTTAGAAAATTGTCTCAAGGAAGCATGCTAATGTTTATATGCAAAGTCAGATCAGTTGTATATGGATTAAGCCATTCATCAACTGGTAGATGGAACAATTCAAGAGCAGAAAATAAAGTATAATTCTATGCTTTTGAAATAGCTTAACAAAATAATTTAAAAGAGCTTAAAGTACATGGTAGAACTGTTTTAGCATATCTACTCTCAAAGTGTAAAATACTATTTTATAATTAGCAAAGTATTCAATATTTGCCATTTTAACTTTGTCAACTTTTTTTCTAAGTAGAGGACAAATCCTTTTTAAAATTATTATTTATATTAAGAACTGCTCAGTGATAGCTATATTTTTCCACAAGACAAAATAATTATCATTTGCGGACATTTTATGTATGTCAAAGCTGTAGGGTATAAAATTTAAGACTAGCTGGGCATAGTGGCTCACGTCAGGAATCTCAGCGCTTTGGGAGGTGGAGGCGAGAGGATTGCCTGAGCTCAGGGGTTCAAGACTAGCCTGGGCAATTTGGCAAGAACTTATCTCTACAAAATTTAGCCGTGCATGGTGCTGCATGCCTGTGGTTCCAGCTACTTGGAAGACTGAGGTGGGTGAATCACCTGAGTCCAGCAGATCAAAACTGTGGTGGCCATGAGTATGCCACTATACTCCTACTTGGGTATAGAGTGAGACTCTGGTGCAAAAAGAAAGAAAGAAAGAAAGAAAAGAAAATTAAAACTGCTATAAACTGAATGTTCATGTCCCCTCAAAATCTGTATGTTGAGACCTAATCCCCACTGTGATGTATTCAGCATTAGGGCCTTCGAGATGTGATTAGGTCATTTGGGTGGAGCCTTCATGAATGGGATTTGTGTCCTTATAAATGGAAACTCAGAGAGCTCCAATACCCCCTCAATCATGTAAGGACGCAGACAGAAGATGGTCATCTATGAGCCAGGAAGCAGATCCTCATCAGACAAGAAATTCGCTGATGCCTTGATCTTAGGATTCCAGCCTCCAGGGCCATGAGAAATAGATTTCTGTTGTTTATAAGTCACCCAATTTTGTTATTGTAGCCCAAACTGATTAAGACAAACAGTGAAGACAAAATGCCTGGATTTGAATTTAACATTTAAAAAATTTTTCATATTGAACAAATTATTTAAATTCAATCACACTCAGTTTCTTCATTCATAAAGTAGAGCTAATAATTGTACTGAATTCATAAGCTTGCTGTGAGGCTCCAATAAGATAATTGGTGCATAAAGTTTAACACAGTTCCTAGCACAGAATTAACACTAGTAAATGCTTTCCACTTTTATTCAGTATATTTATTTTACATATTTAAGAAAGTAATGGTCTAACAGGAAGCAAGAGTTTCAACAATTCTTCTATAAAGCAGGAAGTGGCAGGAGCTGAAAAAATATCATGGACAATTTGCAGGGGGACTTTGGTGGATGATGAAATGTTTCCATCTGGGTGAGGGAAAAGAAAGAATCCTAGAAAGACAAATGAAGAGGAAGCATTTCAGATGGACTTGGAAGGATGGGTAGTAGGCTCTGAAATGCCAGGAAATTCATTAGCAAAGACTGGGGCATCTGTGTCACCCCTGGCTTGGCAGGAAGCTGGAACTGGCTTGTATGTGATAACAACAGATGAAGCTGGAAAGACTCATCGTAGAGACCAGGTTATAGAGGGGGCTATTTAAATTGATATTACTAGCACTACACACTTGGGAAACCCTGAATAACTTTCATTCCCTTGTCACCATGAATAAATTGCCCATCTATTATTGACTGGAATCATAATAATTATTTATCATTAGTATATTCAGGGCATATAAGTTAACTTTATGACTATCCGTAACAGCCCTGCCAGCAGAATGGACAATCAGCACCATCCACCTCAAAAAAAAAGTCAACTGAGTCCCAAGAAGCCACCCAAGGTTACAATCCCCCCAAGACTGCAACGTGACTACTACTGGTGTCTTGTCAACAATACCAAGCAATGCTACAATCCTGCTTCTCGGAGCTGAGCCTCAGTTTTCCTAACAGAATTACTATGAGTAATCGGACCAAAATTCCCCAAAAGAGGTGGATGAGTGGCTTATACTTGGAGAAAGGTAAGATAAATTGAATAGAATTCACTCACAAGCGCTGGGGAATAGCACATCTGAAGCCATCAGTTCTCTCAAGGTCTATATAGGCAATAATGAGATTTGGAAATAAGAAGCAATGGTTTGACAGGTTTTGTGCAGAGATAACATGAACAAAGTAAAATTTTTAAAGTTCCATAAAGGTTCCATTTTTTTCCTTTCTGCACAGAACCTTAGAATTAGTCTACACTTACTTTGTTCTGATAACACAAAATCTTATTTGTTCCAATACCTAAACATAGAAAGTTTAATTTTAAAAACTATAAATAAACTGTCAAGTTTCAGGCCAGGAACAATGGCTCATGCTTGTAACCCCAGCATTTTGGGAGGTCGAGGCAGGAGAACTGCTTGACCCAGGAGTTCGAGATCAGTCTTGCCTATTTAAAAAAAAAATTGTTTGTAAAGCTGATCATGGACATGTGCACCTGTAGTCCCAGTTACTCAGAAAGCTGAAGCAGGAGGATTGCCTGAGCCCAGGAGGTCGAGGCTGTGGTGAGCCATGATTGTGCCACTCCATTCCAGCCTGGATGACAGACTGAAACCTCAACAGAAAAAGAAAGAAAGAAGGGAGGGAGGGAGAGAGGGAGGGAGGGAGGGAAGGAAGAAAGGAAGGGGGATAAAAAGCTTTTAAGTTTCTCACCTAAATTACAAGTAAAAAGAATATGGCTATATCAAATATCTTCAAACTAAAAGGGATTTGCAAATTACAGTATTTGGGGTAATACTGAACCACCAGCGAATAAGCAGTTATAAAGATAAACTTAAAGCTAAAGTCTACAAAATAGCCCACACTTTAGGCAAATTCAAAAGATCATGTCAAAGCCAGAGCATATGAACCCTAAACCTGGCCCTCATCTAGCTTCTGCTCTTACTCCCAGGTCACATCCAACCCCCATGAAGTTTAAAAAGATAAGTAAAAATATCTGAGGCAGTAGGTACTGCTATGGCTCATATTATTTGGGGTGTAAATAGTCCTTGTGAGTATCAATGAATCTGAGAAGGTGCTACCTACACAGCTTCATTAAGCCACGCATTTCCTCTTGGTTCCTGATGTTGACATCAGTTTTGCCTTGAGCTCAGCACACTCACCAGCCACATTGCCCAGTAAGTGGAAGTGAGCTTTTCAACTTGAGGCGTGTCATCTGTTAAAGGAAAACAGTTTTTCCTGCTAAAAGCTAAATAACTCATTTAGGGAATCTCTGCTTCATTAGCACTGTGATTTAGCCAACTGAGCAGAATGTCTCTGACCATATGTTAACAGGCAAACAAAAAGGAAAGAAATTTCTGGAACTCCTCTGCTCTCGTTTATTGCTTTCAGTCTGGGTTTACTTAAACCACTCAAGAGTTGGGTTTCCATCAATATTTAAATTACTCAGGCACAAGCGTTGGCTCCATCTCTCTTTTCAACTGGTTATGAAAGTGCTGTCTGTGTTACGCACATTTCTCTTCTCCCTTTTTAGTGTGAGTCTGGGAAAGATATCAAGGGCTACCATAAAAATGAAGAACAAAATTGGGAGTGTGTAATGGAAGAAACTAGCAGGAAACTTGCAATATCTCTGTCATTCATACATCTTTTCTTCTTCTCCTCTCTTTTATTCATATGGAACTAGGACAGTGAAATTATAAGCATTTATTGAGTGCTTATTATGTTTTAAGCCTTGTGATGGGAGCTTAGTCATTTTGTTTTATCTTCTGTTAATGATGTATATATTGTTATCTCTGATTTCACAATGAGAAAGCAGTCCCAGAGTATTGTAGAAAGTCACACAGTAAATTTCAGGGGTGGTATTTGAAAATCTTTATTTCTAAGTCCATGAGTGATGAAAACAAAAAAACAGAAAACTAGAAGGGAGGCTTTCAGAGTCTTCTTAGGGAAACATATTGAATGCAACCACTAAGTTATACTACTCTGGATCTCGGAATTTTAAGGAGTCAGTGTAGGTCCAAGAGGAAGCCGAGAGCTAGAAATTCTATCTGGCACTAAACTCTAAAATTTTAAAATGTGAATTAAAGTCTTTTAGCCATCTATGCATATTCTTCTGTTTAGTTTATCTGATTATAAGATTAGACAAGATTATCAAAGATGGTAAATTATAAAACAAACAGCAGGCTCCTGGCTGGAAGTTTCCCCATATTGTATCTTTCAGAAAATTGAGCACAATTGAGCAAACTGAGAGAGGGAGACAGTAGACACAGAGAAAAATTAGGAGATTAAAAGAGAAAGATTAGGAGATTGAGACAGATAAATAATACAAACATTCAAGATAGAACCTAAAAACCTTCCCAATACATGGAAATTCCATTTCTAATTGTATAGAATAGTGTACAACCACTGAAAGCTTCTGCTTAGGACAAGTAAAAGGATTGGGTGAATTACAACAGAAAATCAGCTCTTAAAAGGGTATCCGAGAACTTCAGAATAAACAAGGACTAAAGAGACACAAAGTCCAAAGAGGAAAGAAATATTAAAAGATGAACTGAAAATGTGCATACGTTTCTCCCTGGGTGGGGGGAGTTTGCCCAACCACTAAGGATTTTGGCTTTAGTTTAAGTGAAATCCACAGTTAGAAGTAGAAAAGAAATAAGAAAAAAAAAAAACAATGGAAATTTGATGCTCACATGGGGCTAGAATAGCAAAACTGGATATGTGTGGGGTATTGATAGAGCCAGGCTCCTCTCAAGATATTTGCCAATTTAAGAGGCAATACAAAGCAGGAGGCTCAGGAGCAAGTTAAAAAACAAGACTGCAAATTAATATAGAGAGGAAAAATTCCCATAGTCCCTTTGTCTTGAGAAGACAAATAATCATCAGGATCTCTGTAGAAATGTCACCAAGGGTCATGTCATAGGACAGACAATGAAACTTAGGAAGAATGAACACCAGCAAAGCACAACCAACTGTTTCCCTGACTGGACTGTGGAAATCAGCCCCTACTCTCTCTGTCTAGCAGAAGAAACAAGATAAAATCATACTTATTCTGTGCTGCTCTTCTATACATGATATCTAATACATATGAATGCATAGAACCCTGTGGACAATAATCAAGATAAAAATAGAGAAAATGAAATCAGAATCCACAGGTGTAATAAATATTGGAATCTGCAAATAAGAACTGCAAAATATCTATGAGTTAGTTATATGTTCAAAACATAGAGAAAAAATAGATGAAAGTTTTGATGAAACTTTAACCAATGAAACAAAAAAATCAATACACATTCTATACCTGTTAAAAAACAGTATTTAAAACTATGAAATCAACAGATGGACAGATAGGACACATGTAAAAAAACAGAAGTAGTGCCAGAAGACAAAAGAAAAGAGGGAAAAAAGAACAAATGATAGAGTAAAATTTTTAAAAGATAGGAAAAATTTTGAGGATAAAAAATAGAAATTCTAGAATGAAAACAGGAAAAATGGAAATAATGAAACTATCTAAAATTGATACACAAAAAAATTTTCCAAAACTGAATGATGTGAAATTTCAAATTGAAATTCCTGAGTACCCAGCACAAGCTAAAAGAAAAAGAAAAAAAAAAGACTCGGAATAAGGCGCATCATTGTCAAGTTTTAAAACAAGAGGAAGTCTCGGTCTTACAGCAGTTACATCATAGTTTATAGAGCATAGAAGAGGAAGTATGCTCACCTTTATCATAAATTACTGTCACGCATTCTTTTTTAAGGAAAATAGAGCAGCTTAGGCTCTTTTGTCAGTCACTGATGGGTTTAATTTCATTGAATCATGCTGATAGGGACAAAAAAGGTTATGTTCGCATTTTGCTTATATTTAGGGTTAGGGTTTCCTGGAAATCAGTATGACCTGTTTTGCTTAAGTGGCTATGAGTGGTTGACTTTGAGAAATCTAAATTGTGGTCCCCTTTTAATTTATTTTTTGAGCAATGGGACCATAGGAAGCTCTACCAAATGGAGGCAACTATTTATTGTAGGAAAAACAAAAAAGAGACATGAGCCCACCACTTTGTTCAGCCATGAACAGTAATAAAAATACTGACTATTACTTCAAAAAACACACAGCAGGCATACTGAAAAGCACAGAGAGAGAACAATTGTGAGGAAATACATAAGGGAGTTAAAACTTCATCCTAGGGGGAAACCAAAAATAATACCTAAGTGGATAGTTTTTACAGCAGAATAATACTTAGAAGTAAAAATCTAATTAACCACAGAGCAAAAAACAATTAAAACCTATTATCCAGGTGGGGATGAGGAAGAGACAGTGCAGGTTGATTGTTAGTTTTTATTATAAGATTTAATACTGTTGACGTGTCAACTATGCCAATGTCTATAATCAAAAGAGCCTGGTATTGGTACAAGAACAAGCATATAGACCAAAACCTCAATTTCTCAACCAGCTCATCTTCGACAAAGCCTCCACCAACAATCACTAGGGAGAGGAAAACCTGTTCAGTAAATGGTGCTGGGAAAACTGACTGACCACATGCAGGAGATTGAAACAGCACCCCTACCTGTCATCATACACAAAAATCAACTCTAGATGTATCAAAGACCTAAACATAAAACCTCGAACTATAAGAATCTTAGAAAATGCAGGAGACACTCTTACGGAAACAGAGTAGGCAACCAATTCCTGATCAAAACCCTAAGTGCCCATGCCATAAGGAATAAGATAGACAAATGGGACCTCATTAAACTGAAAAGCTTCTAGAAAACAAAAGAAACCATCAAGAGAGTGGAATGACAGCCCATAGAATGAGAAAAAATATTTGCCAACAATACATCTGACAAAGGCCTAACATCCAAGATCTACAAGGAACTCAAACATGCCAAAGGGGGGGGAAAAAGCAAACAGCCCTATTAAAAATTGAGCCAAAGACATGAATGGACACTTCTCAAAAGAAGACATATGGGCAGCCAACAGACTTATGAAAAACTGCTCAACCTCAGTAATCATCAGAGAAATGCCAACCAAAACCACATTGAGATATCACCTGATCTCAGTGAGAATGGCCATCATTAAGAAAACAAACAATAACAGATGCTAGCGAGGTTGCAGAGAAAAGGGAGCACTTCTACACTGCTGATGGGAATGCAGACTAGTTCAACCTCTATGGAAAACAGTGTGATGATTGCTAAAAGAACTAAAAATTGACCATCCATATGACCCAGCAATCCCTCTATTGGGAATATACCTGAAGGAACTCAGAGCATACCTGCACTCACATGTTTATTGCACCACTGTTCACAATAGCAAAAATATGGAGCCAATCATGCTGCCCATCAAAATTGGGCTGGATTAAAAAAATGTGGTGCATATACACAGTGGAATATTACACAAACATAAAGAAGGACAAACATATGGACTTCACAGCAATTTGGATGGATTTAGAGTTTATCATACTCTGTGATCTATCACAGAAGCAAAGAACACAGTACCACATATTCTCACTCATAAGTAGACCCTGAATATTTACCACAATACTATAAAAAAGGGATTGTCAGGGGTGGGATACTGGCAGGAGACAGGGGGGAACACAACATCAGTAAGGGTACCTGATCTCAAACCAGGCAAAGTGGGGACCAAAGGGAGGTCCAAACTTTACCTGTATGATGTCTACTTTCATACCTAATCCTGAATTGTGTCCCACATCTTTAAAATAAATTGTTTAAAAAAGAGAGAGAAAAAGAAAAAAATAAAAATAAGGCTTGGCATTTTTTTTTAAATCATGGAATAATTTTACAATGATATCTATTCAGAACTATCAAAATAAGTGAGAACTTTTCATTTCAACTAAGTGAACTTTTACTGTACAAAAGTTGTATGTATGTAGAGGAACTAAAAGGAATTTTAATATATGTGGTGTGTAACATGTGCTTCCACATAGCATCTGAGAATTGACAGAATTCTCTCTACTGGCTCTCAATTGTAATAATGTACAGTCTGGAATTTCCAGAAAATAATTGCTTGCAAAACCAACAAACAACCCAAGACACAAAATATATCTAACAAATCTCAAATTTTTATTTCATTTTATTCTGTTTCTTTTTTATTGGATTCATTTAATTATTTTATTCCATTGTATTTTCAATTGCTTTAGGAGATACAAATGGTTTTTGGTTACATGAATGCATTGGATAGTGGTAGAGAAATTTGGACTTTAAATTTACTCACTACCCCCTCTATGCACACAGTACTTCATAGGTGATTTTTCACTGCTACTCCCCTCCCAACCCTCTCCCTTCTGAGTCTCCATTGTTCATTATACCATTCTCCATGCTTTTGCAGATCCTTAGTTTAGCTCTACTTATAAAGACAACATCCAGTGTTTGGTTTTCCATCCCAGCATTCCTGGGTTCCCTTGGGATGATGTTCCAAGTTGCTGCAAAAGACATTAATTCCTTTTCATAACTGACTAATATTCCACAGAAGATATATATATTCATTACATTATCCACTGATCAGGTTATGGAAATTTAGGTTGATTCCACGTCTTTGCAATTGTGACTTGTGCAGCAATAAACATTCAAGTGTAGGTGTCTTTTGTATAATAACATCTGTTTCTTTGGGTAGTGGGATTGCTGGGCCATATGGTAGATCCTTGACTTTCTAGTTCTTTGGGAAATCTTCATACCAATTTCCATAGAGGTTGAACTAATTTTTACTCCCACCAACAGGGTGCAAGCATTCTCTTTTCATTGCATCCATGCTAACATCTAGTGTTTTTTTTGGTGAAAGTAGGCACCTTGCTTTGTTTCATTTCTGAGGGAGGAATGTGTACAACATTTCCCTTTTCAGGATGACATTAGCTGTGGGTTTGTCATATATGGCTTTTATTATTTTGAGGGATGTTCCTTCTATGCCTATTTTGCTAGGGTTTTTATCATGAAAGAATGCTATCTTTTATCATATGCTTTTTCTGTCTATTGAAATGATCATATAATTTTGGTTTTTTAGTCTGTTTATGTGGTAGATCATATTATTGACTTGCAATATGAACTATGAGCTATGAAAATATGGAACACTTTATGAATTTGCATGTCATCCTTGCATAGGGACCATGATAATCTTCTCTTTATCATTCCAATTTTAGTATATGTGCCGTTGAAGTAAGCACCCAGATTTTTAAATTATACCAAGTAACAACTGAATAGTCAAGTCTTCAGGTTAACTATATTAATTAATGATTTTTCTATGAGCTCCCATGCATTTGTTCACTAAATATCTGTTGAGCCCTACAATTTCCAGGCACTTTCTAAATACTTAGAGTACAAACATAAAGTTAAATAATAGGTCTTGCCTTCCTTCAGTAACACTATAGAACTCAAATAGTCTCTCATAGTTTTCATTATCTCAAAGAACAAACATTTCAATCTTCATGAAACTCCATGAGTTACCTTACAACTTAAACCCAAAGTCACATCAAGTAGATAGCTGTGTTCTTAACAGAAAGTCTCCTTGGGGTGTTTTGTATGGTGGTTGTGATAGTACCAATGTGATTCCCAAGCCACTCCAACTGCTGTCTAGAATTCCTAAAGGGATGATGACATGAAGTCAATGGGTAATATAAGAATCAAGTCAGCCGGGCTCAATGGCTCAGCCTGTAATCCCAGCACTTTGGGAGGCTGAGGCGAGTGAATTGCCTGAGTTCGAGGGTTCGAGATCAGCCTGGGCAACTTGGCAAGACCTTGTGTCTACAATAAATAAAAAAAAATCAGCAAGGCTTGATAGCGCATGCCTGTAGTTTCAGCTACTTGGAAGGCTGAGGCAGAAGGATTGCTGGAGCCAGCAGGTCGATGCTGGGGTAGCCATGAGTATGCCACTGCACTACAGCCTGGGCGACAGAGTGAGACTCCAACTCAAAAAATAAAAATAAAAATAAGAACAAAGTCACTTTGTTAAAGGGAAAACAAATGGGTTGCTCCAGCTGAAATGGACAATATCTGTCCTTTCAACAACCAGAAAATCACTGGTGTTTTTCCACTCTCAAGCTGTTTGTAAGTACATACTATTACCAAGCCCTTTTCTTCTAGAGCCAGGGAATAAAAAGTCACTTAAATAACTTCTTGGTTATTGGTGTGTGCACCTGTGAAGAAACAAGACTATTTTTTGTACGCCACTAATAAAAATTAGTGAACTATCTCATTTTATGCATGCATTTAAGGGTGTCTGTTGTTTATAGTGAGAAAGAAAAAAAAGAAAGAAGGAAGGAAAGAAAGAAAGAGAGAGGGGGAAAGAAAGAGGAGGGAGGGGGAAAGAAGGGAAGAAAAGATGGTAGGGAGGAAGGAAGAAAGGGATGAAGAAAGGGAAGGGAAGGAAGGGAAAGGAAAAGACAGAAACAGAGAGAGAAGGAAAGAAGGAAAGGTAAAAAAAAGAAAGGAAGAAAGGAAGAGAGAGAGAGAGGGAGGGAGGGAGGAGGGAAGGAAGGAAGGAAGGAAGGAAGGAAGGAAGGAAGGAAGGAAGGAAGGAAGGAAGGAAGAGGAAGGACAGAAGGAGAGAAAGAAAGATGGGAGGGAAGGAGGGAGGGAAGGAGAAAGGAGGGAGGAAGAAAGGGGGGAAACCTAAGACTTAAAAAGTGAAAACAAAGTTACTAAAGTAAGTTTGTATGTCACATACTACTACCAGAGATGTATTTTCATTTTGATATAGGAAGATCATTTAGAGGGAAAAACAATAATCTTGTTTTATCTTGTTCAAGATAATTCTAACTTTAAATGCTTTTCTGTACAAGGATGAATAATAGAAGTGGAGTAATGCATTGGTTACAATTCACTTTGGAATATTACTAAGAAAAGGAAAATATAGGTCAACACAATTTCATTTGAGCCCATTTTTCTTTCTCCTTTAGGAAATAAACCTGAATCTTATATTCAATATTAGCTTGACCTTTAAACTTAGGAGGGGAAACAACCAATTAAATCTTCCCTTATTTACTAAAAAGAGTTTATAAGAAAAAACACAGAGCAAGGCCCCAAGGAAATCTGTAATGAACAAGAATCAATCTGCATCAGGACCTATTGACTGGATTCTCAAGCACTTAAGTTCCCAGGATGGTGCATCTCTAAAGTAAAAAGGGTCTTTTTGACTGGAAAAAGCCTTTTTTTTTGCATCAGTTTACAATTTATTCACTTTAAGAGACAATATTGCAGAATGGTTAAATATTTAGGAAGTGCCTAGCAATTAGTAGGTGCTCAAAAGAAACTTATTGAACAAATGTATGAAAGTTCATGGAAAGATCATTGTATCATTATATTGAAGATGTCAATATTCAGTTGTTATTTGGAACAATTTTAAAAGCTTTTGGAGTTAGCCTGGGTTGAATTTCAGATTTTTCTACTTTGCCACCTCACATACATAGGTCATTTAACCTGTCTAAAATTCATTAAAAATGAAAATAAAAATCTATCATATAGAGTTGTGTGAAAATTACATGACTATATATTTAGCAAGTGACCAATAAATATTAAAGGATAATATACATACCATTGTTATTGCTCTCATTATATTTTAAACGTTATTCATAATATATTCTTATGATATATTAAATCTGCAAATCTATAATTGCTTTTTTTTACATTAGCAAAGTTGGTGTTTTCTCTTTTTTAAACAGACTTGAAAAAGATTATTTGTTTATTCAATAGTGTTTACTTATTTTGTTAGACCTTTCAAGGTGTGAGGTTTTTGTTGTGTTTTGTTTTATGAAGTAAGTTTAATATTATTTGTTTTCTAATTTACTAAGTTTTGCTTCTATAGTCATTGATTCCTGCTAATTCTTTGTTTACAGTGCTGTTTTTCTTAAACATGATTTAGCTGAATGCTGAATGCTTAATTCATTTATATAAATTGTTGTAATAACAAATAGAAAGAATCCTCCTTATTTTTTTTAGAATAAAATGTTAGAAGAAATTATACTCTTTTTTTCCTAGCCAATATACCATATTTCACAAAACAACAGAGGAGAAAACCTCAACTGTGACCACCCTTGGTTAAATGTCATCAATAGCTTGGTCATGAACAACCCTGGTCATAAATGACTGGTCAGATGTTATGGACCTCTATCATACCTGCAATTACAAAAATATATTTGAGAGCACAATGAGAAAAAGCAGTCATTCTCAACTCAGGATGCACAATAGAATCACTTAGGGCACTTTGAGGACATCTCAGCTCCACCCTCAGAGTCTGATTGGATTGGACTTGGTTGGGGCCCTCTGTCAAAATTCTTCACATTCTCCTGTTGTTTATTTCTAACTCTCTGAGGGATCCTCTAAAGGGAGGCTAGAGGAGATATCTGAGTCACTTCTTTTCTCTTAATTTTCTGACCAACTTCTTGTTGCTCTACAAAAGCTGCCTTTGCTATTGGGGTTATTCTGTGGTTCCTTTGAGAAAAACTACTGTTACAGGGATTCCCAACACGGGCATTCTGATTCCAGTTTGAAGCATCACCGTGTGTGTGTGTGTGTGTGTGTGTGTGTGTGTGTGTGTGTGTGTGTGTGTGTGTGTGTGTGTGTGTTCCAGAATACAAAGAATGTGGGGAAGGAGAAGATATAAATACGCCTGTTTGGTCAACCATCTGGAACCACAATTCTAACACTTTTTCTAAAAGTTTTTTTTTTAAGTATTAAAATTAGATACACACAAAGATATCTGCACCAGCATTTATAATCCAGAATCCCACAAAGATGCTTTGTATAACTAACAAATTTATTCTTTCAAAGTTATAATGTCTATTCCAGTTAGATTTTTATAGCTAATGAGGACAGCTGGCACTAAGTGATGTTTCTGGCACTCTACATTATGTAGAGAAGCTTTAAGTGTCTGCACTGCCATCTTTTTCTTAGCTCCTGACAAATAACTAAAAGAACAAAAGCAAAACTACTGCATCACTGCATCTTGAAACTTTAACATCCTATCACAAGTTGACTTCTAAGACTTCTTTTATCTCTTCTTTTTTGGGGAGGGGAGAGATGGGAGAACTAGTGAATCACTGAGTGACACTTTTTTCAATGTATTTGTTGAATAACAATGTTAATGAGAGCTACAAATAAAATTATTAGTAAGCTGCATTATTATCATAACCTTGGGATAAGCAAAGATGTCCTAAATAGAATACAAAATGTGCTGATGATGAAGAAAAATTTGGACCATATTAAAATTAAGAAACTCTGTCAATCAAAAGACATTCAAACAAATGAAAAAGTAAAGATGTAAATCTAATGAAAATCTCAAACATTTGTTGGTGGGCATGTCAATTGTTAGAATTCCTTTGGTAAACTGTTTGGTGATATCAATGAAAGGTGAACATATGCATGCCGTGTGGCCCAGAATTATTTTCCTAGGTACATAGAAATGTACACATGCAAGCTCTGAAAAAGGTGTACAAGAGTATTCATATCAGTACTATGAGTCATAGTTCAAAACTGGAAACAACTCAATATTCATCAAGAATAAAATGGAAAAATAAACTTGTGCTTTACATAAAAATTTGCCAATGGCTATTACATCAAAAGTAAGAGCAAATCACAACTACAACAACATATAGATTATTCTCCTAACATATTGATGAGCAAAAAAAATAATGAGTTATTTGATTTTCATAAAGTTCTAATACAAGCAAAGTTAATTAATGAAGTTGGAAGTCAGCATAGCAAAATCCCTGAGTGTTAGGGTGGGACTAAAAGGGCTGGCTTCCTTAAGCACTGGCAACGTTTCAGTTCTGACCTGAACACAGATTACCTTACTATGTTCACTTTGTAAATCTGATCACATTTTATGCTTATGGTTTGTGTGACTTTCCATACATGTGTCACACATTAATAAAAGTGGTTTTTTTTTTTTTTTTGTTTTTTGTTTTGTTTTGTTTTTGAGTTGGAGTCTCACTCTGTTGCCCAGACTGGAGTGCAGTGGCCGCTTCCGGCCACCGAAGCCTCGACCTGCTTGTCTCTGGCGATCCTTCCAAGTAGCCGGAATTACAGGCGTGCGCTACCATGCCCGGCTGATTTTTTTATTTATTGTAGAGATGAGGTCTCACTGCCCAGGCGGGTCTCGAACCCGCGGGCTCAGGCAATCCACTCACCTCAGCCTCCCAAAGGCGCGGAATTACAGGCTGAGCCACCGAGACCGGCTTAAAAGTTTTTTTTTTTACTTCATTTTTAAAAATTTACTAAAGTAACATCAAGTTGTTGCAGTGTTGTTAGGAAGAGATAAAGTATCATTATGAGCAAAAATAGCAAAATAATCCTGGAAAGTAAAAACCAGATCATAAACATTAAAAAAAAAAAAGACTCAATTCCAATTCTTTTTGTAATAGATAAAGGAAAAACCCCAATAGAAGTGATTTGATTTGCCTAAATGAATATAACTATTCTGTATAAAAAGGGAAATAAGAACTAGTATTCTGGCTTAAAAATCCAGACTTTTCCTATCACACAACACTACTATTCTCCTCATCAAAGTATAGGAAAATAAAATAACCTATTACGTGCTGTGGCCTTTCATTCCTGGTTATTACCTTCATAAAATAATTATGTCATAATTTATCTTTTACTGTAAAGCAGAAAATATTTCAAAAAATTATTTATTTAACCCTGATATATCATTTTCAAATAAAAATATAGAAACCACAATAAAAACACTATGATTACATAGCATTTCAATAATAGGTTAGAAAACAGAATTTAAGGCAACGTATTGTCTCTCTTAGTCATGAGATAGTTTCCATCACCATATTATAATGAACAAAAAAAATTCATTTTTAATTTTTTTAAACATTTAGCCATTGAATATTTAAAATGTGCAGAAAAAGTTTAAAAAATAATATAGCAGGCACATGTTAGACTTAAAATTTTGGATTATTTAGTTGTTAACACTTTGATCTATAGGTTTCAAATATATTTACTATTTATAACAAGAAAGTTATAAAGTGAATCACTCCCACTTACCCATTATTCCATTGCATTTCCTAGCTCCCCAGAGGTAACCACTAACCTTCATTTGGTATTTATCAATGCTTATTGTATTATTTTATAAATTCTAAATGTATTTATATTGTTATAAACATTGTTCTATATGCTTATGAAAATTGATTTTCTGAGTGCATTTTTATCTTAGAATTATTTAAAATAGAAAGCTCTGAATGACTTGTTTCAGGATAATTTTCAAATGCTCCTAGGACAGAAATCACTTGACTTTCATCCTCAAAGTGCTTTGCACTGTCCTATTCTGCCTGTCATATTTTATTTCTTAAGCTGCCTACATGTAAGTTCAATCTAGTACCTATGTTTATAATTAATTAGATCCCAAAACAGAAATGTCAGCAAAGAATAAAATTTTGTTGTTAAAATATGGTTGGCCGGGCTCGGTGGCTCAGCCTGTAATCCCGCGCCTTTGGGAGGCTGAGGTGAGTGGATTGCCTGAGCCCGCGGGTTCGAGACCCGCTTGGGCAGCGAGACCTCATCTCTACAATAAATCAAAAAAATCAGCCGGGTGTGGTAGCGTGCGCCTGTAATTCCGGCTACTCGGAAGGCTGAGGAGGAAGGATTGCCAGAGCCCAGCAGGTCGAGGCTGCAGTGGCCGGAAGCGGCCACTGCACTCCAGTCTGGGTGACAGAGTGAGACTACAACTCAAAAAAAAAAGAAAGTATGGTTGGAGGTTGCCTGATATTTTCTTATAGTTTATGCCACCATTTCCTGCTTACTCAAAGTCTCAGTAAAAAAGAGAATTGTTTTTATTTTCTGACTTCAATAAAAAAGATCATGATTCTTTTACTGGATAACTGTGCAGGAAATAACTTTCATTTGTCAATGACTTGTTCAGCCTTATTTTAACTCTGCTCCATTGTTGGACAGGTAGCTTTTGTCTCTGAGTCACCGGGGACAGCTCCCCAACTCACCTAGCATGTCCAATTCAGTCTTATTTCATGATGTCCGAACTGGCTCATCCACTCTCCCCGTCCTCTTTTCCCTAGCCTCATCTCCTCCTCCTCTAGCTGAGCCACCATCTGACCCCAGCATGCCACACTGATTTATTCAAATCTGTGACTGTGCCCTCTAATCTGTTCTCATTATAGCAACTCTAAAAAAAAAAAAGAAATCTCTAACTCTTAACATTCTTTAAAGCCCAGCATCATAAGGTTCTTGCCACTTCTCCCACCTCATGAATGGCTAGCATCCTCTTTGTCTTTACCCTTGAACCACGATGCACTCTTTCAGTTGCTTGAATGTTCCATGCTCCTTCATTCCTCGCCAAAGAGTGCATAACCCACGTCCTTGGCCCAAGACTCCATCCTCCATTCCACACACAATCCTTTCCTAAGAAAGTTTCTTCTGATCTTCATGGCCACATCTGCTGTACCTTGTTCTTTTCCTTTGCAATCTTCTCAGTGAGCATGTGTGCCTATGTATATGCAGTGATGTTTCTCTCCCTCGCTAAATCATAAGCTCCATCAGAACAGAAACCAGATCTATTTTGTTCAAATCTGAACATTTAATATTGAATCCCCAGCACTTAGCAAACTCTTGTCTTAGTGTAGATGCCTAATGAATTATTGTTGAATTATTTTTTTAATGGACATTTATATTACCTTACTAATATGTGAGCAACTGAAAGGTAGCATCTCCAAAGCCTAGCAGTGCTTGTTTAGGAAAAAAATGAACTGACACACACACACACACACACACACACACACACACACACACACACACGTGCATACATATATATGTAAAGGCAGCACCAACCTTCCCAATCAGTCAGTATCCACCATTGTAAATGGAAATAGTTACCCTACTGATTGCCTCATTACCTCGCATTAACTAGTTAGCATACTCTCATTTGTACTGTTTAGTTTATCAAATGAGCTAAAGAAAATCCTAAACGCAGATCCCTGGACAGATGAAGGAGTGTCATCAGGGCAGGAAACTAGGCTGGATGCTCAGGAATGTGAGAAGCTTACAGGGGTAGTGATGGGGAAAGAGTTATGAAACATAAATGTAATACAGGAGCGTTTAAGCTTTTTTATTCCTGCCATAGCTAGTTACACTGCTGGTAGGAAAGTAAGGAGAGAGAAAATTAAAATAGGAAGGCTGTGAGTTGTGAGACATTTTCATGGCTCTTTATATCATCCCATATTTACTTTGTTTCCTTCCCACTCCCACATCCCACTGTCCTCCCAGATTCTGAGTTCCATTCTCTCTCTATGCTTGGAGTCTTTGAGTTTTCCATGTTTAATGTACCTTAGACTATTTGTAACCCAAAAAGTGTTCTTAGGGAAAGGAAAGCATTTTGTATTTAAATAGTTTAAGCCTGTGAATACCTATGATGGGGTCCATAATCATATTTATTTAAAGATGTGGCATAATAATTTTCTTTTCCCTTGGTATATATTCCACTTATTATTAAAGAGTCTAAGAAGACAAAACTCCTCAACTTCCTGCGAATTTTGTTTTTCTGAGATTTCAAGACATTCTGTCTACATTTAAACATAATAACAGAGCACTACCAGAGGCAACTTTGACACTTCTTGAAATTGAACAAATAGTAGTATATCGGCTAGGCATGAAATGAAGTTCATTTTGGAGGTAAAACACTTCTTGCCTGGGGCCCAGATATGTAAAAGCAGATTGCCCAAATAATGTGCACAGATCACACAAATGCTCAAAGGAAAAAACCCATTATGTCAAGTATATTATCACTGCTTTGGAATTCATATTTTTTTTTCTAATTCTCTAAAGTATACACTCTAAATAAAAGTGACCTGGGAATTATCCTTCCAGATACCAATATTAATTATAAGGGTATATCAGCAGAAACTGAAGTTTAGTGACAGAAAAATAGACAAATGGAACCAAACATAGTAAAAAATTTAAACCAATATACATATGGAAACTTGGTATATGATAAACAATTCAGAGGAGTCATTTAAAAAAGAATATTGCGGATTATACTACCTGTATGAATAAAGAAATAATAATTAGACCCATTGGAGGGAGAGGCTAGCTGTTCACCAAACCTCTTTTCTCATCTTCATGTCACATGGTTAAATTACTTTCCTTGCCTCTGGTGGGTTTGAATGTGGCCATGTGCCTGTGGCCTGGCTGATGAAAGGTGGGCAGAATTTATATGCCCACTTCCAGGTCTGGCTAAGTGAGTCTACTAAGGACTCACTGCACAATCGCCAAGCTTTTCCCACTCCTCAGGCAACCTGGAATCCATGTGCAGAGGCAGCAGAGCGACAATGTGGAAGGAGTCTGGGACCCTGAATTAAGTCTCAGAGCAGAGGCACTTGCCAACCAAAAACACACATTCTGGGCTTCTTTGATATTTTGATTGGGTTAGACCACCAATATTGAGGAGTTTATTTTTTAAAGGAGCTAGCATTAGTTCCTTTTTTTTTTTTTTGAGTTGGAGTCTCACTCTGTCACTCAGACTGGAGTGCAGTGGCCACTCCCAGCCACGGCAGCCTTGGCCTGCTGGGCTCCGGTGATCCTTCCGCCTCAGCCTTCCAAGTAGCTGGAACTATAGGCGTGCCCTACCACACCCAGCTAGTTTTTTTATTTATTGTAGAGATGAGGTTTCGCCAAGTTGCCCAGGCGGGTCTCGAACCCACAGGTTTCGGCAATCCACTCACCTCAGCCTCCTAAAGGTGCAGGATTACAGGCTGAGCCACCAAGCCTGGCTAGCTCCTTTTTTAAAACAAATTTCCTCTTCGTGCCACACTCAACATAACTCATCTGTCATTATAGATCTTGAAGGTGAAAACCTTTGAACACCTCTAGAATGAAATGTAATATAAGAAAGTGTATTTGTGATACCAAGGGAAGAATAAAATGCTTGAGCAAAACACAAAAACAAAACAGTAAATCATAAAGGGAAATTTTAGTAACAGCACAATTAAAAAGAAATCTGTATTACAAAACACATTATAAACTATCATAATCATATTAAAGCAATGTGAAACAGACAAAAGATATTTACAATGCATATAGTTGACAAAAGATTAGTATAGAGAAATTAAAAATTCCTGTAAATCTTTTTAAACCAAGAATGCAACAGGAAAAAAATGAACAAAAGATGCAAATGAGCAATTCACAAAAGATAAAAACTGAATAGCCAGCATAAATAGGAAGGGGTGGTCAAAATTACTAGCAATTGCAAAAGCGCAAATTAATTCACAATGAAAACCAGACAAACATTTCAAAGCTTAATGATATCAACTGTTGGCAAGGATGAGGGGTTAGAGCCACACGTGTACACTGCCAGCAGGGCTGCAAATTGCTTCAACCACTTTGAAGAGCTGTCAGAAATATCCAGTATGGCTTTGTGTGCAAACTCACTAAAATCCCACAATTCTACTTCTAGGCATATAACCCAACATCACATGCACATGTATCTATACAAAAGCACTTTTCATAGATACATTTATATAGTTGCAGAAACTTGGAAATGATTTAGAAGTTCATCTACTGAAAAAGCTAAATTCTGGCATGATAAAAAAATTGAATGCCATCTAAATAGTGAAAATTAGTAGCTGGATGCATCTTTTTAAGAACAATGGTAGATGCAATAATAACAAATACTTATGAATTTCCAAAACAGAAAGTAATTCTTAATTTGGCCCTTTGTCAATTTTGTAGGGGAAGAAAGCAGGAAAAGAGGAGGCAGGGAGAAAATATGGATCTGTGACTTTGGCTGTCTTTATAATAGATTGTATTGTTCAAGAATGGCATTGAAAGCAAATATACCAGAAAAGTACGTTTGTTCAATCTAAATCAGATTTCTGTTGTGTTATTTTCTATATATTTAGAATGCTTTTAAAATAAAAATTATTACAAATGTAACACACTAATAAATATGATAATTAAATTGTCATAACTGCAATTTATTCTATATTTTTTGAATATCTTCATTCTTTGCATTATGTCCTTATGTGAAGGGCATAAAATCCTTTACACATTTACCACAAAAAAAAAAGAAAGAAGGAAAAGGATAGGAGGAAGGACTGAAAGGAAGAGGGAGAAAGAGAAAAGAAAAGGAGAAAGAGAGAGAGAAAGGAGGGAGAGAAGGAGGGAGGAAGGGAAGGAGGGAGGGGAAAGAAAACAGAAGAAGAAGAAAGAAAAGAAGAGAAAGCAAAATATTTAGTTTAAAATGATGTACTCTTTATCCAAATGGACGGATGATGGTCTCCTGAGAAAAAACACTTGGGAGAAAGTATGTTTTTCATCTGTTAACATGCTAAGAAGCTAGAACCTCACAATGTTATTTAATGCAAATACCTTGGGCTGAGATGACTCAACTCTTGAGAGATTTAACAAACACTTAAGGAGACACATTAATCTTATTTTATTAGTTTGTTTAATCCTCATAACAGGCCTATGAGGTGGTAAAATTGAGATTCAAAGGAATAAGTCACTCTTGATTAAATAGTGAGCTGGGACAGGGGCTGAACGTGAATTCAGGTCTTTCGAGTCCTAACACACTTACCCTACTAGACTATAGCTACCCAGAGAAAAGAAAAAAAGTGTAGTACCAGGAAGACACAACACAGGCTTGTTTCTCTATTTCTATGGCTAACATTGCTAAAATCACGTTTTTAGAGTCGAAGCTAATGTCTTTAACCTCAGATTTTCCCACACACAAAAAAAAATTCCAGCCCTCCTCTAGTAATTTTTGTAGTTTTAACTAATCTAAAGAGACTGTCAGGCATCCTGTGAGTTCTTTTCAATCAAGAATTCCTAGTTTCGAAGAGGGAAATACAGGGTAAGTCATTGGACACTGTTAGAGACAGAGATAGAATGAAGTGAATCCCCCAACATGGCTGGGACAACCAGAACTCGATATGAAAAATCAAAGGTATTACTTTGAGACAGGTGCTCTCTTTCAATTAGCTTAAAACTTGGCTAATTCTGGGTGGAAACTGAATGATGGTTGTGATTAATTAAAACCATCAGATGGGCATTCATTTCTGTGCCATAAACAGCATCCAATGGTAACTCAAAAGGGTCTAATGGCCTGGAACACAGTGGGTATTTTCGTTGCGGGCTAGAAAAGGTGGCCCAGCTGCAGGCAGCCTCTCTGCTTAACTAGCAAGCTGCCCTTGCCTTTCCATCAATTGCCTGCATTCCAGGTGACAGAAAAGAGCCTGTGCTTCACAAAGCCTTGGAACTCAGTTTGGACAACTGTCAAATGGACGATCTCCAAGGTCTCTTTTAATTCAGAAAATCTATAACGTCTTTGCCAACTAGCAATCCTCATCCAATACAAGAGGAACGTATGCAGTCTACCAGGCTCCCTGTCTGTGTTCAAGGGAACTAGCAGAACCATGGCCTCAGAGCCACCAACTCCTCTCAGTGAAATGACTTTCATTTTGTGAATGACTTGTTTTAAAAAATGATTATTCCAAATGAAATGCACATCAATGCTCATTATTCACATCCTTTGGCATGCAATGCACTAATTTCCTTCTTACAACTGCACTAAACTTAGAGCGTGTAGCTCTCACAATCCCCTGCAATCTTTTCTTTGGCTCTTCTAAAGAAGAAGAAAAAAATCTGTACTCAGAAGTTTCCATGCACTTCTCTGTCATCAACAGTGGTCTTGACCAGCCATTGCTGCCACCCCAAAAATGCATGAGAAATGGCTTCTCCATGAGCTAGTTATCCTCTTCTACCATTCAGTTCTATCTTTATCAGTTTATTATGCTCATTCTGACATTGGCCAGGATCCAGGCCTAGAGAAACTGCTTGACCAAAAGCACTCCAGAGAAGGTGTGCCACTACACAAAGTACATCTGTCACCCAATTTATGCAAATTGAGTCTCTGGCAAGGACCACTTTTAAATTAAAAAAAAAATCCTAATAAGTGCTTCTTTCTAAGGTACAAAAAAAATGCAAATTCAGATGAAGAAACTGGCAGAATTGATAGGATGTGAGGTCATTAATTCAAAACTTTCAAAAGAGACCAAACCCCCAAAGGAAGACTGGCCAGGGTGCAAGACCTGAGTCCCATGTAAAGTAAATCAGTAGTTCTGAAATCCTCACTAATGTAGCTGTCTCCTAGAGGGGGGGAATGATTATGGCATTGCCTCATTGCGCTGCCTTTGTATTTGTTTCTGTTCATGTCGAAAGAAAGGAATTTTAGAAAAAGCTGAGGATAACACAATTGAGTAACTTCACTATGACTTATGACAGTAGGAAGCCTGACATTAACTGCCAGTTGAGTGACCACAGTAAAAACTCTACCTCTATCCTTTTCCTTTTGTTTTATTTATGTATTCATTTATTGAGACAAGATCTGGCTCCGTCGCCCAGGCTCGAAGTAGGCAATCATAGCCCACTGCAGTCTCAAGCTCCTGGGTTCAAACAATCCTCTTGTTTCAACCTCCTATCTAGTTGGGACTACAGATGTGCACCACCATGCCTGCCATCTTTTTATATTTATTTTTTATTTTTGTAGCTGTAGTGTCTCATCATAATGCCCAGGCTGGTCTTGAACTCCTGGCCTCAGGCCATCTCCCACCTCAGCCTACCAAAGTGCTGAGGTAACAGGCATGAGCCACTGCGTCAGGCCTTATCCCTTTCCTCTTTATATAAAAAGTCTTCTTTACAGTGTCTAGCAGAAATAGACCAATAACTCCTGTTTTTGGACATCTAATAGATGGAGGCTCGGGAGAAGCACACAATCTCTAACGCCGTTGAGAGCAGATGAAATTATAGGAGACATCAGGGCAAAGACAAGGAAACGGTTGCTTCATATTAGAAGAAAAGAACTGACCTGTAAAAAGAATAAACAAAACAAAAGCGGGGGAGAGTATTAAAATTTGGTGAGCTTTCAGTTTTAAGATTTCCCTTTGAATAACTACTATGCATGATTTGTTAGGCTGAAAGCATTAACCCCACTATCATATTTTGACCAAGCTGAGAATAATATGTATATCTTCCGGAATTCTCTGGGAAGAACTCCTTCTTCAACCATTATTTCTCCATACCTTTATAGTCGTAATGACTTAACTAACATTCTAGTAAAAATGCAACACTTTTCTATTTTAAAATGTTTAATTCTCCAAGTCATAAGGATCACCGCATGTTTTAGATTTGCATCCCACAAAAGCTCCTTTGCACTCTCTTCACCTTATTCAAATGAAAGGTTGTTAAGTTGTCAGGAAACTCTGTAATAATGTTAATAAACGTGTTATCATACTGACATCTTATATTTACAGAACACATGACAATTAATTCCACTTGCAACCCCTCATTCCAAGTTGATTCGCACAGAGCCCGTGTTAACCAAGGAGGGTGTGCGGTATCGCCTCTGGGTTGCATGGAGAGGTCTGTCTGTTTACTGACCACAGTAAAAACTCACCTCTATCCTTGTACAGAATAGGACAACTGAGAGATGGCACATCCCCGTGTCATACCCTGATCCTGAGTTCAGCGTCCTTTGCTTTCAAAGCAGCCCTTCATGAACTGACAAACAACTTGTGTTTCTATTTCTCAGACCATCTTCAGATCTGTTTGGACTCTGCCTTCACAGCTTAAGGATGTTTAAGATTCTAGGACACAAAGAGAAAGTTATAATCTTTTATATAAAAATAACCCAAAAAGGACTCCAAGTTTCCATTGCTAGGAGACACTAGGATGCACTTTTTATTTCACTGCTAAAGAAACAAGATGTGCTTAGACTTTTGGAAGCAGCTGTGAGGCAAAGCCTTCTCCAGGAAGAGCATGGAATGGCCCCGAGAAAAGTGTGCCACCCTGCTCAATGTCCCAGATGGGAGCTGTGGCGACCCTGAAGACTTGGTCTATGGGGGAATCTCATGAACCTGAGATTGAAAATGGGTTAGTCACTTTCTAAGCACCGATGGAAACACGAGATTGCATATGGGAAGAGAAACAAAGATTTTATATTCTGTGTTTTAATTTCTGATAGACAAGGCTGTGGTCTTTATTCCTTTAATATTGTACCTACTGTCTCAGAGCTCCAGCCTTCAGGGGTACCTGAGGGTTTAGGCTAATTCTCCATAGCATTTAGGTTGGGCACCAACATGGTAAATGGTTTCTTAGATACCCTCTGCCTTCCACCTTCCTCTCTCTTCTCTCTCTCTCTCTCTCTCTCTCTCTCTCTCTCTCTCTCTCTCTCTCTTACTCTCCCTCCTTCTGCTTCTCTCTCTCTCTCTCTCTCTCTCTCTCTCTCTCTCTCTCTCTCTCTCGCTCTCTCCCCCCCCCATCTCTTCCTTCCACTCACTTTGTCTTCTCCCCCTTTCTCTCCCCACACAGTGTGTCCCAGGGTTTGGTATTCCTTGGTACCTGGTGGTTTGGTTTGTTTTTGGTGGTGGTATTGCTGTATCCCCTGTCCACACTGTTTCCTTTCTTCATTCACGCTACAGCTGTTCTTTAGAAGAGTAGACAGCATCTGCTCCAGATAAAGGCGACTCTATCTTTAGTCCCCAGTGGAGTCTGGGTTTTCTCTCCTGCCAGTACACAGTACAAAGAAGCAGAAGTGCTTGCAACAGGGGCTCCCTGGTGAATGACAAGAATACTGATGGGTGGAAGAAATAAGCAAGGGAAACCCAGTGGGACAGGATTGCCAAACCTGAAAATGTGAAGAAACAAATATTTCTTGAATGAGATAGGGGAAAAAAGAAGTAATAACAAATTCTAGAGCAAGAATTTAATGGTAAAAGTTATGTTGTAAAAACATTTACTCACAGAATCATCTAGACTGCATTCTAACTAGGGAGAGCATTCCGGAGGCCACTAAAATAAATCAAACTTGTAAAGAAGCTGAGCTTGGAAGGCAAAAGCAAGCATGGAGGGAGAAAAAAGAGAATAATCCAAGGGAAATGTTTAAAAGAAGAGTCTTTCCAACTAATCTGTAATGAAATAATCATGGGATGGGAAATAATATCACCTTGTAAGTTTAGAGAACATCCCCAGGAACAGTTCAGAATTCATTAGACCATTCGTGGAGAAAGTCCTATGTTCTTGTTTCTCTTGGTTGGGCAGACATTAAGAGCAAAACCCTTCTTATAGTTCTTAATATTGCCTACTGGCATTTTCTGTATTGCATCAGAAATTCTCTAGGTTATTTGTTACCTAGAAAAACAAGTTAATTCTTTCCTCAGCTTATCTACCAACAATGAGTGTATTGTATTTATATCTTCACTTCTGCTTAACTTTCAGAAGACTGAACCTGAGCATTCCTGACTATTCAATCAACACAGGCTGGTGGGTGGGAAATGTAATGTCATTTCATGATGCATTTGAGAATAGTATTTTCTCCCTCAAAAATTGAATAAATGGCAGGCAAGGACATCAGACTCTGATTTTAAACTCAAATTATAAATCTGCTACAATGTGTATATTAGAAAAGAATACATTGTATTTTCAGCTATAACTTAAGTTGTTTCTCTTTATTTCATCATTTCATACCATTCCCCCAATTCATATAATCACAATATTTTCATATTGCAACTTAGTAGAATCAATTCCAAATTCAATGGAGATGGTCACATAAAACATCTCTGACTGTAAAATTTGCTCTAAAATAGTTGATGGCTACATTTGCCCCTGGGCAAGCTATCATTTGAGAACTTTAGCAAACGTTTATGATAATATTTGGATTTGTGCAATTAATCATTAAGAAACCTTAGAAACCTTTGTAACTCTGGGGTTCAAAGCCATATGGTACTCCATGAGTCTGATTCCTTACCTGTTTCTTGTCATGAAAAGCATGGATGATAATGACAGTGGCACTTAACCAGGCTTACTAAGAGGTAGGCACCCAGCTAAGCCTTTGTATGAATCGACTCATTTAATACTCTAACCACACTGTGGCAGGTAATATTTTTATCCCTCCCTTATGGAATAAACTGAACCACGTGAGTTTGAGTAATGTGCCCAGAATCACTGGGCTATCAAGCTACACATAAATCACAAACACAAGTCTGTGAAGAGGGTTGCATGCAGTCCACACGCGGTGGATGAGTTACACACATCCAGTGAGTATGTGAGAGAGTTACACATGCTCCACAATAGAAGAAGACAGCAGGAGTACAGGAAGACATCCCAGGGAAAGTGACATTTTCCAAAAGGACAAATACACAGTGGTTTAGTTGGTAAGCCCAGAGGCACTTAAAGAACCCTCCCATGATTCAAGTACTGAAATCTCAATCCCCTAAACAATTTTTCTCTCCCTCTTTCTCCCCCCTTTCCTCTCCCTCTCCCTCTTCCCTTCTCTCTCTCTCTCTTTCTCTCTCTCCCTGACCCCCTCCTTCTCCTTCTCCTGTCCCATGTTCCTATATCTCCTGCCACAAACTTTCAACATCTTCAAGAGCCTAAACCCCCACCTCTTTCAGCAGATGTATTTTCCTCCTAATTCACTGTGCATCTACCTAAGCAACCTCCTTGTTCTTCTTCACTGGGGGAAAGAAAGAGGAGAGAAGAGGAGAGGACACTCCAGATAAAGGAGGAGGATTTACAAGGATACCACATCCCAAAAACCAAGCTCCAAAAATTTACTGTCCTTTCAACAAGAAGCGTTTCCATTTTTTGGTTTTTGGGGTTTTTTTGCATGGTATTATGTTCTACATTCTTCCGTGACTACCACATTGTTCTAGAAATCAGAAATGCAATAAGTTTGCAAAAAGTGAAGATATAGTATTCAAATAACATCCTTGATCACGTTTTCAAAATTAAAAATTCTAACGTTGTAAATACGTCATTCTATGAGCAACTCTTCCTTCCATAATACTTACTTTTCCTAGAAATACAAAGGACACAAAAAAGGCTGGAATTATTTTGGGAGGGTGGATTCCTTGTGGCACAGGCTGCCCCTCTGGGTAACTGTTCTAGGAACCCTTTCACATCAGTATACCAGCTAGTGTTGTTGCGAGAGGCTGCGTCCAACTTCAGTGATTTTTTTTGGGGGGGGGATTCTTTCAACGCATTTGCCCACACCATGCTGAGTGTTCAGCAGTTTTTGACCAACAACACCATGACCCCCATGTTCCACCCTACCTATTCACCTGATCTTGCCCCCATGACTCTTTTTTGTTGCCCTAGATGAAAAAAAGGCCTCAAAGGGAAATATTTCGCAGACGGGGAAGACAGCAGAAACACTAAAAGGCATGAAACTGATGTCTTCAAAAACTGTTTTGAGCAGTTTTTGAGTGGAAAAAGTGTCTCAACAGTATATTGCACCAAAAAAAGAGCACTTTGCAAGTGACTAAAATTTAAACATGTAAGAATAAATATAGCCAGGCTTGGTGGCTCAACCTGTAATCCCGCGCCTTTGGGAGGCTGAGGTGAATGGATTGCCTGAGCCCGCGGGTTCGAGACCCGCCTGGGCAGCGAGACCTCATCTCTACAATAAATCAAAAAATCAGTCGGGCATGATAGTGCATGCCTGTAATTCTGGCTACTCAGAAGGCTGAGGAGAAGGGATCGCCGGAGCCCAGCAGGTGAGGCTGCGGTGGCCGGGAGCGGTCACTGCACTCCAGTCCGGGCGACAGAGTGAGACTCCAACTCAAAAAAAAAAGAAAAGAATAAATATAGAATTTTTATCAACAAATTCCAGTTCTTTTGGGTCACCCATATGTCAAACTCCATTCATCTTAGTTTTTAAATAATACGGTGGGTATGCTAAAAGAAGGCATTTTCTGCTTTGTTCCAATATCGCCAGTATCTCTTAAATTAATTTAACATGTTTTACTTTTTTTGTCACAGTAAAATGGCTTTCATTTATGACCCTCATTGTTTTTTAACCTTCCCAAGACCCCTACCCAAGCTCTAAGCCTTCATTGCATCTGATTTAAGCCAAAAAGATAGTTTATGGTCTTATATGTAGTACCTGTGTCTGCCTTCAATTTGTCTTCTGCAGTAACACTTCCACACTGCTACCGAAGTACCTTCCGAAAACATCACAATAATTGAGTTGTTTTCCAGCTCTAAAATGTTTGATATATCTTCTTTGTATATAGAACTAAATATTTGACCTAGCATTAAACATCTAGTATACTTTTTTCTTCTTTATCTATGCTGTACAGATAACAATAGGAACCTACCTCATCCTCCCTGCCTGTGTTATTTCATTTCCCTAATTCCTTTCATCTCATGTGTAGCCACTAGGTTTGTCCACCTAAGCCCCATCTTAGTTCAAGTTACTTTGTGGATTCACCCTCCTCCATAAAGCCTGCCCTTCATATTGGGCTTAATTTTCCCACATGGATTTTCTCCTTATCTTTTCAGTGGACCTTCTTGTCTGAGTCGTATTATATTTACACACACACACACACACACACACACACACACACACACACCTGTTAATCACAAAAAGCTTGAAAATGTGCCACTTTTCTACTGGATACTTTCTGGCATTTGTCGGCCAGTTGTACTTCCCTAGTCAATGAGAATAGAGTCTTAGAAGTAAAATCCATCTATTGTCTTGTTGGCAGGCCACATATCCAACCCATCTGTGCCGATGCCACAGACAGCTTGAATAACATCTGTTAGGCACATACATTAATGAGACTCTATGCCCACCTATCCATCAGAATCAGCACAGCAATGAAAGTAATTTAATACACTGCATTCTCTATTCAAAGGCTTGCTAACAATGAAACCCTAAGATATATTGTGCCCTCAGTTAATTCCTTTCAGTTAACTTTGAAACTTTGAAACCACCCCTTCCAATTGTCTCATAAAAACTAAGCATTCAAAGCTATATTTAGAGATGACTAATGATATATTTATCTCATAATGGCCCTAAACAAACACTCATTTAGTTTTATCTTTCACAGTCTTCCAAATCTGCATATTCTGACTACCTCCTTGTTTCTTCTCCTCTAAGAACTTACCATTTCTCTGTCTCTGGGAAGAGCAATTTATTCCAAGAATCTGAAATTATTTTACCCTGCCATTCCCAGGAGGAAAAGTTCATCTTGATTATACGTTAAAGAATTCACTTCAATTTTGAACTTTTGTGCATAGTGTTAACTACCATCTCATGTCATTTCCATTAAAATATTGACTTTGGCATTTGTTTATACTAGTCGAGAGAGAGACATCATTGGAGCATGCATTCTCTTATGATACTGTTTGATTAACTAACAAATAAGTCTCTATCACCAGCAATCACTGTTATTGCATCACTTATTGCTAGATTAATATTTCAGCAAGCGGAACATTTCATCTATCAATGTATGAAATGGAAATCTAAACACCGATCTAATGTCTGAGACTAGAGATCATCCGATGAGAAGTTCATACATAAATGTATAACTTCAGAGTGAAGAATTTTTAGTAGGTGGATTCCTCTTCTGTTAGACAACCCTCAGAAAGTGACTCAAGCAGAAATTGGAGTCATGATTTCATGGACTTTAATCGCTTTTTAATGTCTTTCATTGGTATATAAGTGTTTCGCTGTCCATTTTGCAGATATATGAAATTTAATGAAGATACAATGTAGTAAGCAAAATTCAGCTAGAGAATAATAAAATATAAAATAACCCCAAATTCAGGATAGATGCTTAGCCTCAGTTGAATGAATGAGCCATATGTAAGAGCCATTTAAAATTAGTTAATGTTTCAGCACTAATTGAATGACTGAAAATTATAAATATTTTTTAAAGTATAGTAGCCAATACACGATAAAGTATTGGAAAGTTAAAAATAACATATGTTACCACCTCAAGCCTTGATTGCTTGGCCTTTTTTACAAATTTAAAGCAACCATATTCACAGAGATGGTAGCAAAATCAAAACTGGGTATCATAACATCCTACCATAAATGAGATTTCAGTACATTTTATTAAATAATGCATTTAGCTATTAAATCAGGGTATGATAGAAAAACTATAGTTTTCCTCAGATAATGATCTTATAGCATGAAATGTGAATAGTAGTTATGTCTACCAGTAGACAGCTCACCAAAGTAACACATGTTTGTCAATAGAAGCATATAATCTTAGTCCCTTTTGTACTGCTATCACAGAATACCACAGACTGGGTAATTTTTAATGAACAGAAATGTATTGGCTCACAGTTCTGGACATTAATTAGGAAGTTCAATATCAAGGTGCCAGCAGGTTGAGTGTCTGGTGAAGCCCAGTCTCCACTCCCAAGATGGCACCTTCAATGAGGTATCCTCTGGAGGAGAGGAATACTGTTTCTCCCACAGCAGAGGAGCCAACAGAGAGAGCTCACTCCTTAAAGCCCTTTTATTAAAGCACTAAACCCACCCACAGGGGTGAAGCCTTCAGGGCCTAATCACCTCTTAAATGCTCTACTTTCCAATACCATTACAATGGCAATAAAATTTCAACATGAGTTTGGAGGGGACAAACATTCAGACCATAACACATATGTTATCATTCTCTGATGATTGCTATTTCAAATATTATCCATAGAAGGTTTAAAATTATCCATAAGCTAATTTGTGTGAAATCACTATTAAAAAGTAATGTCATACTCACTTTCACAATACTAAAAAATGCATCTGAAAAACTCTGCAGCAAGGCGGGAAAGATTGAATCTGTGCAATATATAAGAACTTCAGCCTAAAAATTTGGAATACCTCCGTTGAAAGGAAACTGACACATAACCGACTTTAAGTTGTATTTTGTGTAGCACAAATTCCATAAGGACTATTTCCATATTGCTAATTGCCAATCTGTATGAACTATACCTGCCCACCTAGAGTTCTGCAAATATATTCACGTTTTTGAAAATTGTTATCATTTCTCCTTTTATTGTCAGCTTTATTGTCATAAAAGTATAATGATTTTGTGTTATCAGAATGGAAGTTGGTTTTATAGCCTCTACAGAACTGTAATACCGACAGCACTGAGAAGTCATGGCGGAACAAAGTCTTAAAGGATTTGCTGTGATGTTTGATTCTTTCATTGCCCCCTCAATTCTACATAATTTTAAGTAAATACATAGTTTTCTTGAAGATAGTTACCCCTTGTGTGCTCTACTTTTTATTTTAATCATTCTCCATACTTTTTACTCCCACCTTTGTAAGAAATAAGAATCATCTTTGAAAGTTAAAACTCATATTGCTTCTTTAAGCTGTGAAAAAAGGCTGGTGTCATCACGGGGGTAAGGAGACTGTCTCCAAATGGGATGCTAAAACAATTCCAAAAGCACGTTGGTTCTGTGTCTTTGTGAACATTATCGGGGAACTATGATATGGCAATTTAATTATAACGGTTATATGTCCAGGGTCTCTGTGGACCATGCGGTGATTTCAGTTCAACAGAATTAAAATTAGGACTAAATAGCGTGTCAAGGAGCATGGAACCAGTGAGCCACCATGGCGTTATAAAAAAAAGCCCAGAATATAACATTTCAAAGCACAAATGCACATAGGAAAGCATCTAGTGAGTGAGACTACAAATGCTCTTTTGTGCCAAAGGAAAAAAATATATGACAATAAGGAAAGTTATGCCAAGGTCTTTAAATTGTCTGAATCTTCGCTCTTATATCAGAAAAGTAGATGATTAGAGGCAAGAAGTTTCTAATAGCAGAGCAAAACAAAAAACCTAAACTCTTCCATCGTGTTAACTTATGACACATGATTAAGGTTTCAGGAGCTAAAATGCTAAAGTAGTCAGTATATTGGCTATTTGTTGTATTCGTATCCTAAGGCCACTGTAACAAATTACCGCAAGTGTAGTGACTTAAAACGGTAGAAATATATGTTCTCACAGTTCTGGAGGCCAGAAGTCTTAAATCAGTATCATTGAGCCAACATCAAGGTCTCAGAAGAGCCACACAACCTCTGGAGGCCTCAGGGGAGAATCCACGCCTTGTCTCCTCTTAGCTTGCCTCAGCCTCAGCTTGTGACCATATACTTCAGCTTGTGGCCACATCATTGCCTCCTTCAAGTTCAGCAGCGCCTTTAAATGTCTCATGCTTACATCACCTTCTCCTCTGTGTGTTTGTGAAATCTCCTTCTGCCTCTTTTTCATAAAGACACTTCCTCTTCTGATGGCATTTAAGGCCCACCTGCATAATCCAGGATAATCCCCCACTTTGGGATCCTTGATTTAATCGCATCTGCAAAGATGCTTTTTCCAAATAACATAACATTACAGATTGCAGGGCTTAGGACCCAATATCTTTCGCTGAGGGAGTGGGCTCATTATTCTGCTGACCGCTAATTATATAAATTAGATATTTAGCCATATGTGAAATAAAAGCAAGTCTATTGGAAACTAAACTGTCATTTTTTTATCTTAGCATAAGATTTTTAAAAAACTAAAATTATAAGAAATGTATACAGAAACAACATAAGAAATAGTTATTGATTTTACCTGTTCTAAATTCTCTTTTTAAAATATGCAGCTAAAGACAGGTGCCTCAAAGCAGTCATTCTGCTTTGCATGTCCCTTTGGACCAAAGTGTGTGATGCTGTAGTCACCAGCCTTCGCAGAGCTACAGTCTTTGCAGGAAAAGACATAGCATTTTTTGAAGAGCCTGGCCCACCCATTTAACATGTAATTGTATGGTCAGAATCCCTGAGGATTATATCCTGTTCTTTAGTTAGAGTTTAAAAAGAAAAACAAAATTCACAAATGTTTATTTCTCCTGTAATTGCATTTTCCAAAATTCCAAATATGAGCGATACTTCCACTCTGGTCAGCATGTGAACATGGCAATACTTTGGTTGCCTAAATGGAGTCTCAGACAGAAAATCTATAAGGTTACTTTAAGTGGCATCAATTTTATGCCACTTCCCAATCTGAAAAAAAATCTATTTTAAAGTGTTTTTACATGAACTAAAAAGATAAAGGCATATTCTTTTTCCAATAATGACATGAAATGTTGAAGGTAAGTACTGCATTAATTTTAAAAGAACATAGGTTGGCTTCTTTTAACATGTACTGTGTCACTATCTCTTCTACTATGAGCTGTCATTTGTTTGTGTATGCTTTTATACCTTCTAGAAAATTTATCTTGCCGGGCTCGGTGGCTCAGCCTGTAATCCCCGTGCTTTGGGTGGCTGAGGTGAGTGGATTGCCTGAGCACGCAGGTTCGAGACCTGCTTGGGCAACTTGGTGAGACCACATCTCCAGAATAAATCAAAAAATTAGCCGGGTGTGGTAGCGGGCGCCTGTAGTTCCAGCTACGTGGAAGGCAGAGGCGGAAGGATCACCGGAGCCCAGCAGGTTGAGGCTGCGGTGGCCGGGAACGGTAACTGCCCTCCAGCCTGGGCGACAGAGTGAGACTCCAACTCAAAAAAAAAAAAGCATCTCAAATTAACTTAAATAAGCCTAAATTAAACACTTCTCTATTTCCCCACCATTCACCAGGTAATGTTATAGGTAGTAAGTCATAATAGCATAGGGCTATGGTCCAAGTGTTTGTGCCTCTCCCAAAAACTTATAGATTGAAATCTCAACCCCCAAGGTGATGGTCTTGAGAGGTGAAGTTGGGAGATGCTTAGGTCATGAGTGTGCATCTTCATGCATAAGATTAGTGCCCTTGTATTTTTTTTAAAAAAAGGCCCTAAGAGCACTTTTGCCCCTTCTACCACAAGAAGACACAGCAAGAAGATGCCATCTATAAACCAAGAAGTGATCCCCAACCAGACACCCAATTATCTGTAGCCTTGATCTTGACCTCTCAGTCTCCAGAACTTTAAAACTTACATGTTTTCTGTGTACAGACTGCACAGTTTCATGTATGTTGTTGTGGCAGCTGAAACCATCTAAGACACACAGTGTCTTTCAGACACAATGTATTAAATCAATAATCATTTAATAATTATTAGTAATAAGTTACTCAGTACACAGGATCAAAGTCAGAAAATCAAGGAAAGTTCACCCTCTGAAAATTGACTGAAATTAATTCACATTAGCCATCTACAGAAATCACTTTACAAGTAAATATGTCTCTGAAGTCAAAAGCAGAAAGAAGAGATCTAGCTACCCAACAAAGGCTTGGGAATATAAGTAAGTGCTTAGTATTTATTGAATCCCAGTGTCCTTTTATAATTTTTTAGAGTAAAGACAACACAAATTATTAGACACTAGTCTGGAGTTTAAAAAGGGATCAATAATTTATCAGGTTGTTTCCAATACCATGAAGGTAAGGCCATACCCATTGACTTGCAAGTTAACACAGGTGGTTCAATACCCATGACTGTTGTGATCACCAAATAGTGATAAGTTCTCTAAAGTACACACTTCTTTCATATTTTCTTTGATTCTTCTCAGCATCCATTTTTCTTCTATTTGATCAATGTTAAATGAGGAAATATATTGGGTGGACTAACCTAAGCACTCTGATATGGTAGAGATTGTAGTTTTACAATCAGTTCAAAAATAAGCATTCTGGCTTAAACTTTAGTCTCCTGTGAGGGTGTGTAGGTCCATGAATCACTGGGTTCCAACAGATGTACTACTCAGGTTTAGGAACCTACAAAATTGAGAACCAGACCTTGGGATATGGTGACCACACCAAAGCTGTGCCACCCGTTAATCCCTCTCAAGAGGTCAACTGTTTCCCAGACATCTATTCATCTCTAATCATTGGTGTTGTTGTTTACTTCTTTGAGAATTGTGTATTAAGTGCCTGCTGAGAATCAGGCACTGCATTAGTAGGTGCAGCAACATAAACAGCTTGTGTGATCCTTTCTCTCATAAAACTCAGAATCTAATGAGGTCAGCAGCACTTATAAAAAAAATACTAACTGAAGCCTAAAGTCTTGAGTAGGAGTTAGCCAAAAAAGCAAGGGTAAAGGTTTACCAGGTGGAGAAAAGAGGATAAATAAAGACTGTGAAGTGGAAAAGAGCCAGGGGCACCCAGAGAAAGAGGTTTGGAGCTTAGTGAGAGAAGAGTGACCTCAACTGAAGGAGCAGAAAGGTAGGCACAGACCATGTAAACAGGCCATGTGAGGAATTCTCAAATTTATTCTAGAGTCAATGAAATGCTTTGAGAGGACTCAATCCTTTTAAATCACATCAAGATTGAGTGGGATCCACTATCACCAAATCTTTGTCCATCTACCTGTCATTGTCTTTTGTTTCTAACAGATAAACAGAAAATAAAGACAAAGAGAAGATCATCTTTCTTATTCTCAACAAGCAGAAGTTGTCATAAACAGCAACTCACTACCAAGGGATCATATTCAGCCAGCAGTTGAGTTGTATTTGTTGAGTTGAATGTAAATTTTTTGACTGAGTTAGGGTGCCTCTAAACAGGTCACCTCTCTCCAAGTTACCCACAGGCCCTAACATGCCCTACCATCTTGTAGATCACCTGCTGCAGTCATTCATTTTACCTGCCTGGCTGCCAAAGTCTTTCGAGTTTACAATCTATCTTAGTCTGTTTTGTGCACTATAACAGAATACAACAGGCTGGGTAATTTATAATGAACAAAAACTGAATTGCTCACAGTTCTGGAGGCTGAGAAGTCCAAGATCAAGGGACAGGCATCTGGTGAGGGCCTTCTTGCTGAGTCATAACATAATGGAAGGCAGAAGGGCAAGAGGGTATGTATGAGAGAGAAAGGGAAGGAGGGGGCTAAACTCATCCTTTTGTCAGGAATTCACTCTCACAGTAACCCACTCCGGTGATAATGGCAATAATTTCATCAGACTCCCCATTGGAGATTAGGTTTCCAACAGATGCATTTTGGGGGAAACACTTAAACCATAGCACAATACATTTTCAAGTTATCAGGTTATCTGAAATATTCATCTAATTTCACTGAAAGAAATCAAGCTGAACAAGAACAGGAAGTAATTATGAGCCTCCCAAATCCAAGAATCCTAAGAAAACATGATGATGTTTAAATCTGTTCCCCAGGAAATTATGTGCATAGGTGGGGGCACACACACATATTTACGGCATACAATTTTACACAGCTTCTAAAAATTATTTAAGAAACCCAACTATGAAATGCCAGGAACAGCAACTGAAACCAAATGAAAATAAATAAGGAGGCAAAGAATGACAAGTGGGTTGACAGAATGGGGACTTTCCTCATGGATAAATGAAGGAGAAACAGTGGCCGGGACTTCTAGCCACAGGTACCTCTGGCCTTTCTTTCATAAATGGGCCAATGTTTTCCAGAACTCATTTTGAAAACTCTGCAAATAAAGAGAACAGTTATATAATTTGCTACTAGTCCTCATAAAGGCCATCAAGAATGCCTGTGTACCCCGGAAATATTTACGTGGGCTCTCTAGTCTCAAACAATCAGGTTTTATATGTTACTAAATGATGATGGAAGAGTTTTCCAGGTGGAGAAGAGAGCAGTAGCAAATCTGAGAATAAACTTACTTTTGCTCTTTTATGCAAACTGCCATTTGCCCACGTTCAGCCATGATGCCATTATTGAGGGTTTAACCTTCTCAAAATAACTGAACTTATTTTTCCTCCTACTCCATCTTATTATCTCTAGTTCTCACTTTTTTTAGAAACAAAATTCAAAGAAGTTCTGCAGTTTTTCAGCATGTGGGGTGAATGAATTTTGTAGTTGTCACACCGCTTCTGAAAACGTGGTAGTTTGTCAAGTGTGCACTCCTCTCAAATGTCACAACCGCAAGTATCCGGATTCTCTATTGCCGAATACCCCTCCAAGAGTCCCAAGACAATTGGGCCAAAATATTTTAAGGAAAATATATGTAATTGAATTGAAATCATTAAAACATCCCAAGAAAAATTGCCATCCAACACAGAGTGTTGAAATGATACACACAAATGTCCACATAGTGAGCTTAAATTGGACATCTTACGTAAGCACGCACGAGTGACTCCACACTGTCTGGGTAATCTGCAACTTACGTACATTTACCTCATCACCGCATTCTAACCCACGATACTGACAGTTGCAACATTGTGCAAAACATAGTTCTACAGGACACGGTCCCCATCCCACACACTCCCAGCTAGGGAACACAAGCACAGAAGCTAAACCGCATAGCCCACCCAAAACTCCCTTATAACTGCATGCATTTCTTTTCGATAACTATTGGGATTTTCTGTGGGCAGAAAAATATTGAAATGGACCATCTGTCACTGGAGACTTCACTAGAGAAATACGTTTTCAGCAAAATGGTGAGTTTTCAGGAATGATTTCAAAGTGCCCTGGCAGGAAGCATTGGAGCCAGAAGTATCTTACAGAGCAGACTTTGGAGTGAAGGCCAAAGAAAATGTCAGCAAGGTCTTAGCCAGGGAGGGAGTAATATGCTGCCTCCAAGATGCGGGACTTCACACACATTTAATATGGAAAGTTTGAGAAGCCAGGAAATGTATTTTAAAAAGCAGGATTTTAAGCAAAGTAATTAGGAAGGAAGAGATGATGCAGCAAAGAGAAAGAAGAAGAGAGAGTGCACCCAGTGAGATGCCAGGTGACTAGTACTCATCCAGGATTTTCAAACGCTTGATCGTTGCAAAACAAAATAATTTAGGAATCATTCACGAGCCTTGCTAAGGACCGTACCTAAGACTTACACAGACATTACCTCCCTCCTTTCAAGGAAATGGCTGTATTTATCAAGAGAATTGCAAAATTTTGGAGTATGTGAAAGACTTAGCAAGAGGAAGTCAGGAGTGGAGAGGGGAGTAGGGGATTAAAAATTACTGTACTCTAATTTTAAGACATGGATAATAGTTCTGGAGTTTATTTGAAAAAAAAGAATGAGAAGCATTAAGGAGAAAATATAAACACGTGCATAAATAGACTATAAGACCCTTGTGACAGTCATGTTTTTCTTTGCAGGAATGATTGAGAAAATCCCACCATGTGAGGGCACTTGGGTATAGGATAGATAGCAAGAATGCCTTTGAAGCCATCCATCGCTTGTCAGAAACCCACTTGCCTCATGCTCATCTGCAGCAGTGGCAAAGAACATGGTTAACAGCAGCCAGGAGGGTGAAAATGATGGGGACTTGGAGGTGTCGCCCACCTAGAGCAACCCTGCTGGGGGTACAGCTGCCAGTCCCTCCCCTAGCTGGACAGAGCAGCCTGGAGAGCCTAGTGGTCCCCATAAAACATGGAATACAAACCACAAAACATGAACCAACAAGCCCTCTGGGTGCTACTCACAAGGGTTTTCCCATCTCAGTGTAGCATTCCATGGCCTGGTCACAGTTCAGTTGATGGCAAGATGGGACTAGCACCACCCTATGTTATCAGCACAGAGGAGCAGTCTCTTCTATTTGATTTTCTCACAAACGCTCGAGCATTTTTTCTCTTGCAGAGTCATAAAATACCACTAACATAGTGCACTGAAAAGTGACAAGGATAAAACTGACGCTTGGAGGTCACAGAGCCTCAGGCAGCAGTTGGGTAAGATCCCGATTCCCCTTCTCACACCATCCAGCATGACATTGCATCCAGAAAGAATTCAGGTAACCCAAGACGCTGGAACAAGACTAATAGCAGAAGTGCAAATGCTTTGTTTATATGGGTGGCTTAAAGAGAGAGCAGCTACTTTAAATCAACAAGAATTGGATCAGATTTGAATCCCCAGGGTGGCCTCCCTCACTCTCCAGGTTTAGAAAAACACAACCAACAATTCAGTTTCAAATAAGAAGTGATGAGACTCCTTCCCCAAGGAGAAAAGCTAAAAAAGAAAAAGAAAAATGACATAGTTCTGTTACTTAAAAAATGTTCTAAAAGTCAGTGATGTATTTTTTGAGCACTACCAAAAAATTTAGCACGAAACTAAATTACCATTAAATCATCTCAGAGGATTAAATTTTTGACACTGTACCTGGGCTTTGCAGACTCACAAAATAGCAGCAGGATGAGAAAACAGACTGTCACTTCATTGTTTTGGATCAAATCGCTTGCTCCAAACTTCTCTTTCTTTTTCCCATTCCCCAAAGAGTTTTTAGTGCTGTTTTCCAAAGTTCTTAAAAAAATAAGATGATACTCAAAATAAGACTTCTTCACTCTGCTTTAATAACTCTCTTAAAGGTCCAGAAAAGTTTATTTTTTTAATTCTCCTGAGAAATTTAAAAGTGTTTCTTTAATTTCCATGGTAGTGTCTGAACTCCACCGTCTTCCTGACTCTCTCCCTTACTTACTGTTAACAGTTTGAAACCAAAGACAAATATTCTCCGAATAAGCCATAGTTGGTGCTTTGAAAGAGCAACCACAGTCCTGGTGGATGAGGACCGAGGTCGCCAGTTGGTGGAACGTGTTTTGTTCTCAGCAGGGCAGGCCCTGGCCAGAGAGAGAAAACGTCAGCACAAGTCTAGTCTGCCTCCACCCGGAGGCCTGTCTTGTCTTCCTTGTTGTCCCTGCATCAGTCTGCAGCTCAGCAGGAAACAGATGGCAGATTCAAATGCCTAGAAAATGAGAAAAGTTTTGTGAGAATCCCATTGGCAAGGGTGGGGCAAGGTGTAGAGTGTTCCCTGGGCCTGTAGGGAAAAAGGGAATTATCTAAAAAGACAAAGCTCAAGGCAGAGTCAACTTGGGCCACAGACACCATGCATGAAGGGTGTGGGAGGAGGGATGATAAACCCCTACTCTCATTTTTCCTGCTTTCCCTCTAATTCGCTTCCTATTGCTGTTATAGCAATTTACCAATGTGCTTAGTGGATTAAAACAACACAAGTTTGCTCTCTTAAAGTTCTGAAGGTCAGAAGTCCAACAGGAATCTTATGGAGCCAAAATCAAGATGTCGGTGGGGCTGATTCCCTCCTTCTGAAGACTCTAGAGAAGAATCTGCTTCTCACCTCTTCCTGCTTCTAGAAGACATAAGCCTCTCTAGACCAGCCTCACTCCAGTCTCTAAGTCATCACATCTTCTTCTCTGGCTTTGATGCTCCTGCTTCCTTATAATAAGGATCTTCATGATGACATTGGACCCACCTGGATAATCCAAGACAATCTCCTCATCACAAGTACCTTCATGTAATAACCTTTGTAAGTCTTTTTTGTCTCTGAGGTAATATATTTGCAGGTTCTGGGGATTAAGGTGTGAGCACCTACAAGAATGACAGCATGATTGAGTCTATGCTTCTCTGATATTCTGCTGGTACTTCCTGTCATCTGCAACACTAACAAGACCCCAGGGCAAAGGAGGTTCTTGATACAGTCCACAGAGTTCAGCATCCAAGGGCACAGGCTATATAAAGAAGTAAGGGCCATACCTCTGGTAGGGCACGCAGAGGTCACCAATACGTCTTCTTTACCCCAGTGTCTTCAAACTTAAGTCCTGAGGCTTGTCCATCCACTTATCAATGCAGCTTCACAGACTCAGCAAAAGTTTAAGGCAGGCTCCCTCATCATCATCCGCTCGGACTCCCAACCCATAAGAAGGCTTCATCTTCGAAACTTAAAGTTTGAAAGAAAAGCAGTCTTTGTGTTATGCGAGGCAGAAAGGTGAGCCCCATGAAGTGGTTTTCAATTCATTGCCATTTTGGAGGAAAAAGCAGTGAGATGATTTTGTTTTTTCACACATTTCAAGGTAACATTTGAAATTGTTGCATTAGCTATGGTTTTTACAGAACTCTCATGTCATCTTCATGGCCATGACTTTCCTGGAAGTTACACATATACCCAGCTGAAATCAGATGGATTTTTGTTGACATCTTGCAGCTCATCTTGCCCAAGATATTTTCAAGTTAAATGAGTGTTATGGGTGAGAGTGAAGCTGATGCTTGAAGTTTAGCATTTTATTGTATATTATCCCCCAAATGTTAAAATAATTCAAAGTTCATTCATTGAAATACAGAAAAAAACAAGTGATAAGAATGGTTACCTGAACTCTAAAATTCAAAATTACGTAGACATTGTTGAATCGGTCTGTGCTGGCTCCCATAACACGATACCACGGACTGGGTGGCTTAGACAAAGAAAGTTTATTTTCTCGGAATTCTGTAAGTTAAAAGTTCAAGATCAAGATCCAGTCAGGATTAGTTTCCAGTGAAGCTCTCCCCCTGGCTTGTAGACAGCAGCCTTCTCTATATGTCTCACATGGCCTTTCTCTGTGCTCACGTGGGGAGAGAAAGCTTTGTGTCTCTTCCTTTTCTTATAAGGACACCACCAGTCCTATCAGTTTAGTACACCACTTTCATGGCCTAAATACCTCCTTAAAGGCCTTGTTTCCACATACAGTCACAATGGGGATTAGGGCTTCAACATATGAATTTTGGGGGACATAATTCAGCCCCTAACAATTGTAAGTAGGACTTTCACAGGGGCACAGAATTTGAAATTGTATGTGTTGGGATCACTTCATCCAAAAGTGTGATTTCTTCTAAACAATTTTAGGAGAAAGAAAGAGAGAATTAAAATATATATATCCAATAGTGATTATCTGAAAATTGAACTTTAATGTACCAATGATCCATTTGCCCCCACCTCCCAGTGAATTGAAAGCTGTGAGATTTTTCTAAAGAGTAGTATAAAATCATCAAAGCCCTCACATCATTGCCAAAGAAAGTATAGTAATCTCTCTGATAACCCTTTTTTTTCCAGGAAGAAAAATTATAAAATAATGTTCTACATCCAAAATTAGTTTTCCATCTAAAGAAGACAGAGAAGAGACCAAAATCTAAATGCATTTACAGATTAAAAAGACATCATCTAGTTAGTGGGAAGAAAAAGCCACTCAGGAAGCCTGTTTGCTACGCACATACTATGTCCTGGGTGCCAGAAATAAAGCTGTACCAACAATCCTTCCGCAAGCTGTAGCTCTCACTTTCTAGTGGGAAAACACTAAACAAGTAAACAAACAAAGTCATTGGAGACTAGGAAGCAATTAAACAGAGTGACAAGACAGAGAGAAGCTGAGGAGAGCCACTTTAGAAAAACCCAGTCGACAGTGCCCTCTCTGGAAGGTGAGACCTCAAGATGAAAAAGAGCCAGCCATGCAAAGAGCTGGAGAGAAGACTAGGACAAATGCCTGGGATCGAGCAAGTTTCAGCATGTCCCATCCAGAAAACCACTGTGGTTGGAGACCCAGGAGAGGGCCCATCAAAGAAGCTTTCCTTCTCCATTTACTTTCTTTGTCAGAGCAAATGTAATGGCGTATTATAGAGCACCCTTCGAAAGTACATTCCTACGCTATATTTGAAGATAGAACAAAAAACACTTTTCAGGCCCCATTTTTCAGTCCAAACGTGAATCAGGGATTCACCCCCCTGCAACCTTGAAATCTGAAACACTCAGCCCGCTCCTGAACGCCATGGACGCGCATCGATTTCATGTCTCCGCATCTGAAAGTTTTCTTGAGTAAGAAAATGCTCTGTAATTTCCGGGGCCATGTTTGATAAAATATCCAAAACTGTATCACAGAGCCACCAAACAATCGCTGCCATTCCTGACAACCTATAATTGTGAGTAAAGATTTTTCATTCCATAGAAAGAAAAATAAACTGGACACTTGTGGAATCCAACCTGCCCACTCGGACTAGCGCCTGTGAGCCCAATCATAGATGTTGCTGAGAAAGACTGCAGTCACCATCACCTCTTTCAATAATGATAACAATTATAAGAATGTTCACTGTTGTTTACAATACTATTTTATTATTCTCACTTTAAAATGGTGCTGATTGACTTTTCCTTTGAATTTACAGACCACCAATACTGATAGCTTGAGAAACATCATTCTAAATATAAACATGATCTTCAATTAATTAGCAAATGGTCTTTTTATTTTTTCCTGTCTCATACATGTTAATCTGAACCTTTTCAAGCAATGAAAAATTACACATTCCATGTCACACTTTTATCACTTGTCAAAGATCAAACAGCGCTAATAAGGAGAATGATGCTACATTCTTGTAAGGAAACCACTGTGTTATAGAATGTTTAAGATGTGTTTGGTTCAAAAATAAAAGGTCAGAGAACAAAGGGAAAATCCTTTAAGAAGAGATTTTGATGATTGTTGAACACAGGTAACACGTTTCAAAGCAAATACTTTCAACTTGCAAAAAGTTTCAAAAGACAGGCAGCAGTTACTCGTGCTAACGCAGACAGGAAAGCACTTTGCGAAATTTCTGATAAATTCTGAAATATGGGAAGAGAGATGAGAAGAAAAAATCACCTGTTTGCTTACAAATAAAAGCCAAGCCAAGCCAGAAAAAGCACAAAGGGCACATTTGTTTTAAGGATTCAGGAATGTCTCAGAGAACTCAGTGGAAGAGAATCAGCCAGGACACTGGATTGCATGGTAACCAGCAAGCTCACCACGTACAGTTGTGGAGACTGTGCACTGCACAAATGCATCTGGCTTAAGAGAGTAACTAGAATGAGGGTGGTAGGGGAGAAATGACTGAAAACCCCACCTACAGTTCTTTCTCCAAACCATGCACTCCTATAGGCAGCTACATGCACTTAATACAGTGGTTCTCCTAAGGGGTAATTTTGCCCTCCAAGACACATTTGGTAATATTTGAACACATTTTTTGATCATCAAAACACAAAATAGGTGCTGCTGGCATCAAGTGAGCAGAGGCCAGGAACGCTACTGTAAACACCTTACGCACACAGGACAGTCCCCAGAACAAAGAATGATCTGGCCCAAAAGTCCATAATGCTCAAACTGAGAATCTCCAACCCCAAGGAGGTGACATTTTCTAATTCATGTCACGATGAATTAGAAATGCCAAGTGCATAACACATGGACCCACAGGGATGCAGCTCCCCAGAGAGAAATTTATCCTAATTCACACAGAGATCCTCTTGGGAACAGGGGGCTCTAATTCCACTGTGTGGGATCTCAGCCCTGTCTTCTCTCCCTCTCCCTCTACTTTTCCCTCTCCCTTTCCCTCTCCCCTCTCCCTGTTTCCCTCTATTTCTCTGTAGTCTACTATTACTGAAATATCCAGAAATAAGCAGGAGCCCGTCCCTAATTCTAGAGGGTGGAGCCACATTTTCCACCAAGGCTTTGAGCGCCCCCCTTCTCTCTTCCTACCGTGGTAGGCAGAACAGGTTTGAGAGAGATCACCTGAGCGCGGAGAACCACCTGACCTGTGCGCATCCCAAAACACTCTTCATTCTTCCATTTGTGCCCCCTAGTTACATGCTGTTCACTCTGTTGGGAGAAGAGAAACAAGGCGTGGTCCCTACACTCCAGGAACTGGGCTCTTTTAAGGGACACTGACATGCAGCCAAATATAGACAAGTCCTATGGTCACTGTGATTTTCCTTGGCACAGTCTGAGCAGAGGAAAAAAACACAGAGAGAAGAGAGAAAAAGAACAAGCTGGAACTGTTTTATTTATAAACAGAACAAGCTCTGGAAGAAAACAAAACTGATCATCTCCATTGAAAAGAGACATACGGTAATACTCAGTGAACGCAATGTCATTTTTCATTTTGTTATGCTTTGAACATAGAACTGGATTAAACTAAGAATCAAATGTCATAGGGCAAAAAGCCACAAAACGCAAGTGTTTTTATGCATATATTTCAATAGCTCTGGAGTTCTAAACACAACACACTGAGAAAAGTAGAAATAGGATACCTCATACTCTAAGTAAAAGCAAAGTATGCCTAATTATGATTAAGTTCAGTTATACTAGACAGAAGGCATCCGATGGTTCCTAGGCATTGGCATTTCTTTATAACTGCTTCAAGTAGAAGTTTTGCTTTTTTTAAAAATTTTTTATTTTAAAGAGGTAGGGTACAATTCAGGGCTAGGTACATAAATGTTCATTATGCAGGTATCCTTGTTGATGAGGTGTGCCCCTCCCTCCACTGGCAGTTTCCCTCAAATGCCAATCCCATCCCCCTCCCCAGGCAGTTTCCCACTACTGCCAAGCCCTTTCTTATAGTATTATGTCAATTATTCAAGGCCCACTTATGAATGAGAACTTGTGGCACTCTGTTCTTTGTTTCTGTGATAGATCACTCAGTATTATAGACTCTAAGTCCATCCAAGTTACTACAAAGTTCATAACTTTTTCCTTCTTTATGGCTGCGTAATATTCCATCGTGTATATGTACCACATTTTTTATCCAGCTTTATGTTTATATGTAAATGCAATGAACCATATTTAATCCATTATATGTCCTTATTCTATTAAGGACATATTATAGTAGAACATCAAGAGTGTACTAAATTGAGCCTGTTTATTTTAGCTCCTTAAGCATAATCACCTAATAGCAGCTTCAGGAATGATAAGTATAAAGTCTGAATAAACAAAAACCCATCAATCTGTGCTTGGTCACATGGTGCTACAGGGTGGGTTTCCCAGGAAGCAGAGCCTATTGGTATGCAGGGTGTTTGCTGAGGAAAGAAAGCTGGGAAAAGAGGCAGGGTGCACGCAGCAGATGTTGAACTGGGGGACAGGCCCTAAGCAGCCTCACTTACCGCTGGGAGCAACAGCAAAACAGGCCCTTCAGAGCTGTCCAGAGGACAACTGGGAGAAAGTCTCACACCCCTGCACCCATCAGCCCAGGTATGGGAGGGTAGAGCCGGATGAGGGGGCTCTCTGCAGCCACAGGCATCCCCAAAGGGGCTGAGAGCAGGAGATGTGCACAGCTGCTCCCACACTGGGGCAAGGAGACCTCCCCTGAAGGTCATCACAGCATCTACCACCTCCGCCACTCCTGACGATATACTGACACGCAAACCTGACACCTCTAAAGGACTGAAAGAACTGACATTCTACTGGTGCCTTCATATCCACTTATTTGTTCTTCCAACCAGTATTTATTAAGAGCTGACCATGTGCCAGGCACTGTGTGAGACACAGCTATCCAGGAAAGAACTGTATTCAGTGGCTACCATCCTGTCTACCATCCCACCGTGTCTGAGTTCTGGCCACTCTCCCTGAAAACCACAGTGGTTTAAAAAACAAACACTTATTTCTCATGGTTCAGGAGACTGAGAAGTCCAAGGTCAGGGTGCTGGCAGATCCAGAGCCTGACTTGTAGACGGCCACCTACTCACTGTGTCTTCCCGTGGTGGAGAGAATAGAGAGAGGTAAGCTCTCCCAGCTCTTACATAAGGGCACCAACCTCATTCTTGAGGACTCCACCCTAAAGACTTCATCACCTCCTAAAGGCCATGCCTCATACCACTCCATTGGGAATTAGGATTTCAACATAAGCATTTGAAGGGAGACACAAACCTTCAGCCCACGGAATTCACCCACCTAACCCACACCCAAAGATATGCAAGTGCTTTGTGCTTAAAATACTCTACTAGCATGGTTACTATTAAAGCCTAACAAAGGTTACAATATTAGCCATAAAATTTTAAAACGAAGAAGAGTCAGGAGAGGAAGTAAAGGGGGGAAAGGGAAAGAGGGAAGTCATTGCTTTACAGCAAAAAGAGTAAGGTAAATGGAATAAAGTTGGCCTTTGGCCCCATCAAACCTCTGTGCAAATTTCAACATTTCCAAAGATAAACAATTTGGCCTGAACTTGTCTTTACTTGAGTTTTTTCATTATTCAGTGAATGCCTGCCTTATTTAATTTTGGGCAGGATTACATGAGGTCTGGGCAGAGCAGGGAGACTGGTACTGAGCAGCCATGGGGCTATGGTGACCACAGCATCCTCCTTGGATTCATCACGAGGGTCTCCAGCATCATTGCCACATGCCAGACAGTAGAAGCACCATGTCAGACAGTGGAGGCCTTCCTATAGTGGACATGGCTATTAGTACGTATGAGTTAAGTGATATTACTTGCCAGGGACCAAGAACTAGGTTTCTGCTCCACAGACCCTTTTCATTCCCAAAATAAACTGAAATTTACTATTATCAAAAAATGGACTGAGGTCAGGCACAATGGCTAATACCTGTAATCCCAACACTTTTGGAGGCCCAGGTGGGAGGATCACTTGAAACTAAGAGTTTGAGACAACCCTAAGCAACATAGCAAGCCCTCATGCCCACAAAAAGTAAAAATAATAAAAAAAATTTAGCCAGGCGTGGTAGGTTAGACCTGTATTCCCAGTTACTTGGGAGGCTATGATGGGAGGATCACTTGAGCTTAGGAGGTTGAGACTGCAGTGAGCTGTGATCATGCCACTGCATTCCAGCCTGGGTAAATGAGCATGACTCCAACTCAAAAAAATGTTTTGAGGCATAAAACACATCCTGCCACTGAATCGTCTGCTGAAATTAATAGTAGTGGGACAAAGCCCAACAGCCCTTGCAGAGGGACCTGGCACAGAAACACAGGGCCAAATGTGGGTGGAATTGGGGTGTCCTCAAAACTAAGCATCTAATAGTGTGGGCTTCACATTATAAGGAGGCAAGACGCCTTTGAAATTGGTTGGGAAAAACACTTGACTAAAATACCAACTTAGAGAAATTGCAACTACTTGTAAGTTTATTCCAATTCTATTAAGTCCCTTGAAAGCAAGAAGCACAGAGCAGCATAGAAACCAGAACCAAGCTCAGCAGAACTTCAAGAAAGAAGAGCATACCATCCCCTTAGACACTTTCTGTTAAGAGTGTTAGCTTGGTGAGGTCAAATCTGAGTCCTCATGGCTGGTGTGTGGGTTGGGGAGAATGTGTATAGGATTGTTACTCTAAATTCAATTCCCATAATATAGCTTTAGTCATTTGCATATATTTCTTATTGCCATGAATACCTAAATTCTTAAAAACCCTGCAGGTAGAGTTATAGACACATGTCTGAACCAAGAACTGCAGTCATGTATGTTCACAGTGAGAAGTCAGATAAGAAGCTCCCTTGGATCCACTACAGAGATGCTGCCTTGTTTTTGACACTTTTTAAATGGTTGTGTCTGGATGTAGCTGGAGGCCATTATTCTAAGCATATTAATGCATAAACAGAAAGCCAAATACTGCATGTTGTCACTTACAAGTAGGAGCTAAACACTGGGTACACATGAACATAATGATGGAACAGCAGACACTGGAGAATCCAAGAGGAAGGAGTGGGTGTGGGGGTTAAGAGTTGAAAAACTGCCCATTGGGTATCATGTTCGCCATGCAGGTGACAGGTTGAATAGAAGCCCAAACCTCACCATCATGCAGTATACCCAAGTAACAAGCCTGCACATACACCTACTGAATCTAAAATTAGAGATATCATGTCTCATTTGTCTGAACAATCACCACATACAGAAGGCCCCATAATCACTTCCTGCAAGCAAGTAAGGTCAGGGGATAATCAAGTATTAGTGAACGGTCACCTAGCTATCCTGGTGACTCCCATTGCTGCCAGACTTAAAACTTGTTCTCTTCTAATTCTTTCCACCTCTTTGACTGTTATTTCCCACTAACAAATTGTTCCATTAAAAATTCTACCCCAAAACTACAGAATATACAATTCTATTAGCAGCACATAGAACAATCTCCAAGACACATCATATGATGGGTCACAAATCAAATCTCAATTTTTTAAAAAACTGAAATTTTACCAAGCACCTTCTTGGGCCACTGTGAAATAAAACTAAAAATCAACTCCAGGAGGAACACACAAAACCAAATACATGAAAATTAAACAATCTACTCCTGAATGATCTTTGAGTCAACAATGAAATAAAGGTAAAAATTTTAAAATTCCTTGAAATGAGTGACAACAATGACATAATTACCAAAATTTATAGCACTTAAGGCCTACATTATAAAGGCTGAAAGGTCACATATTGACATCCTAACATCACACCTCAAGGAACTAGAAAAATATGAACAAACCAAATTCAAAGCTAGCAGAAGAAAAGAAATAATAAAGATCAGAGCAAAACTAAATGAAATGGAGTTCCCCTCAAAAAAAAAAAGAATCAATGAAATGAAAATTTGTTCTTTGAAAGGATAAACAAAATTGATAAACCACTAACTAGATTAATTATTAAATGAAGAGATTAAAATTAGCTTAACCAAAAATGAAAATGGATACATTATAACTGATACCACAGAAATACAAAAGATCATCTGAGACAATTAGGAACACTTCTGTGCAAACAAGCTAGACCATCTAGAGAAAATGAATAAATTCTTAGAAACATATAATCCCCCAACCTTGAATCAGGAATAAACAGGTACTCTGAACAGACCAATAATGAATAGCACTGAATATTCAGCAGTTTTTGACCAAAACGGCACAACCTCCATGCCCCACTGTCGCTACTCACCAGATCTCATCCCAAGTGATTTTTTTTTAGTTCCCCAGATGAAAAAAGTCCTCCAAGGGAAATGTGTTGCCAATGTGGAAGAGGTGAAACCAAAAAAAAGGCAGAAGCACTAAAAGGCATCAAAAGTGACGAGTTCAAAAACTGTTATGAGCAGGGGGAAAAAGTGTCTCAATAGGTGTATTGCATCAAACGGAGAGTAACTTGAAGATGACTGAAGTTTAAATATGTAAGAATAAATACACAAATTTTATAAATCAATTCCATGTTGGGGGGAGGTACCCCCTCATATAGTCCCAGCTACTAGGGAGACTGAGGCAGGAGGATGGCTTGAGACTGGGAGTTTCAGACTGCACTGAGCTATAATCCTGCCATTGCACAAACCTGGGAGATGGAGCAAAACCCTGTCTCTTTAAAAAAAAAAAAAGTTATTGTTCAATTCAGTGTCCCTTCTGTTTACATGGATTTTGAGGAGCACACGCTGATCATCTCACCCATTTCTGACTTTGCTTGGCTCAGCCTCATGGATAACTTCCTGCTCTGCCTCACATGGCTGATGGAAAGCTGCATGGATGAGGGACTCCCATGGACCTCAAACAAAAAAATCCTGGGCCCCATTCAGACCTAGGGACTCTGCAGGACTGAGCCTAGTTATCCATACAATTCATGATATTCTAGTCTCAAATATATCACTTACTCCCATGAGTGAAAATCAAAATCTTTGAGTAAATACTGATTACTCCCTGAGCTGCTTCCCAAGTCCCTATATGATAAAGGAAATAGTTAATGTTTCAAAAGACTTAGAGAAACACCTAGGAGAATTCAACTGTTAAAAGAACAAATTGGTACTCAACAGAATGTAACAGTTTTACACCCTACCTTAGTCATGGAGGTAAACGTTAATAATGTGAAGAAATTAGGTGTGAGTATGACATTTTGGTGTCAGGGAACCCAGCATGAACCGTCCTTTAAAAGGGACATAACTCCTGATCCAGATTTTTTCAGGTATTACTCTGCTGTGAAGTAACATATAAGAGTTTAGAAAAACTGAGCTTTAAAGTAAAATTTCCATGACAAAAGTCCAAGTTTCACTGTGATTCCAATCCTAGTCTTTGAAGATGTGCAGCTCGCTAAGCATTTCAATCTTGTTCAATAGTTCCTCGCATTGTCTTCTTCTCAGAACATCAATTTTTTCCCTAATTATATTGATTTTAGCAAATTGCAGTGTCCATCTGAGCTGATTTTCAAATATGACAGCAAAAGCTTTCAATGAAAGAGAAAAACAAATGCATTGTGCACCACCAAGATGCATTATTCCCTCAAACTTTATAGGAGAAAAACAGGCATTAGAAGGAAAGTAAAAACTGCCTGATGAAATGATGAGATTCTGAAAAATAAACAGCCACTCCAATTCCAGGCAATCATGGTTAGACCTCTTAAGTATTCATTATTTTTCTTGCCTGAAAAGTAGGTACAAATCAACAGCAGAATCTATATTTACAATTTCAAGTTTATGCCTCAGAGGGTGATCAGGCGACACATCAAAAACTAAGTGATGTTTTAAAATCAAACTATTGAGGACCTTCATCAGCTATGGAGAAGAACAGCCTTGCACCCTCCTGAAAGTCCCTGCTTCCCTTTCTAAAAGCAGAATTGTTTCTCTATGTGCTTTCTGCCTCTCTCTCTCTGTCTCTCTCTCTCTCTCTCTCCAGTCTAGACCTCGGTCTTGAGTGGCAGGTCCACCTATCCTGCAGTCAGTATCATACAGCCACCCCAGTGTCATTTGTGCATGCACTCATTCATTTTAAAGCTAATCCACATGTTGTTGACTAAGGCTAGTACCGTGGCCACACTCTACTTCAGAGATGGGAATGAGAAGGGAGAAACACAAGCCTACTAAAAGCCAGGAAAGAGAACTGTGATCTATGATGGACATCACCACAACCATCATCCACATCCACTGCGTGCTGATCTCCACTGAGTGCTGATTCCTGAACTCCCCCGTTGCCTGGGTCTACCTGTCTAACTTACCTCTTTTGGGTCTCTCCCACGTATCTGAGCAGGGCCTAAATACTTGGAAATGTCACCTCGTTCCCACAACTTGGCTCAGCTTCCCTCTAACACCTGTGACCACCTATCCAATCCATGGGAGTGTTCAGTTTCCAGACTCCTACTCAGAGTAGGTGGGTTAGCAACTAAGATCCCAGATTCTGGAGGGAAAGCCCTTGAGTTTGAATCCTACTCTGCCACCTACTAGATCTCAACTTAACCTGCAGGCCTCAATTTTCTCACATATAAAGTAGCATTCATCACAATACCTACTGATTGTGCCATTATTGTGCTGCTTTAAAGAATAAATGAATACATAAACCCATACTTCTACTAGCCTGGCTCATAGGAAGCACTATATGGGTAAATGCTTTATTAATATTATTATTAATTGCCAGGTTAGTTTATAATATCATTTACATGTCATTTATGGACTTGAGTTAAACTGCATTAAGCACCAGTAGCTTGTTCTCTGTAATCCATACTTAAGCAGTAAAAAGAAAAGTAATCATCTTCTGTTCAGTGCTCTCGAAAATTAGAAACAGGCCTAGGATAATAACACAAATATTTGAGTGTCTACTCTATGCCAACCTGTGTTTTTATAATAAAGATCTCTGAAGATGCTCTCTTTTATACAAAGGTACATACATTTTTATGGTGTATTTAAAACTTTCTAACCTTCAATTACAGAAAGCAAGCTGAATTCAGACAATAATAACAGAATTCTATTCAACCAAATATGTAGAAGCAGATTCAAATACAGGAGCAGAATTTTAAGAATAAACTGAGAATTAGTACAATAAAATGTTCTGGTGACCTAAAGAATAAGCAGACCAACCAGTGTGTACTTTATATAAACTGCTAAACATCATGTGTAATCCGTGCAAAATTTTTTTAGATTATGGTAGCAATTCTACAGTGATGAATTTTCTAAACAAATTTAAGATACTGAGCATACCTTATCTTCATAAGAATTCCGAAGCCTGGCAATATCTTCTACTCTGCTGAGCTTCACTCTAAACTACAACAGAAAAGTCAGTCAAAAGATTCTGGCATGCCTGGCCCTCTTAAATGAAGAAGGTAGTGCAGAAGTGAGAGATGTTTCTTCATCAAAGTAGGAAGCCATGAAGGAGTGATCGTTCTACGTAGCAGAGATATTTAACTGTTCACACCTGGAAAAAATAAAAACATAAGGCTGTGGAGGGTGACCACAGAAATCCAACACAGCAGGAACTTACAAGCAGTAATCTGGTCTGAAGATGGGGTTGGAAGATCCATCTTACTGTCGCTTGTCCACTAATCATTCCCTTATATGGAGCAAGTGTCAATTGTCCGTAGAAAAATGGGGGCAGAGCAAACCACTCAGGTTCCCTCCCACTGTGGGAGCTCTCCTGTTTTCTCAATAAATACAGCTTTATCAAAAAAGTAAAACAATATTAAAAAATAAAAATGGGGGCAGGGGGTCAAGAGAGACAGCATCTCCCACCCAGATCCTCCCCTCCATCTGGCATTGGAAAAAGGAGTTTCCTAAGGCTCTAGAGGGTGAGGTGAAGCCAGGAAAACAGACAGCTGCCAGGGTCACCTGATGTAGACACTTTGGTAACTGTTCAGATTTGGAGAAAACTAGCAGAAGTATGACCCAAATGCCCCATATGTCCTCTGCCCTCATGCCCTAATTCACAAATTGTTACATTTTGTCCCATCGGCTTTATCCGTGTCACTCTCTATTTTCTCTATACTCCTTAAGAATGAGTTGAAGACCTTTAGACATTCTAGCCCTGAAGATTTTTACACATTTTCTCAGAAGAGAGACATTATCTCATGTAATCATGGCACAATCCTCAAAATCAGAAGTGTTATATTAGTACAAAACTATGGCAGTCATCCCTGTAGGTCCCTGGGATAATTTAAGTCTGTTCATGAACTGTGTCCTGCATTGAACTGATCTAGGAATTAAGCTTTTTCCATGCACCTGACCCATTCACCAATCAAAGAAGCACTCTGAGATGGAATATATACAAAACATGAGTCTCACTTTTTCCCTTATTCTCACTAATTTGACATAAAAATCCCATACCTCTCTATCCTTCTTCCATTTTCTAAGGTGGACAGATATTGCCACCATAGAAATTGAGATCTTATTTAGCTTTAGTCGACAGATAACCCCTAGCATGGATTCTCCCATGCAGTTTCTAGCTGCTCTGGCTGGGACCATGGTAAACATAATCCTGGAGCCTCCCCCACACACCCTTTCTCACACACTACACTACACACACACACACACACACACACACACACACACACACACACACACACACACAAACATTCACATTCCTTGTTTCGGTGAGTTGTTTTCTTAGCATGTTTTCCTCTCCCTACCCTGAAACAACTCACACATTTCAAGCAGGAGTATGTCTACCACGGTCCCACTTCAGGAGCCCAGCTTCCCAGTGAGCTGTCACCATCTGATGGAGGAAGCAAAAGCCTTGAAAGAAAGGCCTGACACCACCTCCCTCCCACAGAAGCTTCTGCACACTCTGAAGCTCTCCTTCCCTCTACTTACGTACTCCCTGAGTTCCTTCTTCTCATGGACCTGAGAAAACTGCTCCAGCAACTCTATCCTCCTCCCCACTTGACAATAATTTTTTCACTCTATTAGATTATTCCCGTCAGTCTGCAACAAGGTTGGATTTTCTCTCATCTTAGAAAGTAGACCAAACAAAACTCATAACCTTTTCCCTTTCCAGGTCCCACCTCCTCTTTCTGTTCCCTTCACAGTAGAGCTCCTAAAAGGAGTTGCCTGCTCTCTCTGTTTTCAGTTTTTCCCAGTCTCTATCAATTTCCATCAACTTCTCTTCCTCCACCTTCCTGCCAGTGCAGGAAGGCTCACCATGGAGCCTGCTGAGCCCTCTCGTCGCTGCCTACGCTCGACTGTGTGTTGTCAGATTCCTCCTACGTGACCCAGCATAAGCATGGACCCAGCTGTTCCTCCTTGAAATTCCCTCTGATCTTACCTTGCAGAACACAACCCTGTCAAAGGTTACTTCCATCCCTGTGACTGGATTCCCCTCACCGCCCCAACCTTGCTTTGTTAGTGTGCTCTCAGACACAGACCACAGCCTTTTTTTCCATTCTCTCTAGATCCCACCTCTTCTTGTGGATGATTCCTGCTCTCTCTCCCAAATTCAGACTCATGTATCCAACCAACGGCCTGGCATCTCTCATGGGATATTTGATTGGCATCTCAAACGTGACATGACCAAAGCTGAAACTGTGTTCCTCTACTGTCTCCAGCAAGCATAGTTCTCTTGCAGTCTTTCCCATTCAATAAATGACCATTCCATTCACTAGAATTGCTGTCACAAAAAATAAATAAACAAACAAAATAAAACCTGGAGACATTCTCAACTCCCTGCGTTCTCCCCCACCCCATCATCCACCCATTGGGAAACCCTGTTGGCTCTACCCTCAAAGCATATACAGAATCTGCCAGCCACGCCATCACCATCACCCTCCACACCACATGCACAGCCACATGTGCTGACCCATCCTCACTCCATCTGTGCCCTAGCAATCTGACCCAATCACAGCAGACACTGTGATGGTGTGCAAATGTAAGTCAGTTCAGGTCATTCCTCCGCTCAGAATCCTCCCAAGACCCCCATTCTCACCCAGATTAAAGACAAAGCCCACAAGATCCTTCCTACCTGCAACCTCCTTCTGACCCCGTTCTGGCCTCTTTCTCATCTCCTCTCCATCAGGCTGGTACCAGGAGGGTGAGAAGCTCTCCCTGGGCTCTGTGCTCTCACTCTGTGCCTTATACAAGATAAGACCACCCAGTGCCCTGGACTAAGATAACTGTGACAAGTAACCACCATTTGTCATACAAAACAAGTGAAGGACATTCCCTCCAGGGACTGGGCTTGTGTGCATGTGTGTTAACTGAACTTTCCTTCTCAATATCTCTTCTGCTTTTCTTCTGCCTCCTGATTGACTGGAACACAAAAAATAATATTGGAGAATGTGAACATGTTAACCCTTTTGCGGGGAGCCGAGTTAGAAAAAACTGTCTCACACGAAACATATGCAAGATAATCAAGCACAATTATATTTCAAGTGTTTACAAGTGAAAACAAGTCAGAGCACAAGGCTGAGAAGGGAATATTTCTTGATTTCCATATGGATCTAGCCCTACACACCTCTCAAGACGCCCGCGTAAGGACATGAATACACTTGGCTACCGGCGAATTTATTTGATTGCCTTCTAAAGAGTTAACGTATTATTTTCAGTGATGCATGGCAATATTCTACAATAATATGTGCCAAATCAAAATAACACCCACACATGGTCAACACCAGAAAAACCAGGAAGAACCCCCAGCCAGTTGAGAGGATGCTATCACATTCAAATTACTTTCAGAGAGCTGTCCCTAATACTAAGTCAGTTAAATGTATGTCTATGAATAAGTCATGAGCTTGACTCGGTAATCCAGAGGTGCCCTAAACTCCCATGAACAAGAGGAAACCAAATCATTGGTCCTCCTATGCGTGGCAGCTTTAGACACAGTCTGAGCTTTTAATCTTCAGCGAACTCCCTTGACCTCAATTTCCCTACCAATTATGAAATCACAACAATAGCGCATATCCCGGAAAAGGATACTCTTCTTTCATGGAGGCCAATTTGTGCCAAGAAGTAATCTTGGCCAGAGAATGAGAGAGGGTCATAATTAACCTCTTATAAAATGCTGCAGGACCTCTCATCATGCTGGAGAGGGAAGAGGTAGTGACCGTTCAAAGCTCTCCATCAGTGAGCATTGAAGATTGGTTAGTAAAGGCTTCTCATTTGATTTGAAAATAAGAAATGCCTCAGGAGCCCTAAATATTATTAGTTTATTATATTTTCCATGATTAAAAGACACCGAGGTAAAACTATTAATCACCCAAGAACATATGAAGTTAAACAGGGGATAAAGCCAAATAGAAAATGCTGAGAGGGAAAAAAGCTTTGCCCAGTCCCTGATGCTGAGGTACCTAATTAACTGCATTCTTTAAAGAAATCAGAGAATAATAAAAAAGGGAAACGTGACATGAAATCTTCAAAGTGATTCCTGTAGCAATTGGTGCAATATATTAAAATGGTCCTTTTCTTATTTGTTACTATGACAGTGGAAGATGTATATGATCCTGCAACCAATTTACTCAATATCACAGTTTCTTGTATCTGGAGGAATGATACTCAATCAATCACTCTTAATATGTTTCACGTTGGTTTTTATTTTTAAAAATCATTGTTATTCATTCCATGGGTATACATAGCTGTTTCTTATATATTAACTACAAAAGTTTTGCCATCTTTCAGATCCATATATAAAACCCATATTGAACATTTTAACTGCAGCAGAAGTCAAACCCATGTGCATGTAAGAGTCAGAGAGTTGAAGCAAATGTAAGAATCAGACCAAGTGAAAGGCAAAGAAATTTGCAGGGACATTGGTTGACAGGAGAGTGCATTCCTCATCTAAAGAAATTCAAATATAAATTTAAAAACAGAGAAGAACTGCTATGTAGGAAAAACAATTATGCTTCTATGGATTAATTCAGACTACCAGATACCAATTTGTAACTTCTGTCTCAGACTCACACAAAAGATACATTTTTACTCAAAAAGAACAGTATTTGTGAACACTCTGGCATATGTAGAAAGATCATTTATCCTGTTTGGGGATATAAATTATATGGTTACTATAAGCATATGTAATATGACATTTACTGCTTGGTTAAAGCAAAAATTTATTATCTAGTAGATTCTGAAGTCAGGAATTGAGATATGAACTCTTACAAAGGTTCAGGGAGTGAAGCAATTCTCCAGTAACTCTTTAATCAACTTTTCCTTGCTATCTGCAACAGGGGCTTATCTCCCGAGATGCTCAAGATGAAATGACATTTTATCAATCCTTATCAATTTAAAATCTTAGGCAATTTAGGATTTCATAGTGGATTTGAATTATATTGAACTGAAATATAATTATAAGTGTTTATTACTTGATATTTAATTTTACTAAATAAAATCAGGAATTGTGAATGCTATACATACATTTTTATAATACATATGTGGACTAGTATGTTTGTCAGGTCATCACTTTAAGAATATTGTTTCACTGTGACAAGCATTTTAAAGTGTTAATCAAATGGCATTCTGTGTATCCAAAAGCCAAACTGAACTCTGTTTTTTAATATATTGTAACCTTTCTTGAAAATAAAAGCTATAGAAATTCTCTTAGTTTTTAAGATACTTTTCATATTTCACACAGAATAATAAGAATGATCATCACTTACAGATCTTCACTTTTTTTTAAGAGTTAGAAGTCTTCCTATGTTGTGTAGGCTGGACTCAAACTTCTGACCCTAAGCAATGCTCCTGCCTCAGCCTCCTCATTAGCTAAGATTACAGGCACACACACATCACTATGCCTGGCACGATCATCACTTACTGAGCAGCTATAATCTTCATGATAATGATACAATTTAGTTATAGTATCCATTTGTGTAAGAGAATCCAAGGTTGGCCAACTTAAGAGAAAGTCATGGGACCAGTACTTGAACGGAAATTCATGACCTCCCTAAAATATTGCAAGGTCTGTCTACTTCAGGTGAAGCATTAGAGAACAAAGTAAGACAAACAAAACATTAACAAAATTACCAAATTAGACAAAGTTTCCAATGTTAAAATAAAAATAAAATATGTTCCAGTATGTGAATGTTAGATTAATCTTAGTTGTACTTTCTAGGCATAGCACCATTCATACATGTTCTGCTTATTTTTAATTTGATGTCTCTTGTTTTGGCTTGGAGCCAAAGTCATTTTTCTTAGCCAAGGATTAGTCCATCCTTGTGTTTTGTATCAGGCACCAGTGATACATCCACATACAATTTTCAAGAAATTGCCTATTTCCATATATCGGGTTTCCATATGAATTATTAAGCTTGACCAAGGCAGCCTTAACATGCCCTTCCACTAGACTAAACCTTAGACAAACTTCTTGCTGACTCCAGACCCCTGACCTCCTGAGTATCACATGTTCTCACTCATAAGTGGACCTTGAACAACTATCGTAAAACTATAAGAAAAGGATTGACAGTGGCAGGAAACTATGGGGGGGCAGGGAGGGGAAGGGAGATGGGATTAATGGTAGTCAGTATCTGTCTGGAGACAGAGGGACACCCCGTATCAACAAGGGTGCCTGAACGATGCATATTTATATACCTAACCCTTAACCGTATCCCACAATTTTAAAATAAAAAATATATTTAAAAAAAAGAAAATTTGGCATTGCATGTTCTTTCTCTGCCCCTTTGAGATGTAAATATTCTCCCAGCCTCTTGCCAGTACAATCCAGAATTGTCTTTCTCAAAGACCTGGGAGCCATCCCTGTGAAATTTCGCCACCCGGAAGAATGGGATCCCTGTCTCTCTGTCTCTGGGGTACTTAATCTCAACAAGGGCTAATTGGCAAGCACAAATAGCCTAAGCACATTAGCCGACCTCCCTCAATGTCCTCCAGTACTTTTCACTAGCTCACCCGGTGCTTACACACTCTCCCTGCCCCGTCTCGACGGAGTTGAGTTCGCTCACCCCTATTTCAATAACTTCTCTCCCAAATTGCAGTAATCCTAAATAAAGTCTTCCTTGCCTGTTAACTCTGTCTGGTGTAATTTTTTTTCACAAGCTAAAGAAATCTAGATGCCATGAGTTTCTTGTAAATAATTGAAGGTGAATGTACCTAATTCCGGAGAAACTGCTGGATGCCAAGTGCCACTGGCCATGCACACATGTAAGATGCCAATAGCTAAGCTTGTTTGACCAAATGTTCTATCTTTTCCTATGTTGTTTTTATAATAACAAATTTCTAAAATGCCCATCTTCATAAATGTCCAAGCATTTGGGAACTAGACAAACTACTTTATTTCCAAACTGCTGTGTATGGCAAGTATTTTAAATCGTTTTGTTAGTAAATCTACACCACATGTCCCCAGAGGAGAAAACAATTGACACAGTCACATCAGTAGCAGAGATGAAGAAAAGGAACGTGCATAAAGTATAACTAGAGAATAACACAAAGAAAAAAAGACAAAGAATGATGTCAAAATTCCAGAGGAAAACAGTCAAGTAAAGGGGAAGTATAGATACACTCATGTAAAGGGATATGATAAAGTGTAAAAAATTAGATTTCCCTTCCCATCCCACCACAAAATTATAGACTAAAAAGAAAATGACAAAGAAGGAAAGAGTTGCCTGGCATTTTATAGAGATAAATAAAAGCGTTCCTTCCCTCAAAGATTTTGCTGCTCCAGAACGCATTGTTTTATTACATACAGCAAAAATGTCAGAAGACAAATAGGAAAGAGAGGAGAAATGATGGTCATTCCTCCAAGGCAACCAGGAAATTAGGGACAAGGCCAGAACAGGACGTCAGGGATATGGGTTTGCAATTCAACGTTTCAGTCTGATCCATGCCTCCTTTATACCAGCAGAGCTAATTACTGAGCATGGTAATTATCTTCTTCCTCCCCAAGTTTCCTCAGCAATTTCAATTACATAAGGTGCCGTTCCTCCAAATCAAGTTCTTGCTGATCATAAATAAAGCTCTTGCAGATGATAAATAAAACTCTTAATAATTTAAACTTGAAGTGAGATCCAATCTCGTCCCCTTGTGACTTCAAGAGCCCTGGAGAGTCATTTAATTCTCGTTGCTCTCCAACAAGAGGATACTTCTGCGCAGATGGAATATTGTGCTTGCCCCCTTCTGAACTTGTCCCCGGGGTGGCTTCTAAATAAGTCCACAACTCCTTAGGTTTAAGTTCCATGGTCATCATTCTAAAATGCATTTATTACTTGCAGATTGCTGAGTCAACATATAATGAAAACCTCAATTGGATTTAAGAGCAAAGAATAAAATTCTCCAAAAAGATGGGTGGAATGATACGCTTTACAGAAATGTAAAGAAATTGAAAAGGGTCCTAAGAGGCAAAGAAGATTAAAAACAGGGACATTTAGTTTGACGAGAGCTACAAAACCCAGACAGTGCTTTAGGAGAGAATTTCCATAGAATACCTGATTTCTCCAATTTCAATGGTACCAACTGGGACTCAAGGTCTATTCTGACCTTAGAGTCATTATGGGAAGGAGGTGAGTTCTAGTAGTTGCTATAGCAACCTTCCTTTTCAGCCTCTTCCTCTCATTTTCTTCAATTCATCTTCTGTGAGTTGCTTATCTTGCCTCCTTATCACGTGACTAGTTCCTTCTCAGTTATTATTATTTTTTAATTTGAGTGAAAGTCCCAGCTGTGTTGTGAGAGGTTCTATAGACATAAGTAAAATAAAAATCAGTTCTTGTCATAAACCACTGGCTCATGGAGATGGGCTTTATTAAATAGCTGTCACCCAGAGCTTATTTTAATTGTGAGTCAATGTCCCCTACTGGATCACGTATGCCCAAGTATGTGTGTGTGTGTGTGTGTGTGTGTGTGTGTGTGTGTGTGTGTGTGTGTGTGTTTATGACAGTGTCAGGAGAGGAGAATTGAAGTTGAAGGGTCCATTTATTTGAACAGACTTGCCCTCCACAGCTCTACTTAAATAAGCTCCAGTTTTGGAGATTCTACAGATCTCTCCACTATGCATTTAAATCCTGTGCACTTCAAAGGAGAGGAAAATGAAAGAAAAGAAGCCGTCAGCTGAGGAATGGTGACTCCATTCTGCAGCTAATCCACTACATGATCTTGGGAGAACCAGTTTCACCCCACTGTACTTTAGTTTCCCATTCTGTACAGTGGGGAGAGTAATAGCTACCCTACCTGTGGCTTAGGGATGCTGTGGATGTTCAAAGAGATTCCGCATACAAAAATTTTACACCAACACAAGTTATTATTATGTAATTTGGGTGCTTTCTACACCCATCAAGACTCATTTCAGAGTATCCCTGGCTGTTCTTCAGTGACAGCCATGTGTTGATTTAGTGAGTATAATTGGGCAGTGATCCATCCGGCTTCCTGGATTAGGGAGTTTTTGTTTATGAAGAAGTTTCCGATGTTTAGAATTTTTTCTCCATACTCGCTAATTGGCTTTAAATGCTAGTAAAGAAGAAGCTGTTACTGACAGTAAATTAAAATTGCCTTCATTTCATTCCTTCCGAAGCCTGTTTACCCAAGCCAGAATTTATTTTTTGTTCAACATTTTTAAAACTTTCTTTTTATTATGTTAGATGGTAAGTGTATAGAGAGAAACATGCTCAGTGCTTAAGCTCCTGTGGTGTCTTAAATTCCAACATATTATGTGTGTGCATGTGTGTATATGTATATATATACATACTCATACACATACAAACATACACACATGCAGGAGGCAGGATTGGATACCATTGTGGATGGCTTTAAAGATTTTTGACACTGCTATAAAGGAAAAGCTTAAGACTTAATAAGAACTTTACTCACTTCTGCTTAATTTGGAGTCTAGGGTCTCAATTCAGCCCTTTCATGGATACTATATTTTCAACTAGACCTTGGTTTTATGCCAATTTTAGATATAACTGGCCTCTGCCATTTATGAGCTTTGAATTCTGAACAGAGTTACAACCTCTCTGAGGCTTGGTTTCCACCTCTACAAATGAAGAAAGTATCTCCAATGTCCAGGTTTTGTTGTGAGATCAGGATATCATGTACATTGCATAACAGAAGGTAAGTTTTCCGTAAATATGTCACTGTATGCAGACCCAATGTTCTGGGACATCGCTGGAAGGACCTCTTTTCCTCCACATCCTCCAGAGGCACAGGGCACTGCATTACACATCTTCACCAAGCTCCAGTGCCCCACAAAGGGCGAGCCACAGTCGCGCACTCCAGTTTGCGTCTCAGAGACCATTTTGGAATCTTTATCCTGGTACCCATCTTATGACTCCCGGTAGAATAACAAATGTCAGGAAAAGGAAAAGAAAATGAAAACTCTCTCCCCCTCTTCTCTCTCTTCTTCTCTCTCTCTCTCTCTCTCTCTCTCTCTCTCTCTCTCTCTCTCTCTCTCTCTCTCTCTCTTTCTCTCCTCCTCTCTCTCTCTCTCTCTCTCTCTCTTTCTCTCTCCTTCCCCTTCTCACACACACACACACACACACACACACACACACACACACACATCAATCCTACAGTAGGGTTTTTGAAACTCAAATCTATGGGTATGGGAACCCCTCTTATTTACTAAAAACAAGAGAATTTGGGACAAAAGTTTTGACATCATGAGACCATTATGTGAAAAACAATTATCCAAATCATTAGCTGGGGGGAAAGGCATACAGAATTAATTACAATCTCCACTTTGAGTTGGAGCAAGAGTGAACTACAGTAGGGCTGTTTGCACGATGGACTCTGGAGTCTGAGTCCCTGGCTGAAATCCTAGGCCCACCATTTATCAGTAGCAAAGACAGGTCAAGCTGTTTAATGTTTTTCCCTCAATTTTCTCAAACTAGCATGAACATTATTTTTTGAGAAAAAATAAAATAAAATGCATAAGTCGCCTAGAACTTTACATGCAGAGTGACAAACAGGGAACATTCCTGGCTATACATAGCATTATTATTATCATTACACAAACACCACAAATGCTGGGACAACAGTGATTCCTAGTGAATACACACAGTTCCAGGTGCGAATAGCACCTGCACCACAGAGACACTCCCGAAAGGTGGTCACAGATGATATGGCTACCAAGTTTCAGGCTACCAATGCACACACAGTACCTGAGGCTGGAAGGCAGATAGTCTCATCCTATTTATTTATTTTTTTTAAGTTTCACTGAAAGGGCAGAAAAGCTCCCAATGTGCGAGGGGACCCAAGAGGGTTGCCGTCTCATCTAATTTTTGCCCAAGACCACAAAACTAGTAAATGGTGAAGCAGGGATTCAAGCCTTTTCACTAGAGCTTGATGAAAGGGTTTAATGACTAAACCACAGTGAGGATCAAAACCTTGCTCAAGGGAGCCTGGACCCTTGCCTCTTTCCCACCCCATGTGGCCTCATCCTGTCCAATCTATTTAAGAAGAGAGTGGTAGACCAGTTGGCTCTACTTCAGAAGAGTCCATTATTTCTCCATGGCTGATAGTATCAAAGTATTTGCTGTAAATGTAAGTTCACGCATGTCAAATGCACAGTCTTTCCCTGCCAGACCCCATTGCTTGCCCATGTGCCTGTCTTCCTCCCTCCTTTCTTTTTTTCTCTCCTTCCTTCCTTCCTTTTCCTTCCTTCCTTTTTTCTTCTTTCCTTCTTTTCTTCCTTTTGTGTCCTTCCTTCTTTCCTTTTTTCTTTTCTTGTTTTCTTTCCTTCCTTCCTTCTCCTTCATTCTTTCCTTCTTATTTTTCACTCCTCATTTATCTTTCTTTGAAACGGGTATATGCTATTTTTCTGTCTCTGTGCACCAAGGATTTTGTATGGTTTGAATAAACTCCTTGGTAAGATGTCATTGCTTTGGTGGTGGTAGCAAGTTTTGTTTTGTTTTGTTTCTCTCCTTAAATGTCCTAAGAACCTCTGATATCAATGTTGTGGGATATTGGTGAAAGTCCTTCGACAGGAATTGCTCTGAAGTTGCTAGTGATCCTAGAAGTGAGACAGCCACTGTCTAGCAGCTAATCCTGACCAAAGGCTCTATTCAGTATAGAAGAGCTAAGAACATTCTCTAGCCTGTGGCTTTATCCCATCAAAATGACCAAGGGCACAACTATGGTCACTTTTGCCGCACAACAGATAAAACTAGTTTCATATCTGGACTACAGGGGGAAAGAAAGCATTCCCTGAGTCGGCGCCATCCCATAGTTCTCTCTTGTCTATGGGCTGTTCAGCACCCAAGGAGCAAATTAAACCTCTCAAGAATTGAGCATGGTGTCTTGAGAGCAGAGGCCTCAAATAATTTCTTCACTGAAGATGTGTCACCCTGGAAAAGTGTATTTCCAGTGTTGTGCTGTAATCTCCGCTGAGAAGCAGCTTTGCGGGCAGGAGCACAGTGCTAGTCAGAAAGTCCAAGTCACCCTGATTCTTTTTTTTTTTTTTTTTTTTTTTTTGAGTTGGAGTCTCACTCTGTCGCCCAGACTGAGTGCAGTGGCCGCTCCCGGCCACCGCAGCCTCGACCTGCTGGGCTCCGGCGATCCTTCCACCTCAGCCTTCCAAGTAGCCGGAATTACAGGCGTGCACTACCATGCCCAGCTGATTTTTTTTTTTTTTGATTTATTGTAGAGATGAGGTCTCGCTGCCCAGGCGGGTCTCGAACCCGCGGGTTCAGGCATTCCACTCACCTCAGCCTCCCAAAGGCGCGAGATTACAGGCTGAGCCACCGAGCCTGGCTGTCACCCTGATTCTTGATGACTTTCCTTCAGCCAGCATCATCCAGGATCATCCACGTGGCTGTTCACCTTTGGATGTCGCACTAGCAAATGCCATAACATACAGCATGAGGGAGTGCTCTGGTCCTTGTTCTTTTGTTTCATGTCCCACTGGTCTGTGATCCCTCTATAAAAGAACTGTCAGTTTTGGTAGGATATTTTTCCAAGGTTTTCCTAACAATTTTAAACAACATCCATTCTGCTGTGGTTTTTTGTTTATTGTTTAGGCTGATCGGTTTTCTTCTGTTGTTATCATATTAGTTTACTAAGGCTGCCATAAAACTAAATACCACAGACTGAGTGGCTTAAGCAACAGAAATGTATTGTCTCACAGTGGTGGAGGCCAGAAGTTCAGGATCAAGGTGTCTGTGGACCACTTGCTCCCAAGGCTGCTCTCCTTGGGTTGCAGATGGCCTGGCAATCCAATAACCCATATCTTTTCTCTGTGTCTTCATGTGGTTTTTTCTTGTGCACAGGCATCCCTGGGGTCTCCTTTTCTTGTAAAGCCATAGTCACCCTGGATCAGGCCACCTCCCTTATGACCTCATTTTATCTTAATTACCTCTTCTAAGGCCCTTTCTCAAAATACAGACATATTAGGGATCAGGGCTTCCCATATGGATTTCAGGAAATTGCAATTCAGTCCAGAACCATTATGAAGCTTATTTCATTTTCGTATCATCAGGAGGAAACTTTGCAGCTCTTTTGTTCTTCTGCTCTTATTTCCTGGGAAGGGTGGAAATGGACAGGGCATTGTTAGATGTGCAGGAGTCACTTCTGGGCTTGGGGGACTGACCCTGGATATTTAGGAGATCCTTTGACTGGAGTAGGTGCATTTTAGAGGCATTGCTCTGACTCTGAGGAGTTTCCGTGTAGCCCCGAATACCACATAAAGATGAGAGGAACATTATCAATTTGGAGGTTTCAAGTGAGCAACCCAAATGCTTAATGAGGGAAATGAAATGATCATTAAAAATATAGACAGACTCAGGAGCACATTTAACTAAGTTCTTATGACTAAGGGCAGAGAACCTTGGATAATTGCTACACGAACTTGGATGAATTGCTGTATGTCTTTAGAAGAGTTTAATATCTATATGCAAGTGGATGTGATGAATACATTATCTGTCACAAGTACAGTAATAAGTAGAAGTTGCTCCATAATTTTTAGATTCTCTGTATAATTTGAGAACTATTGATGTTTTTCTTAAGGATGCTGAAACCATATGCTAGAAACATTTTCAGGGTACTCTGAAGAACTGACAGAGAGAGAGAGAGAGAGAGAAGTGAAATAAACACTCCATTAGCAGGACAAAGACCTTCTCACTCTTAGAAAAAGACCACCTGCTTACTCAGATCCTTTTTTCTTGACTGTTCTCTCTGTCTGAACTCTAGAAGTTTCACTCCAAGAACTCGGTCTGGACTCCTTGAGAGTATAGCTGAGGCTGAAACTTTTCCATGAACTATCTAGTCCACAAGGACAGCATTGTCCGCTGAGCTCTTATCTGCCATTTGGATTTTGGTTCTCAAGCTTACTATTTGTCCTGCTTTTTTTAACTTTTAGGTTTACCACTTGAAGGGGACAAAAAAGCATAGAATTTCTGAGTAGTCAGGGGGCTTGGTGATTTTGTAACTGATTGTACAGAGGGAAAACTGAGATCTGAGATGTTAAAAGACTTGTTTAAGGTCCGACTGGTAGACGGCAATAGAAAACAGACAAGCATCCAAGTCTCAAGCTGAAGGCAAAGGTTCTTCCTGCCCCCAGAGCCAAGTGTCTCTGCGTCCTGCTGTGTCCTTCCACATACGACCTCCTTGTACAGCCTTCCATGCAGAGCCTGCACGTAGGCAGCCCAGGTGAAGGCCTGCCTTTCAAACAGCAGTAAGGTTAGTTAGAAATAAAGATAGGGAAAAAGGAACTCTGCCCCTCTCCTGGAATTCCACCCCTCTCCTGGAACTCCAGGCCTCTCTATTCTAAGTCCTATTTCTGTGTACCTCTTAGACCATCTCTACATGTGGTTCAAGATAGCACTATGCCCTGCATCTTCTATATCTTGATTTGGCAAAATTGTTTCACATCTAACTAAAACATCATCTGCCAGCTCACAAAATTTTATTGCATTTGAGATATCGATGGCCAGAGGGAAGTTATTAAGAAGTGAGAGTTATTATCTGGACACGAACACAGAAATGAGTCATTATCCCCCGTGCTTGTCCAACAGTGTCACCCAGAGACGAGACAAGCTGGTGGCACATTCAAGTGAGTCCACATCACACTTCTCGCTCTGGGATGCGAAGGCCCAGTGAGCTGGGAATCACATTTTTTTTTCCAGACAGCTTCCCACCCGCTACCTGGAGACACAACCTCATGGAGGTCTGGTCCTGAATCCAATTTGTCCTCTCCACGGGGCAAGTCTGTCGACAAACGTGATCATGAAAGCTACACACTCGTCAGTAAGAGAGCAGGTGCCCGTTCAACTCTCTTACAGAGTGCACAAGGGATAACAACAAACAGCAGTAATTTTTTAAAAAATCATCCATCTGCACATAAATAGCATTCTCTATATAACAGAGGCTGGGCTTTGGCAAATACCTCTGCAGGGATTTACCCCATCTTGTCCAGTCCCCTATTCCTTCATTCTAGCTTGATCCACCCATGACCATTCCTCATCAGTCCTGGTCCTAGCATAGTGTCTCCAACACCACATGTACACATGGAATTTTTGTTCTGTCTGACTTCCACTCAGATAAATTTATTTCAAATCACACACACACACAACACACACACACACAAAGGCATCATGAAGAAACATACACAACTTGAAGTTGAAGCTTAGCTCTGCCACTAAATATATAACTGCAACTGCTGGTCATTGTTGATTGAGTCTTAACTATAAGATAGAAATAATAATACCAACCTCCTGGCATTTCCTCCATGCATAATGTACATGAACACTGAGTACTGTGTTAGGCCCATGAAAGGACCCATGAAACTGTAGCTCAATAAAATACTCCTTGGTTTTCCTTCCTATACTTATCTGTACCGTCTTTTTTTTTTAAGTCGGAGTCTCACTCTGTCATCCAGGCTGGAATGCAGTGGCATGCTCATGGCCACCCAGCCTTGACCTGCTGGGCTCAGGCGATCCTTCTACCTCAGTCTTCCAAGCTGCTGGAATTACAGGTAAGTGCCACCACGCCCGGCTAATTTTTTGGTTTATTGTAGAGATGAGGTCTCGCCAAGTTGCCCAGGCTGGACTTGAACCCATGGTCTCAGAAAATTCTCTCACCTCGGCCTCCCAGAGTGCTGGTATTATAGGCATGAGCCATTGTGCCCAGCCATGCATCATCATCTTATATTCCTTACTGCCTAAGCTATTATTGAGTAAGAGTCTCAAAAGTTGTGTGCAATGTCTTATTCCTATACACATGTAATGTAAGGTATTTTAATACGGAGAAGTAAGTCTTCAATTGTAAGGCAAACCATAACCATAAATGGCTGAAAACATTCATTGAATATGTATTCATCTAAGCAAGAAGGTGAAACTATGTATGGGGATTTGAAAGGTCTACAAAGAGGTATAAACCACATTCCTGACATCAAAAATCTAGCAGTCCAAAGGCTAAAACATGACATATAAGAATCACAAGGCTGGCTGGGTTCAGTGTCTCAGCCTGTAATCCTAGCACTTTGGGAGGCCGAGGCAAGAGAGTTGCCTAAGCCTGCGGATTCAAGACCAACCCAGGCAACTTGGCGAGACCTCATATCTACAATAAATCAAAAATTAGCCAGGCATGGTAGTGCATGCCTGTAGTTCTGGCTACTTGGAAGTCTGAAGCAGAAGCATCATCAGAGGCCAGCAGGTTGACGCTGGGGTGGCCATGAGAATACCACTGCACTCCAGCCTGGGCGACAAAGTAAGACTCCTATTAAAAAAAAAAAAAAGATCACAAGGCTTCTTGAAGGCGAAAGTTAAACAGAGATACACATTCAACCAAAGCCCAAGGCATGCAGAGTGGATGGCGAATCCAAAGACAGGCAAAGTTGTAAATTGAAGGTGAGTCTGACAACAGTTCCGAGAAAAGCCTGATATAGGCTGGAACAGGGGAGGGAGGATTCAGAAAGGAAGTTGTAGAGAGAGAGGTGGGTGAGCACTTCAGAAAGTGTTCACTCAGCCTCACAGGCTCTGAATGCCAAGGAGGTCCTGAGATGCCCCCAGACACTTCATGTTACCACAGTGGACACAAGTTGTGTCCACCATGTTTCTTACATCAGCAGATACGTCACAGATTTTTTTAAACCATAAAGTCCGCCTGCTAAGTGTCACCTGGGGAGCTTTGCATGAAGTCTGGAGCCCATGTCTCTTCCAGAGACTCTGATTTAACCAAACTTGAGAGCACCCACGTGATTCTAATATAGTGCTCATCAACAGGCAACATCTTGGAGTTGGCCAAAGTGGAGGTCAGGACACCAGATGCCCAGGGAATCCTGCAAGGGATGCTGGGAGGGAGGTCAAGCATATGAGCACAGAAGTGGCAGACAGAGGCCAGACATGGCTCAGAGCACACCGCTGTGGAGGAAGGATCTTTGTGGCCAGGTTGGATCCCAGGATGTGGTAGGAACAGAGAGTAGCAGCAGCTTGGGGGCTCACTATGGGGTGCCCGGCTGCAGCCCCTGGATATGTCCCTAAGAATGGAATGCATTCTTGTGAAAAAAGAGTCTTTCGTCGGTCAACAGGCATACACATTCACCTTAAGTTCAAATCCACCCAGCACCCTTCTGAATCCACCCATAGATGGTTCTCCATTTCAAGTCTGTCCCTACAGTCTCCATGGATGCCTGTGGCTTTGCAGCAGACCATGGTCCAAACCCTTCCCCCAGCTTTGGGCAACTTTCATTGCATGGTCCAACCAGCCTCTCATCAAGGAAACTGAGAGTCCAGATTCTACCTTCCTGGCTGAAGGCAAAGGCCACAACCTTGCAGGCTCTCATGCTGGAGTGAGGGACTGAATGGAAAAGGAGGACAGAGGATTCTCCAAGGTGATGCCTGACATCGACCTCAAAGGCTTCGAGGCTAACAGTCAGACCTGATACCCATGAGCGACAGTGGCAGGGTGCTCTCCTGTGGAGTGAGGAGAGCCATGTCTCCATGCTTGGCCACTTTGGGTGCCCACCCATCTTCAGAGCCTTGATGGCCACACTCCCAATATCACCTCAGTAATTCTCTTTTCTGCTTAAATCAACCAAAACCCGTTTTAGAGGATTCCAAGTCTAACACCCTTTTATCCAGCCTTTATTAAACCAGTAGTCTGACAATCTATATGATTCCAGAAGGCGGTGGACACTCTAACTCCATCCCTTTGACCATTTGCTACTCCAGTATGAGTTACAAATAAACAACAGGGAAGCCACTTCTTGGGCAAAAAAGGTGCCCCCTTGAAGGCTCTGCCTTTTCAAAATGCCTGCAGACATCATGGCTTTCACAGTTTTACGCCATATGACACTCCAAGCCATTTACCCAAATTGCCTTTGATTTTGGAAATGTGCCTTTGTGAAAGGTCCTGTTGGCATGAGACTGCATATTGAAGGCTTATTGAGTATGCAGGTTGCACAGGAGGGAATGAGGTAACTGTTCGAGCTGCACATAGAGGCACAGAGGTGGGTCTGAGTAACCAGCTCCAGGAGCATCCTCTGATGTCGGCATGCAGCACGTGACCCAAGGGACTGGCTTCACCCCCAACTGCTTTTGAAATAAAGATCCTTATCAGCCTATGGTACACTCACTCTCCCCTCTCTAAAACTCCTATGCATACAAGACTCGAAGCCGTTTCAAATTGCCCTTTTCCTCCTATTCATAGCAGCCCGGTGAAGTGGCCAATTTTTTATTCTTTTCTTTAGCTGTTTTCACTGTGACCGTCTCAGATAAGAGAATCTAATCGGTGCAATTCTATAGTAAGCCTCATGATGGATTTTCTGTTACTAATAAAATTTGCTGTCAAGCTACTTTGGCAGTTCTGCTTTCATTAAAGGTCATCTAGAAAGTGGCTCCGTGACAGCGACCGGCTGCCCACCCCCCTTCCTGCCCAGAGATGTCCAGCGCGGTTCACGCAGTGACACCTGGTGGCCAGAGTGTGTTCCTGCACCAAAGAGGTAAGTAAAGGGGGTGTGTGTGTGTGTGTGCGCGCGCGCGCGCGCGCGTGTGTGTGCGTGTTTATGTGTTGTCAGTGTAGACATGTGTATCTCTGTGTGTGTCTGTCATCACGTGTCTATACGCGTGTGTGTACTTATGTGTGTGCATGTGTGTCTTCGTATCTATGCATATCTGCATGCGTGTATATGGGTGTATGTGTCTGTGTGTCTGCGTGCATGTGTCTGTGTGCACACATGTGTATGTGGGTAGCTGTGTGTAACTGTGTGTCTTCATGTGTATTATCTGTGTGCATGTGTGCACCTGTGTTGCATGTGTGTGCACATGCAAGTAGTGGTGTGTGACTGTGTGTGTGTGTACATCCACACATGCAAAGGGCAAAGGAGACTAAGAGAAGTTCAGGAGGCTTGGCAGGTGAACGTCCTGAGAACAACCTCCCATCATTTAACCCACTTGGTTCTCGATGTCCAATATGTTTTACTCCCTGTGATCCTCAGTCTGGGACCTTGATTTGTGTAAAGTACATAAGGTTGGTTAACTGGCTAGTTTCCCTTTGCCTTCTAAAAGACCTAGTGATACTTACTCAAGATAAAGTTGTGCAAAATATTTTTTCTACAAATGTACAATTCTTTGTTCATATCATTTTCAAAATTATGTTCTTCATGCATAAAATGATAAAATGATCTTCTGTATTCTGGCCCGGAGCATAAGAGAGAAAATAAAACTTTTCCCCTTCATTTCAGTGGTAGCACATTCTCTGGTTTTTACTCAATTACCTTTGCAAACTACATCTTAGTCCCCCCACTATGAATCAGCCAAACAAATTCCATTTGTTAAGCATTACATTGTGCTTAGCCCTGGGCTGTCACTGCAGAACAGAGGAGAAAAGGGAACCAGCCTCACCGCCACACCAGCTACTCGAAGCGTTTTTTTTCCTCTCTCTCATCTATGAGTGATGCACTAGCTCTATTTTACAGATAAGAAAAATCACAGCTAATCAGACGGGCAGATCAACCCAAGACACATGAGCCCACATTAAACACCGTAGGACACAGAAGAATTGAGAACTGAGTCAAGGGACTCATGAAACCCTCAGAGGAGAAAGGAATTGCTGAGCCTCTGGCAGCCGAGAGGGTGAAGACAAGCTGAGCATAGAAGGAATTTGGTGAAAGTTAGTGAAGTCAAAGAATGAGAATAGTCCCCTATAAAGAGTGGCGGGACATCCAAAAAGATGTCCAGGTGTGAATTTGACATGGGAGCACCCAGCAGGACCTGTCTACACTGCAAGCTGCATATGGAGGAATAGTGGAAAATAAGTTCAAATAGAGGAGGGGCCGGATTTTAGAAAACCTTAAACATCAAGGGGAAGAATTTAGACTAGATGGGATAGAAAATAAAGAGCCATTGAAAGCTGTATTTACCAAGCTGTGAATTTTTTTTAAAAAAAGCTTTTTTAATGCTTTCTTATTAAAAAAAATCAACACCTCCTACAACCTCATATGAAATCTCACATAGCACATATAAATGTATAAGGTCCATCCTAGATTATCTTACAAGCACTACATCAATTAGTGGTTACTTGTAACTAATAAATCATCTGATACCATCCCTATGTCAACAGAGGAAGTACAAGCAAAGTTAAGCTTTCCCTTCATTCCCACAGTAAAAGTTACATACATTCAATAATTCAACAAATATTGATTGAATGCCTATTTCTTACCCAGAACTCTGGTATGTTCTTGGGATACAGCCAAAACAGACATGATGATTTCTATCCTGAGAAAACGTACTGTCTAGTGAGAGACCCCTCCCCCAAATACTAATGATTTGTTCTGCACTGTGATATGTGCTAGGAGGCAAACACCACCTGCTCTGGTGGGCAGTACTAAGGATTCCAGGGGCTTATTCAAAAAAAGGTCAGATAACCTTGCAAAGAAGATTCCCACTGAGGCCTGAAGGGTGAGGAGCTCGTCACAGAAAAGGCAGGATGGGGGGGGGGCATTGGGCAAGGTTTGCACTAGCTGGCCAAAAACAAAGAATAGATGTTTATTTTCTCCGTCTTAGAAACCTAGCTGTGACATCGAATTGTCCAACACCTCACCCCTAGACACAGGTTAGTTATCATCAATCTCCCTACCAGACGCTGTTGATCAAAGAGTTTGTATTGGTTCAGATATCTGTCTTTTTATGAGACTGTGAACTCCGTGAATACAAGATCTTTTTCTTCTTTAAATCTGCATCTGGCACCATAAATGTATGATGAATTGAGTTGGATCCAAAGTGCCAGCGTAAGATATTCATTGCACCACACCACATCACAAATGCTCAAGCACTGCCTCCTCTGTTAGGATAAAAGCCTCTGTGAAAAATAAACTTTACATCTCTTTCTCTTTTTTCATCTTTCTGAACTCCCTGACTGAGGATTCTAAAAAGGGTTATGCAAACAGCTCCTGACTTATGATGGCTTGACATTATTTTTTTTGATTTTACGATGGTGGAAAAGTGATATGCATTCACTAGAAATCATATTTTGAATATCCATGCAACCATTCTGCTGCTCACTTTCAGTACAGTTTTAATAAATTACATGAGATATTCAACACTTATTATAAAGCAGGCATTGTGTTAGATGATTTTGCCCAACTGTGGCTATTGCAAGTGCTCTGAGTACATTTAAAGTAGGCTAGGCTAAGCTGTGATGTTTGGTAGTCTGGAGTATTAAATATATTTTTGACTTCACAATGCTTTCAGTGTAAGATGAGTTTAAAAAGATATAGCCCCATGGTAAGTCAAGGAGTTGGAGTATGCAGTCCTATTTGGAGAGTATTTGGAGAATCCGTAGAGGAGGGTTTGAAGAAGCAAGGAGCCTGAGCTAAAAGCAGTTATTTAGAGGACTAAAAACCAAATATTTGTACACAAAGGTGCAGGAGTTTGGAACAAAGTCTACTTATTTGTGCTCTGTTTGTTTGTTTTTTAATGGCCATGAAAAGAAGATATCATCAAGGGTAGGATATCTCCTAAGTGCGCAAAGAAACCCTATGGGCACAAGAATCAATGTGTGATGGGGGTTTCAGGGCAGAGCTTTTCTGATCTCTCTTTTGGTGTCCAAGAATGAGTACTCAAGTATTCTTCAAACTCATTCAGCTGATTTAGCTTTGGAGGAACAAATCAAACCTTTTCCAAGATGAGCAAAAGGCAGCCATCCCTACGACTGCTGCCTGCGAGCACGGACAAGCTGGTCGTAGTTGAGGCCTTTCTTTGGCTTCTATTACAAGTGGAGAAGAATTAGAAAGTCATCTCCAAGATCAGGTCTTGATTAAAACTGATCACTGATGAATATCTATAATAAAGTGACTTGGACTGAGCCACGCTACTCCCGACTCGTCTGGTTCTCCAGCTTGCAGTTGGCTTATTGTGGGACTTTGCTTCTGTGATCACGTGAGCCAATTACTCCTACCCCCTTTCATATATTATACTGGTTCTGTCTCACTGGAAAACCCTGACAAGTACAGTCTGATGACAGCCAAAGCCTTTTTCTTAGCACAAAGCTGGTTCTAAAATTTCTTCAGCACTTGATAGGAGTGTGTTGGTGAAATGAATGAATGAATGAATGAATGAATGCCTGATGCAGATATGGAGACCCTGGTAGGACCATAGCTTTAATGAATATTACTTAGAAACAGAAACGCACTTGAAAGCTCTTCAGGTAAAGAACTACTGATTAACTAATCTTCATAACTAACAAAGAACTTTCTCCATGGCCCAGCCCCCAAAAGACTAGCTTGCTGCAGCTCCAGTTTCTGCCCTGAGACCCCACCCCAGGCAATGGCAGCCAGTTCCTTATTCCCTCCCTCCAGTTCAGGCTTCCTGCTATTGCTAATCTTTAGGAAACTTCATGCCTCCGTGTGATTTCTTAGCTTTTCATCATCTAAGTAACAAATTCTCTACATGAAATTCTCTTTGTTCTCAGAAATAGCACAACCCACCCTAGTCAACTATCAATTTTCCTAAGGCACTCATCTGCCCTATGGTTTATCTGCAGAAAATCTTGCTTTCAACTTCTTAGGAATCTAATTAAGCAAAATAGAAAAGAAAGACCTTTGTTGAGACCACCCACAACCTTGTGTATGCATTTCCCCCCACTCCATGTATTCTTTAGTCCAACAAAGTGATCTTTCAAACCAAAACACTTCATTACCTAATTATCTCCTCAAAACCTGGAGATGTATGTACTCAAAATCCAGCAGAAAGAGAAAAGTGGAGGCGGAGGGAGGGAAAATTCCACAAAGCCGGGAGCGTTGGCTTCATTTGAAGGCTGGCATAATTTTCCAGATCTTAGAAGCCAGAAAAAGTTTAAACTGATGAAAGCTATTAACAAGCTGGGCAACTCTCACCTTCTTTTGAGTCAGATATTCGTAATGCAGCTTCAGTATTTTTTAAGGTTGTGTGCCACCCCATGGTATCGATGTTCCTCACAGTAGAATAAAAGCAAAAAAATGACATTCAAAAAGTATTTAAGTCCTTTGGGTCTTGGTTATTTTGATTATCCATGTAGTGGCTTCATAACATCAACATCTATAATTCCTTCATTTGATAATCATCTATATTTCTTTATAGTAAGAAACAAATATACGAAAGTACTGAATTAATAAAATAAATCCTAATTACTTCTTTAACTGAGGCTTGAAAAATATTTCAGTGTCCCAACATGAGGAACAAAGAGCTGTTTATATATTCCCAAATAGAGACATTTTCCTCTGGAATATCAGACCTCTTAGACCTACAACTTTATGAGGCATGGCCAGGAAGAGTCAGGGGGAAGAGGCGAGCTCACCCTGTCTATACTCTAGCTGGATAAACCTGACAATCAATGGCATGGCAGATGTCTCATGAGAATATATTCAGGTTCCTTCTCAGATAAAACTGGAGGAAGCACCAACACCCTCTCCCATCCCTCACCCTTTCCCATGAAGAGGTCCAGCTGTGAGTGTAACTCCTACATGCCATAACTGAATTTCTACCTTGATCTAACCCAGTTTTATCTTTAAAATACAGAAAGGCCTGTGGACAGAAGCTCCCCTCTTGACCAGACCAAAAACTGATGAGATCAAAGATGGCAACTCACTCAACCACTGAAGAACCTCTTACCTTCTTGTAGCACACTTTCCACACTAAATGACACACCCCTCAGCAGCCATGACAGGAAATGCTAGACCAAAAAAGGACAGAGAAAAAGAGCATACCAGAATTCTAGGAAAATCTCTGCCCCATTCCCAGAATAAACATGAATAATCCTCCTCTTGCTTTTAATATCCAACCCCTTCACTAAAGACCCCCTCATCCCAAACACGGTGAGAAGTTGACTTGCAACCCATGCTTACACGTGTCCATTCTTTTAGCTGTTGCCTTCACTGCTTGACACCCACTTTCACTTTCATATTTTGGCTTTGCAACACTAAGCAGGAAAGAATCCCAATTAGGAGGTAAAGCCCGCTGAGTCAGTAACACAACCATCAAGGGCCAAGTGGGTTACTGCAGACATGGGGGCATCTGTTGAGGGAGCTCCAAACATGTCTTCATCCATTGTATGAACCTGGGATCAGAGGAAATGGTCAGAGTGGAAAACACTAAGAACTGAGTAACAATAGGGAAGAGTGTCCTCAAGGTTTTTCTCCCTCCCAATAGGGAGGTCTCAGCAGAAGAGCCTAAAGAAGACCAAAGAATGAAACCTGGGCTAGGAATGAAAAAACGCAAAGAGTAAGACCAGCCAGGGGCCTGAATTCTTGACCCTGCGGAGACAGACATGCATTGGCCATGCACCAGGTTTGGTGTGGTGATGGTAGATTTCCCCTCACAAGGCCTGCCAGGTAGACCTTTGTCATTGACCATGGTCAGGTCTGAAAAATCATATGTAGGTTTTTAACCAGGAGACTGACTCCTCAAGTCTCAGTTAACTTATCTTTTTTAAAAAAAAAACTCCTTGTAAGAAGTTTTTAAGGAGGTATCTTTGCCTACCACACCAAAATTGTGACTACTTCACTGAAATTAGAAGCATTTACTTCCAAACCAGGGTAACATATTCAGGTGTCTGATAGTCCTGGATACCCTATGTCCATTCCCAGTGTTTTTCCTGCTCTGGTCTATGTCACAGGGCAGCTGGTCCCTGCAGCCTGAGTCCCTACAATTCCCCTCTCAGTCGCCTCTGGCTGGGTTGACTCAGGAATATTACTTGTGGACACTTTACTCAGCAGTACCATTTCCTCGATGGCCCAGTCCATGGGGTGACACCTTCTGACTGGGTTCCTCCAGTCTAGGCTTTTTGCTGTTGCTAAACTCTAGGGCACTTCAGGGCTCCTCAGGGTTTCTTAGCTTTTCATAATCTATGTAACATATTCCCTACAGGAAATTTTCTTTGTTCCAAATGCAGTGGTTTCTGTCTTCTTGGTTGGATTTTGACTTTCACTCTGTGAATTACTATTGACCATAAAAACCATCTGTCATTCTCATACCTGCTCACTCATCAATCAACATTTGTAACATAATAACATTTACAGTGGACCAGGGAAGGAAACCAACATTTTCTGCAAGAAATAAATAAGGAATAAAACAAAGGCAACACAAAATCATCCAATTAAATGTGTGCAGAGATACTTTTCACAAGATCTCCCTCTGGTTCCCTGGAGGAGGCTGGCTGGCTGGCTGCTTGAGTATATACCCAAGAAGCATTAGGGTCCCGAGCCTACTTCACAAATGGAAAAGGTCCTTTATCACAAGGCAGATAATGATTACTAGTCTGGGGTCAGGTGTACTTAGGCCATTGTGGAGGATCTGTTAATAGTCAATTAAGAGTCCCAAAAGAGCAAGATGTTATTATGAGACTTTCAGGGAAATAATCCGAACATCATTATGTCTTGGAATAACTGTGAAAAATAAAAATAAAATCTTAAGCCCCCAAGTTGACTGAAAGAACCCCCTCTTGGCCAAGGAAACCCCAGAGAAGCCTTAAAAACTGAGTTCCCGGCCCTTTTGAAAGACTCATTCCACCACGGATTTCACTCAACCACCTGAATGCTGGCCCTCCCTTTTGTGGTTTCAACACAGCAACTGACCAGCATTCTTTCCTGACCATGGAGCTGTTCTGGCCAATCTACGGAGGATGCACAGTGAGAGTTTTCTTTCTTTTTTTTTTTTTTTTAGATTAGAAAATATAGTTTATTTAGAAAGTAAATTAGAGAGCAAGAAAGAGGAGATTCACCACTCCAAGGTAGAGGAGGGGGCCAAAACCAGGAAACATGACCTGGCCAACAGTGAGGGTTTTCACGTCCTCTGCTTCACCTTTTGACATCAGAGAGCCAAAAACGCTACCCTAGGATCATGCTAGCACCACCAGTTTTTGAACACGTGACCCACAAAGAGCCATGAAGTTCAACTGTGCACGTGCACATTTCTCCCTTCATAAATATTTGTGGCTCCTCCTGTAGCTTGCTAAATGTGTATATTTGGCTCTCCAACTCAGCATAAATTCCTGTTCCCTTTACCTCTCCCTCAAAGTGCTTACTCTCAGCTAAACAAGAGGCTGTACTTCCCCACCTGAGGGATGGCCAGCCTGCAGGTTGTAACACTTTAGAGGAAATAAAGCTTTCCTCCCAAATATCAGAAACCTGTGCTTCCTCAGTTGACAATAGATATCAGAATTGAAAATCACCTTACAAGAGTATTCAATTCTCAACTAAAGTCTGGAGAGACTATGTGAGCGCCAAGCTGCTGATAGGCGATACTACTCCCTGTGATTGGGTAAAGGAGTGTGACAAGGCCACAAAAGGAAATCTGTGCCTGGAGAGGCTGTGTGAGTGGAAGATTCACCCTGAGCAGTCAGTGCTAGGATAACCAGGAGGAAAGTTCAAATCCAGAAAGCAGGAAAAACATTGTGAAAAAGTAAGTCACATTAAGTGTTAGGTCTAAGGAATAAGCTGGATCATGAGATAGCAAAGTAAACATTGCATTTAGTTTCCTATTTAGTAAAATACCTCATCTGCTGCTAAATGTTGTTTAAGTTAGGTTGGGTTAGTGGTGTAGTTAGTTTAATTTAGACTTTTTTGTTTCCTTACTGTATGAGTTTCCTGTGGCTGCTATAACAAGTGACCACAGAATTAGCAGCCTAAAACAACAACCACAGAATGAGTGGCTCAAATTTATGTTCTTACTATCCTGGAGTACAGAAGTCTAAGATAGGGTCCACTGGGCCAACATCAAGATCTGCACTCCCTAGGGATTCTCTAGAGGAGAATCTGTTTCTTGCCTTTTCCAGTTTCAGGAAGTCCTTGCCTTCCTGAGCTCACAGCCTCTTCTTCTCTACTTCTTCTTCTGTTGTCATGTGACTTTCTCCTCTTCTGTCTTAAATGTCCCTCTGCCTTCTTATAATGACACTTGAGATTACATTAAGTCCCACCCAGTTAATCAAGATCCTTTAATTTGATCAAAGACTCTTTTCCCATATAAAGTAACATTCACAGGTCCCAAGAACTTGGACCTGTCTTTAGGGGTCGAGAGTCAGCATATCATACCCACTCCCATAAGTGAATCACATGCCCCTAGATGTCCAATGGTTTCTCTCAAAAGTTAGCTGGAATTTTGGACACTTGGTTGCTCACCAAATGATAATTCTTCATAACCAGAAAGGTAGTCACATCAACCCCTCCTGACTCTGGCATTCCATTACTTGATCCGAACAAACTGACATTTTCAAATGCTTTAAATTGCATTTCTCTAGTGGGTGACAGACAAAATTTTTCCACACATGCCCAAGATGAAAATACTGTACTAAATTGTGTATGCCTTGTCTTTGGGGAGAATAATTCACTCATTGATTGTCACTTTACAATAAATTATGAAAGAGAGTCGTTCTTCTACCAACAAGTGTTTACTGGTTATATTCCAAAAGTCTGTATTTTTGCTTATTTGAATGGGCAATAACTTTTCATCCAGTGCTGCATCAAAGTGTATCTTTGCTAAGTCCTTTAGAGCAACAACCTGAAATTCCAATTTAAGTTAAAATTCATTTGTATGGGGTGCTACCGATGAGAATAAATTAACTGAGGTGACAATCAGAGGAACAGATTCTTTTTACACTTGGTTAAATTCCCATATGCCTACTCTGTGACAATTACATCAAAATTTATTCCTCTGCCTAGGGGGTGGTACATTTCTTTTGATTTTGATTGTAAAGTGCCTTCCAATTGGAGAAACTTTAAAATGTGAAACAATGATCTTCTTAAAATGCAAAAACATGATAATTAATTTGGGTGAGTTTCCTCTCTGCTTTTACATTTGTGCGACTTTGTAAAATTACCTCTAACTTCACTAATCCATATTTCAAGCTAAATTTGCATGACCTTTGCCACTGGTTTATGTTGTATGGCCCCTAAGGTAAGGGCAATATAATCTGATGGTAAATAAAGTCACTCTGCCATAAAGTTATTTCCTGAAAATCTTACTAATTCTAAATTTCTATTCAAATCCATCTAGCATTACATATTACAAAGTCAAAAAGTCCCCTCAATCTGCATAGAACATTACCTTTGAACAATAAAAATGTCACAATTTCCTCCGCATCATAAATATCACAAGGTATTCAACTATAAAATCCAACCCCATGATATGGAACTTAGCCTAATATATTTCACATGCTACATACAAAAACTGCTTCTATGGACATGATTAGGATTAAGCTGTGATCCCAAAGAAGGAGTTTCATGATCATGTGCCTTATCTCATTCATTCATTTATTCATTCATTTATGCATGTATTCTTTATTTAATGAGCATATGTATAATAAGCATCTATTCCAGGTAAGTCCTAAAGAAATGAGAGATGACAAATTTAAGATAAGTAAAAAGTTAAGCTAGTTGGGAAGAAGATCATGTAGATAAGTGCTACCATTAAGATATATTCAAAGTCCTATGGAACACATGGGACCACTGATTTTCACCATCTGGAAATTCATGGAACAGTTCTCAAAGCAAGAAGCATTTTAACTGGGTCTTATAAAGTGAATACGAAATTGGAGTTGATAAGTCTGTATTCACAATGCACAACGAAACGTGTGAGTGTGTGTGTGTGTGTGTGTGTGTGTGTGTGTGTGTGTGTGTGTGTTGTGTCTTATGGTAGTAAGAAGTTTGGACCATAAATCAGGTGGCCTGTCTTCTAGCTCCCACCCTGCCTGTCTATTGTGTGTCCACAGACACATCACATTCCTTCTCTGGACTTCTGCTCCAACAAACAATCAGGTACATTTTATGTCTAAAACTGTGTGCCCACCTGCTGCAATCTGACTGTCTTCTCCCCATCCCATCACCATCACGATTGTTCTTATACCCACCATGACACTAGGCTGATCCTAGACAGGAAGGATGGTAAGCATAAAAGCATTGCTCCAAGAGACTGGTGATCCCTACTGCACTGTATCCCTTTATGGCAGGGTGTTCAGTCAACTGGCCAAACCCATCACCATCCTAGGAATGATGTGGTCTATGGCCATGGTCACCCACAGCTGGAGAGCACTTTCAACACAAGAAGGGTATGTCTACATACCGTCTGTGTCCTTCTCTCTAGCTTGCAAGCACTTCAAGTGGAATCTGAGTGCAACTAGACTCCTCTATCTCAATAACCACTAAACTGAAATCAGCAGGATTCCTGGGTGGAAACCATGGGGTTGTGCATCACATACTGTCCCCCCTATGAAATGTCCACTTGTTTCTTTGCATCTCTTTCACCTCTATTCCTCAATCTCCCTTCGTCTAATCATTTAAAGCTCTGTCTTTCCAATCTGCTTTCAAGGCTCTTCAAAAATATCCTCACCCACCACATCCAGTGCCCACCTATTCTTTCAACGCTTCTTAAGCTTTTATGGCTTATTTAATGCTACTTCTCTGTCTATCATTCTATGTTAATACTTCAAGGACAAAACTAACAAAGCCTCTTTCTCACTCAATTTCTTTCTCCATCAGACCTAAAATCTCCCTCTTCCCAACGCCAGCTAATTTATTAGGCTGTATGACAAGCATTTTATTTATGAAATGTCACTCTTTCCCGTACAACAATCCTATGGTGGCTTTTTAAAAGAGCAAAAAGGACATGAAGCGTTAAAGGTCTTGCCCAAGTTCTTACTGATAATAATTGGCAAATTCAGAAATTGAACCAGTGGCTACATGATTACAAATTCAAGTCTTCGTGCCACGATGTTTTGGTACTTTAAAAAAGCCTCTAAAGAAAATTATCTTATTCTTTATTTGTGCTACCATCATATGCACTCCCTTTTTAGTCCTGTTACTGTAAACTCCCGAGCCTTGAGACATTGCTGTATTCATTTCTATTCCCCCACAGGGCTTCACACAGTGCTGAGCATACAGTGAATATTTAATATTTGTTCAATTGAAATTATCTGAAGCATGTTCCAACTTCTAGTTCCTAAACAGCCTGAGGTTTTCTATGCAGGAGGTTAATGACCCTTGTTTTGCTTTGTGTGGACTGGGAAAAGTTCCTCCAGTCACTGAGTTTGTGTAGGCTGCACCCGAGGGCATAGCCTGACCTTCATTCATTACTGATCATTGTTACAGCTCAACTTCTGACAACAGATATTGGCATCTTCTTGCATCAACTGTTGACAGTTATCATCAATAACCTGAACCTTCAACTACTTCAATGTCTAATCCAAACCTTGCTAATGGCAAGAAATGAACGGCCTGTGCAGGAATCTGGAATAACCTTAAGGCCGGAGTTGCATAGATCTTGTTGGCTTTGCTCCGAATACGAACTGTGTTGCTGAGTATGAAACAAAGTGGAAGAGTTAGCGTTTGTATGGAAGGCATGAATGATCCACTGCACAAAAGACAGTGACGTTCAAAGCCCAAACACAGATCATAGCTCTGCAGATGTTCCATAATTTCAAGGTAAGCTGGAACATGAGAATTCTAACATGTAAATTCAAAGACTTTACAAAGAAAAAGGACTATTATACTAAAACTAAACACACCTTTCTGCTTCTGCTTCTTCTTCTTCTTCTTCTTCTTTTTGAGTCAGAGTCTCATTCTGTCACTCAGGCTGGAGTGCAGTGGCACGCTCACGGCCACCACAGCCTTGATCTGCTGGACTCAGGCCATCCTTCCACGTCAGCCTTCCGTAGCTGGAACTACAGACACGAGCCACCATGCCTGGCTAATTTTTCTTGATTTATTGTGGAGATGAGGTCTCGCCAGGTTGCCAGGCAATCCTCTTGCCTCAGCCTCCCAAAGTGCTGGGATTACAGGTGTGAGGTACCGCACCCGGTCCACACCTGCATTCAAATATGGAATCATGAATTAGTTAGCTACCTAAAGGTCAGGTAACTGTGGGCAAGCTCTTTCCCCTTTGTTTCCCTAATTGTCTGAGCCTGTGGGTTCGAGACCCGCCTGGGCAACTTGGCGAGACCTCATCTCTATAATAAATCAAAAATTAGCCGGTCATGATAGTGCGCACCTGTAGTTCCAGCTACTTGGAAGACTGAGGCAGAAGGATCGCCGGAGCCTAGCAGGTCGAGGCTGCAGTGGCCGGGAGCGGCCACTGCACTTCAGTCTGGGTGACAGAGTGAGACTCCAATTCAAAAAAATAAATAAATAAAACTATTAAGAAAAAAAATGAAGCCGGGCTCAGTGGCTCAGCCTGTAATCCCGCACCTTTGGGAGGCTGAGGTGAGTGGATTGCCTGAGCCCGCAGGTTCGAGACCCGCCTGGGCAGCGAGACCTCATCTCTACAACAAATCAAAAAATCAGCCGGTGTGGTAGCGCGTGCCTGTAATTCCGGCTACTCGGAAGGCTGAGGCGGAAGGATCGCCGGAGCCCAGCAGGTCAAGGCTGCGGTGGCCGGGAGCGGCCACTGCACTCCAGTCTGGGCGACCGAGTGAGACTCCAACTCAAAAAAAAAAAAAAAGAAAAGAAAAAAATGAATCCATTTTTATTTTTCTCCATATGTGAAAGGGGCAAATTGAATCACTTGTTTCTGTACCCCCTTTAGCTCTTATTGTTTGAAGCTCCCATTCTTGGACAGATCATATTCAATGTTTTTAATAAATGAGATAGACCACTCAGGCCACTAAGAAGCAAAGATTCCTAAAGCTTTTACGCACCCATTTATTACCTTTTAAACATCACACTCAAACAATGCTTAGCTACATAACTGAAATACTTTCATCTCTATGCCCAAAGCAGGCAGATTCAATTGCCTCTGCCTGTGTTGAGAATAAATGGCCAAGAAGTGTCTCCACACCCTCAGTGTGACCCTGCAGGGAAGGAGTAGGTGCCTCTCCAGCACAGAGAAGAAGTACATTGATTCTTCATTGCTTTTTCCAGGACAGAGATGAAGGCTGTTGGTTACATCCACTCACAGCCTCCCCAGAGCTTAATCCCCTAGGGAAACTCTGTTAAACCCCAAACAAAGGGACAAATACATTCAGTAAGTGAACTCCCAGAATCCGTATACTAGACAAACCTCAAAGAATAGAGATTATAAGAAAGTGGTGCAGTGAACTTTAGGATTTCTTGGTTAAGAAAAACAAATTACATATTAAGTTTTATTTTTCTAAAAGAAGAAAAGAAGTTGGTACTGGTGCTAGGCAAATTTTAGGCCCACCTAGGGGGTTATTTTTGTTTTTTGTTTTCAAGAATCCTCACAATATTGACTATGATTTTATTAGTAGAAGAAACCACAACAATTATACACTTGCATTGACTAAAAATGTATTCCATGTAACATACTGATAGAAAGACACTTAAGAGCTGTGCTCCTGACAAAAGGAGCCAACGCATCAGTGAGAATTGGTAAGGACTTTAAGGGAACAGGTTACCCAATTGTCCTTTTCTGTAGATACCTGGAAAATGTCCTTGAACTCAAGCAGAGGATATAAAATTGTGTCTTTGCAATCTTACTCAGTAAGAATCCATAGCTTATATGTGTTTCAAATGGGTTACAATTACAGCGACCATCATCTGCCATTCATCTCTAAGGGTGAAAAGGATGAACATCTCGAAATGCTTCTCAACCTGTGCATCTTTGCATTTTGAACTTTGGTACTATAATTTCTTGACTTAGAATATTTTAGCTGGGAAGAATATTCTTTTTCTCATTTGGAAGTATCACCCATAGAACAAAGTCAGAAAGAAAAAAAACTGGCTTTGTTGGCCCCAACTGTCCCGTAATGACACATATCAGATTCAATTAATATAGATGTAGTCTGGGAGTGCATGCACAATCTATAACATTGTAATCTGCCTAAAGCCTAAAAAAAAGTGTTTAACTCTTCCTAGAGGAAACGGTTCTTAGCTAGCTCACCCTATAAGATCCTGCACTATATTAAGTGGTTCTTACTAAGTACAATGCAAATACCCCATCTGGAAAATCATCTGCTTTTCAAGTCCAAGTGGTAATTGTTCATTTAAAAAAGGGTGCCAAATAACTTTCTAACTTCTAGGTTTCCCAAGAATTATCCAAATGTATGCCTTTTCTGCTACCTGCCCACTCTTGCATCTAAATTGTCTTAGAGACTGAATATGAGGAATTGTAAAACATGCTTTCGTTTTTAAATCAGAAACACTTCAGAAAGTTCCCACTCCCCACCCCAAATCCTTAATAGGCATTAGGCTTTAAATGGATTAAAAGTGGAGGTTTGATTTAATCAAGTTGTTTCCTCTTGATATTTGGAAAATTACCAAGCAGTTTCAATAGTGAGTCAATGCATTACCACCTCAGAGCCATTTACCAAATCAAAATATACTTGTGCATCTAAATTCTTCACTGGCAGAGAGAAGCTTGTACTCTCTCTATTGATTAGGGCCCTATTACTATTGATTTTTAAAACACACCAACAGAGTATCACAATTTTCAGGAGGTTAAAAAGAATGGTATGGTTGACTCAGCATTCTAAATCCTATCAAACAAAGTATCCAACTTACTGAGTAGATGCAAAATTTGAACTAGCCATTGATGTCAAATTCAGTTTGGAGACCATTTTGTCAGAGTTCCCTATGAGCCAAATTTAATCACAAATAGAAAGACAAATTCCCCCACAATATGGTGCTAGAGGACAATCAACCCAGCAGCAACCGGGCTGTGCTTGCTGCAATTTACTCTGTTAGGGGCTTTATGGTCAAATTGAATACAAGTGGGACACACTGCTGACACACAGCATATGCCCCAGAAGCTGACTGCTGGAATGAAAAGAACTACAGCTAGACCACTATGAAAATCAGGAAACAAGAGACAGCTCACGTTGAAATAAAGCTTCACATGGTTAGGCCACCTGTGGGACAAACTGATGCATTTATTATTGTCCAGAGAATTGCTGGATTTTTATAGCTGCCAAGAAACTTCGTAATCATGACGCCTAGTGCTCAGTCTTTTTTACTGTTTTCTTTTCCTTCACCTGTTCTTTAAATGTGTCTTTCCCTAGGCTCTGTGTTGGATTCTTTACTCACTGAATAGTCTCCCTCAATATTTTTATCACTCATATGAACGACTCTCAATTTTTTATTTCCAGTCTTGACCCCGTTCCTGAACTGCAGACTCATACATTAAAAATCCTACTGGATACTTACCTCCCAGTGGATGTCTCAGTCTCTCATTTAATGTGATGGGACGGGTGAAAGCAGGCTCACCCTCTTCCCTCTTCCCAAGGAAGCCCTCATTCCACTCTATCTCAGTTGACAGCCAGTGCTGCAGTCACCTGGTACAAACCATCAAGGTGCCAAACCTGCCATTTCCCTTATGCATGCTCCCTCTGCAGTATTTCCCAGTGTCCTCTCTAGCCTATGCCCTCACAGTGCCCTGGTAGAGGCCTCGGACCCCTCACCTGCATCACTGCCATCGCAGACACCTTCTGCAGTCCCGTCCTCTCCAGTCCCACACAAAATTATTTTCCTAGAACACAGCTCAGTTCTGATGGCGTCGATTCTCTGACTGCAAAACCATGTGTCCTCCTTGCTTTGTGGAATAAAGCTCAGATTTTTTTTTTAATATGGAACCCTTCACAAATTTATGTGTCACAGATCCTTAAGATGACAATTACAGGCACCGGTTCTCTGCCCTCAGTTTCCTTTCTGGCCTTTTCTCTCACTCCATTTCTCCTATTCCTCTCTTCCCCTTGGCCCTGCACACTGTGCTACTTACTTAGAGTGGCCAAAATAAAGAATTCAAACAGACAATTCACAGACCAAAAAATGCAAATCAATTTTAAATATACAAATACACTTTCTGTTATTAACACTAAAATAATAGGAATGAAAATCAAACCAAGATTATATCTGTATTTATCAAATTGCCAAAAATAAAAAAAAATCGATAACATACTTTGTTAGTGAAGCAGTAACGAAAGACACATCTCAAACGTCGTTGGTGGCAGCATACATTGGTAGACTTTTGGATGGCTATTTTGAAAAGTCTGTCAAAATACTATACACTTGTGTAGTGTACACAGAATTGTGGTAGCTTGAGACGGATGGCCTGTACCATCTCAGCCTTCCCTTCCCTGTTTCCATCCCCTTACAAGGTGGACATTACATGGATACAATGTGATTCTTATCATGTGACTGCCATTAAGAGTGGAAACCATTTCACTTCCCTTGAACCTGGGCTGGTGTTGTGACTGTCTCTGACCAATAGAAGGCAGCAGTGTGCCAGTTTTGAGGCTAGATCTCAAGAGGCTTTGCAGCTTCTGCTCTATTCGAACCTGCCATCTCCACGTGAGCAAGCCCAAACTAGCATGCTGGAGGAAGATAGGTACAGAGTCCGGTTACCCCTATCTTTCCAGCCAACAACCATCCAACCACCAGACATAGGAGAGAGACCATCCTAGACTCATCAACCCCAAGTCAAGCCATCAGCTGCCTCAGGAATGATCAAGTCTGGCCAATTTCCATGAAGCTTTGCCCTTACCACCCAGTTAATCTGTAGATTATCATTAATAATAAATGCTAAGTGCTTATTGCTTTCAGCCACCAAGTTTTGAGATAGATGCTATGAATCAATAGCAAACTAATGTATTGAGGGAGAAATTCTGCTTCTAGAAACGTATTGTAGGGCAACCCCTTCGGGTCCTCTCCCACTGTGGTTTTTCTGTCCCCTCAATAAATCCTGCTTTCAAAAAAAAAAAAAAGGAGAAATGTATTGTACAGAAATACTTGCCCAACTACAAAATTACCTGTGACTAAAGTTATTCACTGAAGCCTGTGTGTAACTTCAAAACAAAAGTTGTCTGGAAACATCATCAATAGAGAACTGTTAATTAAATTATGGTATACTCATGCAATGAAATTATAGAATCAATTTCCACAAGGAAAGCTCTGGGTACACTTAAGTGGAACATCTGCCAAGATACACTAGCATATGAAAACAACAAGTTTAAGCAGCTATATTAATAAGCTACCATTTGTGTGAAAAGAATAAATTAAGAAAAGAGATATGTGTTTCACTGTATATAAAAAATAAATTATTTGAAATGACACACAAGAAACTGAAATTGCTGGTTGCCTCTCAGAAAATTAACTGAGTAACTAGGAACAATACTTATAAAGATAATTTTTACTCCATATCTTTTCTATTTTTCAAACATTGACTCAGATTTAGCATATTACCTCTCTTAAAAATGAATAATTTTTCTAAGCAGCCCAAAAGATTTTGTACTTGCCTATATCTGAGCATCTAACAACATACTTATCTCTGCCTGGATAGGACTTAGAATTTTGTTAAAAGATTGTTTAATTAATAAAAAATGGGGCTGGGTTAAAACCACAGAAATTGGCAGGAATTTTAGAGTCCTTAAGTCCTACCTTTTCCTCAGTGCACGTTCAAGCTACCTGGTCATGTAGCCCCTGCTAGACCTTCTGCTGTGACACAAAACTTTCTGTGGCACATTGGCTAAATAACTGGAAGAAGAACTATGTTTCTAAAACACTAGTAAGTTGATTAAAATTATTTCCTTATAGAAGGAGAGTTGTGGATGAAGATACTGTCACTGCACTACCTTTAAACTCTGAAAACATAAAAATAACTAAAATCACCCATGACAATAGGATAGGTAAATAAATAATAAAACATCCAAAGAATAAGATAGTGTACAGAGAATACTTCTAAACACCATGGAGAACTAGGATTACACCATTATATGAGGGTGGGAATATACAAATTTGTCTATTCAGTAACATATCAATGATGTTTTAAAAAACATCCTTTATGAAACAAAAGAGAAAGGCCTGAAAACAAATATACCAACATAGTAACAGTAATTGTTTTATTTGTTTCTTCTCTTCCTGCTTTTTATTAACTACTAAATTTTCTGTAACACAAATTATTTTTCAAATTAATATATCATAAGAATGCTAAACATAAACTAGGCACTTGCCAACAATTTCTGATGTGTGACTAGAGGATATAAAGAAGTAAATAAGAAATAAAATTAATTATAATAGCCAAGATACCCTGAGTGCTTTACCAAAACAACCCCAACATCTCAACATAATAAAAGTCTTTTTTCTTGCCCACTTAAAACCCTGCACAGGTGGGCAGGAGGTTCTCTGCTCCATGCAGTGATTGAGGAACCAGGCCCCTTGTAGCTCCCAGCTCCACCTTCCTCTAGGTCCTGCGAGTGCCTTCACCTACTCCCTGGAAGAGGAAGCCGCAAGAGGAGCACATCAGGGACAGTGTTATGGTCCAGACCTGGACGTAGCATGCACCTCACCTGCTCTCATTCCATAGCTAGAACTCAGAATATAGTAGAACGTGACCGTGTCTACTAAAAGGGACACTAGATAACTCATGCAGCTGTGTGCCTGAGAGGAAAAAGTAGCAGTCTTGGTAGGCTTTCAGTCAGTCTCTGACACAGTCATCAAAAAGCTCATAGAAAAAGAGAATTTTGAGCCATTTCTTAAAAGTTGGAAATGACATAAATTTGGTAGGGGGGGTAAATAGAAAAGAGGGTAGTCTAGCCAGCTAGCTCGGCATGACAAGGGCAGAGAAAGATAATTAGGTAAGTCATTTTCAAGGACAGAAAGAAAAAGCCATTAGAAGGCCAACCTCTCTATTTTGTGCTTTTCTTCAAAGTTAGGAAAACTGGCATTAGAATCTAGCAGGGCTATGTTTCACTTTCAACTCTGCCTCTCTGTCTCTGTGTAATCTTGGGCAAATTATAGATCAAGACCTAGAGTTCTCATGTGTAAAATGAAGGTAATAATGCCTAACTCACAATATTATTGTAGTATAATGTTAATAAAATGCATAGAATACATTCAACAAATGATAGCTATTACCATTAGGTATTTTCATAATGCAGAATCAATTCGGATTCACATTTTCCTACCTTTTTAGGACATTTTAAATATCTTACATTTTTCCTCACCCATCACCTTCTACTCCTACTGCTTAAAAAAATACACAAACCAGAACAGAAGAAATGAAATCTTTATTCTTTCACTTCAGTAATCAAAAAGGTGAATTACTGTGCACATGAGACAAGCATGCTTGACTTATTAATTTAAAGAATGGCTCAATCAGACAATCATTACAGATTTATTTATTCTACTTACATCGCATAGTTGTATGCAAAGCAGTTACCACTTATTTAATTAAGGGAATTCAGTATTTCTAGGTTTTGAACATTTATTGGGACAACTTAAGACCAACATTACAATAAAAGAAAATTATTGCAGCACAGTATCTTCTTGATAGCTTTCACAACATCACAAGACATACGAAACATCTGAAAAAAAGGAAAATAAATCCAAACTATTTTCATGACTACAAGGTCTACCATTCAAATTCTCAGTATCAGTCTTAGTTCATGATTTCTTGTTATTAATTATTTTCCATTTTTTCTGATGCTTCATTTTGACCATTATCAGTGACTTTTGAAATCCAAATTTCTGAGGCCCAGTTGGATTATAATAAATGCCCCCACCCTTTCCCTGATTTATTCCTTCAGTGCTCCAGACCTGGTGCCGTGGTGAACCGTGGGGAGCAAAGAAGAAAACCCTAGTCTCTCTGCTTCACCAAGAGATAGGGAACTCAAGACAGCTATAAACTAATGGGGGCTGATACTCTGTGTGCAATCAAAGGTCACCTGGCCTAACCTGAGCAAATTGGGGAACTTCCTCATTGATTTCTTATAAGTACTGTAGTTATGCCTTAGTCTGTCTGTGCTGCTATAACAAAATACCTGAGACTGGATAATTTTTAAAGAACAGAAATGTATCTGCCGCAGTTCTGGAGCCTGAAAATCCAAAATCAAAGCCCTGAGAAGTTAAGCGCCTGGTGAAGGGCCCTGTTTCTCCTCCCAAGGTGACACCTCCAGAGGGGAGGAACACTGCATCTTTTCAGGATGCAAGGGACAGACGGGGAAAAGGTCTAATGCCATGTAAGCCTCTTTTATAAAATCCTTAATCCCATTCATGAAGGAGACGCCTTCATGAGCTCACCACCTTTTTAAGGTCCCACCTCTTAATATTATCACATTGGCCATTAGGTTTCAACTCATGCATTTTGGAGGCGACAAATTCAAACCATAGCAGTTTAAATACATGATTGGTCTCTTGTGTATGCCACAGAAAATGAAGAAACTGAAAATAAACTGGAACATAAACAAAGGAGAATTGTCCATGCATGGCCTTGTTTGAGAGATCTCTTTGTTGGAAAGGCCTTTGGAACTTCCCAGTATCTAACATCTGAAAGTCTCTCTCCAGCCCCCAAGGTGTAAGTTAATATATCATCACATTGCTCTGTTTATCCTCTAGGAACAAGGAAAAAGTCTTGTTAGCAGATAAAGTTGTACATACAAACACTCTTTCCTTTGCAGAATTCTTTTGAATATATCCCTGCTAATGACTAAACCCTTTCACTATGGAAGTGGCATCAAGGCATGGTTCTCCCAACAACTGTGAGCAGGCTTGCATTTGGGAAAACTAAATGTAATATAATGTATCGCTGAGGATTTCTTGGAAGTAAAGCGAGTGACTGGGAATAAATAAAGCTTCAAACTCATAGCGATCTTTTTTTAATGTTTTACATCGTGGTGTTCAAACTTTTGCACCTGTGGTGATGGGTAATACCATGTTAAGCCTTTACAACATGTTAAGACTTGAACATTGATTTTTAAGATTGAGTGAGTGAAGTTGAGTCCTTGAATGTCTCAATTCTATTTCCACAGCTAGAAATCCCCAGAAAAGAGGAAGCCTTGCTGAAAATCACTCAGAAAGGTGTTTGAGGCTAAGGTGATAGAGACTAGCAGGAACAGAGAGGAAAGAGGGTTTACGTGAAAGGAAAGTATTAGGGAAGACATGGAAATTATACCCTGAAATACAGGCAACGTGGAGGCTAGGCAAGGAATCACATTCATGCAATGAAATAAGGGCCAATATTCACCGGGCTCTAACTGTGTCAGGCATTGCTATAGTGGGTTTATTCATCCTCATTCAATTTCCTTCCATCTATCTGCTGAAGAACTTACTGTTGTTAGCTCCTTCTGAGATCTGAAGCAGAAGTGGGTAGCAACTGGACAACGGCTCGCACAGCTCATGCATTCAGAAGGAGGGACAAGCATAGAAAACAAAGTAGCCAGGCTCCAGAGTCTTCATTCATAACCATTGTACACATTATCCTCCTGCCCAAAGAGTAGCAACACACCGACACATTTAACTAAGTAATATTTGTAGTCACACGTAATTTGGTTCATTCAGAATTGACACAGGGCAGATATAAATCTTAGTGAGAAACTTGAACACCTAAAACACACACACACACAAACAAATGAGGTGCATTGACAACATGTCTAATACTTGGTCTTCTCAGCTTGGACCGAGAACCATCTACACCACTTTATCTCTTGATAATCATGGAAAGTATTTCCCAGGAGTTTACACACTATTTGCTAATCTCTTTTCTAAGCACTGTGCATATGTTCAGTCATTTCATTCTCAGAATAACCCTAGGAGGTATTGTATTCGTTAAAAGAATGCTGTAACAGACGAACGGAAACAGGTATGATGGCTCAAACACGATTGAAGTTCATTTCTTGCTCACTTAGCCCTTATCAGGTGTTTCTGTTGGAGTGTAGCTCTTCTCCAAGTGACAGCTCAGAGACCCGGGCCCTTCTCATCTTGTGAACCTGTCATCTTCCACAATACTGTGCTTGTCTGCATCATATAGGTGGAAAAGGATCAGTATGAGGGATTGGGGGGGTGGTATGCATCCCTTCTATTCGTGCACTTACTTATACATCTATTTATCTACTATGTTATTTACTTGTTTATTGATCTATTTATTTATTTATTGGCTATTTCTAAAGCACGTGATCACACTTAACTAAAGGGGAAACTGGGAAATATGGTCTAGCTATTATCCTAGGAACAAGGATAATTGTTTGGAGGACATCACACCAATCTTTAACACAGGTAAGTACATTATCATTCCCATTTGCTGGGTTAAGAAGCTGAGGACCAGGAGACTAAATAACTTGCCTAAGGCATACAATTGGTAAGTGGCAGAGCCAGGATTCAAACTCAGGCAGCCTGGATCAAGAGTTCTGCTCTTAACCGGGATCGTTTATTGTTGCTTCTTAAAGACATGGTGAATTAAATTCTGCACATGCAGGTACCACACATTACACGTACTGGCAGGAAAGTCATATAAGTAGCACATTTTCTCCTTTTAAAATCTTATCCCTCCTTTCTTTTTTCTTCCAGTCCCTCATTGGCATTTAACCTTTGGTTTAGTGGATTCTTGTGCAAGATTTCTCTACCAAGAGCTCCTACCAGTGCTATGAAATAAAGGTTTTAGTATTGAGTTCCATTTATAAAATCCTATCACAGACTTGAGTAGAGATCCTATAGTACTTTAAAGACAGTAAGTACTCCAGTCCACTAAATTCCTCCTAGACTAAAATAAAATGGGTGAGCTAGAGTATGTTTTTGTTTACTAGAAATTGAAAGTATAAAGAATATTTGATCAATTATAAAATGATTGTTTCTGATTACGAAAAAAATATTTTTAGATTCTGTAGGGTTATTTTCCCCCTTTTTTCTCTTATGTCTCTTTACCTTTGTTTCTAAGGCCTGGGTCCACCTATAATTAATATTCTAATATGCTGAGTCTCATAAAGGAACCAAGTTGTACTTAGGAAAAAGTTGCTGGTTTCAATAACAAGACACTGTGCTCGTCATAACTTTTCCCTCACAGGAACCACAGTATGATGCAGATTGGATGCTTGTCCCCTCCAAATCTCATTTTGACATGTGATCCCAGTGTTGGAGGTGGAGCCTGGTGGAATGTGGTCAGGTCATGGGGGGAATCCCTCATGAATGACTTGGTGCCCTTCTTGTGATCGTGAGTGAGTTTTCTCTCTCTTAGCTCATGTGAGAACTAATTGTTTAATAGAGCCTGACACCACCTCCTCGTTCTTGCTTCCACTCTTGCCACGGGGCACGCCTACTCCCTGTCTGCCTTCCACAATGGTTGTGAGATTCTGAGGCCTCACAAGAAGCCCAACGGATACTGACGCCATGACACAAGCCACAACAAATCTCTCCTCTTTATAAATGACCCAGTCTCAAGTATCTCTTTAAAGCAATGCTAATACATTATTTCTCAGGATCTATCCATCTCTATCTTCCATATTCCCACTCAGCTTATGTCATGGTTTGAGCTCTGGTTTCCTACTGTACCTGCTGGATGGCAACACACAGAATGAGCCTGTGGCTCTAGGCCTCCCACCAAGCAAAATTTTTGTTTAAATGCCCAGTGTTTACCCAGTTCTTAGAGACAGATCTTCCCAAACACTGTGTTCCATCTGACTACAAACCTCCCAGCTACCATTTCTGTTGTGTCCTCCATAACCATTGAGTTGACCCACTGTCCTGACTTGATCAGGAAAGACTTCATCACTGTCCTTTCATCGCCCCCCCCATCTTGGAGGAAACTTAACTAGCTCTTCAATCAGAGCATTTTTCCTTGCATAAATATATCCAGTCCTTCTCTCCCAACTTGCCATTGCTGCTGAGTTTCCACTATGCCTCAGAGCATAAAGGATTTGTGATTGAGTCTTTGGATAGCAGGAGGATGAGAATAAACATGTTCTGATATCTAGATAAGTCACACACAGATGATAGTCACCAAATAATTTCTCTTTTTCCTGAGCATGAAGTCCAACCATATTCTCGAACCTCCATTTTAGCTGGGTGTGGCCACGTGCTTGAATATTCCAAAGAAAAATGAATAGAAGAGTTGTGTACCACTGCCTTGATTCGATGTATTAGTATCTTTTTCACCCACGTTATGCAGATAGGCACAGTGAGGTGGAGGCCACATTTTGAGAATAACAGGGTCACAAAATGAGAGAAACCTGTGTCTCTGAGTCACTGCTTGGAGAAGAGCCACCCTCTAACAGGAACTCCTGACAAAAGTTACAGTGAGCAAGAAATGAACTTCTGCTGTGTTTGAGTCATTAAGTCTTCCAGGGTGTTTCTGCTACAGAATTATTTTAACCAATACACTATCTCCTCGGGCTATTCTGAGGGTGAGATGAGTTAATATATGTGCAATGTTTAAAGGAGAGCTTAGCAAATAGAATGTAGATTTCTAGTAAATATTTTCTTTTATTAATGCCAAGAGATACAGAGATGTAGGGGCTTTTGGTCCAAGCAGATGAATATAGTTGATTAGAGCAAGTGCTGAACAAGGCCTCACTGTACCTCATTTGTGAGTATGTGTTTTTTTCATATAATCAAGTTTCCTACTAAGAAATCCACAGGTGACAAGCATCAAATATTACTCATTCAACAATCAGCAAAATGTGATTAAGCATAAGCTGTAAGTCAAGCTCTGGGGTTCATCAATAAAAAATCTTTACTACTTGAAGTGTGGTTCTCAGACAAACAGCATCGGCATCCCCTGGAAACTCATTAAAATTGCAGAATCTCAGGTCTCCTCCCAGACCCACTGACTCAGAAGCTGCATTTTGACAAGATCTGCAGGTGGTTTATATGCACATTAGAGTTTTAGAAGTGTTCTGAAAAAGGATACAGTCCCTGACATCAAGATACCGTCCATCCATGGGAAGGAGGATGAGAAAGTAACTAACTCTAGCAGGGAAAATGAGAGAAGACAGCCAAAGGGTTTGAGGGTTTTATGTTTTTTGCTTGTTTGCTTGTCTTTGTTTTTAATTTGGATTTCGAAGGATAAGTAGAAGTTTGCCAGGTGGGAAAATAAATACAAGTCATTGCGACAAAGAGACCACCATGAGCAATGTCGTCACCATGAAGAACCATGACCTTGTTCTGTGGGGCAGTCTATGGGCTGGTTGTGAGGTTCAAACTGAAAAACATCTTCCTATTTAAATACATGTGGAAGTCAGATGAAGACCCCGCCAAATCAAAGCACTTTACAAGCTGCTATCCTGCCCGCGGAGCCCTAAGCTTAGAGCAGAAGTCACAGCTTATTTTTCAATATTGAACTAGAGATACCAAACTACAGGTAACACCATTTCCATGGGACTCATGGTAAATGCCCCTGAAGGTATCCAACCCTTGGACCTGTACCAAGAACCCCTAAGTCTCCGTATAAGAAAGACTGCTCGTTTGCCTAATACACTGTGTGTCCTTAAAAAGTTTACCTCAGCTGGGGCAGGCGGGTATTCCAAAGTATGTGACACTCTCCATGACTTTGCAGATCCTTAGTTTCATTCCTACTCATAAGTGAGAACACGTTGTGCTTGGTTTTCTGTTTCTGCATCAGTTCCCTTAGGATGATTCCATTCCATCCAATTCCATCCAAGTTGCTGCAAAAGACATTATTTCATTCTTTTTGATGACTGAATAGTATTCTATAGTTTGGATATTTAGGTTGATTTCACATCTTTGCAATTGTGAATTGTGCTGCAATGAACATGTGAGTATGCATGTCTTTTTAGCATAACAACCTCTATTCCTTCTGTAGATACCAAACAGTGGGATTGCTGGATCAAATAGTCAGTCTACTTTTAGATCTTTGAGAAATCTCCAAACCGATTTCCATAGAAGTTGTGCTAATGTACACTCCTACCAACCGCGTATAAGCATTCCTTTTCACCACATCTGTGTCAACACCTATTGTGTTTTGATTTTTAAATTGTGCTCTGCAAGCCAGACTCGGTGGCTCAGACTGTAATCCCGCACTTTGGGAGGCTGAGGTGAGTGGATTGCCTGAGCCCACGGATTCGAGACCCGCCTGGGCAACTTGGCGAGACCTCATCTCTACAAGAAATCAAAAATTAGCCGGGCGTGGTAGCGCGCGCCTGTAGTTCCAGCTACTTGGAAGGCTGAAGCGAAAGGATCGCCAGAGCCCAGCAGGTCGAGGCTGCAGTGGCCAAGAGCGGCCACTCCACTCCGGTCCAGGTGCCAGAGTGAGACTCCAACTTAAATAAATAAATAAATAAACAAATAAATAAATAAATAAATAAATAAATAAATAAATAAATTGTGCTCTGCAAATGTTAAGAATTGAAACAATCTTTGAGGTTACAGGGCAGCCCCCCAGAATAAGCGATTCTTCTGCACGGCACAGACATCATGTCTGTGAGTCTTGCCAGCAGTCCTACAAAGTAAGACCATTTTCAGTCCCATTTTCTAGGTGAAGAAACAAAATTGGATAATTGAAGCTTACTTAAGGAAAACTGAGTTCTAATCCCGAACCCACCCTTTGTTATCTGATACCACACTCCCTCTAAGAAATACACCCCTTCCATCCCTGAATCTCCCCTGTGCTTAAGGTCAAGCCCAACCAGGTTTTCTAAGTTTTGTATTAATAACACACACCCCATGGCTTAAGCATTGTGGACCTACCCACGGCTTCCAACGCGCGTGTCATGGAAGCTGATTCTCCTGCATACTCCAGCCAAGGCAATTGGTGACAGTGCCTGGAAAGTTATGCCACATACTTTGCTTTATTGGAAATCTGGCATAGCTTGTGGCTAAATTTAGTTGGTCAAATAAGTAAGCACTTTATTGTGTTGCCACAGATGGAGACAGATCTCTCCCATCCTTCTTTGGGTATGTACATAGGCTAATCTAATGAAAAAATTTATGATTCAAAATTACATTTTGCCTTCACCTACAATAGACTATTTCCACAAGAGCTCTGGGAATACAAAACTGAAAAGCAAGAGTCATCTTGATAATTTCTTTCCAGTGAGTAAGGCTCTCCTCTGGAAGACTGTATCCCCCAGCCCTCATCAAAAGTAATTACCCTGGAGAGGGAGCATGGTTTAGAAAAGTGGGGTCTTCCCAGCACCATTTACTGAATAGGTTCTCCTCTCCCCAGTGGTAGGTGGTGGAGGTCTTGTTGAAGATGAGTTGGTTAACAAATTGAGGTTTTGCTTCTGGAATCTCAATTCTATTCCATTGATCTATATGCCTGTTCCTATACAATACCAAGCTGTTTTGATGATTGTAGCTTTATAGTAAAGTTTGAAGTCTGGGATGTGATACCACCTGCTTTGTTTTTTGTTTTTTGTTTTTGCTGAGGATTGTTCTGGCTATTCTTGGACGTTTGTGTTTCCATATGAATTCCTGTGTTGTTTTTTCCAGGTCTGAGAAGAATGTTGCTGGTAATTTGATGGGTATTGCATTGAATTTGTAGATTGCCTTAGGTAAGATGGACATCTTCACAATGTTGAATCTTCCAATCCATGAGCATGGGATATTTTTCCACTTGTTTGTGTCATCTTTGATTTCTTTGAGCAGTGTTTTGTAGTTTTCATTGTAAAGGTCTTTCACGTCTCTGGTTAGGAAGATACCAAGGTATTTCATTTTTTGTGTGTGGCTATTGTGAATGGAATTGTGTTTTTTATTTGGGTTTCTGTTTGTTTATTATTGGTGTAGCAACCTCACTAATCATCAGGAAGATGCAAATCAAAACCACACTGAGATACCACCTAACTCCAGTCAGAATGGCAATTATCAATTGCAATTATCAACTCAAAAAATAACAGCTGCTGGAGAGGGTATGGCAAAAAGGGAACACTTCTACACTGTTGGTGGGAGTGTAAACTAGTGCAACCTCTGTGGAAAGCAGTGTGGTGATTCCTAAAAACTCTAAATATCAACCTCCCATATGACCCTGCAATCCCCCTACTGGGAATATATCCTGAAGAACTCAAATCACTCTATAAAAAAGATACCTGCACATGTATGTTTATCGCAGCATTGTTCACAATAGCAAGAACCTGGAAGCAACCATGCTGTCCATCAAAAGAGGACTGAATTTTTTAAATGTGGTACATATACATGATGGAATACTACGCAGTCATAAAAAAGAACAAAATCATGAATTTCACAGCAATCTGGATGGAACTAGAGTCTATAATACTGAGTAACCTCTCACAGAAACAAAGATCCAAGTATCACATGTTCTCACTCATATAATGGGCCTTGACCATCCAATATAATACTATAAGAAAATGACTGACGGTACTGGGAAACTATGGGGGGGGATGGGATTAACAGTAGCAAATATCTGTCTGAGGACGGGGCAACATCTCTTATCAACAGGGTGCCTGAGTGAAACGTTAATTGTATACCTAACCCTTAACTGTACCCCACAACATCATAATAAAAAATATTGATTAAAAAAAAAAGAAAAGTGGGGTCATTTCTATTATTACTTTCTTGTGTTAAATAATAAATATTTAAGAAGACAAAGTTAAAGCATGCAAAGAGAAAGTTAAATGACACCAAAAAAGGCACGAGATACAGAAAAACTACTCACTCTCTAGACAGCTGTTCCTAACCAAAGCAAACAATGAAATAATGTCATTGTTCCTTTAGCATTTTCTTTTGGCTTTCCTTGAGAATTAAATTTTCCCACTGGGTTTAACATGAGACCTAGTCTAACACCAAATCTTAGATGTTTGGCTTCAAACGAACCACAAATTCTTATAGAAAAAACAGGGTTTACAAAAGCATGTGTGTAGACTAAAAGTGTTTACAAGCTTTGATGAGCAAATCCAGATTCTAATTCTTTTTAACATTCTAATTTTCTCTACCATCAAAGGAATTTATATTGCAGGGAGCAGGCATTCTACAAATAGAAGTTAAAAATGGAGCAATAATACAGTTCCCAGCGAGTAATATTGGGGGACAGAGGAGTGAGGCTAACAGAGTAAGAAAGGCTGAGTTGACTTTTTAAATGATTTTCTCAGAAGTTCTAAAATATTTCAGTAATTATTGCAATGAGATTAGTGCCAATTCTTTATGTTCAGAAATACAAGATAAATATGGACCTTAAATTTTGCACAGGACACTTGCTACTAAAGCCTGATTTCTGAATAGGTGAGTGGGCAGCTATCTACAAGATATGATTCAAGGAACCTAGATTTTGTTTCTCAAAATAAGACTTACAACTTGGTTGTCTGAAATCCCACCATGAAAACACTTTTGGTCTGTTAGGGGAGTAGCCTGACAATTGCTGAGCCATTTATAGGAAAAGGGATGGAGAGTTTTATTTTTTCAGCACCTACTTCATCTTAAGATTATGTGAGGCAATTCATTAAGTACTTTAATCTTCCCAATAGCCCAAAAAAGAATAGTGAATCAACCTCATTTTCAAATGAGAAACCAGTCTCACAGAAAAGTAAAACACATTATCTGCAGTTCATGGTTACAGAAGGAAAGAGTTAATATTAGTGACAGTACAGTCTTTGCCAATGTCCACCACTCTATGCCATCCAGATGGAATGTGGCCTTACGATTAGCTAAATCCCAGGAGCAATTGGTTTACATTTTTGCAAGTCACTGAGAATAGGATTAACTGTTTCAGTCTGACACTTTTGCGTCAGCCCTAGAACACAGAAAAATCATAGAGCCTGAATTAAATACAAAGGCATGTCTTAGGTATAAGAGACGCAGTGAGCTGGGGCTGTCCCGTATGTACCCATAGATTCTCCTATCATGGCAAAAGTCACTCATGCTTCTGTGGCATTACGGGAAAAGGAAAAAAAAAAAACGCTACACCAGAGAAGGAGTATGAAAAAGTGAGGGAAGATCTGTGAATGTCATCACTAGCAAATAACTTCTACACAGATGAATTGGATGGCCCAGGGCAGATTGTCTGGATGGGTTCTCTTGATGTTTGACAAATTTCAGGCAAAGTCCTTTACTACGTCAACTTCTCTCCAGGCCCTTCCAACCAGGGAGCTGTTTACAGGTTTTAAGTGGGTTGTGAGATAATTTATGTAAGTATAGATTTTGATGGAGTCTTAAGGGTCTTCATTAAACATCTGCAAAACTGATGGAAAGTTGCTGTTTAGTACAGTCAGTGAAAACCCAAGACTTGTTTTTGAGTGGATAAATGTGTAGGGGTGCAGGAGGGAAAGAAATCAACTGCCTCTGGAGACATTCAAATTATTCCAGTGTTTCTGGAGAAAGTGAGTGTGGAGGGGTCATAAATCTTTTCATCATGCCACTAATTGCTACCAAAGAGCGCATTCCAACCCAGGCTGCCGACGCTGGGAGGGACAAAGTTCCCTCTGAGATCTTTAAGAACTGGGCAGCAGTAGTGGGAAATTGACAGGGAGGGGCAGGGAGGATTGGCAGTAGTGGAATTCTGCCAGGGAGGAGGGGCACACCTCATCAACAAAGGTACCTGCATAATGAACATTTGTATACTTAACCCTGCATTGTACACCATATCTTTAAAATTAAAAATTTAAAAAAAAAAAGATCTGGACAGCTGTTAAGTTCTGAAGGGGTCTGCACACCCACAGTTAAGGATCCCTTAAGGGGCATACCTCTGTTCATTTATAATTAAAAATCCAAAACGTTAAGACCCTTCCAACTATAAGACAATTTCTATCAAAGTAATGTTTTGAAACTTTAAAGTTTCTGATGATAGTTTTACAAGAGTAGGAAATTACGTTTATTATCTACTCTGTATCTAGGTGTGTGGCTCTCTGATTTAAGCCTTCAGTTGCCATAGATACAGCCTTTGGGACAGTGTATGTTTATTAGAAAGATTTATTTTCACATCCCCCGTTCCTCTAAAAGTACTTGTAACCAAGGGTTTAAAATCGTAAATGTTTACCATTAGATTGATATTTATTTAAAGACACTGAGGTCCCCCCCAATAGATAAATAGGGACAATTCTTGAAGAGACAATAAACACTCGTCATTCATCCATCCCATATGACTGAGTGTCCCAGAGCTGTGAGGCATCGAGCCCAGCTCTGAAGGGAAGAACCAAAAAGAAGATTCAGTTTCCTCCAGCAGACCCGCGCACTCCACAGATGTGTCACTGACAAACAGACACTGAGAAATGTCAGCCTGACTAGTAATAACAGAACAACATGTGTACTAAATAATAGAGCACTATCCTGCATGCTACCAACTTGGGGAAACTGTGACGGCCGCCAGTGTGTGTAAGAGGAAACAGGAACTCTGTTCTGGTGGCTGCTTTTTAGAACACTAAATATTCTGATCTATTTATTCCAGTTCTGAATAACTCTAGTGTGAAAATATGTAATACAAAAATATGTTTATAGTAACATTATTTTTAATTGTGGAGTACGAGGATAAATGCATATTCAACAATGAAATTGGTTATAGTCCATTCACAGAACTGTATTTAGGCATTAAAATAATATTTATGAAAATTGTGAAAATAAATGGGAAATTCTTACTTAAGTCAAATCTAAGGAAAAGAATTTGTGTGTGCAGTTTGACAATTACCATTAAAGAATTTGCATTAAATAAAGACTGAACATTAATATCCCAAGATATTAATTTTGTTTGCATAATAAAGTCATAATGTAGTTTTCCTTCTTTCTACTAGTCCATGTATTGAAATTTCTTCAATAAATATTGTCAGTGTTCTGTATCTACCAACTGCACATCAAAAATATTCAGGATGAAACAAAAAATGACAACACAATTATGAAGCATAATACAAATAAGAGTACTGCATAGCAATTATTTACATAGCTTTTGCATTGTATTAAGTATCATAAGTAATCTAGAAATTATTTAAAAAACAGTCATGCATTACTTAATGATGGGAAACGTTGAAAAATGCATAATTACATGATTTTGTTGTTGTGTGAGCTCCATAGGGTGACCGTACACACACCTAAATGGTACAGCCTGTACTGAGTACTGTAGGCAATTGTAGCACAATGTAAGTATTTAATGTATTGAAATATACCTTAATATGTTTATTGCACCGCTATTCACAATAGCAAAACATGGAACCAACGGTGCTGCCCACTGAAGCTGGACTGAATTTTTAAAATGTGGTACATATACACAATGGAAGGACAACCATACGGACTTTCACAGTAACTTGGATGGATTTAGAGTCTATCATACCCAGTGACCTATCACAGAAACAAAGAACAGAGTACCACATATTCTCACTCATAAACGGACCCTGAACATTTACCATTATACTATAATAAAGGGATTGACAGTAGCAGGATACTGCCGGAGTGGGTGGTGGGTGGGGGACACAATATCCATAAGGGTACCTGATCTCAAACCAGGCAAAGAGGGGACCAAAGGGAGGCCCAAACTTTACATACATGATGACCACTTGTATGCCTAATCCTGAATTGTGCCCCACATATTTAAAATATAATAAAAGGTATGGTAAAAATATGGTATAAAAGATTTAAAATGGCACACCTGTCTAGGACACTTCCCATGAATGGAGCTTGCAGGACTGGAGGTTGCTCTGAGTGAGTCAGTGAGCAAGTGGTGAGAGAATGTGAAGCCAAGCACACTACTGTTCACCACTGCAGACTCCATAAACACTGCACACATAGGCTACAAAACTTATAAAAAATATTTTGTCTTCAATAATAAATTAACCTTAGCTTCCTGCAATGTTTTTACTTTACAAACTTTCTATTGCTTTTACCTTTTTGACTCTTGTAATAACACTTTGCTTAAAACACAAGCATATTGTAAAGCTGTACAAAAATGTTATCTTTCTTTTTATCTTTATTCTAGAAGTTTTATTCTTAAAATTTTTATTTTAAACTTTTTTGCTAAAAACTAAAACACACACACATTAGCCTGGACCTACAAGAGTCAGGCTGAGCAGCATCATTACCACCTCCCCATCTCGTCCCACTGGCAGGTCTTTGGAAGTGAGAACACAGTGGAATATTATGCAGTCATAAAGAAGGACAAACATATGGACTTCGTAGCAACTTGGATGGATTTAGAGTCGATCATGCTCAGTGATCTATCACAGAAACAAAGAACTGGGTACCACATGTTCTCACTCATAAGCGAACCTTGAACAATTATTATACTATAAGAAATGGATTGGCAAATTGAGAATCTCTAGTGGGAAACTGTCAGGGGAAGGGGGGTGGGATTGGCAGTTGAGGGAAATTGCTAGGGGAGAGAGGGGCATACCTCATCAACAAGGGTACCTGCATAATCAATGTTTGTATACCTAACCCTGAATTGTACCCCACATCTTTATAATTTGAAAAAATTAAAAATAAAATAAATTAATGAATGAATAGATAAATAAATGAAAGAGGTGATAACACGCATGGAGCTGTCATCTCCTACGACAACAACAATACCTTCTTCTGGAATATCTCCCGAAGGACCTGCCTCAGGCTGTCTTTCAGTTAACTTTTTCTGTAAGTAGAAGAAGCGCATTCTAAAATGATGATTAAAAATTATTGTGGGTCGAGATCAGTAGCTCAGCCTGTAATCCTAGCACTATGGGAGGCCAAGACAAGTGGATTGCCTGAGCCCGCGGGTTCAAGACCAGCCCAAGCAATTTGGCGAGACCTCGTCCCTATAATAAATTTATAAAATTAGCCGGGCATGGTAGCATGCGTCTGTAGTTCCAGTTACTTGGAAGTTGAGGTGAAAGGCTCACCAGAGCCCCCAGGAGGTCGACGCTGGGGTGGTCGTGAATGTGCCACCACACTCCAACCTGGGTGACGGAGTGAGACTCCAATTCAAAAAAAAGTATTGTAAACATATAAACCAGAAATACAGTCCATTATTATCATTGCCACATATTATATACAGTAGATAATTATATGTGCTAGACTTTCATACGACTTCTAAAGAGTTAAAAAAAAAAAGTAGGTCTGTTTACAGCAGCATCACCACAACACTTGGGTAATGTGCACTGCTATGACAACAACATGGCTGAGATGTGTTAAGAATTTTTGAGTCCATGATAATATTATGGGACCACTGTTGTATGTGCAGTGCCTCATTGACTAATATATGTCATCACCAGAACGTGACTGTGAACAGAAGGATATGGACAGATGGTATGCAAATACTGCACCATTTATATAAGGGATTTGAGCATTCACAGATGTTGGTATCAGCAGGGATCCTGGAACCAATGTCCCAAGGGTACTGAGGAATGGCTGTGTATACAGTAGTCCCTCCATTTAGCCATGGTTTTGCTTTCCAAAGTCTCAGTTATGGCAGACCCTGAGCATTTAAATACTATAAGAAAGGGATCAACAGTCGTGGGAAACTGCCAGGGGAGGCAGGGCACACACAGCATCAATAAGGGTAATTGATCTCAAACCAGGAGAAGTAAGGACCAAAGAGAGGCCCAAACTTCACCTGTACGATGACCACTTGTATACCCAATCCTGAATTGTACCCCACATCTTAAAATAAAATAAAATAAAAATTTCTTTTAAAAAGTTGCAGTTACCTGTGGTCAATCACAGTTCAAATATATTAAATGAAAAAATTTCAGAACAGTCACATAGCTTTAATTATGGTATATGATTATACTTGTTGGTTTTATTATTAGTGGTCATTAATTTCTTACTTGTGCCTACTTTGCAAATTAAATTTTATGATAGATACATATGTATAGGAAAGATCAGTATATATAGGGTTCAGTTCTACCTGTGGTTTCAGGTCTCTGCTGGGGGGGGTCTTGGAATGCATCCTTTGAGGACAAAAGAAAGCCATTATATTATCACGTTCAATTTTCCATAAAACAGAACTAGAGAGTTTCTGCCCATAATACAGCTTTTATTTTCCCTGCTTATCCTTCAATGCAAAATGGCCAAAGCAAACATTAGTTCTATAAAACAGAAACTAGATGAAGAACATATGAACAATTTAAACAGTACAGCCACAGATCTTTTCAAAAAGGAAGGGGTCAGAGGTTGAGATAGTCAAGAATGACCCAAGATCACTAAGTATGATCCCTACAGAACAGAAACAAGTCAAGATGTATCCAGTAGCGAGACTGTATCAGAGTCTGATGGATTTCAGGTATGTGAGGGTGTAACAAGCATACATCTCCCTTTGAGGTCGGCCTGGAAAATTCCTCAGCAAGTAGTGTGTGTCATGTGTGCAACAATCCCTCTCACCAGCATTAGCAGACTTACTTATCCCAAGTCCATCACCGACAAACACAGTATAGGAATTACTCTTTTAGTGACTTTGTTTCTATTTTTAAGACAAACTTCCCACCTTCTATCACTGTGAAGATTTACGAAGCCACTGATTGTGAAAACACCTGAGAGAGTTGCATCACTCCTTCTTTTTGGCCACCCAGAATGTGAGCCCTCCTCCCAGGCTTGGAGAATCCCCACCTCATGAGTCTTTGTGGGAGGTAGAAAACGCCTTCTTCCCTGGATAGAAAATGCCCCAGACTGCACTGGCTTCCACTGCCTCCCTTACTGAGGAATCGAGGCTCTGCCACTTAGATGCATCTCATCCAGACTCGGAGTTGGAGCAAGAGCTGCTCTGGGGCAGGGTGGCTACAGCAGGATCCAGCACCTGAGCCAGCCAGAAGTCCCAGCAGCACTGCTGGTGACTCTAGCATCGGGCGTTAGTGATGTTGGCAACTCTAAAAAGGACTAGTGTTTGTGCTCAGCCTCACTCATCATCAGAGAAATGCAAGTCAAACCCACATTGAGATACCACCTAACTCCAGTAAGAATGGCCATCATTGATAAAACAAAATACAGATGCTGGCAAGGATGCAGAGAAAAGGGAATGCTTCCACACTATAGGTGGGAATGCAAACTAATTCAACCTCTATGGAAAACAGTGTGGTGATTCCTAAAAGAGCTGGAAATTGACCTTCCACACGATCCAGCAGTCCCCCTTCTGGGAATATATCCAGAGGAAATTAAATCACTCTACAAAAAGATACCTGCACACACATGTTTACGGCAGCACTATTTACAATAGCAAAAACATGGAATCAACTGTGATCCCATCGAAACTGGACTGGATTAAAAAAATGTGGTACGTATACCTGATGGGATATTATACAGCCATAAAGAAGAACAAAATTATGGACATCGCAGCAACTTGGATGGATTTAGAGTCCATAATACCCAGTGATTTAGCACAGAAACAAAGAATTAAGTGCCATATGTTCTTACTCATAAGCAAACCCTGAGCATTTATCATACTACTATAAGAAAGGTATTGGCAGTAGTTGGAAACCACCAGGGTGGGGGAGGACACATGACATTAATAAGGGTGATAATAATAATCTCAAACCAGGCAAAGTGGGAACCAAAGATAGGTCCAAATTTTACCTGTACAATGACCATTTGTATACCTAATCCTGAATTGTACCCCACATCATCAAAATAAAATAAATTTTTTAAAAAAGGACTAGTGTTTGAAACCAAGTTGGGTTGGTAAGGATGTGTTCGTCAAAGCAATTATACGGCGTAATTCTTTAACCCTCCTGGCAATCATGTAACCTACCCAATATTCTTTTTTCAAATGCCACTTTTGGCTTGGCGTGGTAACTCACGCTTGTAATCCAAGCACTTTGGAAGGCAGAGGCAAGAGGATTGCTTGAGCCCAAGAGTTTGAGACCAACCTGGGCAACACAGCGAGATCTTGTCTCAAAAAAAAAAAAATTAAAAATTAGCCAGAAATGGTGGCACACACCTGTAGTTCCAACTGCTTGGGAGGCTGACGCAGAAGGATCACCTGAGCCAAGGAGTATGAGGTTATGGCGAACCATGATTGTGCCACTGCACTCGCGTCTGGGAAACAGAATGAGAGTCTGACTCAAAAATAAAACAAAAAACCTAAAACTACCACTTTTTTATGTTTCTTAAATCTGCCAGAGTTGACTGGGTTGCTTGTAACTAAAAATGTTGACTGATGGAAATGATTAGAAAGTAGTATTTTCCCTCAAAACTGAAATATTAATAACAACCTTTTTATAGAACTCTGGCTTTCAATATTTCATACTTTCAAACATATGCTTAGACAGGGATTAGCTATCAAACATAAATTCAAGAGGTATCACCTTCCTAGTTTCACTCTATTTTCAAAATTTCTTTGCTAAATGTTTAAATATTTTACTAACATTAAAGAATTAGCAATAAATAATAAATACAACTAAAGTTAGTAGTTAAAATGAATTTTATTTTCATATCAGTTGAGGAAATTTTGACTGCTATAAAATTCTTAACAGCATTAACTTTTCAAACTAAAAGAAAAATTTTAGTGACTAGATACTAAAAGTCTAGAATATTAATATAATTAGGAAAAGCTCGTGAGTTAATGTCCAAATTATCTCTGACATTCAACAAAATTCTAATAATAATGCTTTGGCAAAAAAAGAAAGTTTTTATAGTCTCTGAAGAGAAAATGACTCTGTTCATATAATCTCTCTCATTACCTGAGTTCATAAATTGCCTGAATTATTGTCTAAGTTAAATAATGTTAAATTTCCTGATCCAATATGTCTTCTAGATGCTTCTACACTTCTAGGTTTTTAATAATAATGACATCATTCAAAAATAATACATCAATCTTTTAGGGAGGCACATTATCATACTTACATGTGGAGACTCAAAACTTGAAAAGATACATTTCTGAAAAAACAATCGACCCACACTAAGCTGCAAAAAAAACAAAAATGTAAGTTGAGGCAGCATGAATAGAATTTTATCCATAATACAGTTTCAGAGTCTAGTAAAAATAACATTTTTTCTTCCAATGTTGATTGAATCATGAAGACAACAACCAGAACATGTAAATCCACACACAAATACACTCACAGACATATCACACCCCACATACCAATAGACAAATAAAAGATGAGATTTGCAGCCCAAAGCTATGGAAGGCATATAAATAAATAAATAAATAGATAGATAGATAGATAAATAAACAAACAAACAAGCAGACAGACATCATTGTCATTTACATTGAGTGCCCAATTTTTTAAAAAAACTTTAAAAATATGTACATTAACTAAAAAATGATCTTCGGTGATCTAGTCCATGTGCTGGCTTCCATATGGAACACATGACTCTTTGCACTAGAAAAATGTATGTATTTCTTACTACATAACTTCAACTTTACATTTTCGCTAAGGAAAAAAAAAGTCAAGACTCACGAAAGCATTGACTGCATGATAAAACACCTTTATTAAAATGAAAATAATTTAAAGTTCTTTAGCTGGAATGTGGGTATGACAGAAAGAGTGGATGAACATGAACTTTCAAAAATGAGGCAAGGCAATGATGATGTTTCAAATTTGCTTTCCTCGCCACTTTTAAATTTTGACTTGTCAGGAAAGGCAGATCGAATAGCTGCTTGGAGCTCAGATTTCAGCTTTTGCTTGGGAAACTGTTCAGTTCCACTCATGATCAGATCTGAAGGAATCAGATGAACAAGTGCTGAACCTTTCTTCCATTTCACATTCAGACAGGGGAAAGCAGCTCAGCACCGACTGGATTAAGCTTTGCATCTGTCAGGACCAGGACTGGGTACAACACTTTATGATAAAAATGTTGCCTAAGGATTGCACTACTCCTCCTTAGGGGCAGACGGATGTGTTCTTAGGAAGCGGATAGGAGGGTTCAAAGCAGGAAAAACGTTCCATGTGTGCGGTGCTTATGTGAGCGTGCGCTCACAGGCATCTGAGCGTCAGGCGAAACGAATTTCCAGATTTTTTCTGTAAATACGTGGAAGTGAGGACATAAAGTATCTTTGTGAGGGGATGAAAGGGAAAGCGATTATTCCAGTCTGTATCAATATCTCACAACCCACAGAGGCAGGAAATTCTTTATAGCTAACAAAACAAGTCTTAGGGGTATTTTAACTCTAGCTCTAACTGTGGCCATAGCTTCTTAAGACATCACCAAGAAAACCCCAATTTATACTCATTACTTTCTGTAGGGCAATATAACTACTGAATCTTCGACTAAAAGTCTTCGTCATCTCCTAAAATTTTCTTGGTTCTCACCATTCCTTTCTCACCCTTAGAAACAGCAACATAATTTATTCTGCAAACACCTGGCATGTACAAAAAAAGACTAATGTGGTCCCTGACTATGACCACTGAAGCCCATTTTCTTGTGTTTCTCACATTCTTCCTCTCTGTCTCGATCCTATGAGGTAGCCAGAGAGCCATGCTTGCATATTTTCTCTTGAAACTTTCACCAGAATTCATGACGCATCACATTTCAGCCTCAAGTTCAGCCCCTGGACTAAACCAATGGTCCTCATGGATGGTTAAAAAAAGAAAACCCTGGAGCTCTTCAAAACCTCAAGGGGTCTACCAAGACAAATGTATTTTCACAATATCACTAAAATGCTGTTTGCCTTTTTCACTTTTAATCTCTCACAAATATGCTGTGGAGTTTTCCAGAACTTACAGACACAGGATATTAACTAAAGTTTGAATGCAGGAGTAGATATAAAAATCCAGATACAAAATCTCATTGAGCCAGATGTTAAAGAGATTGCGACAAAATGCGAAGCAAGCCACTCTTTTCAATGCATTTGTTTTTTGTTTTGGAAAATATTTATTTCCATTAATAATGTGTTTTTAGGTTAACATATAAGGGAGGACCCAAAAAAGCCAGAGTTTATTTATTCTCACATGTTAAAACTTAAGTCGCCTTCCAAGTACTCTCCGTTTGATGCAATACACCTGTCGAGACACTTTTTTCCACTGCTCAAAACAACTTTTAAACTCGTAAATTTTGATGACTTTCAGTGCTTCTGCTGTTTTTTGTTTCACCTTTTCCACATTGGCAAAACATTTCCCTTTGAGAACTTTTTTCATCTGGGGAGACAAAAAAAATATGTTGCTCAGGGCGAGATCTGGTGAATAGGGAGGGAGGGCATGGGGGTCATGCCATTTTTGTTTAAAAACTGCTGACCAAGCCAAGCTCGGTGGCTCAGCCTGTAATCCCGCGCCTTTGGGAGGCTGAGGTGAGTGGATTGCCTGAGCCCGCGGGTTCGAGACCCGCCTGGGCAGCGAGACCTCATCTCTACAATAAATCAAAAAATCAGCCGGGCGTGGTAGTACACGCCTGTAATTCCGGCTATTTGGAAGGCTGAGGTGGAAGGATCGCCGGAGCCCAGCAGATCGAGGCTGCGGTGGCCGGGAGCGGCCACTGCACTCCAGTCTGGGCGACAGAGTGAGACTCCAACTCAAAAAATAAATAAATAAATAAAAACCTGCTCACCACTCAATGCAGTGGGGGCAAATGCGCTTGTGAATTGCCCATCATGAAATGGGCAAACGTGTTGAAAGAATCTCTCCCCAACAAAAAAAAAATTCTCTGAAGCCAAACGCAGTCTTTTACAACACTAGCAGGTACTCTGATGCTGATGCCTGCCTAGAACACTGACCTAGCAGTAGAAGCCTATATTACAAAGGGCCCACCCTCCAAAAATTAATTCTGGGCTTTGAAAAGTTCCCCCCTTGTATAATGGGTTTATTACTGTTAAATAACTCTATGTATATTTTTAAATTTCTCAGTATTAATTTTGATGATAAACATCAACAAATATAACCCACCAACAAAAAAAGCTATCTGGGGTCCTCAATAAATACATTAAGATTTCCTGAGGACAAAATGTCTAGGAAGTGCCAGGTTAGAATATACCAAATGTTTGATGTTTGACACCAAATGTGCCAGATGTTTGATGTCAAAACATCACAGAACGGATGGACAAGGTAGGACACTGGGTTGACTCACGCTCCCTCACCGTTCAGGGTTTGATGGAAGGAACAGAACCACTAGGAGTGATTGTGACTGAGGATTTGTTACAGAGATTGGAACTCAAGCAACTGTGGAAGCTCTTTTTTTCAATCTTTGAATTTTTATTTTTTAATTAACACATTGCAATTGTACAGAAAGTCCCCTACATATGAACAAGTTTCATTCTGAGAATATGTTCATAAGTCCAATTTGTTTGTAAGTCCAACAAAGTTAGCCTAAGTGCCCAACTAGCACAGTTGGTTAAAGAGTACTGTGCTATAATAGGTTTATGATACTTTTCACATAAATAATACATAAAAAACTAACAGACACAAAAAACAAAGAAAACATTTTTAATCTTACAGCACCAGCCTGTGACAATGGACAACGTGTGAACTAAGGGACATGGGAATGTACATTCACATCTTTGAAAGTCTGCAACTTGAGGGTTCGTACGCAGGGAACTTACTGTATTTATGGAGTACAATTTGACATTTGGATACATCTATATGTTGTATCATGATCAAATCAGGGTAGTTACCATACCCAACACCTCATACTTTCTTTGTGATGAGAAACATTCAAAAGCCTCTCTCATAGCTATTTTGTAACATATACTACCTTACTGTTACTCATAGTAAAGTCACTCTATGGTAAAGTAGAACACCTAGTCCTTCTAACTTTTTACTCATTAACCAATCCTATTTCCATTGCCCCCTTCCTGCATTTCTCTCTAGTCCCTGCAACCACTGTTTTACTGTCTACTTCTATGTAGATTTGTTCCAGAGATTGGAACTCAAACAACTGTGGGAGCATAAACACAGCCTGTGTAAGGTTACTACTTTTTTAGTGTGGGGCTGGGACCTAAAGTCATCAGGGAAGGTTGACAGCAAAGAAAAATAGGTATGGAGTGGGGGAGCAAAGACACACTGAAAACTTCAGGACAAGCTGGAACCCCCAAGTATGACAGGAAGCTGCTTCCATCTCCACCTGAGGATGCCAGTGGCCTTCTGGAAGCTGGCTCCTTCTTTGTGGAGCTCAAAATGCCAAGAGCCAAAGGACCAGAAGGGGGAGAGATTCCGAGCCAGAGTGACTGCAAGCCCAGCAGCCAGCCCATCCCAACAAGGAGGTCAAGAGATGAACAAGCTGGGCTCAGTAGCTCAGCCTGTAATCCCGCGCCTTTGGAAGGCTGAGGTGAGTGGATTGCCTGAGCCTATGGGTTCGAGACCTGCCTGGGCAGCGAGACCTCATCTCTACAATAAATCAAAAAATCAGCCGAGCGTGGTAGTGCATGCCTGTAATTCCAGCTACTTGGAAGGCTGAGGCAGAAGGATCGCTGGAGCCCAGCAGGTCGAGGCTGCGGTGGCCGGGAGCGGCCACTGCACTCCAGTCTGGGCGACAGAGTGAGACTCCAACTCAAAAAAAAAAAAAGAGATGAACAAGACGGGTTTGAGCCACCTCAGACATGTCTGCCTTTCACAGATCCTCCCCGCACAAAAGTGTAAGACCAAGGCTTCACTTCCTCCTCCCAAATGCTATGAAAAACTCCTCTTGTGACCCATCTACTCTGTAATTGTGAGGAGAAGGAAATTGTGGTGTACTTAGTGCCTACCAGTTAAGTGGACACGATATAATCCACCTTCCTGCCACCAGTCGATGCAGGAGTCCTTCCACAGTCGTGCTGGCCTTCAGGAATGCTTTTAGTCTTCAACAATCACCTAAAAATCCATCTTAGGTGCTCCATTACTTTCAGTTCCTCTTAATGCTTCCTATACATCTTTCTCCAACATGTTTCATCATAGCTGAGCTAATGCAAATTTTAAAGAAAGCCAAAGTACCCCTATGACAACAATATGGTCTCCCAATTCCACTATTCATCCTACCTACTTGTCCTACCATCTGGCATAGTTTAGAATCACAATAAATATTACTAGGCAGGTGCAGTTTTCTCTCTCGCCATCATGAAATATTTCAATCTACTCTTTTTTTAATTTAAAAATATTAATCATAATTATTTATGTTATTTTTAATAATTATATTAGCTGAAATCCAATGGACCTGATTCTGTTGTCTGTATTTTCTGCTGTCACTCATTGTGGCCTGTGAAATATATATATATTTCATATTACACATATATATATTACATACATATGTATTACATATTACTGTGACCTCATATTCCTTGCAAATTTATCTTTGGGATTCACTGAGGCCAGAGTTGGAGATGAGTTTTCCACAGAGATTTTGAATCTGCTTCTGCCATGCACCTGGAGGCAAATCAACCTCAGAAAAATCCAAAAGCAAAGTGAGGTCTGGCAGACCCCTGATGCAGCATGACTGGGGGGCTGTCTAATCATGCAAAGGCCTGTTTGTAATTATGCAACCATTAGGGAAGAATTCTCCACTTACTGAACAGCAAAATCTCAGATACACACTGGTCTTGCCCACCCTTATGCTGAGGGTAGAGCACTGTGTAATGTGAGAGTTAATCGGTAGCCCCATTTTAGACTCTACCTTGAGCGGACCCTTGGCTTTGGTTCCTGTCCCAGGTACCATGTCAGAGCTTACCCCATTTATAAAAGGAAAACCTTAATCATCTGGGTCTAACAATTCCAAGTCAGAAGTTGACTTCACTGCCCTGGAGGTCTCTCTGGGTTCTCAATTTTCTCTGTAATTTTACATCTAGAACTCATTATTTCTCTGCTAGAGCATACATCTTATCCCTATTTTATCCAGCAGCTTAGTTGTTTTGAGTAGGAAGTCCAATCAAGTTATTTAATTATCAGTACTGCTAGAAATATAAGTTTTTATTCACTCTTTCAATAAACATTTTAAACATCTACTATATGCAAGGCAATTTTAAGCGCTGGTATAGAAACATAAATATGATATATTATCTACCCCCAAGGAATTTAGAGAAGAATGACAGGCATAAAAATAGATCAATAATACAAGAATGAAAATACAATAGCATAGGACTGGTGCTGTATAGATATGAGCATGGGGGACTATGGAATTACAAAGACAAGGGCACCTCACTCTTTAGTTGTGAGAGAAGCACAGGGAAACTGTCACTCATCCAGTGCTGGGATTATGAGCGTGAGCCACCAGTCCTGGTCATTGCTGGTGGTTCTGTGTCACTGCAATATTTGGCGTTTGTTAACTCACCTAAATTGTTTAGGGACACAGAATTGAAAGTAAAACTATTAAGAATACAAGGATGTGCTTAGCATTACCTCTGATAATCTCTTAGTGATAATTAGTGATTATCTCTAGGAGAGGAAATAAGATGTTATCATCAGAAAAGAACATTTAGGAGACCCCTGTGTGTTGACATGATTCTATTTCTTGACTTGCTAGTAATTACATTGCTGTTCATTTAATAATAATGTATAATACATATAAAGAACATACATGTGTTTTATGCACTTCTCTATCCATGTTTTATATTTCACAGCAAGAAGGGAACTTTAAAAAAAAATAAGCTAAGAGCTAATAGGAGTATCCAGGGAAATCTGTCCAAAAAGAGATAATCTGGAATGGACCACAGCCTTGGAAATGGAGTGGAAAGAACAACACATTAAAATGCAAGCTACAAATCAGCACAATAATGGAAATAATAGACACTGGGGACACAAATAAGTGAAGAGGTGAGGAGAGTGAGTTAGGGATCCAAATTTATCTATTTGGTACAATGTTCACTATCTGGGAAATGGGCTCCCTGAGACCCAATCCCCACCACAACACAATATGTCCATTTAACATACCTACACGTGTATACTCTGAACCTAAAATAAAAATGAAAAAAAATTTTAAAAGGTGGCTCTGCTAACCTAAGTACAGTGTCGAATAATGCTACTGTTTATAAGAATTGCACTTTAATTTAAAAATCTCTCCCAAATAATCACTGTAGTTAAGCATTTTAAAAATTCAAACTACATTTTGGCGACGTGTGTCTATTTTATTTATGCTGTATCTTAATACCTAGAACACTGCTTGGCACATAGTAGGTACTCAATAAGTGTTTGTTAAATGAATAACTGAAAGTAAGAAAACAGATGTCAGACAGCTAGCAGGAAATGAAGTAAAAATGTCCTCTAGAAATTAGAGATGGAAGGTGTTTGGAGGAAAGGAAGAAAACTCAGATACCAAACACACTTTGGGGAAAAAGTGTCAAGGGGACAAATTTGGCGAAAGATGTGTCATCAGTAATGACACTCATGTGCAGCTGAGGCCATTTGTTCTCCAGCCCCCAGGCTCAGAGAACCAGAAAATAGTCTGTGCCCACCATCAATGCAGTGAGAGCTCAGAGACCTTCCACTGCTCCTGGGAGGAGCTGTGCATCTTGCTAGCAGGATCTTGCACTCATGGAGAACAGCTGGAAAAAGAGGGGACCAGGAAAGATGGGAAGAATGTGTAGAATGAGCCCCAAAATGACTTAGGGTGTGAAGAGTGAGTAGAGAAAGTTGAGAATGAAAAGACTCCATCTCTCATATGTGTCAGTGTATCTTTTAACTCTTCATGCTCCACTGGTCCCTTGCTTCTGGCAGTCTTCATGTCTAGATCAAAATGGTGCCCAGCATGGACTCACTTCTAATTTCCAGCCGTAGCCCAGTCTTGTTCCTTTCACATCATGGAACTCTGAGAACCTGTGGATTCCCTTTTCCATCAATTCCCTATATTCTTTTGAGAACACATTTAATAAGTTCCTTCAAGGACCCTTGCTCTATCAATTCCCAAGAACCCATCTCCCTGGCATGATGACTTTGGGTGTAAACCATTTTTTATCTTTTTAGACTTGGCATGCTAATTCAGAATGTACAGGGGAACTCATCTTTCTCTGATTGCCTTCTCACGTCAAACCGCTTAGCTCAAGCAGCACAGAACCCATGAATCTACCCTTTGGTTATTACTGTAACTCATCTGTCTATACCCAAGGAGCCTGGGCCTTCTCCACTGAATCAACAGACCTGCATGCTGAGCCCAAAGCTCACTTGTTCTCTGCAGCATTTGTTCCACCCACAAGTCTTCATGAACAAAACTCAAAATGAACATGGCAATGAAGAGCAGATCAGTTTCCTTTCCAATACTCTTCCACATACATTTGAGCGGTCTCACACGTCTTCAGTGTACCTATCCTGTGGTCCACTAGAACTAGTAGGGACTTTCAGGATACATAATTTTTTGTGCAAAGTGAAGGTGTGACCTCAGTCAGAAGAGATAGATTTGACTATTTTGCAGCATCTCATTACAAGACTATAGGAGGATATCTTCCTCGGATCCTTTTCCTACTTAAAAATTTTCTACTGGCATTTAGATCTATAGTTTGCTTTCTCTGGGGATTTTTGTTAGCTGAATATGTTTCCCCAGACAGACTGCAATGTTCCTCTATCAGTCAATAAGTACAACATTGGGACTCATTAGGGGTGGTTAAATAAAAGAGTGAAGAAATATTAATCCCAAATATTTCCACTCAACGATCAATGGCAGGTGGATGCACGGTGCTTCAAGTCTCACTTGACAACTGGTGCAGAGCTTGGCTGTGCTTTACCCCAATGAGGAGGTTCATATATATGTCCAGTGTGTATGTCCCAAATTGTTAACTCATGTAGAGTCTGTTCATAGACGTTTCTGTGATTCTCTTTGTTACACAGCCAAGCGCAGAGCCACGTAAGAGTAAATACATATCAAGTCGGGCAGGTGGCTCACACCTATAATCTCAGTTACTCAAGAGGCTGAGGTGGGAGGACGTCTTGAGCCCAGGTATCGCATGTCAATTAAAATCTCTTGGTGAATTTGACTAATTGCAGGGTATTCTCTTTGCTTGCCCCATTCAGTCATATCTCCGCCTGCAAACACAGCCTTGCTGAAATAACGACAATGTTTTCATGTGCTTTATGGAGCTCTGAAATTCCCCAGTGACTGGCCTACATCATTATATATTGTAACAGTCTTTCTACAATTGGGAATCAGGACCCAAACGTATTCATCCTGCAGAAATGTGCTTATTGTCGATGAATGGAACTTACACAGGAGCAACAATGGACTTTTCACAGAAACGAGTTTGGTTTCAGTGTTTTGGCAAGTGCTTCACACAACCCTCCTGTTTCATTCCCAAAGCATCCGTCTCAGTCCCGTAGTGAGCTGAGAAGAGAAGAGGAAAGAGCTGAGCTCATTAACATGCTGCATCTGGAAGGAGGATTCAGTCACATCCTTTCACCCTCCCTTTTCCTTGCTTGATTCGAGCCGATCATCAGAGGGCAAATTGCTCTAAAATGCAAATGGAGTGTCTGATGGAAGGGACTGCTGTGAGGAAGATCTCTATTAGAAATGCCATCTCTGCTGAAACCGTCGGCACATTCCCCGTGTCACGTCATTGTTCCTTTGAGAGATTCAGGACACGCAGAACTAGGATATTTTTGTTAGAATAAAAAGGTTGTTCAATGAAATCATTTGGCTTTAAATTAAGGGTGGCTTTGAAGCAAGACTGGATGGCACCAGTGGAGTTGCTGGGCTGGGCACCATGGCTCACACCTGTGATGACAGCATTTTGGGAGGCTGAGATGGAAAGATAACCTGAGCCCAAGACTGGACTGGGCAACATAGTGAGACTTCGTCTCTTGTCACTTAAAAAAAAATTACCAAATGGAGTTGCTGAACACAATAAGATGTGTCATGAAAGGGCATGAGTGAGTGTCCCAGGCATGCTCCTACAGTCACACACTGGATTTTTGAGGAGAGCATTTCTTTGGAGTTAAGATCCTCCTAAAGCATATAAAAATAATGTGCGATTACTCCACACTCCTTTTGTTCCCCTGGGATCCATTGGAGGCAGGCTGAAGTTCAACACATATTCATTTGGATCACACATCTCCCCCAGGCTCTGAGGGCTGCACTTAAACAGCACACTGTGTTCATCTCTTCCTTCTCTTCTCCTTCCTTTGGCTTAGTTTGTCCCCCACTGAACAGCAAGTGTATGAAAGAGGTGCTTGGATGCCATGCCTGTTCTCTCTCTCTCTGGGAAATTCCTGCTCTGACGTCCAGGTTCAGCCCAAATGCAGTCCCTCCAAGCCTACTCCTCCATGTCAACAGCCCCATAAAACAAGGAACAGAAGCCCCAAGCCACAGCTCAGATCAGACAGGTGTGTTGGTTATCGGAGGTTTGCATAGGGTTTCACTGTAGATGTCTACATTTTGAATTCGCATTAATTTGTCTCTCCAGTTATTTGCGAGCCTTATAGGAGTGACCATCCCTCGACAAGGAGGTCTATATAGAAGATTTGGAAACAACAAGGTTGCAAAACCAGATGGTGGCAGATGGAAGAAAGAAGAGAAACTGACTTACAGACTCCTCAGGGGATGAAAGCAGCAAGACGAGGAATGAGTGAATGTGGGTGCCTTGGGTGCAGGAGGCAGGAGAAGAACAGCCTTTTGACTTGGGCAAATGGGTATGTGGCACAGTGATACTCTGAGAAAATGCAGACTGTTGAGTAGGCTGCGGCGGGGGGGCCGGGAGGTTTGGAATAATGAGTTTTATTATACTCAAATGTCTTTGCTTTAATAGAATTCTACTTTCAGTTCTCAAAAGAATGAGGCTATAAATCACTTCTAAATTTAAAAATCGCAATATAGAGATGGCGCCGTTGTATTTGAAAACAACCATTGTCTCCACCAGGCAGCAGGAGACGGTCTTTGAAAGAGGAGGTACCATCTCTGATTTCAGGGTGACTCTGTTCTCTCTCTCCAGCACATCAGGATAGACGGCACGACTGGGTGGGGGTGGCCAGAACGCAGTTTTGCATTACAGACACATTTCTTTCTCTGCCAGCTTCCTTGGCTCGGCTGTCCCAGGTGCCAGGGGTTTTCACATGGTGTAGGCTGCTTCCTGCAACTGCAGGGATTTAAAAGAAAGAGTTCATGTTTCATTCTGAAACTGAACACTGACTGCTTTGAACACTGCCACCCCCTGTCATTCTTGACCTTGCCCTCAAGGGTTGCAGAGGGCTCCTTCTGCAGACATTCGACTCGTCTTTCTCCAGCTTTCTCATTTGGCACGCATGCGTGTATGCGCGCGCACCCGTGTGTGTGTGTGTGTGTGTGTGTGTGTGTGTGTGTGTGTGTGTGTGTGTGTGCTTTTATTTATGGATCTGGGTTGTGATTACTCTGGAGATGGGGCCCTGGGACAAGTAAGGGGCTGACTGCATTTAACATGGTTCTTGCCTAGGGTTGACCGCCATGGTCATACCTGGCCTGACCCTGCAGCCGGCTCTTCCATCACACAAAAAGGACTTCTCTTAAGATGCCTGGCGCGGAACTTACCACATGATGCTGTAAAGTCTGAATTCTGTGAAGTCATTAGATGTGGAGGGGACGATAAGCAGAAGGGGCTTAAAGACTTGAGCAGAAGGTTCTGACTTATGAGGAGTGAGGTCCCAAAGCCCTCTGCTTGTCAGGTAGGTCAACTTGGTTGGGTACCTTCTTGTCACGACATTTATTTTCTCATCTGAAACATGGAGCTAAATAATAGCACCAGCCCACTTTTTGTTGTGATCTAAATGAAAGGATAAGAGTAATGAGTTTACATGGTGTTCAGTCCATAATGTGTGCTCCAATGACAGTAATTGTTCTTACCAAAATGCAGGAACCACAAGCTACCTCAAAATATACTTCAAAGAAGTTGAGCCGTGGATTCGAATATGGTTTGACAGAAGAAGTAAGACCTAGTGTTCAATAGGTCAGTGGAGTCTGAGTGGATCAGTGACTACAGTTTACAACAATCTATCATTTCAAAATAGCTAGAATATAATTTCAAATGCTTCTAGTGTAAAGAAAAGACAGATATTTAAGGTGACAGATACCCCAAGTACACTGATTTGACCCTTACAAATTACATGAATGTATCAAATTATCACATGTACCCCAAAAATATGGACATCTAGTATGCATCAATTCAAAGTAATAAACAAATAATTCACAAGCTTCTAGAGGATCGCAATGAAAATCAATTTCTACACAGAAGAATACATTCCTTGATCACTGGAATGCTAAATATATGTTTCACTTCACTTCAGTGTTTGAATCATATGCTGTCTGAAAAACTTGAATCGGGGTTTGAAACACTAGCTAAGAGTAACATAAATTAGTTAAAAATTCACAGTTGGTATACTTATGTATATAAAACAAATATGTATATAGCAAATATATATAACTGATATGAATAATATATAGCATATATGTATATAAAAATATGTTTTTATATATAAAACATATATATACAGAGAGGGAGAGAAAGTTTGCAGTTCATTCATTCATGCCACCTCTTCTGCATTTGAATTCTGTAGCTCTGAAAAGAGAATGAACCATGGAGGACAGAAATAAAACTCAGGACATTTACAATGGCCCTGACAAATAAGAGCTCCTTTCTGGAGCTCCCATCATTCCCTGGACCTTGAGCTATAAAATTATCTTTTTAAGGCCTCTCCCATCCTAACATTTTACCTTTTCAGGAAGGCAGGTTTAGATCGCAAGCCGTCATCCATAGTTCTCAAACTGTTGTTGGTGCATTTATCTGGGGTGTTTCTTTAAACACAAATTCCTGGACCCCATTCTCAGAAATGGATCATGGTGGTCCAAGGTGCCTTCTGAAAACCAGCGTGGACACCATAAGGGACGGACACCACATCTGCCCCCTGTGCTCCCCACATGGTCCTCCTCGTTCGCATGCTTTCCTCCAGGTGTCCCTGCTCACCTGCCATCTCTCCAGCCCATGTTCTTGCCACCCACTCATTTCTGCAACTGTCCTGTTCTTAGACATGGGCTTGTTTTGTCTTTTGTCCTTTTTTTCCTCAGTTAGCTGAAATAATAAACCACAGATTTAGAAACAGGTGTATTACTTCCGCAAGTAATTATTTTCCTGAAAATGAAAGCTAGTGGGTCTATTTTAAGAGCTAATTAGCTGACAGGGGAACCAAATTCACCTTATAGTGCATTTCAACCTGCATTTCAGAAAAATAAGAGGGAACAGCATACCACGCTGCAGAGAACCCAGAAGATTTAGGAGCAAGGCAGGCTTTCAGAACCCACCAGAGACTTGAGCCGATTTTTCTTATGGACAATAATAATAATAATAATAATAAAGATTTCCTTTCATGGAATGACTGTGGTAAATTATTTTTCTCTCATCGTCGTGGTGCAAGTGAAAGGTTAACCACAGAGAGTGACATGCTCACGGCTGCCGGGAACTGCAGAATTCACACCATTTAATGAGGAAACTTGAAGCTGTCCTTCCTGGTGAGGACTTGAGGGAGGCTACCTCTGCACTGCAGGCTGGCAGGAGCCCAGATTCTGACATGTCGTCTTATTAGAAGCTGTCTCCTGGGTTTGAGCCCTCCCAGTTGACATTCCGACACAGCCCTGCTCCCTGGCGGAAGTCTCTATTGTTCCTGCTATTGTGGGGGGGACACTTAACCTACCTTACCCACTTATGAATAAACAGAATTTCTTTAATGTGTGCTAAGGCATCACAGAAGTGGGTGGGTGTTCCATCCCTCCCACAAGATCCCAGTCAAATAGGCTACCTCAGCAACTGCTTCAACTCAACAGCCAGCATCACCGTCTGCTCTGTACAACCCTGTAATAGGAACAGGCTTCTGCAATGATTTATTTCAACTGTCACCACAATGTCTAGTTTGTGGGGTAAAAAATAAGTTCATTAGCATCTACATTCTGATAGCCTCTCTCTTAACGGGGGCCACGGGGTAGTCTTCAGCAAGCTCTTAATTTCCGCCTTTTCTCTACTTCACCAAGCATGGATATATATACATGCAAATATATGCATTTTTTAGAAGCATCTCTTTAGGCACATTGTTAAATAATTTATCATTAATGTCAACATGATTCTGAAACTGAATCTTGCTTGTGTGTGTGTGTGTGTGTGTGTGTGTGTGTGTGTGTGTGTGTGTGTTTTGTGAGAGATGGAAAGGAAGGTACCATATGGTCAGGTGCTTGCTCCAACAGTAGAGACAATTATTTAGTCTTCAAAGAAAACAGGGTGGACTTGAGTCAGAGTCAAAGCCTAAGGACCCACACCCACAGCCCAGACCTGCTCTGGTTTAGGTCAAATGTGGTCACCAATCTAGACACAGCATTCAAGACCTGAAGCACAAGGCCATTCCCTCTCTGGCCTCAATTTCCCCTTCTGCAAGGTCGGAGGCATGATCCGTGAACCTTCACCATCAGCGTTCAGACCTCACAAAGCCCTTGCTCCACCCTTTGGACAGGATGAGTGTCCTCTCTGAGTTGCAGTTTCCTCATCTGTAAAGTGGGTCTAATACTGCTTCTTAGATTAGGAAAGAAAATGAGACAAAATGTGTGACATGCCTGATACAGTGAGTTGTAAATTGTCAATAAACGGGACCAAATGTGCTAATTTTTAAAAATCTTCTCTTCTAGTTTGGGTTTCACAGCATGTTTGCAAGCATTCACAATAGGACTTGGGCTTGCAGTTGTCTGAAGTCCTCTACTTTGCCCCTTACATGTCTCTTTCAAGAGGCTGGTGAGAGTCAGGGTCTCTGTGATTGATGTAAGACTCCATCTAAGCTTTGAGATTCTCAAACATAATGAAGAAAACATCTCATTTCTCGGAGAGTTATACTGAAGAAAGCCACCCAACTTCACCTTTCCCAGAAATGTTACTATTTACGCAATGGGAACTGACTCTATGGGCTGTCATCAAGCAATATAAGCACTGCAAAAACCCTGTTTCCCATGGTGAAGCTTCTCCCAGTTAGGAACGCCCAGCAGTTGCTTCCAGGTGCTACAGCCCCAGCTGCTAAAACATAGCAGCGCCTCAGGATCTGGGGGTCCTGCCCCTCCCCTAACGATGCCTGGGATCCTGAAACCACGTGACTGATTCTTCCAGCACTCGCTTTAAACAGAGCAGTTCAAAACAGCGACCTGCCTGGGTCCCTAGGGCAGCAGAGACGGGCACCACTTTCAGAGATGTTCACGCAAAGCCCTTTGGAGCAGGCTTGGCAAACCAGCCTGGAAGTGCCAGGTGATTTTACACCCCTCGCTGCCCCAGGCAGCCTTTGAAAAGGATGACCTCCTGAGGGAGGTGCGGCTTTTCCTAAGCCAAGTCAAGCTCAGTGACTCTCAGCTTGTGCCTTCCTGCCCATGTCTGCCCCACCTGAGGACACCGCAAAAGCCCCAAGCTCTCTCTCGCTACTCTTTGGGTATCAGTCATGTGTGAAGAGGGCAACATAGAAACGTGGAAAAGCAATAGCTTTGGAGTCAAAAATACTTCATTCTGGTTCTGGCTAACCCACTGACTAGCTGAAGATTCTTAGGCTAGTTATTTAGTTACTGTGAGCCTCTATCTACTTGGCTATAAAATAGGAGGGTACTGCCTACCTCTTGGGGCAATTTTAATTATTAAATGAGAACACATAGATATATATGTATATAAAAATTCATACAGTTATAAACTAGAATAAATATATCTATAAATGAATATATTTTCAGAGAGGAAAGAAAGAAGAATGAAGGCACTTGGCCCGTGGTAAACACACACTCAATGGTAGTGATTATTGGATGACCCAGGAGATCAAACTAAAACATTGAAAATCATTTGCAGTTTTCATATTTAAATCCGGAACAACCTATTAGTTACATTAGGACTTGACGGGTAGGGGGGTAGGTCTGGGAGACAGGCGATCTGGGAAAAATAGTTTTTCTAGTTCTCCTACTCTACATGTGAATTCCACTAAAGGGAATTTTAAGAGCATCCCTAAAAAGAAAGAAAATCACCAAAGAGCAGCTGCAGGGATTTGAGGGATAAGAGAGGAGCAAGATAGCTTATTTAGCCACAATGACTCAATTCGGAGTAGGGAAGAGGGTATCAGGTTTGGGGCTGCACAGATGCACAGAGTTGGGCATTTCACTGGAAGCTGGTAGGACTCTTTCCTTCCTTTCCTACCTAGCTCCTTGGGGCACTGCCCAAACAGGGTTTAGTCTAAAGGCTCTACGTGAACAACACATAGTAAGGTGGCTCCTTGCCTATCAGTTGATAACCTAAATGTAGATAAGAATCAGGTGTTTTTTTATAGTCCTCTTAAAATCTATGCTCTGGTTTTTCGAAAATTTTCACCATCAATAACCTATTCTTCTAGCCCGTCCAACAAGAATCGATCACTATTTTTATCTGAAAGAATCACTAGATGAAAGAACTCAACCTAAACGGATACTATTTCTAACATCTTCAGAAAAAATAAAGCTATTAATGTAATTTATTGGAAAAAAATATTGAACATGTACCAGGCTAGGAGGAGGTAGATACAATCCAGTCCTTATGAAGAGTAGAGTTCAGTGGTGGAAAGAAATGTATTACTCCTTAAATAAATCAAGTAAAATAAGTGCATCTTGAAGGAAAAAGCTCTACTGGGAAAACGTTGAGAAAAAAAGATTCATTCAGGCTGCATCATGCTAAAGTTACTATGTGCCAGGTTCTGTGCTCCACAATAGGAAAAGAAACATGAGTCCGATTTCATCTTCACCGATGAGAAATTTTGAATCTTTCTGAGAAGACAGATACTTAATAAACATGATGATAGTCAACAGATGATAGAAAACAGGTGTTTAAAGGCAACAAGAAACAAAGGTATCTATGTGTATCAGGGAGGGAGTCCTGGAGAAAGTGGCCTGGTGGGAAGTGGATAATGATATTATCAAATACTAACGGGAGGAGAGGGGAATTGACTGACTGTCTCTTAGGCTTTGGCACCATCTTAATCCAAATAGTGATGTGTAAGTCCTAATAATGTTGACTAAGACATCTAGAAAAGAACCCATTACTTCAGAGTTCAACCTTATTGAAGCCTTTATTCAATATCCCTGACATTTAGCTTTGATTCTCTGAACTGGCTTTATCCTCTGTTGGCTAATAACTGCAAAGGCTAATATAATTTCCTCTTATGCACACTCTGTTTCGGAAGAAATGGCTGACACCTGCTTTTTACAAACCAAGTCTACAAAATGTATGCAGATGTCAGTATTATACAGAGTGTTGCAAGGCTACCATCCTTCAACCACATTCTCCCAGTGGAGATAAAATCGTGAATGGACCAAAACCGAGTACTCCCATTCTGGTCTTGCCACAATCAGTAGATTGGAGTTGTATAAATTGGATGTAAATATCATGTGTTACATGATGAGGTGGTGGAAGCTGCCTACTTGTGACAGCTGTAATGAGGAATACCCTGACCAGCAATCGGGAAAGACATGGACCAATCTCGTTGTTAGAACCTTCCTTATGGATGTTGAGTTGAATCTGGAAGTCATTCCTTAAAAGTTTGTTTTAAAGTAGAAGGTCTCTTAGCCGGGCTCGGTGGCTCAGCCTGTAATCCCGTGCTTTGGGAGGCTGAGGTGAGTGGATTGCCTGAGCCCGCGGGTTCGCAACCCGCCTGGACAACTTGGTGAGACCTCATCTCTACAATAAATCAAAAAATTAGCCGGGTGTGGTAGCGCGCGCCTGTAGTTCCAGCTACTTGGAAGGCTGAGGCGGAAGGATCGCCGGAGCCCAGCAGGTCGAGGTTGCGGTGGCCGGGAGCGTGCCACTGCACTCCAGTCTGGGCGACAGGGTGAGACTCCAACTCAAAAAAAAAAGAAATAAAATAAAATAAAATAAAAGTAGAAGGTCTCTTCTTGTACCGGATGTACCAAGTGTTGTGCCAGTATACAACATAAAGCTCTTGCCCTTCGTTATCTAAACACTTTCTACTTTTGTCTCAATGAATGCCTGGTACTACTGACCAATTTCCATGCAAAGTATTTCACTTTTAAAAGTCCTTATTGGCACATCTTTTCTTAATTTGACATGGAAAGCACAGCAACTTTCAACACTGGCATGCAAATATGAGCAGAACTGATTGATTTTGTTTTGAGTTGTGGTTTATTGTACTTTTATTTTCAACCTGCTGAATATTTCTCTTTATTGTTATCTGACCAGTTTGAATGCCAATCCTTTTTACTTTTACATACAGTGATATATGCATTTTAATGACAAAAGCATGACGTATTCATTGCCAAGTATCACTCGCTAAATACAAAAAGATAAAAATAAACAGACTCCGTGGAAAAACGGCTGATTCCAGGGGTGGGGCAGGAAAGAGGCAAGATGAGCCTGGGACACCTTGTGGTTCCAGAAAGTGAGGAATGCTCTCAACAGCATGACAAGGACATGCCAAATTGACATGGGCTCCCACTGGCCACAGCTGACAATTTGGGTGAGGAAAAAATGATACTATTGCATGAAAGAGGAATCCATGAGTCTACGCCAAAGTAAGTAAATGAATAAATAAATGAAGAGTGGAAAATGACTTTTTTTTTCCCCTCTGTCTATGGAATAAAATTGATGATTCGTTGTAACTATTCAGTCAGTGATGCTAAAATGTGTAGATGAAAGTTAAAGAGGAATGCAACAGTCCACACTCTCAGAATACCTCCCCTCCACTCCCACCCGCCCTCCTGTAGTGGTAACTGCACAGGGGAAAATCTGGCAGACACCTCTTTAACCAAGTGATCACAGTTAACTTCACCAGTAATGGGACAAATTGCAACCACCTTCCATGTGGTAAGATGTATAAAAAAAACACGTTGTCATTTCTGTGATACTCTGACCAAACTCACATAGCATGAAGCTAATCATCAGATACATCCAAACCGAGGTGGTGGGGGGATTCTTTTTTTGTTGTTTTCTTTATTTCTTTTTTCTTTTTTTGAGTTGGAGTCTCACTTTGTCCCCAGGCTGAAGTGCAGTGGCACACTCACAGTCACCACAGCCTCAACCTGCTGAGCTCAGGTGATCCTTCCACCTCAGCCTTCCAAGTAGATGGAACTACAGGCGTGTGCCACCGTGCCCGGCTAATTTTTTTTTAATTGTAGAGATGAGGTCTTGCCAAGTTGACCAGGCTGGTCTCAAACCTGTGGGCTCAGGCAGTTCTCTCACCTGAGCCTCCCAAAGTGCTGGGATTATAAGCGTGAGCCACCGCGCCTGGCCTCCGGGAATTTCTTTAAGATAATTAGCCTATAATGAACTAAAGTGTTAGGTCATGAAAAGGTACAGGAAGACTTCTAGCCAGAAAGCCACTGAAGACAGAGAACAGCTATGTTCACTGTGTGGAACAGAATGAATCCTTTCACTAGAAGGGATATGATTGCAATAATGGAGAAAATTTGAATGGAGTCTGTAGGTTAAACTGTAGTCTATTTTCATATCAATTTCCTGATTTTGATGGTTGTGTTGGGATTATGTAGGAAAATGTCCTAGTTTGTAGGAAATATACACTAAAGTATTCAGGCTGATGAACATCATGTTGTAACTTAATCAAATTTTTCAAAAATAAAGATCTTTGTACTAGGTCTATGGTATTTTTGCAAGCAAAAGACTATTTTAAGGTAAAAACAAAAATAGATGATTGAGCTCAGAATAATATGAAAAAGTAAGCTATCAGAGGTGATGAGGAAAAGGAAAAAAGAAAAAGAAAGTTCGTTACAAAATTTGAAAACCTTATTTGGCAGACTGTATAATTAATGGTGTTGAAAATTGTCAATAATGTTAAGACCTAAGAAATGTCATACATAAAGCAGTGAAAATTCAAATGGATACAATAAATGTGAAAGAATTTACACAAAAGACAAATAATAGATACCCAGTATGTTCAAAAGTGTTTTTGAGGAAGAAAATAAAATGAAGTTAACAAAAAATATTCAGTTAGACTGTGAGAACATTTTCCAGAAATAAAGAAAACATATGATTCTGTACATTTCAAAAACCTATACTCCCAGCAAAATTAATAAAGAATTCATTGCTTAATTCAATATAAAAGAAAAATCCTTAAGCATCTTGACATAATAACAAATCACCAGTCATTCAAAGAAAATTCTCAGTCTTAGGAATCTCAGAAGGATTGGATGCCACTAGAGGATGAAGATACCCTTACAAAGTGGTAACCAAAATAAAAATGGTTTGCAAGTATTCTATGTCGATTTTATAAGTCATCATTCATTGCAAAGGAAAACAGAAACATTCTCACATTTTCAAGGACTGGGGGTATACAGCCGTCATAGATTTCATATAGAATATATATTTGAAGACCGTGGCAGAGTCTGCCTTTGTGTTGGCCTCAATTTAAAATTCTCCCTTCTTTTTCAGAGATGGGACTTTGAATTTAAGCAGACATGTAGCCATCGAGATTTAAAAGCATACTTTCTGATTCCCCTTCCATCCAGGTGTGGCCATGTTGGCCAAGTTTTGATCCAAGGAGTATAAGAAGTGCTGTGTGTGGTACAGTGAATAAATAAATAAACAAACAAATAAAATTCTTACCAACACTTATGTTTACTTATGAAATTTTTATTTGTTCGAAGAAGAGGGAGAGGAAGAAGGAGGAGGAGGAGGAGAAGATGAGGAGGAGGAGGAGAAGCCACTGAGTGGTGCTTCTGGCAGTGCCATGGGGGAAGGTGTGCTGTTTCTGTCTCTCCATGAAGTGAGGGGCAGAGTTCCAGGAGCCTGGACCTCTAAGTACTTTGTGGAGCTGTACTTAGGCTAACTCTGCCTACTTCCAAACTTCTTTTGGAGAGAGAAATAAGCTGCTATCCTGACTAAGCCTCGGTTATTTTCTGACTTCAAGTTTGCCCACAAATCTAATCCTAAATGACACAAATATACGTGAAAGCCAAATAAAAAAGATTAAATCTCAAATGAGGAAAACATTTGTATGAAAGATATTATAGCGAACATTAAACTCAATTAGACATAGTATCAGTTAAAGCAGTTGGGGTAAATAGACCTAAAGTGCCATGACATGCTACTATAAGATTCTTGAAATAAAAGACAAATAATGTATAAATAATTGGATGATTGTGGATTGGGATGGAATCCAGACTATGTCAGCAAATGGATGTAGCCATTTGATGAATGCGGGATAGAAAGAAGAAGGAGCTAAGCAAAATGTGCTGATTTGTTCATCCTTCATGGGAGAAATCAATATCTTCAGTTTCATTTATAAAACTGATGAATTGAGAAACATGAGTTTAAGAGTATTACTTAATATGTTTGTGTCAGTTAGGATTAGGTTTAGCTGACAGTGAAAGAAAACCAAATTGTGCGATTTAACCCATTAAGAGATTTATTTTTCTTTCACATAAAGTTTGAGGTAAATAGGGAGCCCAGGGCTAGTATACTTACTTCAAATTGTCATAAGAAATATAGGCTTATTCTGACTTTTTGGTTTTCCATCTTTGACCTGTGGCAAACATTTCACAATTGTCTTATGTTCACAAGATGGGCATTGGAGCTCCAGCCATTACATATGCTTCCAAGCAGAGAAAAGGGACAAAAAAGGAGGGAAATGTTTATCTAAGTTGTCATATCTCAGTGCCCACAACATAAATACAAGAGAAGGTGAAAAAATGTAGTCTTTAGCCAAGCATATTTTTGTTCCTCCATAAAAAGAGGGTGCTGTGAGTGAGGAAGATGAAGTTTTGAATTGTATCCCACATCTTTAAAATAAAAAAATAAAATAAAATAAAGGAAGATGAAGTTTAATAATGAGTAAGCAACTAGCAGTCTCTGCCTCAGAAATATAACAACTTATGTAATGGCTGCATATTCACCAAACTAATAAAAGGAGGAAAAAATCAACACTCAGAAGACTATTTAGCAAACTGCTAATATACATTATTTCTAGTTGTTATACAAAGGCTAAGAAAAAAATGGATTGCTGAGTGTTGTGGGTTGAATTTTGTCACACAAAACTTCTGTATTTTAAAGCCCTCTAACCCCCAAGAACTCAGGACAGGAGCTTATTTGGAAATAAGGTCTTTGCAGATACAATTAGTTAAGATGAGGTTATACTGGAGGAGGGTGGGTCCCTAATCCAATATTTCCAGAGTCCCATAAAAAAAAGAAAAATGAAGACATAGACATACACATACCATGTGAAGATTGTGAAGATGAAAGCAGAGATCGTGTGATGCTTCTGCAAGCCAAGAAATGTCAAAAATTTTCAGAAAGCCACCAGATGCTGGGGAAGAAGAGTAAGACACATTCTTCCTCACAGTCTCAGGAGGAATCAACCCTGACAACACTTTGATCTTGGACTTACAAAACTGTAAGAAAATAAATTTCTGTTGGTGAAGTCAAAGTCTGTGGAACTTTGTTATAGCAGCATGAGAAAATATTTCAGGAGTAATTGGTTTTCTTTTACAAATTTCTGCATGGTCTAACTTTACATTTTGAAAAATGTATAAAAGTTCATATATATTTATATATTTGTATCTTTTATAAGCAGAATACACAACAAAGATGTTTGATATATAAGATGAAGCTGATAATTTTTATATTTTGTTTTATCCTGTAAGTTTAAGATTTCATACAAATTTTTAGTTTAAAATTTTTGAAAAATTTTACAATAAAGCTATCTGGATCAGAGACTTTCTAGAGAGGTTTTTTTTTGTTTTGTTTTGCATCTTTTTCAGTTTTGACCTAGATCCAGGACACTAGCTCAATTCTTGTTTTTAATTTTTAGCAAATTATGATCTTCTCTAGGAAAACGTTTGTTTAAAATTAAAAAGTGTTAGGGATGATATCAGCTTAGTTTTTTTCTTTTAATTTTTCCAAATCTGCACAAAAAAACAGAGCAATTAGTCATCAAAACCAAAAAAATTATGCTCAACCTTTTGAAACAAAACTAGGCAATAAGGTATCCCCACAGACCCTAAAAATGCAGGTGAGTGGGAAAAATTACCTCCAGCATGAGAAAGGCATATTAAAATCATATGTATGGAAGCAAAAAGCAACAAGGGAGATCTGAGAATGAAAAAAAAAAATCCCAAAATAGTTCATAGGTGTCCATGGGAAAGCTCCAAGCTGCAAGAAGGGTTTGTCTTCTCCATGATGGATGAGTGCAAGGGCCCAGGGAGGCCTAGAGGCTGGGCCAAAGTAATTCTAGGAACACACCTTCCTCCAACTGGGGAGAAACTGTTGGAAATAGGATGGGAATTGAGAAGGATGGAGAAACTACAGGTAAAGGAAGGAGAGAGTCCAGATAAAAACAGGGAGGGGAAGAGATCTGGGGACACCCAGGAAGCCTCACCATGTCTTTAACACGATGGGAAAAAGATGAAGAGGAAACCTCTTCAAGTTGCAAAAGCTATCTGAACAAAGTTCTTTTCTAAACCTTAAGAAACTTACTTCGCACACATGCACACACACACAAAAACAGAATAGAAAAGCATCACAAGTAACATACAAAGTTACTTTAAGAAAAATAAGAATACAGAGCAGAATAACATCCCTACAATGAAAGCACACCAAACAGTCATACTAAAAATAAATGAATAAATAAATTGCAACATGTTATTCTAAAGCCATCTAAAGTTTTAAAAGAAAGATAAACGACATTAACCACCAACATGAACCATAGACAGAAACACTGAAGAATGACATGACAAAACTCAAAAATAATTTTTTAAAATTATTTTAGAAATGGAGACTGAACTAAAAAAGAACACAAGAAAGCAAAGACAACAAGCAACACTTTAAGAGAAGCAGAAGGGTGACAAAAATTCCATCAAAAAACAAAATGATAAATAAAAATATCTCAAGAAAAGAGAAAAATCTTGATGACAGGCAATAAAAATCCAACATATGTTTAAAAAGAGTCCCTGGAGAAGAAAACTAAAGAAAAGGAACATAACAAATGATAAAAACTATAGCACAAAGAAACTTTACTGAAATAAAAAATATTTGAACACACATACTGAGTTCACAGAGTGCCTACAAATACCAACACAGAATAACCAACATGAAGCCATTTACTATTAAAAGTACTTTATTTGGCTGGGCTCGGTGACTCAGGCTGTAATCCCAGCACTTTGGGAGGCCGAGGTAAGTGGATTGCCTGAGCCCTCTGGTTCGAGAGCAGCCCCAGCAACTTGGCAAGACCTCATCTTTACAATAAATCAAAAATTAACCGGGCATGTAGCATGTGCCTTAGTTCCAACTACTTGGAAGGCTGAGGCGGAAGTATTGCCGGAGCCCAGCAGGTTGACACTGGGGTGGCCATGAGTGTGCCACTACACTCCAGCCTGGACAACAGAATGAGATGCTTACTCCAAAAAAAGTACTTAATTTACTGAAAACAAATTTTCATTGGACATATAGGCAAAAAGATCACCAAATATATTAAGACAATAAAATCAGATTTGCATCAGACTTTTCTAAACCAATGCTTTATGCCTGAAGAGAAGAAGAGTAAGGTTGTCAAGAAAAAAAGTAAGCCTAGAATTGACCCAGCAAATCTGTTCTTCAAAGTATACTGTACACTGAAATAGTTCAAGGATTGCTGCTCCCATGAAAAATTTCTAAGGAATCTACCAGAGAACAAGCTATGGACAAACAAAATGATGAGCAAGATATTGATATAAATAATAGTTAGATTAATATGTAGTTACTTGGAGAAACAAGGTTAAATAAGACTCAGAAAGGAGAGATTAGAGTCTAAAATGGTTATACAACCTACAGTACAGATATATGGAAAGCATGTAGAAAAAAAAAACAGGGAGAAAAAATAGGGACTTGCTTATATAAATATATTTATTTTGGGGGAATCACAATTTATAGAAATTTATTAGTATTAGTTTTCTGAGATTTGTAAAGTAGGATAAAGCAAATGATTATGGAATATTCTAACTTCTTTCCTCCTGTATCACGAGTCTATTTTGTAAGTGAAGTTTTATTGCACACAGCCATGCCTGTTCATGTACATATTGTCAGCGGCTGCTTTCAAAATACAGTGGCAAATCTGTGAGTATCTGTAACAGAGAGCCTGTGACCTGCAAGTCTAAAACCTGTGCCATCTTAGCCTTTAAAGAAAAGTTTTGTGATGTTTGTCCTCTGTCCTTGAAAACTAGGATTGTCAGTGAAAGGAAATATAGATGGAACATAAGTGGTCAAATAGAAGCACTTTAGTCCCAAATTTGAATTACAAATCCCACTATCAGCCATAGAGGTGCTCTATCTTTTAATCTAAATCTAGCTCTGTTCCCTAAAAATCATACAAGTAGCAAGGTATACGTAGCACCCAGATCACAGCCCTAAAATATTATTCCCAATTTAAAAAAATAAAACAAAATGAAATGTGGGCTTCTTAAAAAGATGGCTGACTCTAGTTATGGAGCGGGAAAGGCACAAGATGAGCCTGGTATATCTGAAGATATCAGATACCAAATCAGCCATCAGATGCTACCAGGATCATGTCAGAAGTACTCAGGAGCCACCTGCAAGAGACTTCCACTGGCCGAAGAAGGAACTGTTTGTTTCACTATTCACAAAATTTCCACAGATTGAAACCTATCAAATATGGGGTTTTGTTTTTGTTTTTGTTTTTCTGAGTAGGAGTCTCACTCGGTCGCCCAGACTGGAGTGCAGTGGCCGCTCCCGGCCACCGCAGCGCCGACCTGCTGGGCTCTGGCGATCCTTCCGCCTCAGCCTTCCAAGTAGCCGGAACTACAGGCATGCGCTACCACGCCCAGCTGATTTTTTGGTTTATTGTAGAGATGAGGTCTTGCTGCCCAGGCGGGTCTCGAACCCACGGGCTCAGGCAATCCACTCACCTCAGCCTCCCAAAGGCGCGATATTACAGGCTGAGCCACCGAGCCCGGCTTCAAATATGTTTTAAAAAGATGACCTTATGATAACATTTTTAAAAATCATCTTCTGAGGATGACAAGGAATGAATTCACCATCATGAAAACTAGTCAAATAAAAGGAAGAATCAAACACTTTTCTTGCCTTTTCTATACTGAATTATAATTTATAAAGGTGTACCCATGGGATACCAAAATAGACGAAGGGAAGCATTTCCTTACCCTTACACGTGTAGTTCAGTGAATAAGTATCAACTTAATGCCAGAACTAGAATGCCACCCCTTTGCAGCCTTCGGTGAATTTATGGATCAAGGCATTGAGCTGACATATTTTTAAAAAAGGTGTAAAACAGACGTGACGAACCTCCTGAGTCAAGAAAGGGCAGGCTAACACTGAGTCTAACCAACGGCTCGCACGTGAGCCCGATCAACCTTCTGCAACCTGCTGCCAATTTCCAGAAAATAAAGAAAACAGGCACATGTTGAATTGCACCATGAGTCTGAAATCAGCAGAATCCAAGCTGTGGGACAATCTGCCTGCCAACAGGTTCTTCAGCCGATAAATTGAGAGAAAGAAGGGCATGGAGGGGAATTGGTGGATCCCAAGGCGCTTAAAAGACACATTGCTTTTATTTTGAACAGGCAAAGTTAGAGTAAATATATAATGGACAAATAAAGAAATGCAAGGAAAGGGGCACAGTGAAATTTGGGGAGTGATCAGCTTTGGGGGAGAGAGGACACCATGAGGAAATACAGCACATGCTTCTATTTCCTGCCCTGGGAGGAGATTACAAAGAGTTTGTCTTCTAATAACTCCCTAGGCCCTATAGCAAGTTAGGATGGTGATTCCCCTGAAAAAGAAACAATGGCGACTGGCAGAAGTAGTTGCTATTGAAGGACAGGAACTTCTGGTAATTTTTTTCTTGGTCTGGATGCTGGTTGCAAAGGGTTTTGAGTTCATGAAAATGCACGGAGTTTTACCTGTGTGTGCATTGTCTTTGTGTGCATCAATTAACAAGTTTTTAATGTCTTTCAAATTTACATACAAAGTTCAATATAGAGAGGTATGGTTATACAATTAAAATCAAATTCAATTAAAATCTTGCACAGTACTCAAATTCTGTTTTCTTATTTGCCTGTTTGACAAATCTACTTGGTTTTCAACTACTGTCAAATTCGCTCATCTATCAATTTCTCCTTTTTATTTCATGAATGTGGGCCCTGTTTTATTTGTTGCATAAAAAGCATAGTATAACTTCATGCGGATAGTATCTCTTATCAATATGAAATCATATAATTGTGGAAATTTTCCATTGTTAATTGCATTTTGGCTTGATTTAGTCTTGTCTAAAAGTAATATTTCTTCTCCAACCCTCTCTCACTCCACCCACCCTACTCTTCCTCACCTGAGTTCCAAGCTTTGATTTTTTTTTTTTTTTTCAGTTTCCTAATACATATTTATGCATCTTTTCTTTACTGGAGCCCTGAGGCACTGAGGAAGAAGTATTCCAAGCCACCAGCATCACCACACTCTAGACTCAGCAGAAGACCTCTCCTGTAGGGAGACATTTCTGTCATTATCTCTTTCAAAATGCTGTGGTCAAACCAGGCTCAGTGGCTCAGCCTGTAATCCTACACCTTTGGGAGGCTGAGGTAAGTGGATTGCCTGAGTCCGCGGGTTCGAGACCCATCTGGGCAACTTGGCGAGACCTCATCTCTACAATAAATCAAAAATGAGCCAGGCATGGTAGCGCGCGACTGTAGTTCCAGCTACTTGGAAGGCTGAGGCAGAAGGATCACCGGAGCCCAGCAGGTGGAGGCTGCAGTAGCCGGGAGCGGCCACTGCACTCCAGTCTGGGTGACAGAGTGAGACTCCAACTCAAAAAAAATAAATAAAAATTAATAAAAAATAAAAAAATTCTATAGAGAGAGGGTCTCCCTATGTTGCACAGGCTGGTCTTGAACTCCTAGCCTCAAGTGATCCTCCTGCCTTTGCCTCCCCAAATGCTTGGATTATAGGCACGAGCCACCACACCTGGCTGGTTTCAAGATTCTTAAGGTGGTACGATGTTACTTGTTATTATGTAAATAACTCAGAAAAGTAGCCAGGCATAGTGGCTCATGCCTGTAATCTCAGTACTTTGGGAAGCTGAGGCAGGAGGATTGCTTGAGCCCAGGAGTTCGAGACCAGCCTGGGCAACATAGCAAGACACCGTCTTTACAAAAAAAATTTAAAAATTAGCTGGGCATGGTGGCATGAGCCTGTACTCCTAGCTACTTGGGAGGCTATGGTGGAAGGATCGCCTGAGCACAGGAGGTCGAGGCTGTAGTGAGCCAGGACTATGCCACTACACTCCAGCCTGGGCAACAGAGTGAGACCCTGACTCTAAATAAATAATACTGGAAAGTGAGACAACTCTGTCTGAGCACCTGTTGAGAAAGGGTTTCCAGAAGGATGCAGAACATTGCTTGAGGGGCACAGGGCTGCTTCGAGCTTAAGACCTGCCATTCCCAGCTCTCCACCCAAACTTCAGGGAATCCCTTTTCTGTGTAGGCCATAAGAAGACAAATTGTACTGAAAGTGAAACAGGATGGGCTCGGAGACTCAGCCTGTAATCCTGCGCCTTTGGAAGGCTGAGGTGAGTGGATTGCCTGAGTCCACGGGTTCGAGACCTCATCTCTACAATAAATCAAAAAAATTAGCCAGTCGTGGTAAAACACACCTGTAGTTCCAGCTACTGGAAGGCTGAGGCGGAAGGATCGCCAGAGCCCAGCAGGTCGAGGCTGCAGTGGCCGGGAGCGGCCACTGCACTCCAGTCTGGGTGATAGAGTAAGAATCCAACTCAAAAAATAAAATAAAATAAAATAAAATAAAATGCTGTGGTCAGTAAGATCTCACATAACTTCAAATTTTACTCCTTTCATTTCATGTATTTTCATTCCATATACATTTTATTCCATGTCAACTGCATTCCTGGTATTGTTTTATAGAGAACAACAAGACAAGAGTATGGACCCTCAAAGAACTTACAGCCTAGTGGAGAAGACACACACACAGTATCGATAGAGTGTGGTCCCTACCCTTACAGAGTCCAGGGTAATAGGCAGGTGATCTGAGAAGCTCCTAACCTAGACTTGGGAGGGGTGGGTCATGGTCAAGAAAATCATTCTTTAACACTATACACTTACAGGGGAAAAAAGTGTCATTTAAGAAGATCTTTAATAAAACAGTAAGATATAGATTATAGAAATGTTAACGTTGTTAAGTCTAAATTTTTGAGTACGATTTTTTTTAGTGTTCTGACAACGCAGAGGTCTGATGGCTGTTTCAAGGAAACACTTGTTTTCCTATGTGACGGTTTGAGCTCAGCTATCTGCTTCTCATGGAACATTGAAAGAATAACTGACAAACTACAGGTCTTTAGAAGACATTTTCTCAAAAACGAGGAAGACAATTAAAAAATTTGAGTTTTAAGTGAATCTTAGAATGCTGGAAAAGTTGTATCCACCACCACAAATTTGACCGCTTTACAGTACTTAAAGAATGTACTGATAAGGGAGAGTGGTGACATTAACAAATGTATGTTTTTGAAATTGTATTCTGGACTATGTCAGTATTTGTTAGACCAGCATAGTTCAGCCAAGCAAAATTTTCTAAATGAGAATGCATAAAGTTATAAAGCCATACATGGGAAGAATATCTACTCAAACTTCAATATAGCCCAATGACTTTTAAAGTAATAGAGCATAAAAATTTTATTGATGTAGTCTCAGATTGCAGCTAACCTTTAAGCAACTACCACTCGCTGAGTTTTGGTATAGTGTCAAAGAAAACTATTCACAATTATTTGAAAAGGCCATTAAATCACTTCTCCCTTTTGCAAATGTATGTGTGAGGCTCAATTTTATTCATATTCTTCAACTAAAATATATTGCAAAAGATTAGATTTAGGAGCAATGAGAGAATCCATCTGTCTTTTACGATGTCAGACCTTAAAGCGATTTGCTACTTTTCTCACCAAAATGCTGTTGTTGTTGAAAACATACTTATCTTGCCTAAGAATGTATTAAATATGTTAACATGTAATAGGTCTATCATTTGTCATTTTTTAAATGAATTAGAAATATTTTTAAATTTTTCAGTTTTTATTTTGAATGTGGAAAAGATTATTATATCTAAGAGAGGGGCCCTGAGATTTAGACGTCTGAGAAACACTTCACTACACACATATGACTGACAAAAATAAAATAAGATGAAAAATAAAACCTCTTCAGAGACCTTGGTGATTTTTTAAAGTGTCCATATAAAGGATGATTACTGGAAACAAAGGGTATCAGTTATGTGGATATGTTACCTAAAGGTGTGTGGCTGAGTTGAAGCCAAGAGCTCAGAATATCATCAAGCCAGCCTCAGACAACAGGCTTTTGACACCCAAAAAGGATAGGAATTCTACTACAGATTGTCAAGCAAAGTTGAATGCTAGCCGACTGGCTCTGCTCCCTCATGAATCTGAGATTTCATCATGAATGTCATTCTCGCCATGTTTTTGTCTTAAATTTGAATCTCTTGTAATTCACTTGAAAGTATCTGCAATGATATTTGTGAACATTTCTTACATTTTTTAGCAGGAAATAAGATATCCTCCAAGAGTTATTTTTGATAGCTTTTAAGTGTGGGGAATAACAAGCTTAAACAATTAAAATGTCATTGTGATCTCTTTTATCCTTCTTCCCAAAGGAAAATCCAAGTATGTGAGTTAATAGATCAAGGAAAAAAGCATAATTTTAATATGAATTACAGTGTCTGTAATGATGCCGAGATTTTTTAAACATTTTTATTTAGTCCATGGTTTTCAGCAGCATGTATTTCCTTGGCTGTCACAAATGCAACACTGCTTCATCAGCGGAATAGTTACTTATTCAGCAATGCCTTTTCTAATAGAAAAAGCTTTCAGGAGAAGTATTAGAATAAGAAGGGTGACAAGAGCATCCAGTTTAATTCCTGACTCCCAGCTATGCCAGCTTTTCCAGAGTTGCCCAGCAGACTGGAGACAAGGATGGAAACCGGTCCTCTTGAATAAGCCTTGTCTTATATAAACTATTCCCATAACTGAGAGGGGCAAGTAGATGCTTCACAGCTGTCTATTGTCCTGAGCTACAGCCTTTTACTTTGGCAGGTAAATATTTGTTTTTCAATCTCCAGATGCAGCCTGGCCTCTTTTGGTGGAGGGACAAAAACACTAATTCTCTTCGAGATGGGGATACTATCAGCAATAAGGTCTTCATTACTTGTGTTCTACGTATCTTGACTTTCTTTTTAGGGACACCAATCATTTATAAGTGGAATCAACTTTCTGGTCATCCATATCATAATGTTTCATTGTTTTACTCTCATTTTTATTTGTCTGCTTTTACAGGGGTGTGGGCAGTGGATCTCAATGCTTACAAGTCCACGGGATGATGGTCGCTTTTTGTGTCATTTTTTTCCTTTGGACATAGGTGTACAGAGTTGCATTTTTCATAGCCCTTGGCTGATCACATTCTCATCACGAGTCCATGGAGGATTCATTTTTATGGAGGCATGCATGCATTCACATACATGTATCTGGTATGTTGCTGGTGAGTTATTTTTAATAATATACCAATTATTTAATTTTTTTAAAACCCCACTATTCAAAATAAAAGCCTGGATGTCGGTTCTGCCACGCACTTCCCACTAGTCACACACCTCCTCCTAGCCAAAGTGACCATCATCCCAAATCCAGTTTTTATCATTCTATTTTTTTCCCTTTTATATACCTTCATTGCATCTATATGTACTTTGCTGTTTTAGTTTGTTTTTCACTCCGCATTTTCATCTTCAAGTAAAAGAAGCAACAGGTGTGGACAGTCTCTGATAGTAAAGTATCTGAGACGTCATAAAACACAGGTATCTATAACAGTGCTCATTGAGAAAGACAGGATGATTCTATTTTAATTATGGAATTGACTTATAATTACTTGCAACTCCTACTAAGACCACACGTGCACACACACTCCTCTGTGCCAGGTTCACTACCGGGTATATAGCAAATGGCTAATATTACAAATGATTGAGAAACTTTACTCAGGTTCCACAGTTGGGAAGGCTCCAACTATCTTGGGATTTAACTCCCATGTCATATAAATTTGTAAAAATATGTAAGGTTTTTTTTTTCCTGTAACCCAGTAAGTCCTTAATATCTGACAATTAATACAGAAATGTTAAGAAAAGGAGCCATCCATTTGTAAAGGTCTTATACATTGAATTTTTCAGAGCAAGTATATCTGTGTCCTTTTAGTATTTTTGATAAAGATAAGACTTACGAATGTGATTTTCGTATTTTCATAAAGATAATCCTTAAGCCTGTAACTGTTACTTAATTGTTATATCTTTATGATGAGTCATACTAAAAAAAATTAACAAATATGGGGGAAAAGTGTTTGTTAGACTATGGTTCAGAGACTACTTTCACATTACAAAGGACACCCTCCAAAAACAGGAATTACTTTTTTTTGCAAGCAAGCCCCTTGTAGTACAGGCTTCCACTGCTAGGTAAGTGTTCTAGCAACCAACCAGCGTTTTTATGAGAGGCTGCATGTGGCTTCAGTGGATTTTTGTTGTTGCTTAGAGATTCTTTCAACACATTTGCCCATTTCATGATGGGTCATTTAAGAGCACACCTGCCCACACCACACTGAATGTTCAGCAGTTTTTGACAAAAACAGCATGACTCCCAGGCTGCACCTACCTTATTCACCCAATCTTGCCTCGAGCAACTTTTTTTTGTCTCAGATTTTAAAAGTCCTCAAAAAGAAATGTTTTGGCCGGGCTTGGTGGCTCAGCCCATAATCCCAGCAGTTTGGGAGGTGAGGTGAGTGGATTGCCTGAGCCCGTGGGTTCGAGACCAGCCCAGGCAACTTGGCGAGACCTTGTCTCTAAAATAAATAAATAAATAAATAAATAAATAAATAAATAAATAAATAACTTATCTGGGTATGATGGTGCGCACCTGTAGTTCCAGCTATATGGAAGGCTGAGGCAGAAGGATCACTGGAGCCCAGCAGGTTGACACTGGGGTGGCTGTGAGCGTGCCACTGCACTCCAGCCTGGGCAATGGAGTGCGACTCCGATTCAAAAAAATAAAAATAAAGTAAATAAAAAGGAAATGTTTTGCCACTGTGCAAGAGGTGAAACAAAAAACAGCAGAAGCACTAAAAAGTATCAAAATTGACAAGTTCAAAAACAGTTTTGAGCGGTGGAAAAAGCATCTTGATAGGCGCACTGCATCAAAAAGAGAGTACTTTGAAGATGACTAAAGTATAAACATGTAAGAATGAATACACAGTTTTTTGTTTGTTTGTTTGTTTGTTTTTGTTTGGGGTTTTTTTTTTGAGTTGGAGTCTCACTCCGTCGCCCAGACTGGAGCGCCGTGGCCTCGACCTGCTGGGCTCGGCGATCCTTCCGCCTCAGCCTTCCAAGTAGCCGGAATTACAGGCATGCGCTACCACGCCCGGCTGATTTTTTGATTTATTGTAGAGATGAGGTCTCGCTGCCCAGGCGGGTCTCGAACCCGCAGGCTCAGGCAATCCACTCACCTCAGCCTCCCAAAGGCGCGAGATTACAGCCTGAGCCACCGAGTCCGGCTGTAATACACAGTTTTTTTACACATAAATTCGGGTTTTTGAGGGTCCTCCCTCTATTTGTACCCTTAAGTTTTCTCTGCACCTGATACCCAGCAGGCTCTGGATGAAGATTTGGAGTTTGATTGATTGATTGTGCTAGAAAGCACTAATTTACAGGTGGTTTCAAGAGCATTTCAGTTATTTCATTTGGCTTGGTTCAAGTTCTTTGAATTATTATTGTTTGTGTTTCTGCAATCTCCTGTAAAGGACACTTTAATCATGCATTTTATTCCTCTGAAATTTCAAGGGAGGCCTCTGTCGCAATCATCTGCCCTGAGCCAGAATACACGCACGCCTCTCCTCCCTGTGTGCAAGGGCCATCCATAAATACAGTGATAACGAATTCTCCTAAGGATTACTTTTAGTGCCCTCATATTTCATGACACAGCAAATGGTCACTACCTAACCAAAATAGAACAGGCTTCTGGAGCCCGGCCATTTTCCTTCGCAGGGGAAAATGCCAGAGCCTAACAAGATAAAGGTCTGCTGTGTGCACACATTACTACAGAAATATGGATCAGGAAGCAAAACCCGAGGTCGCTCTTCACCCAAGAATGCAAACTCCTCACGTTAATGGTAACTGTCATCCTCCCATCTGAAGCCATCTGAAGTAGATTAAGTGACCATATTTAAAATGATGGCTTCAAATTGTTGTAAATGCTTCTTACTTATGGACGAGCTGCTTTGTTGAAATTTAGTAGTATTTCTTTTCAGTTTTTGTTTCCACATAATTCACCCATATTATTCCCTTATGCTTTGCACCCCGTGATGCTAACATTAAGAGGAATATATTTTTGCCATTTGTTTATTTCAGAAACGAGCAGTCCTGCTTTCCCTTGTAATATAGCACAGAGTTGCTCAGGCAAAGACAAATTCTCTCCCACACTCTCCTGCCTCTTTGGGGGTCAGAAATTTGTTTCATTATGGTAGAATTATTCTAGCATTTGGGGATTGCTTTAAACATTAAACTCTCACAAAGGGTACCTGGTCCAGGGGGAGTGAGGGCCAGTTAGTTAGAAGCCCAAACTTTTCACTTGCATGCAGCCTACTTATGTAGTTAATCCTCACTATAATAAAATAAAATTTAAAAAACATTAAACTCTGCTTTTAAAGCTCCCGTGACCTCAGAAAGCTCTGCCATTCCTAAGAACTCTACCTGTGCCCCCCACCCACGAGGCATTTCTTCTCACTCTGTCTGCTTTCCTAGACTGTCCTGCTCCACACTGGAGCAGCAAATCCCTTTGCATCTGTCCAGAGCCAGCTCTGGGTGACCTCCTTGAATCAATCACTAACACCTGGAACTATTACAGCCATGACAATATCACATCAGGTTACGAAAGGACAGGAGAGACTGCAGGATGTTGTTGACTTCCTGAAGGTTCCAGCCTCAGATGTCCCCTGACTCCCGTGTTTATATCTCGATACTGTTAATGTGGCTGAGCTAGACTCCATTTCCTCAAATACCAGCCGTTGACTTCTCCCTCTGAAAAAATACGACTTGCCCTGTACTCTTGAGATAAAGTGTTATCTCCTGGATTTTTTCCCATTCAACTCCCACTGCCCTCTCCTAAGCTGATTTAAGCTCTCTCCATCAGAGGTTTCCTCCCTACAATTCTTTATAACCGATAGTGGCAATTTTTCTTTCTGTTTCTCCCACTGGACTGTGAGTCCACCTAGCGAAACTTCAATAAATATTCATCCAGTGACAAACAAAAGTGAACTGATGAATTGGTGACTTTGGTGTCAGAGAGAAGAAATTTCAAATCCTTCGTAAATGACATCACTTATATGGGATTCCATCCCCTCACCTGTGGACCAAACGATTCCCACCCTTCTAGGTTTTTATGAAATAGACTGTCTTGTAGATAAACTCTCTTGGACTTAGTGGTCAATTCATGTGTGTTCGCCTTACTCTTGCCTCAGGAAAAAATTGTTTTTTACTTCATGAAGTTGTAGTTGAGGCATGACTGGAGTTCAGACAGCTGCAGCCCAGAAAGCTTCACTGTGTGACACTATGGGGAGTGCAGGGGACATTCCTGGGTATAAAATGGGTGCAAAAAAGCAGAAGATGTGGTGATTAAAGCCTTCTTCGCCATGCCACAGCAGCTTGCATGTGCCTGCTCTTCCCCAGGAAGAATATCTTCACTTCTCATGCTGACATGAAGCATTAGAATCACAACTGACTTTGTTTTGATTGTGCTTAGTAAGTAATGAATAAGCAATGTAATAAATACTTTGTTTGCCTTTGGCAAAAAAAAAAAAAGTAATTTCTTTCATCTTATTGGAAGTGTTTGGCTATGTGAATGAAGCTACTGGTACAGCGTGCCTAAATATAGTGATAACAGTCTTATGCCTAGAAAGCTTCAACTGAAGAATGCAAGCCCACAATCCAGGGGTGTATTTATTTCTAGCAATTTCTTTCATGATGCCCAAAAGTGAAGGTAGTGGCGTTCACAGATGGTAATTATGCCAATCTTAAGGACTAGAACTGGAGCAGATAAGTTACTTGATGTGGATACAGCATGAGAGTAGGAACTTTGCCCTACCAAAAATTGTAATATACAAGCAGAATTCTTATGGCAGATGCATCTGATTACTTCAACCATTTATTTAGGATCCAGCAACAGTGGGTAGGTATGAAGTGTCTGTGAGCCAGTGAGAAGAAAAGAGCTTCAGATCCCAGCTCAAGAGAATCAATTAATTAAACAAACATCAATTACCCTGGAAGGGATGGAGATAGGAGGATGCCAAGGGAACATTAGTTTACAAAACACTCTACTGCAAGACAACATCATATAAATCCTACATAAGTTATAAATCTCTTGTCTCATCCCACTGCCATTTCATTAGGCTAACTCTTTCTCGCATATTCCCTCTAGAATCCTCTTCTAATACCCAAGTCTGATTTGGATTCTGAAGGCTTTGTGCTCTGCTCATGCCCAGTGTGTTTGTCTCACAAGAAATCCCCCCATCAACATGGCTTGTCTGTGTTCTCATCTTGCCTGTGTGGTCCTCAGTAGAGGGGTGCACTGCCTTGTGTGTGATACAGGGTCAATAAACAATTGTTAAAGTTGCAGGGCACAAAGGATAAAAAAAGGTTGTTTTGGTTAGAGAGACTGGGGGAGACTTCACAGAGGAAACAGCCATGATGAGCAGCACTGCTTGAAGCCAAAAAAAACTCCCAGTGCTCCCACACTGGGCCCCAACCTAACCTCCTACCTGGCTCCCAGTTTCTCTCCAACCCCTGAGGGAAACAATGACCAACTCACTCAGAGATTCCTTACTTTATCTTGATCCCTGTTGTATGCAAACTCATTCTCTCTCTTCTGGAAACCGTACCTGATCATCCCTCCCCAAAGCCTGGCTTGCTTTTTGTCCTACATTCACATTTTATCAGTTGCTCCAACAAGGTTTCCCTAACTCACTCCTCACCCTCACTTCATACGACCTCCCAAGCTTCACTTAGTCCATACCTTCTTTTGTATTTGTAACAAAAATTGGCTTTCTTGCCAACATGGCATTTGTCACCTATCTTCAGGAACTCCTGTATCTTTTAAGTTTGATTCCAAAAAAAAATTATGTTTTAGGGATACCTGTTTGTAAATTTAAAATGATCTGGTGTTTTAAGTTGGGAGTTCCCAAATATATATTCACTAATTAAGAGGATAAGTCAAGCATTCAAAACTTGCACTTCTGTCTCTTCCCTGTATACAATTCATCCATCCTTGCATTCCAATACATCCCAGCTCTCGGGAATATAGGCATCAAGACAGTGGGGTCAATGCCCACCCTCTATTCATCTACTCAAAAGATGCATTTTAGGGGTTTTTGTTTTGTTTCATTTTGTTTTTATTTTGTCAGTGACATTAATGCCACTCTATTGGAACACAACACACTTCAGTTTGCCTGACTCATTTTTTTTCCCCTTCAATGTTATTTTAGCCACTCAATCAGTCATACCAATCTAACTGCAACATTTGGTATAGTCTCAGAACTTTCAAAACAATTCATCTCTATGTCCCTCTCTTACATAACTGCATGCTTACTTCCAGAAATGTCAACATCTGATTTTTCACTTACCAGTCATAATGGGGTTAAGAACAGTTAATTCAAAACTGCTCAAAACTAAGAACAACACAGCAAATAAAACCATAGACTCAAACACCAGGTTGGTAGGAATAAAAATGTCTCATCACAACTGCAGAACTATCTACTATTGTTGGGTTGGCACACTTTGGCTCTTCTGAGGATCTGGGAAAGTTTACTAGACTGAAAAGTCATTCCATGAGCAATCACAAGCTTGATATGAGACATCAGACAATCTGAATTCGAACCCCAGCTTGCCACTGACTAGCTTTGTGATCTTTGGCAAGTCATCTAATCCTTCTGTGCTGTAGTTTTCTCATTTGTAAAATACAGATAAAGGAATTAATGGTTTTTAGGTATGTAGCACCATTTGGGCGCACAGCAAATGCAATAAATGGTCACCACCATTTCTACCTCTGCTGCTGCTGCTGCTATTGGAAAAGCTTTGTGTTAGTCCTCTGATAAGCACCCTAAAGGTAAAAACATTCTCCTCTTTTCCCAACATGCAATGTGGTACTTAACCCCCCATAGGTCTGTCTTATGAGTATTTTGAATGGGTAAACAGATGAATATATGAATGGGTAAATTAGGATTTACCAAGGTAGAGAAATGGAGAAAAATTTCCAGAAATAGTAACAATAAGCAAAGGGGTTAGACAAAGTAATAGCAGAGGGGAGGAGATAAAGATTTTAGAAAATATGAGGAAACCGGGTGTGGTAGGTCATGCCAGTAATCCCAGCACTTCGGGAGGCTGAGGCGAGAGGACTACCCGAGCCCAGGGGTTCAAGATCAGTCTGGGCAACTTGGCAAGACCTCTTCTCTACAATAAACAAAAAAATAGCTGGGTGTGGTGGCATGTGCCTATAGTTTCAGCTACAATGTGGAAGGCTGAGGTGGAAGGATTGCCTGAGTCCAGCAGATCGACACTGCAGTAGCCGTGAGTGTACCACTGCACTCCAACCTGGGCAATAGAGTGAGACTTTGAAAGAAAGAAAGAAAGAGAGAGAGAGAGAGAGAGAAAGAAAGAGAGAGAGAGAGAAAGAAAGAAAGAGAGAGAGAGAGAGAGAAAGAAAGAAAGAAAGAAAGAAAGAAAGAAAGAAAGAAAGAAAGAAAGAAAGAAAGAGAAAGAAAGAAAGAAAGAAAGAGAAAGAAACAAAGAAGGGAGGAGGGAGGGAGGGAGGGGGGAGGGAGGGAGGGAAGCGGGGAGGGGGAAGGAGGGATGGAGATGAGGGCACCATTCAGTGGAAGTTGAGCCCAAAAAGAGACTTACCAATTAGAGAGGTGTGAGATTTCAACTCTAAGTGTGTGCCAACTTGGTGGAGAAACATGTGCTACATATTTACATATATTTATTTATTAGATAATCATGAAAGTTGGTAAGAAGTGCCAGACCAGAACAAGGATAAAAACCAAAAAGAACTGGGAAGAGAAAAATGACTTCCTAAGATACAGAGAAAAGTGCCTGCTCCAGGGACAAGCTCATCTGGGTGGACTCAGAATCGAGGGATATCTGGCATTTACTTCCTATACCAAACAAAACTTTTACTTCCAATGCCAAGTACAACTGAAATCTTCAATTATTTCTGTTTATAATATGGTATATTATTTTATAGGGAGTAACATGGCAGGATAAATGAATTAGAGGTTCTCACAGGCTAAGGAGCTGTAGTCAGAGTATGAGCTGAAAGGAAGACAGAGAGTCAGAGACCGCTCGAAGCAATGTCTCTACCTGTAATATGCAGGTAATGGTGCCTACCTTGTAGTGCTCTGATGAGAAGTAAATGGCTTAAAACATAAAAGTTCTTAGACCAGCTTCCAGCACAGATCCATTCAATGCCAGCTATATGATCAGCAAGACTTAAGCATTAGTGCAATTAGGGTTAGAATGTGACTGTGAAAGTAGAGGGCTGCCATGGGTCGGGGGAAGACAACTGAAACTAAGAAGAAGATCTGGAAAGACCAGCAGGATGGACAGGCAAAACATGTAGGTGTGACAGTCTCTGCGGGACGGCAACCACGGACCGAGAAAAAGGCTCTAAACCAGGAACCAATGACTTTAACAAATGAAGAAAAACGACTAAAACAGAGAATAAGATAACACTGGGAGTCAGATATCATGATCTTCAGAGGACCTAGAAGGTTCAAAAGAGAGAGGAGGTAAAGTGGTGTCAAAGCTGCAGTGGGGTGAAGTTAGATCCAGAATCTAAGGTGACCGAGCACAAGAATAGAGATTTCTGATTGCCCGGGCTCTAGGGAGGGCAGGATCCTCAAGAAATAGCTGAGTGTCATAAAGGTGGCCTAGGAACTCGGAAGGGAGTGTGCAAATTAAGGCAGTGGTTTGTCAGGGAAGGGGGAAAGGTGTCCGTGATTGGGACAGACTCAGTATGTTCCTCGTAGTAGGTGAATGAGGCTCAACCTTCTGGAAGTGACCCAAGAAAGCTGGGCTGAGGGTATTGAGGGGGCTAACGCCAGAATCTCTTAGAGGAAGAGGAGTGAAGAGTTGAAGGTGTTTTCTCTTTGTAGATGCAGCAGTGAAAAAGGAAAAGGAAGAAGTCTCAATTCTTCACTGAGTAAAAGTTGCAAAGATAGGAATGAACATAAGAATGACTATCTCTCCAATAAGAACCTTTCTCTCAATTTCTTTTTCATCTTATTTTAAGAATTCCAAGAGTTAGACAACATTCAATTCCTTTTCATGGGATTTAAATTCATTTACTTCTTACTTCTCTGTATGGTTCAGTCTCAAGTATATAATCATGTGTCTTCTTAACCAACAAATATTTACTGAGTGCCTATTGTATATCAAGCACTACACTGGGAATTCAAAATTCATTAAGTATCCTCTGGCATTGGGGCATCCATAGTCTAAAGAAGGAGACAAGAATAGAAGTCAATAAGTATAAAACAATGTAGCAAAGACTGGTCTCTTTCAAGTAGCTTGGTAGTTTCAAGATTCAATGATGTTGTAGCATGTATCGAGCACTTCTTTTCTTTTTATGGTCAAGTAGTATTTTATTGTATGGATATACTGCCTTTTACTTACCCATTCATCAGCTGATAAACATTGGGGTTTTGGTTGTGGGTGATGCAATTGTACTAGAATTGATTGTGGTGATAGTTGCATAACTGTGAATACACTAAAAGCCATTGGATTGTGCGCTTTAAATGAGTAGATTGTATAGTATATGAATAAAGTTACAACCAGAAAAGACAGCGATAGAGTTATGCAGAAGATGTCAAAAGAGCACACACAAGGAGGCACCTGATAGAAGTAGGTGGCTTGAGGAGGCAATTAAGTGAAGATCTCTTGGAAGAGGTCACCTCTAAACTATTTCTTTAAAATGAGCAGAAGATGACTAGGTGGAAGAAGCACTGGCTAGGAGAGAATATTCAACACTAGCTTTCAAAGACAGGACTAGGCTCTCTTGCAGAGAGCAACACTGGTTTGAATATAGCTAAAAAGACACGTCTCCACAGAAAGTGGTGAGGGAAAGTTGCAACAGAGCCCCTGGAGGCAAATCACTCAAGTAGCTGTGTAGAAGATAAATCTGGATGGAATGAGTCTGGAGACAAGGAGAAACAAGAGAAGGCTCTGAAAGAATGGCAAAACCCAAAGAGTACCGAGAGGAGGAGAAAAGGAGCACTAAGAGGAGAATAAAATAATTCCACAGTGAAGTTGAACTCGGAAACAGAGACGCATAAATCATGGTAATTAGAAAGCCCAGCTTCAGCGAAAAGGGCAGTAAGTTATTCTTTGCCAAATAACATAGTTCAGCAGAGTTAGAGTTGCCACAAGTACACAAGCGACAAGGCAGCAGGGAAATGGGAGACGGGGTCACTTTCAGTATTGGCACTCATATACCATGTATCACGTGCTGTCAAGAGTGTCAGGTGTCCCTTATGTTGTGTCTTATTCTTTTCTATAATTTGGCAGTGGGAGAAAATGGCTGTCACATCGGATGGGCTGTTTACAGTAAGGGATCTGGCGTTATCCCAAAGTTTGATGGTGCAAACACCAGATGAAGTTTCCACATTTGATCACTAACACTTATCCAAATTTGATGGCACTGAGGATGGATTTCAATATAACCTTTCTCTGTATTATTACTATTTCTTAAAGGAAGAGGAAAAAAACTAGAAAACAATTAGTAAAAACAACAATGCTTATTATACATTGTCACGAAATTGTATGGACAAAGATAGCACTTTGTCCCTGTACCAAGTTCAGAATTTCGATTTGAATGAAATTCAAAACAATAAGAAGCTATTAAAATCACAAATAGCTTTAAAAAAGAGAAATGTATAAATGATAACAACCAATCTATGCTTCCTTTCTATTTAGTGGTGAACAATTAAAAGCCACTTCAGGTTTTCTTTCTTGGGCCACATCCTTCAAATGAACTCAACCAGAATCAAAGATGGTCTTCAGAACACAGCTCTGCTTTCCTCTTTCCCAGCAAGATCAGTTACCACCTCAAAGAGGTCCCCTTGGCTCGTTTGGTGTGGGTTACTTGTGTATGTCTATGAAGGTTGCCACTTAGAGTCATCATATGTCAGAATCAGAAAGGGTCATAGTATTTGATCCTCAACTAATTCCTGAATATTCTCTATCTTGCTCAGAAATCCATTTTTACATAAATTGTACATACATGTGCACATTTTCAGGATAATCAATCAGATCATTAATGTTCACCAAATGCCCAGTGAAGTTCCTTTCTCTGTCAAATAAACAGTGCAGGGCTAAGAGGTCACTGGTATGCTCATGGTCTGGCTCTAACATTTAGGAAATGACAGACCACTGAGCAAGGTGGCTAAGTGAACACTGGTTCACTGCCCAACAAGAGACTGAGTTGCCCAACCAAGCACTAAATACTGCTTCTCTATTTCTACTTATGCTGTGATTTCTGCTCTTGTTTGAAGTCATTATGCCACTATACCTGGATAAGGTCTTGATTTTGTGGAGCCTAGAGCTTATGAAATTTGGAGGGTGAGTCACCCTATAAGAAAAAAAGAGGGCAACCTCTTTGTGTTCCCTCCCACTGTGGGAGCTTTTCTGTCTTCTCAATAAATCCTGCTTTCTCACTTACAAAAAAGAAAAAGAATAGGAAATTACAAGTACAAATTAGCAGGGACCTATGCAGTATGGGCCCCTGGAGCTCGAACTTTATGAAGTTCCTGTTGAATCCATCTATCCAATGCACATAATAATGACAAACTCCTCACTTGCTGCCTCCTAGTAACTATTTTTGTTTATTTATTTGCATTATTTTTGTTCTAAGTATAATTTAAGGTGACTTACTGAGCTACATACAATAAAATAAGATAAACTTAAGCTCAAAGTAAACACGTCAGAAAGTATAGACTAAGAAAAGAAATAGCAGGAAGCCGGAAATAGAATTAATACAGTGAGTCCCCTACATACAAACCTTCAAGTAGTGCACTTTCAAAGACGTGAACATGCATTCACATGTCCAATCACGTAAGGTCATGTGCCTGTTGTACATTGTCATGTGTATGCATCCTCTACAAGTAGTTTGCTTTTGTGTACTTTACTGTACAGTACCATAGAGTACAGTATCTTTATGTCACATCCAGTATGTCCAGAAACAAGTGTAAAAGCAGTGGTGATGTTGCAGGTACTGTATAGCTGATAGTGTTAGATGGATACCTAGGCTATCTCTGCTGGATTTATGAACAAATTGAATTTATAAACATGCTCTGCTCTCAGAATGGAACGTGTTCATATGTAGGGCACTTACTGTACTCAGAATGTTTCGTCTGTTTGCTGGAAATCTGCAGAAATTTAACTATAAACTTTCTTCCAGAATGTTTATCCTGTTCCATTGGTCTATATGCCTATTCTTGTACAAATACCAGGATGTTTTGATTACTGTAGGCTTATAGTAAAGCTTGAAGTCTAGAAGGGTGATACCTCCTGCTTTGTTTCTTTTGTAAAGGATTGTTTTGCCTATTCATGGTCATTTATGCTTCCAAATGAATTTCTATATTGTCATTTCCAGGTCTGAAAAGAATGATGTTGGTAATTTAATGGATATTGCGTTGAATCTGTAGATTGTCTTAGGTAGGATGGATATTTAACAATGTTGATTCTTCCTATCCATGAACATGGAATATTTTTCCATTTGTTTGTGTCTTCTTGGATTTCTTTGAGCAGTGTTTTGTAGTTCTCATTGCAAAGGTCTTTCACGTCTCTGGTTAGGAAGATGCCAAGGCATTTCATTTTTTTCTGTAACTATTGTGAATGGGATTGTGCTTTTAATTTGAGTCTCTGTCTGCTTGTTGTTGGTGTATAGGAATGCAACTGTCTTTTTCACATTTCTTTTGTAACCTGAGACCCTGCCAAAGTCCTTTATCAGTGCAAGCAGGTTTTTGACAGATTCTCTTGCATTTTCAAGGTATAGGATCATATTATCAGCAAAGAAGGATAACTTGACTTCCACTTTTCCTATTTGGATACCCCTGATTTCCATCTCTTGTCTAATTGCCCTAGCTAGGACTTCCAACACAATGTTGAACAAGAGGGGTGAGAGTGAATAGTCTTGTCTTGTTCCAGTTTTCAGGAAAAATGTCTCCAGTTTCTGTCCATTTAGCACTTTGTTAGCTGTGGGTTTATCATGAATGGCACTTATTATTTTGAGGTATGTTCCTTCTATACCTAGGCATTAGAGGGTTTTTATCAAGAAGGGATGCTGTATTTCATCAAGAGTTTTTTCTGCATCTAATGATATAGTCATGTGGTTCTTGTTTTCACATCTGTTGATGTATTTAATCACAATTTATGGCCTTGTAAATGTTGAACCAGCCCTGCATCCTGGGGATGAAGCCTACTTGGTCAGGGTGGGTGATTTTTGAGATGTGTTTTTTGGATCCAAATTGCTAGAATCTTGTTGAGGATTTTTGCATCTATGTTCACAAGGAATATTGGCCTGTAGTTCGCTTTTTTGTTGGATATTTACCTAGTTTGGGTATCAGTGTGATGTTAGTTTCCTAAAATGATTTGGGGAGAATTCCATCTTTCTCAATTGCCTGGAATACTCTCAATAGGATTGGTATCAGCTTCTCCTTGTACATTTTGTAGAATTCTGCTGGAAAGCCATCCGGTCCAAAGTTGTTGTTGTTGTTTTTGTTTTTTGGTTTTTTTGTAGGTAGTTTTTGTATGACAGAGTCAATTTCCTGGGTTGTTATTGGTTGATTTAGTGTCTCAATGTCTTCTTGTTTCAACTTGGAGAGGTTGTGTGATGTCAGAAAGTCCTCCATTTCTTTTAGGTTGCCAAGTTTGTTTCCATATAGGTGTACATAGTAATCTCTGATCATCTTTTGTATAGTTTGGGGTCGGTTGTGATTTGATCTTTTGTATTTCTGATTGTGTTTATTTGGGCTTTTTCTCTCCTTTTCTTGGTCATTCTAGCTAGGTGCCCATCAATCTTGTTAATTATCTCAAGGAAACAGCTCTTTGTTTTGTTGATGTTTTCTATGATATTTTTGTCTTCTGTGTCCCATATTTGGGCTTTTATTTTGGTGATTTGGATTCTTCTGCTTATTCACTCTTTCCATCTATTCCCAAATCCCTGTTGTATTCTGGGGCCAGTCATTGGTGACTTCCATTGTTTGGGCTCCAAGGCCTGATTTTTCAGGAGTCTTCTCTTTGTTACACTTGAAATTACCTGTGGTCTTCCTTTGGTTTTTCCTCATTTGTGACAGATCTCTTGTTTTTCTCTTTAGTTCTGTTACTCAGTGTCAGTGAGAGAGTCTTTCCCTTCTGATGTTTGCTCAGTCCTATATTCTTCCCTGACCTGGGCTCTGGATTTGTTTTATTTTGAAATAGGACAGTGGGTAGGAAGCTTTGCTGTCTCTTGTAGTTTTTGAAAGTCTAATAAGGTAGGGGATGGGGGTGCTAGGATTCAGAAACTACTTGCAAATTACAGTGTTCACTGATTGTGGTATGTGTTCCCTGAGACTCGGTCCCTACCATCACTCTACATGATGATGCAAAGCAGAAACCTACACAAAAAAAAACAATTGAACGCACACACAGAAAGACATACACACACACTCCCCAAAACAAAACGGAATAACAACAAAGTGAAATGAAACAAAAAAAATTGAGGAAAACTGAGCATACACACACACACACACACACACACACACACACACACACACACACACACGTCTAGCACAAAGTGAATGGAGAAGAAAAACAGAAAGACTGGGAAAAAAAGTAATTCAGTTTGAACCCTCACACATATATTGACACACACCTTAAACTATAAAAAATTTTAAAAAAAAAGGAAGAGCAAAAGAACAAAAACAAAACAACAACAAAATTGAAAGACGAACAGTCATTCACATACACTAAACAGAAAACAACAAACAAAAGAAGAAAGAAACAGAAAAAGAAAAAGAAAAAATGTGGGAATGTAGATCAAACCCTCACATACACATTCATGCACAAAGGAAAAAAGATATAAATAGTTTAACATATTTTTTATTTTAAAATTGTGGGGTACAGTTAAGGGTTAGGTATACAAATATGTATTGTGCAGGTACCCTTGTTGATGAGGTGTGCCCCCCCATCCCCAGACAGATATTGACTACCATTAATCCCACCTCCCTTCCCCTCCCTTCCTCCCCCATAGTTTCCCACCACTGTCAATCCCTTTCTTACAGTATTACAATAGTTGTTCAAGTACCACTTAAGCGTGAGAACATGTGATACTCAGATCTTTGTTGCTGTGAGAGATCACTCAGTATTATAAACTCCAATACCATCCAGGTTGCTGCGAAATTCATGATTTTGTTCTTTTTTTATGGCTGCATAATATTCCATTGTGTATATGTATCACATTTTTTTTTAATCCAGTCCTTTTTTGATGTACAGCATGGTTGGTTCCATGATCTTGCTATTGTGAACAATGCTGCAATAAACATAACATGTGCAGGTATCTTTTTAATAGAGTTATTTGAGTTCTTCAGGGTATATTCCCAGTAGGGGGATTGTGGGGTCATATGGAAGGTTGATTTTTAGAGAATTTAGGAATCACCACACTGATTTCCACAGAGGCTGCACTAGTTTACACTCCCACCAACAGTGTAGAAGTGCTCCTTTTTCACCACATCCTCTCCAGCATCTGTTATTTTTTGAGTTATTGATAATGGCCATTCTGACTGGAGTTAGGTGGTATCTCAGTGTAGTTTTAATTTGCATCTCCTTGCTGACTAGTGAGGTTGAACATTTCTTCATGTATCTGTTGGCCGCTCATATGTCTTCTTTTGAGAAGTGTCTGTTCATATCTTTTGCCCACTTAGTAATGAGGTTGTTTGCTTTATTCTTTTCAGCACGTTTGAGTTCCTTATAGATCCTAGATGTTAGGCCTTTGTCAGACATGGAGTTGGCAAATACTTTTTTCCCGTCTGTGGGCTGTCTCCCTGTTCTCTTGGTCGTTTCTTTGACTTTGCTTGTCAGTTTAATGAGGTCCCACTTGTCTATCTTACCTCTTATGGCCTGAACATTTCGGATTTTGCTCAGAAATTGTACGCCAGTTCCAACTTTCATAAGGGTGTGTCCTGCGTTTTTTAAAGTTCTTATGGTTTGAGGTTTTACAATTAGGCCTCTGATCCATTTAGAGTTAATTTTTGTGTATGGGAATAGATAAGGGTCTTGTCTGAATCTTCTGCATGTGGTCAGCCAGTTTTCCCAGCACCATTTACCTAATAGGTTCTCCTCTCCCCAGTGGTGGATGGTGGAATCTCAATTCTATTCCATTGGTCTATATGCCTGTTCTTGTACCAGTACCAAGCTGTTTTGATTATTGTTGCTTTATATTAAGGTTTAAAGTCTGGTATTGTGTTACCTCCTGCTTTGTTTTGTTTTGTTTTGTTTTGTTACTGAGGATTGTTCTGGCTATTCTGGGTCATTTGTGTTTCCATATGAATTCCTGTGTTGTTTTATTCTGGGTCTGAGAAGAATGTTGCTGGTAATTTGATGGGTATTGCATTAAATCTGTAGAATGCATTAGGTAAAATGTACATCTTCACAATGTTGATTCTTCCAATCCATGAGCATGGGACATTTTTCCACTTCTTTGTGTCATCTTTGATTTCTTTGAGCAGTATTTTATAGTTTTCATTGTAAAGGTCTTTCATGTTAGGAAGATAACAAGGTATTTCATTTTTTAGTGTGGCTATTGTGAATAGGATTCTGTTTTTTATTTGGGTTTCTGTTTGTTTATAATTGGTGTAAAGAAATGCAATAGTCTTTTGTACATTTATTTTATACCCTGAGACTTTGCCAACATCCTTTATCAGTGCAAGGAGGCTTTTGACAGATTCTCTTGGGTTTTCAAGCTACAATCATGTCATCTGCAAAGAAAGATAACTTGACTTCCTCTTTTCCTATTTTGATACCCCTGATCGCCTTCTCTTCTCTGATTGCTCTAGCCAGGACTTCCAATACTATATTGAACAGGAGGGGTGAGAGTGGGCATCCTTGTCTTGTTCCAGTTTTCAGGGGAAATGGTTCCAATTTTTGTCCGTTTAGGAGTATGCTAGCTGTGGGTTTCTCATAAATGGCTTTTATTACTTTGAGGTATGTTCCCTATATGCCTAGATGTTCAAGGGTTTTTATCAAGAAGGGGTGCTGGATTTTCAAAAGCTTTTTCTGCATCTAATGATATAATCATGTGGTTTTTGCTTTGATGTCTGTTGATGTATTGAATTACATTTTTGGTCTTGCAAATGTTGAACCAGCCTTGTGTCCCAGGGATGAAGCCTACTTGGTCATGATGGATGATTTTTGAGATGTGCTGTTGAATTTGGTTTGCTAGGATCTTGTTGAGAATTTTAGCATCTATGTTCATCAAAGATATTGGCCTGTAGTTCTCTTTCTTTGTTGGGTCTTTACCTGACTTGTGTATCAATGTGATGTTGGCTTCATAAAATGATTTGGGGAGAGTTCCGTCTTTCTCAATCTCCTGGAATACTTTCAGCAGGATTGGTATCAGCTCCTCCTTAAATGTCTTATAGAATTCTACTAGAAAGTCATCTGGTCCAGGGCTTTTTTTTGTAGTTAGTTTTCTTATTACATAGTCAATTTCCTTGATTGTTATTGGTCTAGTTAGGGTCTCAATTTCTTCTTATTTCAAACTAAGCAGGTTGTGTGATATCAGAAACTCCTCCGTTTCCTTAAGGTTTTCAAGTTTGTTTCCATGCAAGTATACATAGTAGTCTCTAATGATCTTTTGTATTTCTTCGGGTCAGATGTGACTTCATCTTTTGTGTTTCTGATTGTGTTTATTTGGGCTTTTTCTCTTTTTTTCATGGTCAGTCTAGCTAGGGGATCGTTGATCTTGTTTATCCTCTCAAAGAACCAGTTTTTTGTTTCAATAATTTTTTGTATTATCTTTTTGTCTTCTATGTCCCAGATTTGGGCTTTTATTTTGGTGATCTGGATTCTTCTGCTGAAGTTAGGGTTTTGGTGGTCTTGCTTTTCCAGCTTCCTTAGGTGACTTGTTAGACTGTTAACTTGTGATCCTTCCATTTTCTTCATGTGCGTTTGTAGAGATATGAATTCCCCTCTTACTACAGCTTTCATGGCATCCCAGAGATTTTGGTAAGATGTTTCTTCATTTTCATTTGTTTCCAGGTATCTTTTAATCTTTGTTTTGATTTCATCATTGACCCAGGAGTTGTTTAGCATCATGCTATTTAGTGTCCAGGTCTTTGTGGGTTTGGTGGGACCCTTGTTGGTTTTGATGTTTATTTTTATTCCACTGTGGTCTGAGAAGGTGCATGGCAAAATTTCAATCTTTTTAAATTTGTTTATGCCCAATTTATGGCCAAGTATGTGGTCAATTTTAGAGTATGTTCCATGTGGTGAGGAGTAGAATGTATATTCTGTGGTCATTGGGTGGAGTGTTCTATAGGTATCAATTAAGTCCATTTGGTCAAGAGTCACAGTGAGTTTCCAGATCTCGTTGCTGATTTTTTTGTCCTGATGATCTGTCTAGGGCTGTGAGTGGGGTATTAAAGTCCCCAGCTATGATAGTGTTAGAGTCAATATCTTTTTTTGTTTTACCTAGAAGCTGCTTTATGAAAGTTGGAGCTCCTATGTTGTGTGCATATATGTTTAGGATAGATATTTTCTTGTTGGTGGATTGAACCTTTTATCATTATGTAGTGACCTTCTGTATCTTTTTTAATTTTTGATAGCTTAAAGGGTATTTTGTCTGAGATTAAGATCACAACTTCTCTTTTCTTTTGTGTTCCATTCACCTGAAAATTTGTTTCCCATCCTCTTACTTTGAGTCTATGAGTGTCCTTTCTAGTGAGATGAATATCATGAAGGCAATATATTGTTGCCTGGTGATATTTTATCAATTTTGCCATTCTATATCTTTTCAGTGGTGCATTTAGTCCATTCACATTAAGGCTAATTATTGAAATGTGAAAGTTGATCCCTACCATAAGGTTCTTATAGAGTTGTTGTTGTTCTTCCTGTTTGTTTGTTGTCTTTCTTTTCATTTGGGGATTGGCTCATGTGTGCTTTTAATCTTTTTCCTGTACTCTTGTGAAGAATGTTATTGTTCTTTTTTCCTTTTCTTCTGTGTTTAATGCTTTCTTAAGTGTTTCTTGTAAAGGTGGTCTGGTGACAGGGGTCTGTAAGTTTTTAGGGATTGGATATCTGGGAAAGATTTTAATTCTCCCTCACTGATGAAGTTTAGCTTGGTTGGATAGGTTTTTCTTGGTTGAAATTGTTTATCTTTTAGAACTTTGAAGATAGGGCTCCAAGCTCTCCTAATCTGAAGGGTTTCTGTAGACATATCTGCTATTCTAATTGGTCTTCCATGGGAGGTAATCCAACTTTTTCTCTTGCTGCCTTTAGGATTTTTTCTTTTATACCTACTTTCTTTAGGCAAATTATTATGTGTCTGGGAGTTGGTCTTCTCATTTGTTGTCTTGCAGGGGCTCTCTGAATCTCTTGTGAATGAATTTTTCCATCACTGATGAGATGAGGGAAGTTTTCTTGAATAATCTCATGGACTGTTTGTTCCAGGGTGGACTCCATCTCTCTTTGTATCTCAGGAAGTCCAATTACTCTTAGGTTTGGTCTCTTGAAGTCATCGCTCATCCCTTGAAGGTTTTGTTTGGTCTTTTTGAACATTTTTTTTTGAGTTGGAGTCTCACTCTGTTGCCCAGACTGGAGTGCAGTGGCCGCTCCCAGACATCGCAGCCTTGACCTGCTGAGCTCCGGCGATCCTTCCGCCTCAGCCTTCCAAGTAGCCAGAATTACAGGCATGCGCTACCACACTCAGCTGATTTTCTGATTTATTATAGAGATGAGGTCTCACTGCCCAGGCAGGTCTTGAACCTGCAGGCTCAGACAATCCACTCAACTCAGCCTCCCAAAGGCACAGGATTACAGGCTGAGCCACCGAGCCTGGCTTCCTTTTCTATGTTTTTGACAGTCTGGATTAGTTGTATATTTTGGTCTTCAAGTTCTGAGATTCTTTCTTCTGCTTGGTTAATTCTGTTTTCCATGCTTATCAGTTTGTTATTTATTTCATTCACAGTATTCTTTACTACTGTTATCTCAGTTATCAACTCCTTCCTAGTTTCCTCTTGTCTCTCTTCAATTCTTTTTAATCTCTCCATTAATGTCTTGATATCTGGGTTTGTAGTTTGATACCAGTCATTCTGGGGACTCTTCATTGTTTGCATTCTGTAGTCAGTTTTCTCAGTATCTGACCTCCCAGGGGTCTGTGAGAGACCCATGTTCTTCTTTTGTTTTTTTCTTCATTTGTGTAGATTTTTCTCTCCCCCTTTCCCTCCCCTTCTTTAATTCTGTTTTTCAGGGAATATGGGGTTACTTTTACTTCTTTTTTTCAACCTCCTGTTCTTCCTTATGAGCATCCTCTGGCTTTGTTCACTTTTGAGGCTGGACTGTAGGTTGGGGCTGTAGTTTTTGCAGTTTTGAGAATTAATTGAGGGGGAAGCTGTGATTCAGAATCTATCTGCAGATCCCAGTATCCACCAATAGGTGTATGGGCACACTGGAACCCACTTCCCACTATTTTACAATCTGTCCATGCAGTGGAGTTTAGGCTTGCTCCCTGGAACCAAAGGAGGTAAGAAAAAGGAAAATAATGGAAGAAGGCGGGGGTCAAGAGGAAGTTGGAGAGACAGAAGAGAAAGAGGGAAAACAGACATACATACCAACTAATGAATGAAAAGAGACACAAGGCCAGAAAGAGAAAAAACAAACAAAAAACAAGATTTCCTAAATACAGTCCAATAAATTCATGCCTTTTGATGTGCTTTTCCCCAACACAAACAAGTAGTCTAACTCAAAAAGCAAACAAAATGAGCAAAAGAAACAGTCAAAACAATAAAATAAAAAATCAAAATAAGAAACCAGACTAGCTCTGGAGTCTTTCCTGAGAGTCTAAAATCCCCTCAGCTCTGATCTCTAGCCTCTTCCCTTTGCAGACAGATAGACTTACTCATAGGTTAGGTTGGTTACCTTAGCTTGCTGCCTGAGAGGTCTGCCACAGGACTGAGTTGCCTGTGTCTGATTCAGTGTAGGGGAGGCCTTTTGCCTCCTGTTTAGCAAGGTTACCTTAGAAACCAAGGTGGAGGCTGCTCATAGATGGGTGGGGCAATGCAAATCTCTGCCTGGAAAATGGCTGCAGCGGGCGGCTCTTCTTTTGCTGATCCTTTCTCTCCAACTGTCCTTTCTCTCCACTCATCTGGTTCCATGGATGATCCACTATGATGAGCTATGATGGTGTGTGTCTGGCATCAGGCACTGGGAATCAGCAATATATACAGTTGGGCTCTGCATTTGGTAGTGCCACAGCAGCTTGGGGTGAGGAAGGGAGCCCAGATTTCCCCAGAGCTGGAGCCGACAGCTGAGAACAGCTTTTCAGCACCCCTTTAAGATGTATTGTTCCCTTACACAACCATGGAATCTTAGCTCCCAATTTGGAGGTTAGGCAGAGCTGGGTAGGTGTAGTCATTGTAGGGCTCCAGCTGTTCTCTGGACCACTGTAATCAGGGGTGAGTTGGGGAAGTGGAATGCGAGACTGCTGGGCGCCTCAGCCACAGCAGTGACTGGAGCTTCAAAGGGCAGTGACAGCGACTTTGGGCCCCCCACAGGGCACTTCAGCCAGGAATGGAGCTGGTATCTCTCAGGAATGGGCACCTAGGGCCTCCCTGGGTGACGGTGGCTTGAGATGGGGCTGGGCAGGGACCTGGAACCCAGGGCGGTGGCCTGGAACTCTTAGGGTCAAGCACCGGCTGCAGCTTTGGGCGCTTCAGCCCAGGTGGTGGCACAGAGCCTGGAGGCACAGGTGCTGGGGGCCTGCATGGGCAGTGGTGGCCTTGGGCCTGGTGGGGCACCAGGAGTGAATGGAGCCTGTAGTTTCAAGGGGAGGGTGTGGAGGGCCTCCACAGTCTGCCACAGCCTGAGACTGGGCTGGGCGCCCAGCCAGGGAGGGAATTGGCAGTGGCTGTGTGCCCGGCAGATCAGTGTAGCCAGCAAGGGAACCCAAATCTCCACAAGGCAGTATCCGAGGGCCTCCACAAGCGGCGGCAGGTGGCATGGGGCCGGGTGAGATGGTGTAGCCAGGGAGGGAGCTTGGAGTCCCACTCAGCCGGAGCCCGGGGTTGCCTGGGGTGGAACAGCAGCTGCAGAGGGGCAACAGTAGCCGGCCGTGTGTGGAACTGAGGGTCTCCAGGCCTAGGACTGGTGCAACTGGCAGTGGGCGGGGGAGTAGGGAAAGGAAAGTAAGAGTCTTGATGGCAACTCACTTTTGGAGAATATCACAATCCCACCTGGGCCATCACCATCTTACTGGAAATTCCCAGAAAAATATTTTTAAAATAGATAAACTAACAAATAAACAGGCAAAAAAAATTTTTTTTAATGTAAAAAAAAAAAGACTGCCCTCGTGTGGCAGGTTCTGTAATTCTTCCTCTAATCTGGTCTCCCCTGCAGAGCTTCCACCTCTTTCACTCTCTTCCCAGTGTCTGGAGCAGGGAAGGAGGAGAAGCAGTGGAGGTGGGTGGGGCTGCAGTCCTCCCTCCCACTCTTGTATGGTCAGAGAGATCTCCTCCAGTGTAGAGGTGCAGGATTGTGGCTTCCCCAGGTATGTATTCGTGGGGAGTGCCCCAGCCAGGCCTATCCTGGAATGGAGCTCTCCTATTGTGAGTGACATCCAGGATCCACCTGAGTTTGTCCCTCTCAGTCATAGCCCAGCTATGTGGGTCTGACATTTAGAGGATTGCTGAGAAAAAGGGGGGTGGGGTCACCCAGATTCACCACTAATCTCTTTGGAGTCCTTCCCCATCCATTTCTAGCCACACCCTTTGTCCTGCAGCTGGATCAAGGCAGGGGATGGAGCACCTGGGACTCAGCACATGTCAGGTCCCTCCAAAGTTTGTGCTTCAGGATATTCCCTCTGATTCACACTCATCCTCTGAGTGGCTGATCTGCCTGTCACAAAGATCGGGTCTGTTGCTTCATGGTGAGCAAGTCAGAGCACTTTCCTGTCCCACCTTCAAGATGGTGCTGGACGGCTCTCTTGTCCTCTTCAGTGGGACTCTGCTTCTGGGCTCCCTCTGCTGCCAGTGCCCAGCCAGGCACTGAAGTGGTGAGGCAAAGCCTGGAGCTGGCAGTCTCTTCTGCTGCAGTAGTGAGGCAGAGCCTGGGGCAGTATTCTCTCCCTGCTGCTTCTTCACAGGAAAACTTTTGTCCATTTAAAAAAAATGGTGCTCAGCTTCTGCAACCTGGGAAGCACCAGGGACCAAGCAAAGAAGGTACAGCACCAACTGCTGCACCAGGAGGGCTCTAGCCACTTGCTCATAAGCCCCCATGTAGTCAGACTCTCCCAGCATTTTCTTCCCAAGAAGGGTTGAGTTGATTTTTTTAAATGGCGCTTGGTTTCTGCAGCCTGGGAATCACTAGGGTCCAAGCTAAGTAGCTGTGACACCAGCCACTGCACCAGGAGAGCCCTGGCCACTAGCTCCCTAGTGCTCATTCAGTCAGCCACTCACACCCACTCACTCACCAGCACATACACAAAATTTTCCATACACTCACTCACTCACATCAGGACTCGCATAGTCTGACTGGACTGTTGCATGCCTCAGGGAAAGCCCTGGCATCACAGCAGATGCAAGTCACTAAAGGCACATCCACAGAAAGGCCAGGTGCTGTGGTACAGGTGCTCTGCTCTATGAGCTCACTTAATACAAAGTTAGGCCTTTGTGCTTTTGGTGAATCATGTGCACTCTACAAAAGCATCTACAAATATCACTTCCCTCAAATGGTTTTCTCTATAAAGCAGTGGATCACAGTGGGTTTGAGGCTACGCTCCAACTCAACTAGCTGATTGTTGCTTCAGTGTGTCTTTTTTTATTCCATGTCAATAGAAAAAGAATTCATGTCTACTTCTTGAAGTAGGTAACCCAGTGAGGTTAAGTACCTGAATCAAAAACCAAGTCAGAAACTCAGGCACAGCCAACAAATAACCCAATAAATAATTTGGGGCCTGCTCTAATATATAAAAGAAACTAATTATCCCAATTAATATTATCTCTCTATTTGTATACATTTCTGGGAGTATTTATCTCATACCTTACTTTATTGTAGAAATTTTCAATAACTTTGACCCACAGTAAATGAACTTGGAATACAATATAGAGTGCTGCATATTTACTCCCCAAAATAATTATGAAAAACTCAGTAGCTGTCCCTGTATGTTTTTTAATTGGCATGTAAAATTTGTCAACCCAGATTTACAAAGTTACAAAAGACTAACACATTAATGCAAATTCTAGTGTGTTGTAAATATTAGCATTTAAAAATAAAGTCTTGTAACTCACTTTTATGCCTTTCCGATGGAATTTAAACACAAAATTAATTTAAAATATGGATAATTTCTTATTACATTTTTGGACATTTTACTTTATTTGTTTTCCACCTTGAACTTATATTTTTATTCAACATCTTTCTATAGAATTACAGTAGAATTTTTTTTCTACTTTTGTACTTTTGTATGCTTGGAAATATGAATTGTTCACCCTTTTCTACTTCTCTGATATGTCTTTATATGTGCGTGTGTGTGTGTACATGTGTATGTGCCCAAAGAGAGAATGAAAGAGAGAGAGAGGAAAGTTAACTTTTTTAATTTCTTACACCATAATATTTTAAATATTAGAAGATTTATTCAGGTTTTAGTTATTCTCACAATTATCAGTAATAATCATTACAGATTATTTCAATAATTTGCAATTATTTATACATGCAATCAAAAAAAGTGACACACATTTTACTCATTATTAAACAAAACAGAAAAATTTAATTACAAATAATATGTCTTTTTTTTCAATAAGATGAAGCATCCAAGGATGAATATAGATTATTGCCAGAACAAAACAGAGCTAAGCATCAATTCTATTCTTCTTTTTGTTGATACCTATTTTGTTTTGCTTCATGTGAGCATTGGGAAAACCTGATAAAAGTCACCATAGTTCTGAGGTGTATCTTTCTTTTGCAAAATGTAATTGTGAGGCATAAGGCAGAATCAGCAAGGTGCCTCCACCACACGCGGCTTCCCAGGAAAGCAAACTTACTCATATTGAAGAGGTGGAATTTGAATTCCTGAAAAGCATCTGTGTCTGTTAACCATTGCTGCACAACAAACTCAACGCACATGCATGTGCACCAGACTGTGCGGTGTAGGTCTTCCTCAACTGAGTAGGTTCCCAGTGGTCTTGCCGGGGTCACTCTTATCATGCAGTCGTCTAGGGCAGCTGAGACCAGGGAGCTCTCAGTGCTCACTCAGATGCCCGGTGTTCATGGAATGCCAGACTAGGCACCTCTGCTCACCTCCTTCCCAGCAAGATAGTCCAACATCCTTACAGGATCATTGGGTTTCAAGAGAACAAGTCTCCATTGGCAAATACTCATCAAATCTTCATTTGTGCTACTTTTACTGATGTCCCAGTGGACAAAGCAAACAACATGACTAAATTTGAATTAAATGTTGGTGAGGATTCCTGAGAGCATGGACCCTATGAGTATGACTCTGACAACCCCTCACAGTCTGCCCTCAAACCCCAGTGAAATATCTCCCTCACATGTAAAACATACCCGCAACCATGCAGAATCCCCCAGTTCCCAATCCACATATGGTGTCAGGCTTAAAGTCCATGATTGTATTTTCAGCATCAAGCTAGACATGGAAGAGATTTTCAGGAGCAGCTTCTCTTGATCTGGAAACCTGGGGCATTTGCTCCTGCAACACACACCCGACGAAAACACATACCCAACAGACACACTCCCCCAATGGACACACACCCCCAACAGACACACACATCCAATGAACCCACACACCCAACGGACACACATACACAACAGACACAGACTGGCTCGTAGTTATTTGCTTCTTGCCTCTGAATCCAACAGGAAGCCTAAAGCTGGTTCTTCTGCCCCTGTGTAGAGGTTATGCCCTTTTTCCCAGGCAGCCAAAACATTTTTTTCTTTTGATTTTCCTGATAATGACAGACTGCCCTCAACAACTCTGTCTTCAACTTCTAACAAGAACATTCACAAACGTGGACAAATCCAACCTGCGTAAGTAAGAGGCTCCTTGTCCGGGATACCATCCGAGGAGGCCCTGAGCTCCTTGCAGCGTATGGTTGTGGTTTATAAATGTTTCCAACAATCCTTAGCATCTCTATTAGCAAGAAGGCTGTATTCCAAAGGAAGCACTCCTTTGTTAGCAATTTCATGCTCAGCGGGTGGTAAAAATACAGCAGACAGCAGCATGAAAAATAAATCATTAAGTACTGATGGAATTGCAGTCGATTCCTTATTAACCAGGGTCATTCGCATGGGTGGTATGGGAGAGGGGAGAGAGGCCAAAATTACGATAAAAATGAAATAAAACTCCCATTGAGTATTACATGTAGCGACAGCTTAACTCCAGTTAAGGAAAGAGGGACTCAAGGTGCTCAGTCATGCAAAACCAAGAGCTGACTAGCAATGACCACAGTATCCCGAGGGGAAGAAGGAAGCGATCCAGGCTAGGAGGTGGTCTTGGAGGTGGAGGCAGGCCCCCAAAGGAGTAGGCTCGTGTTGCTGGAAGCTGCCTTCTTTACCCTCCTCAGAGAAGTTCCTCAATACCCAGCCCAGAGGAGGGAGAAGGGAAGCTGACATCAGGCACGAACCAGTCATGGTTAACCAACTAACCAGCTAATGCACCCCCTAGGCAGCCCACCATGTACCAAAGAAGTTACGTCTGTATCTGGCGCAGTAGGAAGTATGTCTATCAAAAACCACCCAGAACTTAGTATCAGATGAGGGTGAAGGCTTGACTCCTAGCACAGTCACTTGTTAGCTGGGCAACTAGGGCAGGTTGATAACCCTCTCTGAATCTCACATTCTTACTCTGGAAATTGTACCAGCCTCTGAGCTTTACTCTGGGGGGCACATAACATCACTAAGAGTACCTGATCCCCTCAACCAGGGAAAGTGAGGACCAGCTGGAGGCCCAAAACTCACCTGCATGTAGACTACTTATCTATCTAATCCTGACGTATACCCCACATCTTTGCAACAAAATAAAGGAAAAAAAAGATCAAATGAGATAAAATGTGGTCCCACCTAATGTTCCTAAAGAGGTACCTGCCTCTCCAAATTTCTCCACCAATGTTTCCTGCAACCTGCAGAGGGAGAACAGGGACTAGATTATGATTAAGGGACCTATCTGTGCCCAGTGAGACAAGGGCAGATAGCAGCAGAGGGAAGGAGGGAAGGAAGGGAAGAAAGGCTTGAGAGACAAGGGCTGGCCCTGACTTAAGAGCTGTCTAAAACAGAGATGCTCCATTGTGTTCCAGGACAAGTTCTTTCTCAGGGCACCTCCCTCCTGAGCATAAACCCAGTCCTTATTGAGTTAGTCAGTGTTCACTGTGTAGCGTTCAGCCTGGAAAGCACATCCTTCCCTCTCTTGACTATCCACGTTCTTCTGCTTTAGAAGTGCAGCTCAAAAGTTACTTCCTTCAAAACTCTCCTGACTCTGCATTTTCGCTGTTTTTAGGACTCCCACACCTGGGGCCTCTGGCCTTGTCTAGTCAAGACTAAACAACATAATCAGATGTCAGGGCTCAGGAGAGTCTCAGAGATGGTCTTTGAGTTGTCTGTGGAGCACGGAGTCCTAAGGAAGAGACTGAGGACAAGAGGAGGCTGGGTTGATGGCATTCCCAGCCTCCAACCTAGAGAAGCCAGGGTATGTTTTTATGGTAGGGTTCTACTCAAGTGCTTATTTATGCAAAGGATCACGCACACTCAATTCACTGAATATATATATATATATATATATATATATATATATATATATATATACACACACATATATATATATATACACACATAAAAGTATATTCCTCCTCTGCAATGTGGCAGACGCCATTTTCAGTGCTGGTATACAGAGTAAGCAAGACACAGAGCAATTTCATATACTCTCAGGACACGTATTCCACCACAGTCTTCTCTGGCTGTAGGACATGACAGGTCTGAGGATGGAGCTCAAGCTGCGGAGATCCTGTCACCCACTATCATGAGAATTGGAATCTGAAGGCCGTGATGTCTGGGTGAGTCTAGCTAGGCAAAGCGACAGGAAGAGGAGAGGAAAGTGGGAGTAATTTAAATGTGCAACAACTTTCCTTGAAAGAGACAGGAAAGCAATAGGCTAGAAAAGGAAGATGATTGGTTTGGAGTCAGGGAAACTTGGCTTTGAACCCAGTGTCCCTACTTTTTTTTTTTAAGTCAGAGTCATACTCTGTCACCCAGGCTGGAGTGCAGTGGCATGTTCATGGCCACTGCAGCCTCAACCTGCTGGGCTCAGGTGATCCTTCTGCCTCATCCTTCCAAGTAGCTGGAACCACAGGCATAGGCCACCATGCCTGACTGATTTTGTTATTTATTGTAGAGGCAAGGTCTCACCATGTTGCTCAGACTGGTCTCAAACTCCCGAGCTCAGGTAATCCTCTTGCTCTGCTTCCCAAAGTGCTGGGATTATTGGCATGAGCCACCACGCCCAGCTGTGCCCCTTCTTAACAGCATGTGTTTGAGAGTATAACGGGGGCTGAGGAATGAGAAAGGGGTTAGGCACAGACCCAAGCCTTGAAGACTTTACACATTCTGCGTGTATTTCTTACAAGTTAACTTATACTGCAACACACATAGATATTTCCAATGTGTGTCCAAGTATTAATATACTCTTTCCAAAAGAACCCACCTCATACAGTGTTCCAGTTCATCATGAAGAGGCAGCACTGGGGTTACTTAGACTTACCCACTCTCTCCTGAAATGCCAACTCCCTGACGTCATGCTTGTCTGACTGTGGTCTGCACACCGTGGGTACCAACATCAGACAGATTTCTTGTGGCTTCTAATTTATCACCATAACAAATCTGAATAGTCACACAAAATGTGCATGCTACTTTTGATTAGCCCAATTTCCGCTTGTTTGCTTGACAACAGCAGAAGACAAAAAAATGCTGGTTTCCACTGCTCAAGGGCCAAGAGCTGTTAATCTTACAAGTCTAAGATTCCTAGCAATTGAGTTTCTCTTCTCCTTATCAGAATAACTCCACCAATACCACAACAGAGGTTGGAAAGCCAAGGAATAAATTCAACAGAGGCCTTTCAAATGCTACATTATGAAGCTATAAAGTGCTCACAAAAGGAAGAATGATAATTTCTCAAATGAACAATAAAATTACCCTCAGCAAGTGAAACTAATACAAATGCAGTTATTTATACCTTAGACATTGTTTTCAAAATAAATAAATAAAAGGACAACCTCTATCTCAGTCTGGAAGTTAGAAACAATGCCATCTATGAAGACAATTATGGCTTCTCTCGACCCTTTCTGCTTACTGAAGTGGTTAAAATTCATTCCGGGTCATGTTGGTGAGTATCTGTTTCCAAGATCCTACCAAGTACCCAAAGAAGCAACTCTGAGTGGCACATTCAAGAGTTTTGTTTTGTTAAGAATATCGTTGATGCACAGGTATACTTGGGTGTGTTTTTCCCCTAGAATATTTTGGGGTTACATTAAGGGTAGCGGCAACCACAGGGACAAAGAGAAGTATCAGGCCTCGGTTGGCACCAGGCTGTTTTTCCAACCCCACACATTTCTGAGTCTTCAGATCATCGTGAATCCATGAGCAGAACCGAGCCATGAAAACTATTTGTGCAACACGATGAAAATCATTCTTTTGCATCCCTAGCAGAATGGTGAGCCTTCACAGACCTGCTTCTGGACATGCTCCCTTCTGAAGCCCCCACGCTCTTGCTTGGAGCTTGGTCTGCATTGTTAGCCCAATGTCTGAAGCAGAAGAAAAACCTTTTTACTCACATTGGGCTTCAAAAAGTCCCTGTGTTCAACAGCAAAGATTTGACATTTGACACCTGAAACTATGGGTGTGCACTACCACACCCAGCTCATGTCACTCTCCCTCAGGCTCTGTGATGTTGACCTCTTTGGGTCAAACCTAGAATTGAGATGAAATCACTCATCAGGTGACATCCAGGTGGATCATCTGCGAGAGCTCAAAAAGGAGAATTTTGCAGTCAGTGGAAGACAGAAGAGTTGGGAAAGTGGGTGGTAGGTGGGGGCATGTGTTCAAATAAAGGTTCCTAGAAAAAAACAACTCCAAAGTCAAGTCTTGAAAGCATATCCACATGGCATTGCCAGGCAGTGGTGTTAGCCAGGGGGGTACACTGAGACAATGAACCTTATACTGTTATAGAGTGATAACTACTAACTATTTAGGTAAAGGTTCACCTGGGGTGTGATTTTCTTTCTGTACTTGACTGGCTGTCTTTTTTTTTTTTTTTTGAGTTGGTGTCTCACTCTGTTGTCCAGGTTGGAGTGCAGAGGCACGCTCGTGGCCACCCCAGGGTCAACCTGGCTGGACTCTGGCAATCCTTCTGCCTCAGCCTTCCAAGTAGCCAAAACTATGGGTGCGCACTACCACACCCAGCTAATTTTTTGAGTAGAGATGAGGTCTCACCATGTTGCCCAGGCTGGTCTCAAATCTGCAGGCTCAAGCAATAATCTTGCCTCAGCCTCCCAAAGTACTGGGATTACAGACTTGAGCCACCACACCCCGCCTGACTGACTGTCTTATAGTTGTGTTCTTAAGTATCATTCAACAACTTTGACCTTTCAAACAACAAACTATAAGAGAAAGAATACTAGTCTAACAGCTAGAGAAGCTGGGTTCCAATCTTTGGTCAATTCTAACATGAATTACTTCTTCCGAGACCTCGTTAAATGCCAGACCCATCACACAGAGCACCTCACTGCCTTCACAACCATCCTCTAAGGAAAGAATATCAATCATCTCCTGTTTACAAATGAGTAAAGGAGGCTTGGAGAGATTTAATAGCTTCACACCTGAAGAGGTGAGCCAGAATATTGGCCCAGGCATTGCCCATAAACTGTCATCTTGACAACGTATGCAACAAGTCCCTCATGCTGTTTTTGAATCAGCTACATACAAACTGCAAGGGGAAACCTCTTGGTGAAGGGAGCCTCAGAGTAAAGGCTGGAGAAGACAGCAAGAGGAATGCATGATGTCATCCAAGGAGGAGGCTCAGTGAGAGGTAGTGGGGGTCTGTAAACAGAAGAGCAATTTGATTCTGGCCGGATAGTCACAGGATATGAAGTTATACTTTTGTCTGCAGATGAACCATGGTAAAGATTCAATCACCCATGGCATAAGAACGTTCTGGTCAACAATGGACCATATATGCAATGGTGATATCATAAGATTAGGATACCGTATCTTTTCTGTGTTTAGGTATGCTTAGCTATACATACTTACCACTGTGTTACGATTGCCTACAAAATTCAGCATAGTGACATACTATACAGATTTGTAGCCTAGGAGCAAAAGGCTATATCATATAGCCTAGGTATGTGTAGTAGGCTACGCCATCTAGGTGCATATACTTGGTGATGCCATCTAGGTATGTGAACTCTATGAATCCCACACAATGACAAAATCTCCAAATGACCCATTTCTCAGAACATATCCCCATCATTAAGTAACACATGCCTGTATATAATTGGAAAGCAGGGCATCTGTTCCAAATGAAATATTGTTCAATAAAAGCTCTAAACAACTTGACAACATTTGAAATAGTGTGAATGTTATTGTTAGTTGATACAACTCAGTTAGGGCTTCAGGAATATTATGCACCTGCAAAGCCATTGTGTAAAACACTCAGAAAGAAGCTAATCTGCTTAGAAAAAGTGGATGGATACTAAGTTTACTTGGTGGAAATGACTCGGGGAAGACGAAGTCATGCTGGGAAGATAAGAGAAGCAATAAATATCTTTAGGTGAACATCCAATATTCTGGGCCTCCTGATTCTGTTGAGTCTGCTTGTATCCTTTGCTTCAAATAAAATATTTGGTGGTGAGAGAGATAATGCCCTATGATAGTGGCATTATCCAATTCTGTGGGAAGCACAATATGACTCCAACATAGCAAAGTCTAGTGGGCATGAAGTATTTGTTTATCACCTAAGTTTTGCAACTTTGAGAAGTTCTGGGCTAGAGCATCCCAAGGAGAACAATGTCCTCCCAGGAGAGATGTAACCAGGGACACTGGGGTCAAAATTCCACATCAGTAAGAAATTTTCCACTGTGAATATCAGAAAACCCCACACAAATTGGACTGAACAATAAAGAAATTTATTGACTCAAATAATAAAGTGTCCAAAGGAAAAAGCTTTGGGGGGATTGACCTAGCCACTCCACAAGGTCAGCAAAGTGGGCAGAAACCTCCTTCTTGTGCCTTCTACCGCGTTGGGTGGGTCCTGATGTGGCCTTAGGATGCCTCCAGCAGATTCTAGAACGTTTCACCCCACTGAGCCTGAGGCTGGAATCATCCCAAAAGCAGCGGCAGGGGAGTTCCCACAGGTGAGTGCCCAAATCATCCCAAGAAAGAAGCATTAAGTGCCAGGTTATCAGCCCAAAGTGTTTATGGGGTGAACTTACAGAGAGCTGCAATAACCCTTAAGACAGAGAGCAAGAGAAAAGGGATGTTCTACCTAGCTCTGTCCACAGCAAGGGGGGTCAGGATGTGGAGTTTATATGAGAGTTTAAAGAATTTAGCTCAAGGCTGGGGCTAGTTTCTTTCAGTGTTTTGGACAACAACCCAGAAACTTTTATCAGTGCCTGAAAATGTTCAAGGCCCCAGTTGAGTACACAGGGAGGGTACTTTATAGTAAGTGTTTCATGGAACTCAAAGGTACTATGGGAAGACTTTCAGCTAGATTTTTGTGTTTCTGGGGTTCTGATGTGACTCGTTCAAGCCTACTGGGTCACAGAGGGGTCAAGGCACTCTGTGATCTTTGGTCAGGACACAGAAAGAAAGTAAACCTGAAGGACCCTATACAGGGTTATGTGCTTTCTCATCCATTCTTCTCATTCATTCAGGAAAAGCATCATTTTTCCAACTTTCCCTGGAAATGTCCTGCGATTTATCTGTGTATCCAGGCTTGAGTCACATCCCACCCCCAACTCATAGGTGAGCAAAGAGTTAGAAAGTGCCAATTAGTTTGATCGAAGTCATGATTCATTCCTTAAATTGGGACTAAAATCAGTTTCCCTAAATCTCACTGGTCTCAAATCAGAAATTATTAGCTGTTAAGAAAGGAGACCTATAGGAGAGAACACAGAGGAGATAATCAATAAATGTTCACTACAAATACTTACATTGCCTGACTCATCTGTAAACACGCAAGAACAATTGGTTTATAAAACATTTAAGGGTAGGTTTATTATTAACGCAATGTTTCTTGACTAGATGTCTGAAAGAAGTCAATGAATTTCATTAAAGAACTCAAAAGTCTCTTCGACAATATTAATAACAACTTTAAGAAACTTCTCTCATGAGGATAGCGCAATACTTTTATTACTCTCATTAAAATTCTTTTGTCTATGATCAAATCATCATTGCTAATATTTATTTAACAGGGACACGGGGTACTATATAGTAAGTGCTTCGTGGAACTCAAAGGTACTGTGGGAAGATTTTTCAGCTAGATCTTTGTGTTTCTGAGGTGATGTGGCTCATTTAAATGAATGTGTTAAGTTTCCTCATATCTTCAAAGAAATTATGATTATCTTATTTACATACAGTTAATAAAGAGATTCGCTTCTGACCAGGTGACTCCAACAGTCACACATTTAAGGCAAGGCAACAGGACTCTCAGCTGTCTGTTAAAAACTCCTGTGTCATCATTCACAATCTGTGTCAAACTCTCCCAACAACTCCCTCTTGTCAAGAATTTTGAAAATATCCATATTTCTTAGAATCTTTAACCCCATGTAAAGTCAGAAAAGTGCCTTGCCTTATTTTCTAAATATGATTGAACCTCGCTTCCCACATTTCGGATCTAGAGCCACTCATTTGACAAGTGAACTAAGGAGGTTTCTTATTTAGACCAGAGAAAGGGTTAAAAGGGGGGGGGCGGGGCGAAGGGAAATTGTCAAGTAAGTAATCAGTTACTAAAAAAGCAGAACTTAGTGTGTATTCTATGATACTGTAATCCAGATCTAGTCTCACTTGCTGGGTTAACACAGGGTAAAATCACTGTGGAAGCAAACCAGCCTCTCCCACTTGCTCTCACCTCTCTGTTCCCTGTCCCTCATCATAGACCAGGGGCAATCTTTGTCACTATCTATGAGGAAGACTAGGATAAATACTATTCCTCCTGCAGCCCTGAACACATAATCCTTACAGCCCCTAACATACACACATAATTCATACATGTGCTAGGCGTTGCAATTTGGTGAGCTAGGCATTGCACACACTTGGCTTTGGGGTGAGTTTGGTCATAGGCACACACAGAATGTTATTGGGGAAAGGGTCAGACATTCAGCCTGGCTCTGTGACTTTAAGTTCGATATAGAACCCTGAAGCCAACACCTCATGGGTCACCAACCCAGGGACCCCTCACCTTGTTTCCCAGAGTGCTCTAGGCCACTTCGCCCCCAGTTAACTTGGGCCCTGCTTTCAGAACCATTTCTTTTTCGCTTCACCCTTTTTGACACCTCCCTCCACTGTTTCTCTGGTGTGTGCCTAGCACTATGTGATTTATAATCACTCAGTGATGAATACCCAGTTGAATCCAGGTCAGCCCACAAGGATCTTAACCTCAGAACAAATCCTATACTCAGATCAATTCCAAATAGAATGTCAGTGCTTACAGTCTCAATTCTTTTTTTAAAAAGTATATTTTTTCAGAAGAATATTATGTGATATAAGGAGATATAGGTTATAAACACAAATATATAAAGAGCATTTATTTGATTGTCATCTCTTTTTTTCTCTTATATTCATAATACTCAATACAAAAGTTAATTATAATTTCCTGGAATTCCCAGTAAATTTAAATCATTGAATGGTGTAATTTGACAATGAATGAATTTTTCATTCTGAAAATATTCTATTCCTGGAAACTCTTTGATTAAAATGCATAATTATCCAATGGTCAAGGTAGTTTAATGGATAAAACAACCAACTCTCTCTGACCTAAGTCATTTGTTTTGTATTTCCCATATATAAAATAGCAATAATATCTCACTTACAGATACTTAGTAAAAAATTATGAAATATTTTTAAATTGTTTTAAAATCTGAAAGGATCATACAACACTTGATGGGTTCCTGCCACATCTATGAAAAAGAACAACTCCTTTGCTTTTCTGAAGGGCATGCACACCTAAGATGGGCCCCAAAAAGAGTGCTGAGTTCACAAATACCTTCTGCTTCTTTCCTTACTATTACAGTTCAGTATGTTCTGGGGAAATTTTACTGCATGTATTTGTGTTTCTGTTTATTAGGAGGTTGAACTGGGAAGCAGAGTCGTTCTGGGGATACATACCTTTGATTCAGGTTAGTGTGATATAGTAAAGAATCCCTCACAGGGAAGCATTCTCCCATGGAGACAAAATGATTTGCTGCCTGGCCCTGCCTTCTGCCTTCCCATGACGTCGTGAGTGACCAGGGAAAGACAGACGGGAAAAGTGAGCCCTGTGATTGCTGCCCATGGCTCTCAGCCCCTTCCAGAGATTCTCTCTGGGAAGTAAATATGACATTTGTTCTGCATGTGCTCTGTTTTTAACACAGATTCAGGATAGAAACTACACCATTGGCATCCTTCAAACTGAGCAGGCACCTGTGTGAAGACCCTCGAGAGAACCAGTGAGCTCCCCAGTGGCCCTGAAGAAATTCAAGTCTCTCTGCCTTTTCATGCTGTCCTCCACGGTGTTGTTCAGAGATGGAAACCACTATACAAGGGATGGGTGCATATAGGAAAAAAGGGAGGTTTCCTGACCCCCATAGGACACTGGGATCCATTGATGAGTCACCTCACTACCCAAAGTGGACTTGGTTGATACAAGTGTCCAGATGCTTCCCAGAAAGATGAAGCCTCTGTGAAGCAAAGAACAACTGCCTTTTTCTTCCAAGGACCTACAGAACTTCTCCCAAAAACCTCTTTTCACTCACCTTCACAACCCATTTACTCCCAATATATTCTGTCTCATGACCATTCAATTTCTGATGCCTTTCCATCCTAGCTAAGTCCATGTTCTGATGTATTTTTCAAGCAATTTTTAAAATTTTTTTTAAATCAGTATTTCACTGTGTCACCCAGGCTGGAGTCCAGTGGCACAGTCACAGGTCACCACAGTTTGACCTCCTGGCCTCAGGCAATCCTTCTGCCTCAGTCTCCCAAATAGCTGGGACTATAGGCATGCACCACCACGCCTGGTTGTTTTTATTATTTGTTTGTTTTTTGGTTTTTTCTTGACAGAGACAACATCTCACTGTGTTGCCCAGGCTGGTCTCGAACTCCTGGTTTCAAGTGATTCTCCTACTTCAGCCTCCCAAAGTGCTGGGATTACAGGCATGAGCCACCGGGCTCAGCCTCTTTTACACATTTCTTCAATCCAAATCTTATCTCACAAACTATATTTCAGGACTCACCATGGCTTAAAATGTAGCTGTTCAGGAGCACAGGCTCTCCTAAGGCAACAGATCACTTTTCCCAATAGAGCAAACAAAAGAGGATAGAATAAAGTAGAAAGGCATGAAATAGCATACTGGAAAAACAGGAAGGAAATCATAGTAATTGGTTGACTTTAAGAATAGGCGGGCCTAACCAGGCTCGGTGGCTCAGCCTGTAATCCTGCGCCTTTGGGAAGCTGAGGTGAGTGGATTGCCTGAGCCCGCGGGTTCGAGACCCGTCTGGGCAACTTGGTGAGACCTCATCTCTACAATAAATCAAAAATGAGCCAGGCATGGTAGCGCGCGCCTGTAGTTCCAGCTACTTGGAAGGCTGAGGCGGAAGGATCGCTGGAGCCCAGCAGGTCGAGGCTGTGGTGGCACTCCAGTCTGGGTGACAGAGTGAGACTTCAACTCAAAAAAAAAAAAAAAAAAGAATAGGTGGGCCTGAGGCCGGGGCTTGGTGATTATGATGAAAAGAGAAAATGGATTGTTAAAAGAAGAAACAAAGGAAGAAAAAAAAGTGATAATGCCTTTAGAGGAATTGTTTGTGGAGAGCTCCTCTGTGGAGGCCTTCCTCTGCCACCTCTGCATAGTCTCTTCTGATGGACACTGCGCAAAATGAACCATCATCTCCTCTTCTCCGAAAGCATCTTCACAGTGCCTCTAAGAGCTCATATCCAATTCTAACAGTCAGTTACATGCGTTTTTGTCCTCGCCTATTGAATGTGAGCTTGCCATATAAGATTGTGAACTTGATATATATACCATAATTGATTTGCCATTATTTATTCTATTTCTTCAGGGTATCTTATCTGCAAGAAAAAAAAAAAAAGAATAAACAGTGCACCCTATTCCCAGCAACCAGGTAGGTACTAGTCACTGTTTGGCCCCATTCTACCTCTAGTCTTACTGGGTCAACCTCTCTAAAAAATAAAAATAAAAAATTTAAATTAAAAAAAAGACTTCCAAGTGAAATGTAAAAGGTATTGCCTTATATGCAAGTGTGTACTGCAGATTAATGACATAAAATACAGAGGTTTTTAAAAACCCAATACTTATATGGTATCTTATTGTGCCAGGAATAGCCCTAAGTAGTTTACAAATATGGCTCATTTATTTTCATAATCACTCTACCCCCATTTACAGAAACCACAGCACAGTGCATTAAATAAGCTATACAAGGTTACTCAACGACGAGTAAATGGCAGACAGTCTAGGTCCAGCCTATGCCCTCAACTACAATGCCACGTATGGATATGGAGTGTGAGTTAAACAAGAAAGAAAAAAAGTGTTATATAAACTGCAGATTTATGGATATCAAATTAGTTCATTGTCACTAAAGGGAAAATGTGCTAGATATTAAGAATGCAATTTAGAGGTTATGACTTTGAATTGGATGTTTGAAGTTATCCAGTTTTTTAGGCAACATATAAAAGCAACTTGAATAATCCAATGTCATGTCACCTTTCAGAATATTTTACTTTATGGTTTTATCATAGTTGCTTTTTTCTCCCCATGAATACAGCAAGGCCTTCAAAATAAATTGCTCTCAAATAAGCAATGCAATATTTTATGTTCTGGTCTTTTAAGAAATATTTAGCCAGTTCTGTGATGTATTGAAAGATACAGAATATTGTAAAATAAGAGACAACTTGTGGTACACTTCAATGAAATTTGAAACTCGAGAATTGTTTGCATAAAAACATCAGAACAGTGCAGAAACATAGTATAGTGTTATCTCAAAGCAGCAGGAGTCATCAAAATAGTCAAGCTAGAATCAAACTAGGACCAATAATTCCTTTCTGATATCACCTTATGTACTTTGCCAGTGCCAAATAGCAACGATAGGCATTGTACTGGAGAAGGCAATGGCAAGAAAGACTTGGAAGTTATTTAGCTGGAAAGTAGTGCAGGATGTTACAGATTTGAAGGTCATGCTGTAAAGCCTCCACTAATTCAGTTAGACTGATTTGCCATAGTTTGCTTACTCTTGTTATTTTTATGAACTGTGGTTTTGGTGCAAGTAACTGAACCTCTCCAAATTTCAGTTTCCGCATGTGGCATGTTGTAAAAGCCCCTACATCATAAGTCTGTAGTAAGAATTAAAGCAAAAGAGATAAAGCATTAGTAATATTTTAGGGGAGACAACCAAGGGTGATATTGAGAGAATAGGTATTGGAGTCTGGCTGCAAAACCTGTCTGTTGTTTACTCCCTGAAAGGTCTTGGACTTCATCTCTAAACCTTAGCTTCTTCAGTTGCCAATGAGAAAACAAGAATCTTGATAAGGTTATTAAAAGAATAATAAAACTCAGGCATGTAAAATAAATTAGCATAGTGCCTTCAATAAAGAAAGTGTTCAATACATATTAGCTTGAGTTATCATTGTCATTATTACCACAATTATTGATTTTGTATTCACAAATTAACAAAATTTTTTTTTTACTTTTTAACCTTCTGTGAGTACTAAATTTTATTTATTTCTTCTCCTCCTTCACTTCATCAATTTTTAAGTTGTCTAATTCTAAAATTATATCCTTTCTGAGTACTTAGACTTTAACATGATTTGGTTGAAGCTGGCTATATGTTAGCCCAGTCACTGACAAGGAAGAATTTTTAGACATTTCCCATAGTTAGAATGCGGTCATATGCCTGGGTCCAGATTAATAGAAAGTAATAGTAGATGATGTATACTGTTTTCACACCCTGAACTAAGATCTCCTAGGGAGCCCTCTGTGCTTGAGGCATGTGTTGAGGAGTTGATACCACTGGATGAAGGAGGTTGGAACCCTGAGTCACAGCCTGGAGGAGAGCATCCCAGGAGAGCTATCCAATCTATGCCGGACTTTGACGTGAACTGAAAATAAATTTTGATTGGGCTGAAGCACTTAATTTTCCAGATTTATTTTTATCATCTGGTAACCTAGCCTACTCTAACTAGTAAAACTGGTAATCCAGAAGTAGAATTAAAAGTATGGATGAGTATCAAGACAAGGTGAATGAAAGATAAAGGGGGAGGAGCACTAAATGAAAGAAACCTGAGGAAGAATGGAGCAATGGCATGAGAGAGGACAAAAGAGAGCCTAGACTATTTCCCTGGATGTGTAGAGTTTGATGACAAATGTTTATATAGTAAGACTCAATTTAATTAAAATAATTTTAATTAATTAATTTAATTAAGACCTGCGTCATGAGCTCTTAGATCTACTATTCACTTTTATAAATAAAATAGAAAATGGAAAAGAGGCTAGGCACAGCGATGCACGCCTGTCATCCCAGCACTTTGGTAGGCAGAGGCAAGAGGATTGCCTGAGCCCGTGGGTTTGAGACCAGGCTGGGCAACATGGTAAGACTGCGTCTCTAGAGTAGATCCAAACATTAGCTGGGTGTGGTGAAGTGCGCCTGTGGTTCACGGCTGCAGTGGCCGTGAGCAGCGTGCTGCTACACTCCAGCCTGGGCAACAAAGTGAGACCCCCTACTCAAAAACAAAGGAAAAGAGTGCTTTGGAGAGAGAGAGCATGGAAAGAGAGAGCGCTTGACCGAATAGAAAACAGGACACACCATTCAGTTGTATGAAGCATGAATAAAAATTAGAGACATTCAGGGCTTGAGGGGACTTTGAGACATCTAGTTCAATCACTTCCTTTTACAGCTGTGAAAAAAAGCCTAGAGATGTGACACTGTATCCCTAAATCAAATTTCAAGTTTCTGGCTAAGCCAGGACTTGAACTGGGTCTTCCTAACACATGATGAGTGCTTTCCCCGCTAGTCACTGTGCCACAAGACCTAGAAAGAAAAATAACAAATACAAATACTTACCTAACTGACTTTCGTTCATTAAACTTGATAACAAAGTAATTCAACAAAATGTGAGTGTAGAGTCTCTCAGCAGACTGTTCACAGATGTAATATTTATGAAGAGACATGTTTCTTAATTACACATGGCAAGGAGACAGTCTCGATGCAGAAATGCATAAGAGTTCCCCCGGAGAGTTTACGCATAATTAAATCATTGACTTCAGCTAGCACCAATCAGCATTAATGCCTTCAGTCATTGCTGCCAATAACTACTATGGAGAATCACAAAGTTTCTTTGCCTTCTCACAGTGGAGGCATGAGGGAAAACAGGGTCCACCTCTAGGGACAGGTGCTAGGTGCTGCACCAATGGTTGTATTTCTTCCTCAATGACCTTACCATTAATGAGCACGTCACCCTTGGACATTGCAATTCACCCACCAGCCATCCATTAGTTCTCCAGAGGTATTGATCTATATGCAACATTTAAGGTTTCAAACAAGCCCTAAATGCAGTTTCTGAAGGTTTCTTGAGGTAGGCCTTGGTAAATGGTAACTGCTGAAAGGTTGCCTGAGGCCATCACAACAGGGGAAGCACAGCTTGCTACCTTTCCTTTTCAAAGGACATGTGTTTTATTATCTCAACAATAACATCCTAAAGCACCTCACAAGTCAGGGAGAATAATTTCAAAACAGCAAGCAATTTTCAGCCCAAAACTGCACAAATGAAAGCATTTCTCTCTGCTCTGAACTTATTCATTCTCAGTACAGGTATGTTAAGTGAATTAACATTAGAAGTAAAAAATAAATTAAATTGGATTTTGCCTTTTCCCTTTATGGAACACCATCCATAAATAAAACGCCACAAACCCAACTGTTTCCTTTTAAAACATGTGAGAAAATACTGTAGTCAACTGCCTTTTAAGCAAAATGATACTGGTTGTTCTCACCAAGTACTGCATGTCATCAGAATCACTGGGCAGACTCAACCAATATTTTCATTGTTGTATTATTCTATAACTGCATTAAACTCCTTGGGCCACAGTGCCATAGACATAAATACAAAACATAGCCTGTTTCTATATGTGAAAATCTCTTGTTATTTTGTAATTACTTCCTGTGCTGTTATTAGTATAGGCAGTTGTTATTGTCCTCAGTAAGCAAAGTAAGCAAAGAAAAGTATAAAGGGGAAGAGGCCAGTCCAAAGTGTCCACAGACACTCTTGAGCCACTGACATCATGTGGGGAAGAGATAAGGGCATATCTCAGGTGGCCAACTCCTAGTTTATGAGCTATGAGCACACCACCAAGACTGTTATACAAGATGATTACATACTGCAGCTTTTCATATCCCCTAAGATTGTTAAATTAAGTAAGCAAGAGACCATTGGTCTAAACCTGTTTCCAAATTTACTTCCTACTAGCAAACAGCAACTCAATTTAGGCATATAACAAACAGTAAACTTCAACCAATCAGACAGTCAACTCATCACATCACACCCAAATAAGGCAGGTGCAGAAGCAAAGTCAATCAGGTGATTTCTCTACTTCGCCTCCTGCCTGGTTGCTCACATTGCTGGGCGAATCTCTGTGAACCTCTTCTAGTTTTGAGTGCTGCTCAACTCATGAACTGTTCTTTGCTCAAATAAACTGCTCGATTTAATTTGTGTAAAGTTTTTTCTTTTAAGATGATCCATTCCAAAATTCTTAAAATAGCCCCCAGGCCTATGTGACCTGAAGTCTGCCTGTCCCCCCTGTCCCATTGTGAGTCCTCCAATCTCACCTCTCCTGTGTGAGGTGAGAGGCAACAGCCAGAGGATGCCCGTCAGGCCTGGATGAGCTACTGCTTCTTGTCACTTAATTCTTCTTCAAACACAGATGCTTCTTCCTTAGAGATGCCTTCCTTTCTATCTCATTGTTTGCTCTCCATATTATTATAATATCCTTTTCCTTCATGGTATTTACCACAATGAACATACATACATGTTTGTGTGGTTATTTTTATACCCCTCACACACACACACACACACACATAACATTAAATTTGTCTATGTGGTGGACCACTTCACACCCAGGGAATCACTCAGTGTCTGATATGTAAGTGGCGCCTGAAAAATGCTAGTTGATTCTTAATGAAAATGCTAACCTGCTCTGATACTGATGACAGAGGAGAAGAGAAAATTTGAAAATGTCTTCCTTTAAAAGAGTTATTTTTAATAGTTTACAATGTTTGCCTGTTTTTTAATTTAGATTTTAATTCTTCATGACGAGATTCTACCCAAAGACGTTTCTTTTGAAGCTAAGACAAGGAGGAGTTAGAGTTGAAGGAGGAGGAGGAAGAAGGATTGTTCTGATAATGTTTATATTTTGTGAAATTTGAAATGGTACAGTGTCCAAAACAACTTCTGATTTCATTTTTAGTTCAAGCACTTCAAAGAGAAGTTCATTTATAAAGCATCATATCTCTCTGGTCATTCACTGAATATTTACGAGCACCATCACTTTACTAGAGGGGGAGTTAATGCAAGAAAATAACTGTGACAGGAAAAAAATAAGTTTTCACAGCTTCTTCCCTTCTGCTTCCTCCAATTTGCCCCCCTCTGTCGCATTTCAATTCCAAAATGCCACACGCAGTCAATGCAAAGCCTTCTGTCCCAGCCAGCTCCGGTCTTGAGTCTTTTAAAATCTGGCTTGCTTAGACTATACAAAAAAGGAAAAACATCTCTCAAGGAAGATCAATGGGAAAAACAAGAAATACAAAGCCACTTAGGGTTGAGTCTGAGAAGGATGAAGGAGTTTGAAAGAAAGAGAGACAGAAGCACATGGTATTTGTCAGGCTGCGCTGGACAGGGCTGGAGGAACAGACAAAGACAGATTTTAAACTTTTGTTTTTATTTACAGATTGAACACTTTTTCAAGAGACCAAGGAAAAAATTGAAATTATTAAGAATTCTATCTGGGTTGTGAGCCTAACGTCTCTAAGTATCCAACAGAGATGAGAGAGGATCTTAAATGCAGACATAACATTCCACATGTTGAATAAGATATATAAGCCAAAACAAGGAACTTCACTTAGGAATGACATAAATGAAAATAATTAGCAATTGCATCATCTGAGCTCCAAAACTTTCCAACTTATCTAAAACATTAGCAGCCACTGATCCAATCCATGTGCTGTGAGAACTCTCTGTGTTCTGAGAGCTGGAATTGGAGAGTGAGAAATCAAGGGAGACATAAAACAGATGCTGCCTTCAAGGTCTCACCGTACCATCAGGGGAAACATGTTAAATCACCAAATGACTGTCATGTGTAGAACATAGATTTTTGTTAATTATCAAAGTTCACCAAAAGGGCTGATTAATATAAACCAGAATTGTGGGAAAAGTTTTCCCAAAGAAGATATAACTTGAAAAGCAGACAGGATTTCAGGAGGGGACAAGAAGGAAGAATACAGCAATGTGATCTCAAGTTAAGGAGCCTCTCACCTCCTGAACTCCTGAGTCTGGCTTTCTTTTTTTTTTTTGAGTTGGAGTCTCACTCTGTCACCCAGACTGGAGTGCAGTGGCTGCTCCCAGCTACCACAGCCTCGACCTACTAGGCTCCAGCGATACTTCCGCCTCAGCCTTCCAAGTAGCCGGAATTACAGGCATGCGCTACCACGCCCAGTTGATTTTTTGATTTATTGTAGAGATGAGGTCTTGCTGCCCATGCGGGTCTCGAACCCGCAGGCTCAGGCAATCCACTCACCTCAGCCTCCCAAAGGCACGGGATTACAGGCTGAGTCACCGAGCCCAGCTGAGTCTGGCTTTCACTACTGATGGTTTTGAGCAGGGGAATCCCAAAATGAAAGATAGGGTTGCCTGAGGAAACTCAGTGGGATCTTGGACTCCCAGAGTTCAGTGTGTGGCCCAGCAGGGTGCCATGGGGTCCTCCTGTGGATCACCAGACTGACCCCCACATCAGGTTCCTTGATCTCATGTTAAGTGCTCATGGTGACTTATTCCATAGACACACATTTTCCTGGTGACAAGACAACTCTAGGTTTGTCCCCGTTGGTCCACAGCGACCCGGTTACACTCGTCCTGATGCAACTGTCAACAGGGTCTCTTTCACTCTCAAAATTGTCCAGGTTGGATGACATATTATATGGCCACCTTAGATGCAGTGTTTTTCAGAGACATATGAAGTTATTTTTCAATGTTATTATATTTGATATGTATAAACTTAAAGTAATACATTTGAGGAGAGTACCGAGGATCCTAACTCAGTATTTTAGTGAGAGAGCTCACTGCCCCTAAAACGTTAGGCAACAAAGAAAAACCTCCATTGCACAGGGTTCTACTGAGAGTCGCCATTTTGGAAAATACTCAATCTTATGATTAGTTCATTATCAACAACCATTGAGCTAACTGTAGTCTTCGACTGCTGCCAGTTCTTGCATTTTGATTATAAATCATTGTTAGCTTGGCTTCTGATGACAAGTTATGCTTGTTGGATTGTTTATAGGATTGTTTGTTTAACCCCTCAGGGCAGCAATGCCTGTTAGTTTATTAATGCTTTGGGCTTAGGCTTTAAGAGCCATGGGAATTTCACTTGAAACAGGAACCAATTGCATTCCTACAGCTATAGCAAATCCAAATGTAGCCTTCCATTCCCAAATGCACTTGTACCATGGAACTTTGTTGTTGCTTCTGAATTCTTTTCCTCTGGAAACTGTGGAAGGGTAGAGAATATTTATTATGGTTCTTTGCTCTAACAAAGTAGACAGTAAAATGATGAGGGTCCTAGGGTCAAATAGAAGACACGGTGGCAGTAGCAAGACTATTTAGGGGGCTTCTGTGAACAGTAAGAAGCAAGGCCACAGCAAAGGATGGTGGAGTGGACATGAGAAACGTCTGGCAAGTGCAGTGTTGAGGGTCCCAGGAACATGCTTTCTGCATCCAGCCATTCATAGGAACTTTTGACAGGATCCAGATCTGAATCTGCAATTCTTTATATGTATCTATGATTGATCTATGCAAAATAATTGCTCTAAACTATTAAAATTCGTATCCCAAATGATTCCTTTTCACTCCTCAATTTTCTTGATTTGTCTTTACATACCTGATGCAAATGCTATTAAAATAAACAAATGACTTCACTCTTTCATCAAGAAACTTTCTTGAAGATTTAAATCCATGGAAGGAGATATAAATCTTTTAAAACCAATGTAAGAGAAATGGTGTTATGAATCCCTGCTTTACAACAAAATACATAATCAGATGCTTGGGTTGGTTCCCTGTCTAAAAGTCTTTTTGTACATGTAAAGGTATATTTTATTATTTGTATCCAACAATTTCTTCCAAAGAATATTCTTTGTTTTTTACTGAAGAAAAAGAATACTCTTGCTGTGTAGGAAAGGGTGTAAAATATTGATAAACTCCTCAAGTTGATTCTGCAAGTCAGCAATTTCAATATTTCCCAATTTCAGGTAAACTGGCGTTCGTCTAACAAGTTTTTTAAAAATTCTTATGACCAAAATTGTCAGAGAAATTGTGCAGATTGCAAACAAGTCTATAAAAAATAAGCTCTTTTGCTAATGACCAAACAAAATGTTATGTTCCTATGATTTAGAAACCACCAGTGAGTTCTGAAATTTGACAGAAAACTAATGCCAGAGTAGTAAAGTGAGTGTGGTATCATCATTCAAGGCAAATGAAGTCATTTCAATCTTCTTAATACTAGCTCCAGGAAAAAATACTTTTATCTATCCTGTCTTCCAGGGATTAAATCAACATTGTATTGTGTGTGTAAAAACTACACACACGCACACGCACACGCACACACACACACACACACACACACACACACACACACACACACACACTCTTCTTCCTCCCCCTAGCTTTCTCTAAATGACATAACTGACTCTAGCCAGAAGCATCAATAATAGGAACTATGTACATTTTTATTTCACTCATGCATCTATTAAAACTAGGCAGTGTTTGGTCATTTAAGTTAAAACTGGCACTTGAATCACGCCCATGAATAGATCGTTGACTGCAGAGCAGACAGGCGTATCGAGTCATAAAGAAGCAGAAACATGACTCCCTCAGCTTCTCTTTATCGCCTGCACATATCATTCAAATCTGAGCGATTCATCCAGAACCTCTGGCAGACTCCAGGCAAGACATGAGCTGCAAATACCACCCTGGGCAGAGCTGGGGAAGTTGAGCTAGGAGCCGTCGGCCAGTCCTGGAACATGGTACTGCAATTGTGACAAACTGAGCAGAAGCCAGAGGAGGATAAAGACTCCTGGCAGTGCCCTGGAGCTGCTACCACACATCCTCCCAGGGCTCAGTCACAGATACCCAGAGAGGCAGTCCAGCTCGAGTCTCACAGAACAACTGAAGTCAGATTAAAATTCCAACTTGTCTCAGCAAGGCTTTTGTCATCCCCATCACCAGAGCCCTGACATATTCAGGAAGGTTAACACCCAGATGCACTGGGGAGTTATAGCAGCGAGAAAGCCTTTCTCCAGCTACATAGTCCCCTCAGAGGCAGGTCAAATTGTCAGTACTTAAAAGCCTTACTCAGTGAGATCCTTTATAAAATGAATTGCTTATCTTTGTCAGCATTAAGGAGTAGGTATTCAACTTTCAAAACTACCAAAGGAATCCAAAAAAGTCAGAATTAAACAAACTTGAAACAAATTTTGCTCTTTCATTTATTCATTCATTCAATCATTCACACGCGTCTATCTGATGCCTACTGTGTACTTAAGCCTTCCATACACAGAAAACTAATAGCCAAGAAGAAGGTGTCCTTCGACATTACAGCCAATCCTCAGTTAATCTCTGTACCCATAAATTTGCAATCAGAAGCTGGCAAATCAGTTGGCTTCCCCAACCAGATCTCTCGTTCAGGTCTTCTATTTTTTTTACTGTCTAGAATGCTGTCGGCACATCCCTCCCCATCGGTTTGACCAGTCTCGGGTTCTCTTTTAAGCCCCCACACTTGAGCAAACTCTTGCCCCCACCCCCGGAAGTAATGGTCACCCCCTCATTTTGCCTGGGGAACATGTGCAGACCCCACACCCCACTCCACTGTGTGAAATCTGTCTCCCAGCTGGGCACGGTGGCTCACACCTATAATCCCAGCTCTTTGGAAGGCCAAGTTGAGAAGATTCAACACCAGCCTGGACAATTTGGCGGGATATCATCTCTACAATAAATCAAAAAATTTGCTGGGTGTGGTGGTGTGCGCCTGTAGTTCCAGATACTTGGTAGGCTGAGGTAGAAGGATTGCCTGAACCCAGCAGGTCGAGGCTGCGGTAGCCGTGAGCAGCGTGCCACTGCACTCCAGCTTGGGCAACAGAGTGAGACTCCAACTCAAAAAAAAAAAAAAGAAAGAAAACAAAAGAAAGCAAATCTGTCTCCCACAACTAACCCTTGAGACCTTCTCCAGGGTGGTCCATCTCCACGTCACCTGCTAGGTACAGCCCCTTCCTGGCATATGGTAGACATTTAATAAGTATTACTTAACTAATGACCTTTATGGCAGCAAAGTTATTATATTTGAATGTTCTCTCAGACCTCATTGAAACTGCTAACACCAAAAAGAAGCAGCCAAAAAAGGGGATAAAACACAAGCTGCGGTCTGAAGGTGCTCTGGCTGTGAATTGGCTGCAAAAAGCTGGGATGTCAAGAGCTTCTGTGTAGGTGGGCCTCTCCGATGACAGCATCCATGGGGATGGGATGGGGCCTTTGAAGATGGTGCAGTTCATGGAGGAAGGCTGCTGGCATGGAAGGAGGGGACAGAGTGCCACAGCGGCTGGGGGGACATCTCACAGGGGTGTGGGGAACAGCACACCAGACAATTCATCCTGTCAAGACAGTCGTCGGGTATGATTTCAAAAACAAGTCTGACAGGAAATGGAATCCTCTTGATGAAAATCAACTCAGCACACTTAATTTCGAAAGCAGAGCCAGACTGGAGTGGAGGGGTTCTTTACACACAGATTCTCATTCTCTCTCTCTCTCTCTCTCTCTCTCTCTCTCTCTCTCTCTCTCTCCCCCTCCCTATCTCCTCTACCCCCTCTCCCCCATCTCTGTCTCTCTCTTTCTGTCTCTCTCTCCCCATCTCTATCTCTGACTCTCTGACTCTTTGTCTCCCTTCCTACATCTGTGTCTCTCTTTCCTTTCCCATCTCTGTCTCTATCAAACACAAACACACACACACAACACACACACATACACAAACACACACACACACACAGAAAGAGAGAGAGAGAGAGAGAGAGAGAGAGAGAACAATCTCCTCCAGTGGGTTTATTCTTCTGGTGGCTTGAACATACAATGCTGGCTCTCATCTTTTTATTTTAAAAAATGCTCCCAAAGTATTATTATATTTTTAATTTTTTATTTTAGAATCATGTGGTTCATATGAGCCCTTGTTATATAGGTAGGTATACTGTGCAAAGGAAGGGTCTGAGCTTTTGATGCCCCTCCCCCACCCCCGTGGTGAGCACGGTACCCAATGGGCAGCTTTGTATCTCTTTTATCCTCCCTTTTCCCTTTCTCTTTTCCTCCAACCCTCCCTTACTCCCTCCCTTCCTCTCCCCTCCCTCCCTCCCTTAGTAGTGCCCAGGGCCTGTTGTTCCTACCCTTGTGCCCACATGTGTCCGATATTTGGTGTCCACTTATGAGTGAGAACAGGTGATATTCAGTTTTTTGTTTCTGCAATAATTAACTTAGGATGACGGTCTCCAGCTATATCCATGTTGCTGCAAAGGACATGACACTGTTCTTTTTTATGACTGTGTAAAGTTATTATTAAAAAGAAAAAAAGAACAGAGGTGGACAATAGAGAAAATGTTTTGGAAGTAGAAAAGTAGACAAAGCACATGGACAGAACAGAGCCCAGAAAGCCCATGCCCTTCGTCTAAACATAGAAAGTCCAATTTTCTACACTTGATCTTAGCCAAACACAGAAACAAAGAACTGAGTAACACATGTTCTCACTCATAAGTGGACCCTGAGCATTTACCATAATACAATATGAAAGGGATTGGCAGTAGTGGGATACTACATGGGTGGGGGGTGGGGACACAACATCAATAAGTGTATCTGATCTCAAACCAGGCAAAGCGGGGACCAAAGGGAGTCCCAAACTTTACCTGTATGATGACCACTTATGTACCTAATCCTGAATGTACCTCGCATCTTTAAAATAAAATAAAATAAAAAGAAAGAAAGCCTGATTTACAACACAGAGCCAGTCCCAGCCCCAGGACTGTGTCACTGCAAGTCATCTGCCATCATGACTCCACAGAGCGGTGCTGTCCTGGAGTCCCCACTAGAGGCACACGGGGTGAGGGGTGGGCTGATTTGTTCCTGTGAAGGGTAGTCCTAAATCTGTCATTGGGTCTCAGGACACTTAACGCGTTCACCTAAGAATGAAGGAAGTGCGGCGCTCCCGCCTCCTGCCCGGCGCTCCCGCCTCCTGCCCGGCGCTCCTGCCGCCCGGCGCTCCCGCCCGCTCTGGGACGGGTAGCTCATCACAACCCGGCCCGAGGAGATCCACACCAAACCGCTTCAAGGAAGATCTGCTGGGATTGCTGCCATATCTCCTGTGTCTGAGATTGTCCTGCCCGCCTGCGTGGGGCTTCTGTTGCCTGCTCGGAGGCAGGCAGCCATCTTGTTCCTGTCGGGCCCCACCCCCTCTGGGGCGAGCAGATGAGATAGCACCACCTGCTGGCGATTCAAGGTAACAACACCGAAACGGGAGAAATTAGCTTGATAAAGACATAGACCAAACTGCTGAAGGAAGGTTGAACTGAACTGTCCTTCACAGCAGATCAGGGGCAATTGACTCTAACTGCAAACTAATTTACCAGCTTGAAAAGAAAACTAGAAATCAGACCTGAAAGGACATTGGACTTAAACGAAAGGTCTCAGAGTGTGCTTCATTGATTCTATTAGTTTAATGACTTAATTCTATTCCTACTGTATTGTTCCTTTTTTTCTCTTTTCCTTTTCCTTTTCTTCTCTTTTCTTCTTCTGTAAACCATGTCTTTGTATAGAGGAACAGCACACCAATAAGGTGGTTGGATAGCTGGTATGTTAGCATCACTATATGTTTTATTTTTGTTTGTATGAGAGTTGGTTCGACTGTAGCTGTGGTCCATCGTTTTTATCTGTTTCAGTATAGGCCTCTCTCTCTATTTGTTGGCACACTCGTTAGTTTCCTCCCTTACTCCTCTAGCTCTCCACTCCCCTCTTCAACCCACTATCTACTCCATTCTCTCCCCTCTGCTAACCACATTTTATTTCAGGGAGTAAACCTACAGCCCCACTGCACGGACAGATTCCAGGGTAGTGGGAAGTGGGTTCCACATTATCCACACGCCTGTCAACGAATACCAGGACCTGCAGACAGATTTTGAATCACAGCTCTCCCCTTAAATACATCAAAACACTGCAAAAAGGACCACCTCCAACCTACAGTGCAACTTCAGAATTGAACAAAGTAAGAGGACATACATAAAGAATGGGAGATTGAACAAACAGAAGTAAAACCAATCCCTTTACCCCTGAATAACAAAATTAAAGAAGACGGTGACGTGGAGGGAAGGAAGAAGTAGGGAGGTGGAAAAACCGCACAAATGAAGAAAAACCAAAAGAAGAATATAGGTCTTACACAGACCCCTGGGAGATCAGACAATGAGAAAACAGATTCTGGAACACAGACAACGAAGAGTCCCCAGAATGACTGGCTACATGCAACAAACCCAGACATCAAGACATTAATGGAGAGAATTTAAAAAATTGAGGAGAGACAGAGGAAAATAGGAAGGAGCTGTTGTCAGAAATGACAGCAGTAAAGAATACTGTGATGGAAATGAACAAAAGACTAATAAGCATGGAAAGCAGAATCAGCCAAGCAGAAGAAAGAATCTCAGAGCTCAAAGACCAAAACACAGAACTAACCCAAACTGTCAAAAGCATAGAAAAGAAGCTCAAAAAGACAGAACAAAACCTGCAAGAGATGAATGATCACTTCAAGAGATCAAACCTAAGAATAATTGGGCTTCCTGAGGCAGAAAGAGAAACAGAAGCCACACTGGATCAAACATTTCATGAAATCGTTCAAGAAAACTTCCCTCATCTAGTAAAGATGAAAAAATTCAAACACAAGAGATTCAGAGAACCCCTGCAAGACAACAAACGAGAAGACCAACTCCCAGACACATAATAATTCGCCTAAACAAAGTAGCTATGAAAGGAAAAATCCTAAAGGCAGCAAGAGAAAAAGGCCAGACTACCTACCAGGGAAAACCAATTCGAATAGCAGCAGATTTATCCACAGAAACCCTTCAGGCCAGAAGAGCCTGGAGCCCTATCTTCAAAGTTCTAAAAGAGAAACAATTTCAACCAAGAATAACCTACCCAGCCAAACTAAGCTTCATTAGTGAGGGAGAATTAAAATCTTTTCCAGACATCCAATCCCTAAGAACCTACGCTGCCACCAGACCACCGCTACAAGAAACACTTAAGAAAGTACTGAACACAGAAGAAAAAGAAAAAAGAACATCAGCATTCTTCACAAGAGTACAGGCAAAAGATTAAAAACACACCTGAACCAACTCCAAAACCCAAAGAAAGACAACAAATAAACAGGAACAACTCTGTAAGAACCTTATGACAGGGATCAACTTTTGCATTTCAATTATTAGCCTAAATGTGAACGGACTAAATGCACCACTGAAAAGACATAGATTGGCAAAATGGATAAAATATCATCAGGCAACAATCTGTTGCCTTCAAGAGACTCACCTCACTAGAAAGGACACCCACAGACTCAAAGTAAGAGGATGGGAAACAAACTTCCAGGCGAACGGAATACAAAAGAAAGGAGGAGTAGCCATCTTAATTTCAGACAAAATATCCTTCAAACTATTAAAAATCAAAAAAGATACAGAAGACCACTACATAATGATAAAAGGTTCAATCCATCAACAAGAAATATCTATCCTAAACATATATGCACCCAACATAGGTGTGCCAACTTTCATAAAGCAACTTCTTGGAAAACTAAAGGAAGATATTGACTCTAACACTATCATAACTGGGGACTTTAATACCCCACTCACAACTCTAGACAGATCAACAGGACAAAAAAATCAGCAAGGAGATCCGGAACCTCAATGTGACTTTGGACCAAATGGACTTAATTGATACATACAGAACACTCCATCCAAAGACCACAGAATACACATTCTACTCATCACCACATGGAACATATTCTAAGATCGACCACATACTCGGCCATAAATCAAGTATAAGCAAATTTAAAAGGACTGAAATTCTACCAAACACCTTCTCGGACCACAGTGGAATAAAAATAAACATTGACACCAACAAAGTCCCTCCAAAACCCACAAAGACATGGACACTAAACAGCATGATGCTAAACAACTCCTGGGTCAACAACGAAATCAAAACAGGGATCAAAAGATACCTGGAAACAAATGAAAATGAAGAAACATCTTACCAAAATCTCTGGGATGCCCTGAAAGCTGTAGTAAGAGGGGAATTTATATCCCTACAAACACACATGAAGAAAATGGAAGGAACAGAAATTCACAACCTAACAAGCCACCTAAAGAAGCTGGAAAAGCAAGACCACAAAAACCCTAATTTCAGCAGAAGAATCCAGATCACCAAAATAAAAGCCCAAATCCAGGACATAGAAGACAAAAAGATAATTGAAAAAAATCAATGAAACAAAAAGCTGGTTCTTCAAAAGAATAAACAAGATTGATGGTCCCCTAGCTAGACTGACCAAGAAAAAACGAGAAAAAAAACAAATAAGCATAATCAGAAACACAAAAGATGAAGTCACATCTGACCCTGAAGAAATACAAAAGATCATTAGAGACTACTACGTACACTTGTATGGAAACAAACTTGAAAACCACAAGGAAGTGGAGGACTTTCTGACATCACACAACCTACCTAGGTTGGAACAAGAAGAAATTGAAACCCTAAATAGACCAATAACAATCAAGGAAATCGACTACGTAATAAGAAAACTTCCTACAAAAAAAAGCCCTGGTCCAGATGGCTTTCCAGCAGAATTCTACAAGACATTCAAGGTGGAGCTGATACCAATCCTACTGAAGGTATTCCAGGCGATTGAAAAAGATGGCGCTCTCCCCAAATCATTTTATGAAGCCAACATCACATTGATACCCAAGCCAGGTAAAGATCCAACAAAGAAAGAGAACTACAGGCCAATATCTTTGATGAACATAGATGCTAAAATTCTCAACAAAATCCTAGCAAATAGGATTCAGCAATACATCTCAAAAATCATTCACCATGACCAAGTAAGCTTCATTCCTGGCATGCAAGGCTGGTTCAACATTCGTAAAACCATAAATGTAATTAAATACATCAACAGATGTCAAAACAAAAACCACATGATCATATCATTAGATGCAGAAAAAGCTTTTGATAAAATCCAGCACCCCTTCTTAATAAATACCCTTGAACATCTAGGCATATGGGGAACATACCTCAAAATAATAAAAGCCATCTATGAGAAACCTACAGCCAGCATACTCCTAAATGGACAAAAATTGGAACCAATTCCCCTGAAAACTGGCACTAGACAAGGATGCCCACTCTCTCTCCTAATGTTCAACATAGTATTGGAAGTCCTGGCTAGAGCAATCAGAGAAAAGGAGGCAATCAGAGGTATTCAAATAGGAAAAGAGGAAGTCAAGTTATCTCTCTATGCAGATGATATGATGGTGTACCTTGAAAACCCAAGAGAATCTGTCAAAGGCCTCCTTACATTGATAAAGGCCTTTGGCAAAGTCTCAGGATACAAAATAAATGTACAAAAGACAATCGCATTTCTCTACACCAATAATAAACAAACAGAAACCCAAACTAAAAACACAATTCCATTCACAATAGCCACAAAAAAAATGAAATACCTTGGCATCTTCCTAACCAGAGACGTGAAAAACCTTTACAATGAAAATTACAAAACACTGCTCAAAGAAATCAAAGATGACATGAACAAGTGGAAAAATATCCCATGCTCATGGATTGGAAGAATCAACATTGTGAAGATGTCCATCTTACCTAAGGCAATCTACAAATTCAATGCAATACCCATTAAATTACCAATAACATTCTTCTCAGACCTAGAAAAAACAACACAGGAATTCATATGGAAACACAAACGTCCAAGAATAGCCAGAACAACCCTCAGCAAAAAAAACAAAGCAGGTGGTATCACAATACCAGACTTCAAACTTTACTATAAAGCTACAATCATCAAAACAGCTTGGTATTGGTACAAGAACAGGCATATAGACCAATGGAACAGAATTGAGATTCCAGAAGCAAAACCTCAATTCCTCAACCAACTCATCTTCGATAAAGCCCCCACCACCTACCAATGGGGAGAGGAGAACCTATTCAGTAAATGGTGCTGGGAAAACTGCTGACCACATGTAGAAGATTGAAACAGGACCCCTATCTATCCCCATGCACAAAGGTTAACTCCAAATGAATCAGAGACCTAAATGTAAAACCTCAAACCATAAGAACCTTAGAAAAGGAAGGAAATACTCTCATGGAAATAGGAACTGGCATCCAATTCCTGTACAAAACCCGAAACCCACAGGACTTAAGAGAGAAGATAGACAAATGGGACCTTATTAAACTGACAAGCTTCTGCAAAGCCAAAGAAACCATCAAGAGAGCAAGGAGACAGCCTACAGACTGGGAAAAAGTATTTGCCAACTCTAGGTCTGACAAAGGCTTAACATCCTGGATCTACAAGGAACTGAAACGTACTGAAAAGAAGAAAACAAACAACCCCATTATAAAATGGGCAAAAGATATGAACAGACACTTCACAAAAGAAGACATACGAGCAGCTAACAAACACATGAAGAAATGCTTAACCTCACTAATCATCAGGGAGATGCAAATCAAAACCACACTGAGATACCACCTAACTCCAGTCAGAATGGCAATTATCAACAACTCAAAAAATAACAGCTGCTGGAGAGGCTGTGGTGAAAAGGGAACACTTCTACACTGTTGGTGGGAGTGTAAGCTAGTGCAACCTCTGTGGAAAGCAGTGTGGCGATTCCTGAAAGCTCTAAAAATTGACCTTCCATATGACTCTGCAATCCCCTACTGGGAATATACCCTGAAGAACACAAATCACTCTATAAAAAAGATACCTGCACACGTATGTTTATCGCAGCGTTGTTCACAATAGCAAGAACCTGGAAACAACCATGCTGCCCAACAAAAGAGGACTGGATTAAAAAACTGTGGTACATATACACGATGGAATACTACGCAGCCATGAAAAAAGAACAAAATCATGAATTTCGCAGCAACCTGGATGGAACTAGAGTCTATAATACTGAGTGACCTCTCACAGAAACAAAGATCAGAATATCACATGTTCTCACTCATATAATGGACCTTGAACATCCAATGTAATACTATAAGAAAATGACTGATGGTACTGGGAAATTATGGGGGGGGATGGGATTAACAGTAGCTAATATCTATCTGGGACTGGGAAAACACCTCCTATCAATAGGGTGCCTGAATGAAATGTAATTGTACACCTAACCCTTAACTGTACCCCACAAAACGATAATAAAAAATACTGATTAATTATAAAAAAAAAAGAAAAGAAAAAAATAGGAATACATTGTCATATTTTGGCTAGTTTGGGATCACATAAAAATGCATTTTAATAACTTGGATTGAAATAAATAAACATTTTCTTTTAATCACAAACATACTATTAAGAACCTATATCAGTAATTCCTTAACAATTTAAAAAATTAATCCTAAAGACCAAAGCTTTCCATAGCTATCATTTACTTTATATTATCTAGTGGAAATAATTTGGAAATTTCTGATTTTGAGTTAGATATTCGTAGTCCCTACTCCTGGTCATAATCTTATAAAATGTTTATAATAAGTACATCTTTCAAAGAATCAAGATAGAAAGCAATTTCAAATATGAATTTTTATTCAATATTGCTATATGATTTTCATGTTATATGTCATAAATCAGGACAGCTTATTTATAGATGAAGATATGCAAATGTGTAGCAAAAGAAGATCATGTCAATTACATTCCCAAACTAGACTCTTATTACATGCCAAGTATAGCTTACTTTGTGTTATGGATTCAACCTATCATTTAATTCTGAATGACAGTAATTTAAGGATTTCTTTAAAAGAAATCCAACTTTAAGTCTTTGAATAAAAGTGAGGTAAAATTCAGACAATGCTGTTTCTCCATTGAGAAACTTCATATATAATGTGGCTCAACATGTCTTTAATACTGTGTTTACTTGAATTTTATTTTTTACAACAGTACTTAGGTCTGTCCATTAGCACATAATTTTAATGTTTATTATAAATATTAGTCCACATACCCACATATTTTTGCCTGTTAAATGGTTTTAGACTCAGCAAAGGATAACTCAAAGGAAAAGACAAAGTGGTAAGAGGGTAGAAGTCAAGAAAAAGACAGAAATTAAGTAACAATATTAAAGACTTCAAGAAATTGAAATAAATACAAATAAATGTCTCCATTGCATTTAGTGACAAAAATATTTCAAAAGCTAAAGTCAAGTGGTAATAGCATGTAAGAGGAGTTGTAGAAATAATAAGTATAGTAAAGATACCTACACCTTGCAATAAATGGTCTTAAAAGGAAAAAAAAAAGTTGATATTAAAAGGAAAAAATAGATACAGGTCCATACCTAGGAAAAATGGGAAGGAGCCACAAAAGAAAAAGAAGTTGACGTTGTAAGGAAGGGGAGAGATGATTGAGTGAAAGGAGTTGCTGAAAAGACAGAAGGAAGGACGAGGCAAAGCATCGATGGAAGTTTAGATCAACTATCATAACACGAAGGAAAAATGGATTGCTGCATATGCAACTATGGGAGTAGGTTTGGCAAAATGATACTAAGAAATTTCTTAAAGTTTTCTTTTTTCCTATACAGTAAGAGGCAAGATTTTCTAAGCCTGATGTGAAAAGTGGGAAGATTACAGTTTTGAGTATTACTGAAAATACTTGAAATAGACCTCCATGGAAGCTAAGAAAGAGTTTACTAAGGATATAGTGTAAACCTTACAGCCAAGATTGAAAATTTCAACCAGATTATTGGTCGCAAATCAATAATGGTGGCAATGTTCAAGTTCATATGGTTAACAATACCCTGCCTTCATTATCTGGAAATGAGGTCTGAGGAGATGAGATCGCGAGTCAGATTCCACAAGAATGTGATTAAGTGATGAATCACAATTCGGATTTGGAAGGGAAAGGAGATATGCAGAGGCAGACTTAAAGCTAAGGAAGCTTAAACCTCAGGATCCCTCCCTTCACAGGCCATTTCCAATGCCCTGCAAGGACCCCTAGCAAATTTCTATTTGTGATGTATAACTTAATACTCTTTTACTTTAAAGGAGCCCTGAAGAAAATGGTTCACAGGTCATAAACCTTCCAGAATCTGAATACAGCTACAAGAGATGGAAACAGCAAGGGTTCCATTAGGTAGTAAAAAATGTAAGAGAGTCTATGAATTGGCTTTTCTGATGAGAATAAAAGAAAAAAATTGGAGACTAAAACCCAAGATAATGGGAGAAATAGAAGTTTGTGTTTAGGACAGGTAATGAACGAAGTCAAAATTTCACGGTGAAATATTTAAGAAAAATTTTGCATTTGTGCTTCCCATTCTATTACCTTCAGATTTTGTCAAAGTTTGTTGCAATAAATACATATACTGTATTTGTGTTTGCAATTTCTCAATTACATGAACAAATGCTTTAAGTAGAACACTTGGTGACTTCTATAGAAAAATTCAGTTCAAAAATATTTTTATAGATTTTCTTCCAGAAAGATATTTGTATCCATTGGAAAACCAGAATGCAGCGAGGTTTCTCTTGCCTTTACCAGCTCTGGCATGTCTCCCTTTCTTTCCTCTTTTCTTTCCCTAATAAACTTTGTTTTGAAACTTAAAATGAAATAAAGTAATAAAATAAAATAAATAAAAAGGAGAAAAGAAAAACCAGAATGTTTACTCCTCTACATAAACAAGAATGATGAAACTTTTGTGTTTCCACTAAAGCTAAATACAAAACCCAATAAAAGCGATAATCTAAAAACATAAAAAAAAAAAAAAAAAAGAATGAAGGAAGTTTAAGAGTTGGCATAGACAAGCGCAAGCATCTCTGCTGGCAGGAAGCCAAATATGCCATTTCTTGCCTCCCCTCCTTGGCAATGAAAACCAGCATGGACCAAGCGCAGTGGCTTAAGTCTATAATCCCAGCACTTTAGGAGGCTAAAGGAGGGTATTGTCTGAGTCTATGGGTTGGAGAATAGCCTGGGCAACTTGGCGAGACCTCATCTCTGTGATAAGTCAAAAAATTAGCCAGGCTGCTAGTGTGTGCCTGTAGTTCCGGCTACTTGGAAGGCTGAGGCGGAAGGGTCACCTAAGCCCAATAAGTAGAGGCTGCAGTGGCCATGAGCGTGCCACTGCACTTCAGCCTGGGCGAAGATTGAGACTCCACCTCAAAAAAAAAAAGAAAAGAAAAGAAAACCAGCATGGGCGTAGAGAACACAACTTTCTGCCCATTTTCTTCTGTTGCAGGGATTTGAATTCAGCCCATCAAAGCTCAATCAAGCTGTCAGAACATGAGCAAAAGAATGAGGACTTTGGGTGCCCAAGACTCCCTGAGGGCACAGCCCATAGCTTCACCTCTCTTTCCCCCCACCACAGCAAGCCAAACAGCAAGTCAAGTGCTTTAAATCTCTGTTAATGCCTGAGCTAACAAAGGTATCAGGTAACGCTTAATTTAACCAATCAGTGAACTTAAGAGCTTCAGAAGGACAAATCATGAAGTAAACTTCAGCATGCCCTGTTCGTTTGGAACAGTAAATGGAGAAAATAAGAAAGGGGTATTGTTTTTGTCCCTTTCAAGTCCTTAAGCCCTCATCGACCCTGAAGTTTAAAGTGGCTTCCTTGGACTCAAGGGTGCAGCTCAGCCCTCTCTCAGTGTTGAACAAAAATGTGTGTGCTAATTATGCTCTCAGCCTCTAAAACAGTAGGAAGATAATAACCCATAATATGGCTAATTTAGAGGTCACCCTGATCTGGCGGTTAAGAATGCATTTCTTCTTACTCGCTTAAAATTGAGTCTGGTTATTTAACTCCCAGACACAGCTCAAACAGCACTTTTGATTAATATAAGCATTGTGTGTGCCTTTTCACATGGTGTCTCATGCACATCATGGCACTTTTGCTCCTTTCGTACCCTGGAGGTGCTTTGGCGTCAAGGTTGGAGGAAGAGTACAAATAGTGGAGGAAGAAAAAAAATCCTGTAACTTCCATCGCTTGCGTTTCTGCATAAGTTGGGGAAGGGTTTCTCATAAGGAGAAATAATGCAATGGCGACTTCACTTGCCCAGTGTGGAAGAGCTAGACTCCCATTTGGGTACTCATGGTTAGCTGTGGCTAACCATGAGTCACAAAGGTAAACAATGTCCTTCCTAAAGGCCACAAGGAAGACAGGATCACAACCAGGAGGGCTTTGTTGCAAAATGTCACTATAACAAAGCTGAGTAGGTTTTTTTCAAACACCAAGGGTTGTTCAAGTCAGTGCTCATTTGTTGAGCCTCAGACTATGTCCAGGGTTGTGCTAGGGGCTGTAGATTCAAAGCAGTCTAGTGTAGAGATCATAAGTTCCAGTGGCAAGCACAGATGCTAAGTCAGTAATCCTAGTGAAGGTGAGTGTAGGGAAGATGTTTGTGCAAGAGCTCAGGGAGCACAGAGGATAGGCACTCAAGCTAAGGCTTGAGATTCAGGGCTTGTCCCAAAGAGCCTTACCCTTAAGGGGCCTGGGGGTGTCAAAACAGCAGAATGATAATGTGGCTGCCTGTTTTTTCCCTGTGAGTTCCTTCGCAGAGCCATTCACAAGCAAATACCACACTTTTGCCCAGCACACAGAGACTGTTGGCTACGTGTCTGTTGATAGAACTCATGATAGAAATCATGGGATCTATTCTTGACCAACTAATTTTCCAGTTTTTCTTTTTCAATTAAATCTTGGATCCCATAATCCGATGTGCCTTGTCTTCTGAGGAGTCTCTGTGAGCTCTCTCTTTCACAAGGTGCTGAAAGAAAGTTTCTTGAGGGCAGGAGTTTGTCTTATTCATCCGTGTGTCTCCACCTCATAGAACAGAGCCTTGATGTTACAGATGCCCAGTGGCACCTAATGCATGGAACTGGATTAAAAAGAACTGAGAATGGAAAGTCTACTCAATACAGCTTTATTTTAGTTACTTAAGGAGACTTGGTGGTGGAACAAACGCTAAGAATAATATATACTATATATGTATGTCATGCATAATGTATACCACAATATACAATAGCATATGTGCAGCAATATTATATATAATATTATTATATACTTACTATATAAGAAATGTACAGTATAATATAATCTAACACATATTATTATATACAGAAGGTGCCAAGAATTTTAAGAAAGGAAAAAACTATTAAAATTGTAATACTCACTATATGCCAATAACGAAAGATGAATACAAGTCACATTTGACTTCTGCAATTACAAGAGGTGCTTAAAGTGGTTACCATCAGCATCCAGATACTTCTGATTACAGCAAACTAAAAGTAATCCATAAATAAGATCTCTTAAAATGTGTATACATTTTGAGGGCATCCCCGATATTTTGTATTTATTATGTAAATTCACCATGAGATCCCTTTGCCCAAGGAGACTTCTTTGTTGACTTACAAAAATGCAAAGGATATGGGGTGTGGTAAAGGCAGAGGAAGAAATCTTTGAAGATCCCTAAACAGAAATGCATAAATGGAGCAGACTGAGTCTCCTGCTCTATTCTTGCTCACAACCTGGAATGTGACTGTGGCTTCCTTTTCAAAAAGCAGTGTGCACGTTCAGAGAAATTTGTGTATAAACCCGTAGCAACCTTTGCACATCTCCTGTAGGAAGAAACACGGGGTCTCAAGCAGGCGGAAAATGTTCTCCTTTGAGGTTCCAAGGACTCACCTGTAAAACTAACACTCTCTTCTCCGATCTTCCCACTGTGAAAGGTCAGTGAAGCGTCTGTAGCCGTAATTGACACATACATTTTCTGAAATAGTACAAGTTCTCCCCAAGTTATTCAAGTTGTCCAGGGGACTTGTGACATCTGACATGGCACCTTCTCCAGTGAAGTAAGTACTTTTCTCTCAGTGGTAGGATCAAGCACACTATGCATAAAATAAATTGAGGCCTTTAGAGAAAGGTGCTATATTGCCATGTTCCTATCCTGATACAGAGCTCATTTCAATCATGGCCTTAGGAGCAAAAGTAATGTGCTCGGTCATTGTTAGTTTCAATTTACTACTTATGGAGCTTCGAATTCAATTACATTCCGAGATGAACATGAAATCCATCGAACAGTGGGATATATGGTGATCTTATTTACACAATTATCTTTAAATTCCATACTCTCATAAAATAATCACATCCCTCTTGTGTGGTTTAACATTTGAGTGAACTTTGGAAAGAGAAAAAAGAAGCATTTAAATTATTAAATTTATTTTAAATTATTTCAAATTATGACCCCCTAAAAGGATTTCAAGAATGTGGAAATGTAGAAATCTCAGAAACAAAGAACTGAGTACCACACTCAGTTCTCACTCATAAGCGACGCTGAACATTTACCATAATATAAGAAAGGGGTGGCAGTAGTCAGAAACTGCCAGGGGGCGAGGAGGAGGGATGGACACATAATATCAGTAAGGGTACCTGATTTCAAGCCAGGTGAAGTAGGAACCAAAGGGAGGCCCAAATTTACCTGTACAGTGACCACCATATACCTAATCCTGAATTTTACCCCACATCTTTAAAATAAAAAAATAAAGAATATGGAAATCTGTATATACACATACACACACACACACACACACACACACACACACACATATGTCAAATTAATGAAACCTAGATTATTTGTTCATTCAACAATCACATATGTATTAAATTAAATAACTCATAGTAAGTACATCTTAGGGGTCCAAGTCTCAGACTGTATAGCTATGACTTACTGATAGATTTACCTTGGATTGGTTAGCACCTTCTTTCTTTATTTAGCTTGTATGGTAAAACAAATATCTTTCCAGCATTAGAAGACTTTACTTCACAAATTGTTTCCCTAATTGTCTGTCTTAGTCTTTAATTGACAGTCAAATATTGGTATATACATGACCATAGAGTTAGAATGAGGTTAGATTCTTAGTAAAATAAGGTTACTGCCCATGGTAGAACCCAAGTATGAGGTTACAGGAGCTGTGGAAATGTGTTAAAGAGCGTTCAACATCCCAGAGAGGTTCTGCAGTTCTCAGGGTGAGGGTAGAAGGCAAGGGTTGAACAGTAGGATAAACCCTTGGAATTGAAAGTGTAGACATCAAGAAAACAGAGCAAGAAATGACACAAAGAACAATTGAGCTAATATTGTCTAAGAAAATAAGATCATGAACAAGGTTCTGTTATAATGTTCTGTTCTTTTATTGGCTAATAGCGTGGAGGGTGAAAAGCTTCATACTCCTTAAAAGTATGAAGAGTTCCAAAATATAAGAACTTATTTGGGACAAGTATTAAATGGATGATTGGTTATTAAGTGGATGACTGGTTTCACCCTAATACACTTAGATTGCCATGATCTCTAGGAAACAACACGGTTTCACAAAAAGCAGGTGAAAGCAGAATCATACCTCTCCTTTTTGTGACAGAAAAGATTATTTCATCAGCATAACAGAGCTGGGTGTCTGTGATCACTGAGTCTCTCTTGACATCATCTTGTATGAAACAGAAAGTATTGATCCCAATGGCAGAGGAATTAGGAGAATTGGAAGCTGGTTTAATAGTCATAACTCCCCTGAAAATGTCAGCAAAAGGAAGTGAAACCCTGATGGACAGTCCCAGGTGGCGTGCCTCTGATTAAGTTTTCCTTCCCAATACTATTCACAATTTAATCATCAATTTTCCTAAAGACATAACATACCCATATCTCATTATGGAAGATACAAGCCAGGAGGAATAATGCATACCTTGGTTGGCTGATTCAGTCCTAAAAAAGCCCCTGGCAAGTGGAAAAATGAGACAAAATGGAGAAAAAAATCTAATAGAGATAAATGGAAATCTAACAATCAAGATGTTGCTATATCTCATCTGATCCAGTAATCTAGGGTTTCGAAATAGAAAATTCATAGAATATCCTATTAACTAACTCACCACAGTCTGCATGAAAATGACATGAAAATATGCAATGACAATAAGCTCCTATGCTTAAAAAATCCATATAATTACAGGTTAGATGAACAAGATATGGGAGCCATATCTCCAAGGCTGGTTATGATAGCCAGGTATTTCTGACCAATTGAACATGTATATTGCATCCAGTTCTGGATGTCATCATCCAAGAGGGACTTTGACCAAGTTGAGCCAATCAAGAAGGGTAACAACTACAGTCATGAGACAGCATAGCCTCCTCTGTGAGGACTAGTGGAGACACTGAAGATATGTCCATCAAGGACACTTACTAGTGTGATAAAAGTGGTCATTCATGACCAGCAGGTACAGGTTGCAAAGAAGTGGATTGGGGCTCATTATAAGAAAAAATTTTCTATTGCTTAGAGCATTTCAATAGTGGAATGATCATCTTATGAAATTAACTACTAGGACCTGAAAAAGAAAAGCAATTCCCTTGTTTTTTGGACTGATTAACCCTTCTTGGTGGCTGTAAATTAAGTTCTAGAATCATGTCTTCTAGACCGATTTACTGACTCTCCCTCACCATTGTAATTCAGATGTCTCTCTTCTTCCCTGTACCCTATCCATGCTCTCTACATATTCTTATTAGATCATTTTCATGCTATATTTTAATCACTGTTTTTCCTAACTACCTCCCAAATAATAAACTATAAAGGACAGGAACAAAGTATTTTTCTTCTCATGTCCAGAGCATCTAATGTACTATCTATACATCGTGAAACTTGGTAAACATGGCTGAATAAATGCAATAGACCCGAATCTCAGCAGAGGTAAATGTAAGTAAATGCATTCTAATGATTGACTGAAGATAAGAAGGAAAGGCAAGAAAAGATGTCAAAAATTAATGTGAGGGAGAAAATTGATGCCGTGGAGGAGGATGCTACTGGCGGCAGTAGAGATGCTGACCTCACTTGATGCTGAGATCTTGGGTTAGATGATATGCAAAGCATTTTATTACTTGTGATGGCATGTATTGAATACTTGCTTCATGCCAGGTACTCTAAGACAACTCTAGGCAGTGGGCATATTTGTTATTTCCATTTAATAGATGAGGAAGCAAACTTAGGTCAAGACACTTGCTGACTTTATGTGGCCAGCGATCCATCCCAGGATTGGAACTTCACTCAGTCTCATCCCAGATTCTTTGCTCCAAAGAACTAGAAACAGCCTCTAAATATGCATATAACAGGAAAATAAAGTGGAAAAGTCATGGTAAAATAAAAATCAAACTATGAATAGTAAAGTAAAGCCAGGAGTTATGTTGTATATGCCATGGTTACTATTAAGGTAGCATATTTTAAAGGCAAGGAAAGTCCTAAGTTTTGGTTTCTGGGTCTTTGCATTTTTACCTGGAATTCTTCTACTTAACCTCAGTTCACTTCCTAGATCATGACTTTCTGACTTTTGTGCTTACTAACCACAGTGAGAAAGACATCTACCATTCCAACAAGCACATTTGTATTTTATCCCTTTTTAACCCTTGGGCTATGACTTATCAATTTAAAATATTAATTATATAATCAGATATATTTAAGCTATTCATAAATTGTACAATCTGTTTAACAGAACTGTGACTTTCAAGGAAAATATGGCACTTTATTTGTATAGAATGCATAGTTTATAAGATACAATCAGTTCTACTACAACATGATGTAAGTGTTCTGAAAAATGACCATGTTATACAAAATTGCACAATAAAACCATGAGCCTTGTGGGGAGATTGAGTTAGGGAGATAACACACAAAAGCTTTATCAGTGACACATAAATTTTAAAACGAGATTAGAAAACTAACAAAAAGTGTAGCACAATTTCTCACATCTTAAATGATTAAAAATATATGAATATGACAAGTGTAACACTGTATTTAAAAAATACGTGAAGTTTGCTTGTGGAAGTAAGTTTCAGCAGGATTACAGTGTGAGTTTTTGTGAAAGAGTAGAAGGAAGATTATCTGAAATCAGACAGAAACTTGTAACACCAGATGTGGACATGTGAGCTCATAACACGCATGTTGAACAGAGGTTGTTGGTAGAAGTTTAAGGTATATGTGTTTTGTGAATTCCTATACATTGTAGACAAGTTGGGTACAGTTTTCTGCATTCACACAGTATTTCTGGCAGTTGAAATTATATATAAGCAAATTCAAAATTCACATTATGCTCGAATTGCTTCCTAATATGTCAATTGTATTAGAACAGATTGGTATTTTCAAAACAAGAGTTATAATAATTTATAAAATATTACACATATCAGCTCATTTTATGCACAGAAACAACTTATAAAACTGGTATTTTGGCTTAGTTCCTCATTCCACCTCCCAGAAGAAAAAACTGAGTCCAAAGTTATTTAGGGACTTAACAAAATTTAATGATACATAATATTTGTACATATTTATGGGGTATGTGTGATTTTTTTATATATGTATTTTATTTTGATGTGGGGTACAATTCAGGATTAGGTATACAAGTGGACATTTTACAGGTAAAGTTTGGGCCTCCCTTTGGTCTCCACTTTGCCTTGTTTGAGGTCAGGTACTCTTACTGATGTTATGTGCCCCTCCCCACCCCAGCAGTATCCCGCTACTGCTAATCCCTTTCTTGTAGTATTATGCTAAATGTTCAGGGTCCACTTATGAGTGAGAACATGTGGTACTCAGTTTTTTGCTTCTTTGATAGATCACTGAGTATTATAGACTCTAAATCCATCCAAGTTGTTGCAAAGTCCATTTGTTTGTCCTTTTTTATGGCTGTGTAATAGTCCATCATGTGTATGTGCCACATTTCTTTTATTCAGTCCAATTTCGATGGGTAGCACAGTTGGTTCCACGTTTTTGCTTTTATGAATAGTGCTGCAATAAATATGTGATATTTTGTTACATCATAGAATGTGAGATGACTAAGTCAAGATATTTAGAATATCCATCATCATGAACACTTATCATCTGTATGCACTGAAAATATTTCAAGCCCTCTCGTTTAGCTGTTTTGAGACATACAATACATAGTTGTTCAAGCCGGGCTCGGTGGCTCAGCCTGTAATCCCGCGCCTTTGGGAGGCTGAGGTGAGTGGATTGCCTGAGCCCGCGGGTTCGAGACCCGCCTGGGCAGCGAGACCTCATCTCTACAATAAATCAAAAAATCGGCCGGGCGTGGTAGCGCATGCCTGTAATTCCAGCTACTTGGAAGGCTGAGGTGGAAGGATCGCCGGAGCCCAGCAGGCGAGGCTGCGGTGGCCGGAAGCGGCCACTTGCACTCCAGTCTGGGCGACAGAGTGAGACTCCAACTCAAAAAAAAAAAAAAAAAAATACATTGTTGTTCATTATAGTCACCTTACTCTGCTATTGAACATTAGAACGTATTTCTTGTATCTAACTGTATATTTCTACTCATTAGACAAGCTTTCTTTACCTGCCCCCACCACACTCCCCAACGCACACACACACATCCTTCCCAGCCTCTGGTATCTATCATTCTTCTCGCTGCCTTCATAAGATCAACTCACATATGAGCAAGTACATGTGACATTTGTCTTTCTGTGCCTGGTTTATTTCACTTAACATATGACCTTCAGTTCTGTCCATGTCACTGCAAATGAGATCATTTCATTATTGTTCATGACTGAATAGTATTCCACTATGTAAATAAACCACATTTTCTTTATGCATCCATCCATTAATGGACACTTAGAGTGGTTCCATATCTTTGCTATTGTTAAATAGTGACGTGATGAGCACAGGGATGCAGGTATCCCTAAAATACACTCACTTCCTTTACTTTTAATAAAGACCCAGTTGTGGGGTTTCTGGATCAAGTGGCAGTTCTACTTTTAGTTTTTTGAGCTGTCTCCATACTGTTTTTCATAATTGCTTTACTAACTTACATTCCCATCAACAGCTTATGAAAGTTTCCTTTTCTCCACATCCTCACCAACATTTGTTTTGTTTTGTTTTTATCTTTTTGATAACAGCAATTCTAACTGGAGTGAGTTGATAGCTCATTGTGGTTTTGAATTGCTCTTCCCTGATGATTGACGAGCAGTTTTTTTCATACACCTGTTGGCCATTTTGTATGTCTTCTTTTGAGAAATGTCTATTTAGATCCTTTGCTCACCTTTTAAGGGGATTGTTTGTTGAGTTTTTGACTTTCATTTTGTAGTTGTTGAGTTGTTTGAGTTTCTCATATATTCTGGATATTACAATAACAGTCCTCCAATGTAGAGACTTTCTGATGAGAGTCAGTTAATAGTTATGCCAGATCTTAGACACAAGTCTTTTCTTTCCAGTCCTTTCATGCCTTTCCCTAAATTATTTCTCCCCAATACCATTCAAGCTTATTTTGTATTTTAAAATGTATTTAACCTGACATACATACATACAAAGATTTAAGTCAAAAAAGACTCATTTCAATAAAAAAATTAAGTCTGAAACATCCAACATAACTTTATAAATATGAAATGCCTAATTACTCTTAAAATATACATTTTTATGTGTGTCAATAAACAATTATATCTTCAACTTACAACTACTATATTTTTCTATTATAGTACCTCTACCTATCAACAGCTGTGTTTATATATTTGAAGTTATACTGTATATCAAAATAGTTTGGATGGTTGTCCCCTCCAAATCTCAAGTTAAAATGCAATCCCCAATGTGGGAGGTAAGCCTAGTGAGTGGGACATGGGGACAGATCCCTCATGAATGGCTTGGTGCTGTTCTCACAGTAATGGGTGAGTTCCCACTCTGTTAGTTCACGTGAGAGCTGGTTGTTTTAAAGAACTTAGTACTACCTCCTTTCTCACTCACTTCTGTTCTCGCCATGTGACACGCCTGCTCCTCTTGCCTTCGATTATGAGAAAAAGCTTCCTGAAGCCTCACCAGAAGCCAAGGAAATGCCAGTACCACGCAGAAAATAAACCTCTTTTATGAATTTCTTAGCTTCAGGTATTCCCTTATAGCAGCATAAAACGGACTGACACCTTTATATTCTGATTACAATATATAACTGAGTATACTTAACTTTGGTCCCTTTTGTCATTATTTTGTGTATTATTGAAAAAAGTTCAAGCAGAAAAGCTAATTCATAAAGTAAATAGAAGAATGAATATAGTTATCTGCAAACCCAGATGTAGGAATGATGATGTATTTATTTAATCATTCATTCAATAAACATTTGTTAGCTGGGCATGCTGGCTCACACCTATAATTCTAGCACTTTGGGAGACTGAGGTTGAGAGGACTGCTTGAGCCCAAGAGTTTGAGATCAGCCTTGGCAATACAGCAAGAGCTCATCTCTAAAATTTTTTTAAAAAGTAACCATCATAGTGGTGTGTGCCTATAGTCCCCGCTACTCAGGATGCTGAGATGGAAGGATCATCTGAGCTCAGGGAGTTGAGGTTGTGGTGAGTAGTGATTATGCCACTACAGCAAAGTGAGACTCTAACTCAAAAGAAAAATTATTGAGTGCCAACTCTAACAAGATCTGTGATAGCAACTGAGGATACAGGGCTTTGTGGTGTCCAACAAACCAAATGCTTATTTTGTGCCAGAAGAGATGCTGAGACGCAACGTCTGCTGTAGAAAGAGTTCCCATGGAGTGTGGGAAGTGCTGCAACAAAAATAGGAAAGAGTTTTGGAAGGAAAGGGGCATCTGAGCTTGACTGATTGGGTAAGATCCTTAGAGAGGGGGTGACTCTGAGCTGAAAGATTAATACAACTACCCTCGTTGGAGGGGAAGCCACAACATTCCAGGCAGAGCACACCTCACACAGGAATGTGCAACAGGGACAGTGATGCTGCCCTCAGGAGCTGACCTGGGGTGATGAGGTAGCAGACGTGTTCGCTGTAATGGAGAAAAGGTGGAATAACAGGCATATGAGAAGGCTAAGGTCTGAGTTTGATGCTGTTCACAGAAAGATTTCTCAAATAAAAATAGACATACATCTGATTGTTGTTTTTACAAGACAGAGAAAAGATAATTAGAGCAAGATTCATTATGTAAATACATCCAAAAATACAAACTAATGTTTTTACTACCTAAAAAGGTAGCAGATGTTTATCCAGACAAAGGACATATATGGCAGAATAGTCACTGTTAAGAACATTCTATACTTACAAATAGCCAGTCTTTTGTAAATTGTCCGTGAGCTTCCCCACCACAGATAATTATGTCACAATGAGGAAAAATGGAAAAAAGAGAATAAGAACAATGAAATGCAAGAAATGTACACATTTTGTGGCAATACTGTGTATAAATATTGAAAAACAATATTCATCTACAGCAAGACAAATATGGTATACTTTCTTTACTGTGTCATGTGCCTCATAGAATCACAAATGACAAAAAACAATGATGCTTACTCAACAGGGGTGTTGTGTTCCTCAGGGGTTCAGGATTTGCACACTGGGCTGTGTTTCCAGAGCTGTGAGGAAAGGAAGAACTGTGGAGTGATCGATGGAGTAGTTTGCTTGGTTTACCACCAAAGGACAGTGGATGAGAAGGAGGAGCTCTACTCTGTCCTCTGTGAGTTAAAGTACAATGTCATGCCTCAATCACTTGGTCTTTGGGGGGGAAAGAATGAATTATGGAGAGAATACTGTAAGCAAAATGCATCTCATTTTCCCTTTTCCTTAGAAAATTCAAAAGAAAAATTGGAGGAGAACACAAGAGTGTTTCTACCCACATCCAGGAACAAAATCATCAAAATAGAGAAGAGAGCCCACACATGCTATAGGGAAGGGGCTATTATGCCTCACAAGAACACAGAAATCCAGATTTGAATTCAAGTTCATGGTAAGTAGCACAATTAGCGCAATCCAGTAGGCACTTGAGTCTCCCAGAGAGGCTCACATCATCACATGTGGAGCCAATAAGGCCAACTGACTCCATGCCTTGTACTGAAGGAAGCAGTGGAGCCAAAAGGTGGACACGCTAGTGTCCCTGGCCCCACCCATCCTAACTGATCTAAGGCATAACAGCAAACAGGTTATCCTGACTCTTTGCAAAAAAATTTTTTCAATATATTTATAACAAATGAGAATGATTCATTATTTATAATATCCCCTGCTTTTGGAGGAGAGCCTTTTGATTAGGGTGAAAACTTGGAAAACAGATCAACTATTCTTCCTAGGAAAAGGGAGGTTTTGGCTATCTGAAGATCCCAGCTCCAGGAAGCTCCTCGGGATGTTAGGTTTCATCTCACATTGGTTTGCCCAGACCAAAAGATGATCGTGCCCAGTGTGTGGCAGCAGACATCCAGCCCCAATGACAACTCTGGATGAATGACTGACCAGAGACAATCGGCACAACAAGTCAAATTAAAAGCCATGACCCTTGCCCTAGACATTATTCTTAAAGCCTAACTGGTCACTCTAAATCTGTAATGGGTGGTGGGTTGTTGCAGGTAACAGACTGACCTTAGCCCACATCCTGCCTGAACAAGGAGGAACATGTGTGGTCACCAGCACTTCCTGTTGTGCTTCAATTAATACCAACACACAAGTGGGACAGTTCATGCACCCCATAAGGCAGAAAGCTATATGGTTATCTGAATAAGACCTGCTAGTCTGCCCTGGGACTTACTCAGCAGCCTGAGTCCAGGATCTAGGGGGCATCACTGAGATTAATATTGCCAGTTGACCTCATCACCAACTAGGATTCTATAGATAATATCTCAATCAAATGTGGTATGAACCAACAGTGCTGCCCACCAAAACAGGACTGGATAGAAAAAAATGTGGTACATATACGTGATGGAATATTACCCAGCCATAAAGAAGGACAAAACGGTGGACTTCAGCCACTTGGATGGATTTGGAGCCATCATACTCAGTGATCTATCACAGAAACAAAGAACTGAGTACCACATGTTCTCATTCATAAGTGGACCCTGAACATCTATCATAACACTACAAGAAAGGGATTGGCAGTGGCAGAGCACAGCTGGGGGAGAAAGAGGGGGGAGAGCATAAAATCAGTAGGGGTACCTGATCCTAATCCAGCCAGATAGAGGGCCCATGGGAGGCCCAAACTTCACCTGTACCTAGACCACTTATGTACCGAATCCTGATTTGTTCCCCACATCCTTAAAATAAAATAAGTAAAAAGAAATGCATGAGACAAATAAATCTCATCCCAGCCCCATCGATGTGCCTATTCTGAGCTGCTGGCAAGGTGGCATACTAGTGTGAAAACTCATGATCAACCAAGAACTTGGAGGGACTAAGAGGTGAATTGTTGGAAAGGAGGTCCCCATATGTCCTAAGGCAACCACAGCCTGCACAACTACTCACTCCTACTGGGGTGAGGGTGGGGATAGACTTATTTAATGCTTTGTAAAAGCTGCTGAGTACTTAGCCCTGAATACCTCAACTGTGGCACAATTCACTGTGTACACATTCCTCATCTAGGTCCGCCACATCATTCCATGGGACTTAGTGACAGGAGAGTTGGAACTCCCATGCTGGTGCTCCTGGTCTTGCTGTGCTCTGAGTGTCCACTGTCCTGCTGTGCTCATGGCCTACTTTCAGCCCTGATGGAGCTGCCTCTAGCTAAATTGTTTGGCATCTTGCCTTCCTCTATGAGGCTGGTTTTTGCCCTAACACTGGGCAAGGAATGAGAGCAGGAGTTTTCCAGGAAGCGCAAACCTGGATGACATTTGGCTTTGAATCTATGATATCTTAAAGAGAATTAACGATGAGATGTCAAGCATGATGGTGGTGGTGATGCCCTCAGTGGCCTTCATTCCTGTGACATTAAAGACTTCAAGGTACAGAGGGGTAGAGACATGGGAGGAAAAGATGGCAGGACTGACTGAGACAGGAGTTAAAAAAATGGAGCCAGGCCCAAAGAAGTAGTTCTATGTCTTTCAAATCCTTGGCACTTTTGCAAGTTTCAACCAAGATGAAAACTCTCAGAACTTGGCTTTGGGTTAGACTCGCTCTGTCCCTAGGATAAGAGTCTAGAAGGAACTTCGAGGCTGGCCTGCTGCTCTGCTGACACTCCACTTCTCTTCAAAAGGCATGCATCGTCTAATTTGCATAGTTCTGCATTTGTGATTTGAACATAAGCTTGTGGAGACAGAAAAGAATAAGCTTTCCCTATACCAACAGCTAAAACAGATGGCCAAGGAGCAAATTTGTTTAGAATAAATTACTGCTACCTTAAGTGGAATAATTTACACATATGATTTTTGTAAATCCTTCAGCTAAATCAGCGAGCCTCAATAACAGTACTTGGATAATGACTCTCCTTAGAGAATATAATTTATTGGGCAACAGGTAAACAGAAATTTGCAAATGCAACTGAGCAATGATTTTGAGTATGTAGGTTATGATGCAAAGGACAAAAACATATTTCATTTACCGTACCTCGTTTAATCTATGATGCCACACATTGTAAGGCACATTATTATTTTATGACCACTAGAAAAAAGAGGGAAAAAGTTACTACCAGTTAAATTGGCCTAGATATGATTTAGAACTCTTCCATACAATATAGTCTTCATTCTCATCAAAAACTCTCTTTTCATAAGAGAGTCACAACTTTTATCTCCAGGAATTTCTTTCAAGCTGCTGACACCCTTTCTTCAAGTTTTGATGCTCACACTTTTAACATTTTACCAGAATGTGTCAAGAGAAGACTCCCGAACAAGAACAAGAAGGGTGTTTTTTTTTGGGGGGGGTTGTTTGTTTGTTTTTTTGAGTTGGAGTCTCACTCTGTCGCCCAGACTAGAATGCAGTGGCCGCTCCCGGCCACCGCAGCCTCGACCTGCTGGGCTCCAGCGATCCTTCCGCCTCAGCCTTCCAAGTAGCCGGAATTACAGACATGCACTACCATGCCCGGCTGATTTTTTGATTTATTGTAGAGATGAGGTCTCGCTACCCAGGCGGGTCTCGAACTCGCGGGCTCAGGCAATCCACTCACCTCAGCCTCCCAAAGGCGCGGGATTACAGGCTGAGCCACCGAGCCCGGCTAAGAAGGGCTTTTTAAATGGCAAATGTGATGGTTAATTTTATGCATCAACTTGACCAAAGACCCAGATAGCTGGTAAAGTGTTATTTCTGGGTATGTCTGTGAAGATGTTTCCAGCTAAATTGGCATTTGATCATTTGACTAAGTATGGAAGATCCACCTTTGTATAACATAAGCAAGCAACATCTCATCAGCTGAGGGCTCCAAAAGAAGAAAAAGGTGGAAGAAAAGTGAATCCCCCTCAACCTCTCTCTCTCTCTCTCTCTCTCTCTCTCTATCTTCTGTAGGTGGGACATCCATCTTCTCCAGTCCTTGAACATAAGAACTTTAGGTGCTCAAACCTTTGGAATCCAGAACTTGCACCAGTGGTACCCCTGGGTTCTCAGGCCTTCAGTCTCGAATTGAGAGTTACACCACCAGTTCCCTGGATCTGAGACCATGGACTTGAACTAAGCCATGCTACAGGTTTCCTTGGTTCTCCAGCTTGAAGACAGCCTATCGCAGGATTTCTAAGCCTCCAAAATCACGAGTCAGTTCTTCCTAATAAATCCCTTCTCATATATCTATGCCTATTTACCTAGCATATGTGTATGTATAAAGATATACAGAGGGTGCCAAGAAGTGTACACACAATTTGAAAAAGAAAAAACTGTACTAAAATTGTAATACTTAATGCATACCAATAACAAAAGATGAATACAAGTCACAGTTGTGGCCCTGGAGTGAATACAAGTCTGACTTCTGTAACTAAAAGAGGTGCTCAAAGTAGTTACCATCAGCATCTGGACATTTCTGATGATAACGAACTACTGCATGACTTGTTGCTGTGCTATGCCTCCTGGATCTATCTTTGTGCACATCACTCACAGTACCATGCAATCCAAACTTATCTCGAATGTGAGCAGTTGTTAGGCGTGTTGGAAGTTCTGTTACCTATTCACACCTCCGTTGTCCTTGCACTTCTACAACGTTCTCAAATTCCAAATACCACTTCGAAACAGTCTTGTGCTCCTCAAATGACAACCATGCTCCCACCATTTTCTTTGACTATCCTTTCTGTCTCATAGTGATCCTAGCGTTCATTTGATTAACGCCATCCTTTGAGCGAACATCATACTACACATTGCTACAATAATTCAATTCAGTTTCGAAAAGCAATACATTGATAACATCTCTTAAAATGTATATAAATTTTTGTGGCACCCCAGGTATACTCTCTTGGTTCTGTCTTTCTGGAGAATCCTGACTAATATAGACATGGGTACCAGGAGTGGTTCTAGAGGAACAAAATTTTAAGGATGAGTTTCCCTAATTTGTTTGGGGATCTCTGGAATTGACTCTGTAATCTGTTTAGACTTAAAACTGCTAGGGACTTTACTAATAATAGTACAGAGAGCCCTGATAGTTCACAGTGTAACAGATAGACAAAACTATCAGCATTTAATATGTCTAATCAACCACTGATAAGAGGCAAGAAACATAATGACTGTTTATGATACTTTCAGACATTTGTGGAAAACTAAGTTTTAAGCTAGGCAGGCAGTTATGTAGACATAAACAGGATAAAGAGAAGGCTCTGGAGGGTGGCACCCTTGAAGAAAGGAACACCCCAGGAACACCCAACAATCATTCACTCCAGGGCCACAACTGTGACATCCTGGGAAGGGGGAAACAAAAACAAAGAGGGAATTCCATGGGGTTGTGCAGGTGCCATAAATGCCAATTTGTCCTCTATGTAACCCTCCTGGGGTGGCAATAATGAGTAACACTGTCAATAGGTAGGGTTTGTATTGACCACTGGGCCCCATGCATGTGCAGAAGCTCTTGGTGATATCACATCTCCAAACTTGGGCAAAGACATCATAAAATCAGGGGGACATCAGGGAGAAAGAAATTGGGGGATATAAGAAACACAGCACAAATACTCCCCTCTACACCTCTCAGGGCTATTCCCAGCTTTCGGAGTGTACTCTCTCTTACCTAAATAAAGCTTCTCCTTGCTCTGCTGCTTTATCTCTTGGGTAAATCCTTTCCTCGATGCAGATAAGAACCAGGAACATGCTGCTGAATTCCCAGGTCGGTATTGTAAGGAACATAATGACAATAGTTCGTTGTTCCTAAAATCACTGGACAAAATGATGAAAGAAGAGGATGAGCTCAGGAATTCAAATTCCCAGCTTAAGCTCCACATAAATAACCTAAGAATTTCTAGGTGTGTCCTGAAGGAGAATTTTCTCTCTTGTAGCCACAAGGCTTAATTACTGAAAGTCAAGCACAAGCCCTCATCATGTGATTGGCTGAAATACAGTGAAAGTTGAATTCTCAGCCTTACAGGGCATCTACTGTTAAAGGGAGGGCTGACTGTAATTCGTGATGGGGATGAGTGCGGAGACCCTGATGAGACTGGAGACACTGAGCTCTGAATTCTGATGAGTCATTTTTGCCAACAAAATTAGCCCTTCCCCACCTCAGGGGTATCAGTCTTTCAACCTCAGTCTGAGAGGATTAACTGCATTGTCTGAGAATTGGTAATGGCTTCCCCTGAGGCAGATGCCAAACTAGACAAAGCAGATTCTCCTCAGGAACTTCCCCCAACACCTCTCTTTACTTCCTGACCTAGAACTAGATTCAAGCACCAGCAGATCCTTAAAGGTGAGGCACAAAGAGTGATCCATGAGGAGGTATGCTACACTTCAAAAGAAGTACTTGAGTTTTCTGATTTATACAGACATAAATGCAGGGAACTTGAGTGGGAATGGATATTAAGGGTGTGGGAAAATGGTGGCAGGAACATAAAGTCAGATCGAGCCAGGTTTGTTGGTATGGGTTCACTAAGCAGAGATTCTGCATTTAATGCTGCAGTTGGAAGAGTTACAAAAGGCCCTGTTGGTTCGGTTGGTTGGCTGAAACATGGATCAAAAGCTGACTCCCTGTGAGCAAGCTGAAGATACCCCTTGGTAATCTCCCTTGGCTTGACATGGAGGAAGAGATTTAAAGGTTTAGGGAGATTGGAGTGCAAGAGTGAAATTGTCATTTGAGACCTACTCACTCACCCTGGGAAGGTCCAGAAGACACATCTTTTTGCTAATACCTTGAGATATAGGTTTGTGAGGGAAGCCCAGCATCCTAGAAGGGCTCCACGATTATTCTTCACTGTCAGCCAGACCTCACAAAGGGAACCCCCATCACTCAACTGTAAAAAAATAAATGCAATAAAAATAATTGGATCCTGCATTTTCTAAGGTTCTTACGGTTTAAGGTTTTATATTTAGGTCTCTGATCCATTTAGAGTTAATTTTTGTGTACGGGGATAGATAGGGGTCTTGTTTGAATCTTCTGTAGGGTCACCCAGTTTTACCAGCATCATTTACTGAATAGGTTCTCCTCTCCCCAGTGGTAGGTGGTGGGGCTTTGTCGAAGATGAATTGATGATTTTGCTTCTGGAATCTCAATTCTATTCCATTGGTCTATAAGCCTGTTCCTGTATCAATACCAAGCTGTTTTGATTATTGTAAAATGTGGTACATATACACGATGGAATACTACACAGCCATAAAAAAGAACAAAATCAAGAATTTCACAGCAACCTGGATGGAACTAGAGTCTATAATACTGAGTGATCTCTCACAGAAACAAAGATCTGAGTATCACATGTTCTTACTCATATAGTGGACCTTGAACATCTATTGTAATACTGTAGAAAAGGATTGACAGTGGTGGGAAACTATGGGGGGGAAGGGAGGTGGGATTAACGGTAGTCAATATCTGTCTGGGAATGGGGAGACACCCCTTATCAACAAGGGTGCCTGAATGATGCATATTTGTATACCTAACTCTTAACTGTACCCCACAATTTTAAAATAAAAAATATTGATTTAATAAATAAATAAATAATTGGATCCCAGGGTGACAAGAGATACTCAATGGTCAAAGGTGGCACTTAACAGCCAAAGGCAAGGCTACTGTAATGGATAGCAGAGGCAAAGCAACAGTCAGAATAGTCTAACTCGTATAGATCAATGGTGTTGGCTAGTTAACTGTGGTGTTTCTGGAAGCAAAATAGATTTTTTTTTTAAAGCCTACTAAATTCTTACTTGATCTGCATAAGCAGAAAACGCCCAGTTCAAGTAAACAAAAGTCTAACTAAAATAAAAACAGAGAATCGGAGCCACTTAATTAATTCCCAGACTTGAACTAGCTTACAGACCCAGAGCCCCTTGAATGAATGGGAGGCCAGGATTCCTCCAAGAAGGACCCCAGAATACTATCCAAAATGTATATTGTTAGTCTTTCCCCCAGTCTTCCCCCAAGGGATCTCCCTTTTAACAGAGTAACTATGCATTGGGAAAAGATAAATAATCAGACCATTTATGGAATATTGGACACTGGCTCTGAATTATGATTCCAGGAGACCATAAATGTCACTATGGTTCTCCAAGAGTAGGATCTTATGGCGAGCAGTCAGGGACTCAACAGAGTTTTAGCTCAGCTCTAACTCACAGTTGGTCCACTGGGTTCCCTAACCCAGCCTGTGATTATTTCTCCGGTTCTAGATGCATAATTGAAATAGACATACTCAGCAGCAAGCAGATTCCCCACATTGGCCCCCTAAAGATATTATGGAGTGAAGGATATTATGGTGAGAAAGGTCAAATGGAAGCCATTAGAGCTTCTCTATCTAGGAAGATAGTAAATCAAAGGCAACTCTGCAATCCAGAGGGATTGCAGAGATTAGTGCCACCATCAATGACTTAGCAGATGCAAGGGTGTTGATTCCCACCATATTCCCATTTGACTTTCATATTTGACCTGTGCGGAAGACAGGTGAACCTTGGAGAATGATATTGGACTGTCAGGTCAGTTTAACCAGGTAGTGACTCCAACTGCAGCTGCTGCACAAGATGTGGTTTCGTGGATTGAGCAAATTATGACATCTCCTGGTACCTAGTATGCAGTGATTGATCTGACAAGTGCATTTTTCTCCATTCCCATTCATAAGGCCCAACAAAAGCAGTTTGTTCTCAGTTGACAAGACCAGCAATACACCTTCGCTGTCCCACCTCAGAGGTACATCTACTGTCCAGCCCTGTGTCATAATTTAGTTCACAGGGATCTTGATCACCTTTCCATTCCACAAGACATCACACTGGTTCACTACATTGATGATGACATGCTGATCGGACCTAGCAAGCGAGAAGTAGCAACAACTCTAGACTTATTGGTAAGACATTTGCATGTCACTCAAAGCTCCTTCAATCCCCTTTACATAGCTCCACTTTTTCCCTATAGCACTTATCCTCTTCTAACATATGAAGTAATTCACCATTTATTGTGTTCATTGCCTATTATCTGTCTTCTCTATAGCATATAAGAGCAGGGATCCTTGTGTTTTATTCATTGACACAGCAAGTACCCAACATGTAGTAGGTTCTCAAGAAATGTTTGTTGAGAGCCGGGTTCGGTGGCTCAGCCTGTAATTCCGCGCCTTTGGGAGGCTGAGGTGAGTGGATTGCCTGAGCCCACGGGTTCGAGACCCGCCTGGGCAGCGAGACCTCATCTCTACAATAAATCAAAAAATCAGCCGGGCGTGGTAGCGCATGCCTGTAATTCCAGCTACTCAGAAGACTGAGGCGGATGGATCACCGGAGCACAGCAGGTCGAGGCTGCGGTGGCCGGGAGCGGCCACTGCACTCCAGTCTGGGCAACCGAGTGAGACTCCAACTCAAAAAAAAAAAAAAAGAAATATTTGTTAAATACAAGGGAAGATCCAAGAAAACCAGAATTTATTGATAAAAAAGTATGTATTTATTCTTACATGTTTAAACGTCAGTCACCTTCAAAGTACTCTTCATTTGATGCAATACACCTATTGTGACACTTTTCCCACTGCTCAAAACAGTTTTTGAACTCATCAATTTTGATGCCTTTTAGTGCCTCTGCTGTTTTTTGTTTTACCTTTTCCATATCAATAAAACACTTCCCACCGGGCTTGGTGGCTCAGCCTGTAATCCCGCGCCTTTGGGAGGCTGAGGTGAGTGGACTGCCTGAGCCCGCGGGTTTGAGACCCGCCTGGGCAGGCGAGACTTCATCTCTGCAATAAGTCAAAAAATCAGCCGGGCGTGGTAGCGCATGCCTATAATTCTGGCTATTTGGAAGGCTGAGGTGGAAGGATCGCCGGAGCACAGCAGGTCGAGGCTGCGGTGGCCGGGAGCGGCCACTGCACTCCAGTCTGGGCGACAGAGTGAGATTCCAACTCAAAAAAAAAAAGAAAATAAATAAATAAATAAAACACTTGCCTTTGAGGACTTTTTTCATCCGGGGAAACAAACAAAAAAGTTGCTCAGGGCAAGATCGGGTGAATGAGAAGGGTGGAGCACAGGGTTCATGATGTTTGTGGTCAAAGACAGCTGAACACTAGGTGCAGTGTGGGTAAGTGAACTCATGAATCACCCATAATGAATGGGCAAAGGCATTGAAACAATCTCAAAAAAAAAAAAAAAATTCACTGAAGCCAAACACAGCCTCTCACAACAACACTAGCTGGTACATTGATGTTGTTGAGTTCCTAGAACACTTACCTAGTGGAGGAAGCCTGCATTTCAAGAAGCCCATCCTCCAAAAATAACTCCAGTTTTTGTTTAAGTCCCCCCTTGTAAATAGAGAAAATTGGAGAAGATTGTATCGCATCAAGGATTCTAAACAACTAGGAGATGGAGCTGAAGGTTGCAGAAGCAGATGGGTTATGGTGATTAAACTTCTGTTGGGATTAAGAACAATGGCAAGGAGAAGACATGGAACACACTGAGATGAAACAGCAATGGTATTAGAATAGGACTGTCTCAGGAACCCTCAAAGACTTAATAGCCACACCTGTTTCTACCTGGCTTGATACAGGCCCATAAGTCTAGAGGAGGAAACTTTCAGAGTGATTTTCTTTAATGCCTCGGTATTCTTTGATTTTGTCTACTGGAACATATTGCCTTTTCATAGTGAGACTTAACAATTCAAAATTTATTTCAAATAGTACAAAAGCCAAGGAACAACAAATGACCTCCAAGTTTGCTACTTCAGGTCCACAGAGGCACCATGCAGGACTGTATACAGCCATGATGGCCATGAAATCTTTTTTTTAAAAGTTATCAGAATCAATGTATGTATAATAGCAGCATCTAGCTTTACTTAGGAAATTCACATGAAATGCTCATATTCACTTAGGATTCTTTTTAAAAGGAAAAGAATGAGACCATATTCTCCATTCTCAGAGGGATAGTTTTGAAAGAAGAAAATCTCAGCATGAGCATATTGGGGGAAATAATCAAAAGCAGCATTTTGAGTTGCAAATAGTGAACACTGTAGTGACTCAGCACTGCAGCCAAGAAAATTGCCTATGCAAAATGTTTTCATCTACAAGAGATGAGCATATCCTATTCCAAAAAAGAACAATTTAAAATCTCTAGATCATAATTTAGTTTAAAGTGTTTAAAATAACTATACTTTAGTGAATTTTTATTTTTGGGGTTCTGCAAAGAAAAACATCAAAGAAGAACCCACTGAAAAGTTCTTTGATGCTTAGTCAAAATGCATTGCACTCAAGAGTTAAGTTCTTGCACTATCATATATCTACAAAGTTGGAGATGTAGGTATCCAGAAGCAGGTGCCTAGGTCTCACTCCCTTGCTCTTCCTACCTTTTAGACTTAAGCAACTTTCTTCAAGAGGACTCAAATTCATGTCTATGTATTGTATGTGCATTGAGGGGGGACATAAAACATAATCTACATTGATCAAAACTATTATATTCTACTAAAATTTATCTTGGGTTAAATAGAAGAGATGGGCAATAGTGCTTCAGTGAACGTCTTTATTTTCAATTTTATAGGCATTGTTGAATGGATTCTGCATTTGATCATACTATAATGGCCTCTCTTGAGAACCAAGTATCTTGAAAGTGAAATTTAAGGACCTTTTCAAACATAACTCATTCTTGTCCTGCACTCTGAATTTTCCACTAGGACAGTTATTCCTGTAAGGTAATATTTCTGAAACTATGTTCCAAGAATGTTGAAATTCTTCCCCATCCCCCACCCTAAATTAAATTTTGCAGTAAAATAAGTTAGGGAAATTTACATACAATGTTTTCCCTCTTGAAAACACATAATTTGCAATATATTAAAGGCTCTGTTTACTAATCAAATAAGTAGAAAATTTGAAAATGTACCTCATAAGTTTTGGAACTTTTTCCAAGTCTTATTAAATCAGTAAATAATTATATTGAACAAGATTTAGGGAAAGCTAGTCAAAATACAGTATCTATTATCTACCTGTCTTGCAAATATGCCAAGTGGGAAGAGCAATGTATTTATAGGACTGTGGGGAAAAAAAACAATAACAAGACTGAACAAACTTCAGCAAAGGGAAAGAAACCACAGTGGTCACGAAGCACTGTCAAGAGAGGTCATACCCAATAGGGTACACACAATGGTACACATCCATAACTGGCAGGCACGATCACTTGGGAAGTTGTTAAAACACAGATCCTTGAGCCTTGCTCCCAGGGATTCTGACCAGCAGGTCTGGGGTGGGACCCCAGAATTCACTTCTTTAGCAAGCTCCTAGATGATGCTGGTCTGCAACCCACTCTATGAGTCACACTGCATTAGGATCTTGTCAATAACAGGTCAGCTCTGAGACCCTACTAAAGAACCAGGACTACTTTATTGATGAAAATAGAAGTCAAGTTTCTCAGTGACAATAAAAGGTGTTCAAATGTGGAAAGCTCGTTATATAATGATGTGATTATGCTTAACACTACTGAATTGTGTTGTACACTTAAAAATGATCAAGATGGGCCGGGTACAATGGCTTATGTCTGTAAGTCCCAGTACTTTGGGAGGCCAAAGCAAGAGAATTACTTGAGCCGAGGAGTTCAAGACCAGCCTGGGCAACATAAGACTTTGACTCTACAAAAAATTGAAAAATTAACCAGGGAAGCTGAGGCAGAGAGAAGGATCACCTGAGTCCAGAAGGGCTGTGATTGTGCCACTGCACTCCAGCCTAGGCAATAGAGTGAGACTCTGACTAAAAAAAGAAAAGAAAAAAAAAAGTCAAGATGGTTTTAAGAAATTTCTACTTGTATATTTTGAATATGTGCAGTTTATTGCATGCCAATGATACCTGAATAAAGCTGTCCTAAAAATATAAAAAGCTAAAATAAAATCTGTGGATTTGGATTGGAATTAAAGGCACTCATGTAAACTTGTGATTTTAAACATATATAAGTAGTATAACAACAGGTATGGATGTACACATGCATATATTTTCTAGCTCAGTCTACTGAGAAGATCTAGAAGCAATGACACCCACTAGTTGACAGACACACTTAGCACTTGGTCTCTAAATGCCATTCTCCACTAAAAAAACCCAGGACTCTTAAGTACAGCATAAGCCTTAAATAATTTGTCATGACAGAGAAAGAAAAAGTACTGGCCAGGTGCGGTGGCTCAAGCCTGTAATCCCAGCACTTTGGGAAGCCAAGATGAGAGGATTACCTGAGCCCACAGGTTCGAGACCAGCCTGGGCAACATGTGAGACCTCGTCTCTACAATAAATCAAAAACTTAGCCCGGCGTGGTAGTGCATACCCGTAGTTCCAGCTACTTGGACGACTGAGGCAGAAGGATCGCCAGAACCCAGCAGGTCAAGGCTGTAGTGGCCGTGAGTGTGCCACTGCACTCCAGCCTGGGTGATGGAGTGAGACTCCAACTCAAAAAAAAAAAAGTACTAAAAGAATTATGATATCGCAACACGTACATGCACACGCATAATAAACACACAAACACACACTCACACAAACATACACGTATCAGTCCAAAGGGTTCCCCCTAACCAAATAATAGTAATGGATTATAACCCACTGAATGAAATAGGAATCTGTGAGTTCAAATTAGCGTGTGTGTGTGTGTGTGTGTGTGTGTGTGTGTGTGTGTGTGTGTGTAAATATAAAAACAGAGACAAGGGAAAATTCTTCTTTATAAAAGAATGCCAGCTAATGAATGAACACAGAATGGTGGAATTAGGAAGTCATCCTTTGACAATCATCACAGGAATCAGGAATAATTGATTCAAGCAAGAATCACCAGCAGATAAAAAGAAACCAGCAGATGAATGTTTTCTGAGGAACAATATATTTACATTGTCTCAAACATACATTTCAATTACCTACTAATATATAAAAGACTTAACGATTAACTACAGTGAAATATTATGAACACCATCTTATTCAAGTAATAAAAATAAATCCCACCAATCATTGGGCTAATTGACACGATGTGCCTTCTGATACAGTGCATTAAAACAGAATGCTTCCAGGGTATTCCTGCCAAAATACAAAACTTGGATCTAACAAAAAAAAAATCTGACAAACCTAAACCGAGGATCATTCTACAGAGCAACTGGCCTATACTCATCAAAAATATCAAAGTCAAGAGACGCAAGGAAAGACTGAAGAATGGCTCCAGACTAGAGAAAAAAAATGCAACAACTAAGTACACCACGTGATTCCAGATAGCATTTTGGACAGAAAGAAAAATGGGGTGAAAGAAATATTTTTTTTGGTTTGGTTTGGGGTTTTTGTTGTGGGAGGAGTGAATATAAAGAATATTTTTGGGCAGTGGGCATAAACCGAGTGAGTCTTTGGGTTCAATACTAGCATTCCATCAATACTAATTTCTTGATTTTGATGAATGTACTCTGGTTATATAAAATGTGGTTCTTGTCATTAGGAAATAAAAATCCATAGTATCTGAGGGGTGAGAGGATATCATGTCTGCAGTGGAGGGTACAGGGAGTTCTCACACTATTCTTGTAACTGTTCTATAAAGATGAAATTATTTCAAAATAAAAAGTTAGCCAATATTTAAAGTTCCAGTAGAGTGTGTTTATAATTTTGCCTAGGGCAAGTTCATGCTAATACATGACTGAACTCAATTAGTTTAAAGCTTGCCCCCATGAAACCTGAAGAACTAGATTTATGGGGGAATTTCTCTGAGCGAGTCCCTTCATTTGGTTCTCAGATTTAGGGATTCCTACCATGACTTAATCCTCTCTGCCTACTGATCAGAGCAGGAAAGGCAGGTAATTACCCAAGAGCTGCACCTTTCCAAGCCCTGCTACTCCAACCTTTTGTCTTCCTGCACTAAACATATATCGAATGTGACAGACGCTTTGCGATCTGAAAGCCCTACAACGTGGCACCCGCTACCCCATACACCCTTCCCTCTCTGACTCTGGCACATCTGGTTTCACCTATACTCAGAAGGGGTTTTCCTCTGCTAAAGGTTTTAGCTCCTAAGCAAAGAGGGGGAAGTTTTGATTTTGCATTGGAGGTGAGTGGCAATAAGTGCCTTCTTTCTGGTTTGTTTTCTTCAGCAGAAAAGTTATAGCAGTTTAACTTTGGGGGGGTTACCCCCAAAATATTTAAATATATAAGCCAGGCAAGATGCATCAGCCTATAATCTCAGCTACTCAGGAATCCCGGGCAGGAGGATCCACTGAGCCCAGGAGCTTGTGACCAGCCTAGCCAACATAGTGAGACCGCATCTCTTAAAGACAAAAAGGCCGGGCTCAGTGGCTCAGCCTGTAATCCCAGCACTTTGGGAGATAGAGGTGAGTGGATTGCCTGAGTCTGCGGGTTCGAGACCAGCCCGGACAACTTGATGAGACCTCCTTTCTACAAAAAATCAAAAATTAGCCAGGTGTGGTAGCGTGTACCTGTTGTTCTGGCTACTTGGAAAGCTGAGGCTGAAGGCTCGCCGGAGGTCAGCAGATCAAAGCTGCAGTGGCTGTGAGCGTGCCACTGCACTCCAACCTGGGCAACAGAGTGAGACTCCAACTCAAAAAAAAAAAGACAAAAATAAAAACTCACCACTGGTATTAGGCTTTTTTTTCCTTTTTCCTAAATAAAAGACCCCCAATCAAGTCTCACCCAAACCATGCATATTTGCTCTAACACAAAATTGGTCCCATCCTTAGTGAAACAATAAACCCCAATGTATTTGCTCCTTTCTGAATCTATCATATATTGTATTAACTAAGAGAATCACCTAGTGATTCTCAAGAGGATTCTCTCCCAGACCATGGTATATTAAACAAGGTTCTCCAGCGACACAGAACCAGTAGAAGAGGGAGAGAGAGAGAGAGAGAGAGAGAGAGAGAGATTTATTATAAGGAATTGGCTCATGATTATAGCAGTTTAGAAGTCACATGGCTTGCCATCTTCAAGTTGGAGAACTGGAGTTGTAAATTACAGTCCAAGTCCAAAGGCCTGAGAACCAGGAGCACTGATGGTGTAAACTCCAGTCCATGAGCGGGAAAGGATCGATGTTGGAGCTCAAAGGGTAAATTCGATCTTTCCTTTTGTTTTATTCAGGCCTTCAATGGATTGGACAAGGCCCACCCACATTGGGGATGGCCGTCTGCTTCTCTCAGTCTACTGATTCAAGTGCTAATCTCCTCTGGAAACATCGTCACAAACACACCCAGAAATGATGTTTAACCATCTACCTGGGCATCTCATAACCAAGTCAAGTTGATCCCTACGATTATCCATCACATGTGAGAAAGGAGGACTTAAGAGCCACCTCCACATGACTGTAAGTACAGCTGCAAAGACTATGATTGTTAAGAACAGAATGGGTCTCAAAGTTATTGATGTAAAAGTTACTTATGCAAAATAAAATGCAGTGTGAAACATTTTTGGAAAGATGACAGAACAGAAGAGTTCAAATCTCTTCCATGATAAACAAGCCAACAGAAATTACCCTGCTGAAAATTGTCCTTAGACACTTGGGAATCGAAAATAGGAGAACTTACACATGCCACATTTTAAAAAAAAAAACTTGAAGGTATACTCTAGCACCATACACACACACAAAAATGTCACTGACAACCAGTTCATATTTCCACTTCCTGTCAAAACTTTTGTGGTTGGATAATAAGCAATATAGGGACCCAGGGAACGCCCAGCACTCTGCTTCACCTCTGCTCCAGGGTACTTGGTACTTGTCTGCCTACTCAATTGCAAGAGAACACAAAGTCTGGAAGCTAAAACCTTGAAGACCTAAGTTGCTATAGCGACAGCAACCGTGATTGGCCAATATTTACATTGCATTTGTGGAAGAATTCAGTATTTTATCAATGGGGTTCCTAAAAAAGAGCGGACAGCGCCTGGAGGACACTCTTTGATGAGGAAGAAAATCAACGCTTCTGCATTTGCCCACAAAGGGGAGTAGAATGACCATGTCAACCAGAAATCACCACTTTCGGTGAAAGTGTTACAGAGCTTGGTGCGTGCAAATAATTTCAAGTCATTTATGCAGAGAGAGTTCACAAAGTTTCTTAATTCTCCTGTTGCTGCAGAATCACATTTCCACAACATGTGTGACATAGTGAGGACACAAAGCTACCTCTCAGCACAGGTGCCCAGCAGCAGAAACAGTACAAATGCAGAGTGCGCACCGATTCCTGAATCATTATCTAGCAAATACTCAAAGCAACATGACATGCATTATTCCTACAGTATAATGTAATGCAATGACAAAATGCTAGCGGATATCAGCCCCTACAGGGGCCTTCAGAGGTGTATCCCTTAGATCCAAAACTCTGCTTGGACCACCTGGAAAAGTTAATACTCTACAGGGAAAGAGATGGGAAGAGCTCTGAAACCAGGAGGACCCCCCCCACCACCACCCCCTACCACCACCCCCTACCACCACCCCCTAGCATTGCTGGATTCCCGCTTCCTTATCTGGCATCCTTTGTTTCCAAGAAGGCACATCTTACAGGTCTTTGGAACGTTGTGTAGATCCTGTGACACAAAGCATCATCTCTCTGTGACTGCCATAACAGATTCCACACGAACAGGGTTTTACTTCCTGTGGGTACAGGCACTGAATTCAGACCACAGTCTGGCACAGAGTGAGCACTCATCAATATATGGGTTGAAATGTTCCGCTGCCTGAAGCTGGTGGCATCGGGGAGAAAAGCCAACCAGAAACTGGGACAACTGTAGAGAAGCCAAGACCTGAGAATGAGGACCAAAAATTCAGCCTTGATGCTATGGGCTCCAAGGGCTGATTTGGTCTACAGGACTGGGAGTTGCAGAGCTGCCTCCCCTCCCCCACGTGCACCCACCCCTCCCTCCACAAGCTGGGCTGCTCCCCTTCCTCGGAGGTCTACAGGGAACATGTTTCTGCTTCCCCACACCCAGCGGTTCTGAAAGGCTGCTGTCGCCTTGCTCCCAACACCCAAGGCCCCGTGACAGTCAGAGCACTCCTGCCCCTTGGCCTCTCTGCTCTTCCCAAATCTCGTCCCACCCAGAATAAATCTGGAGTCCTTGCCATGCCTTCCAGGACTCCGGTCCTCTGGCTTTGTTCCCTCTCCTTCCTCACACCGTCCTCCAGGCTGCTCCTCCCAGGCCCCAGAGACTGCCCACAGGGCTGCTTCCTTAGTTCTATCTCACTCCCCACTCCATGAGGCTCCTTCTCCGCCCTATTTGCAGGTCTTTTTGACAGGGACACCTTGTCCGAGAAGCCTGCACTGACCACTCCTTGTAAGCAACATCCATCCGCTTGCCCATCTCCGCCCTGCAAGTGGACACTCTTTTGTTTCACTACGCTTTATTTATCTTCAAAGCACTCCTAAGTAAGACACATGACATATGTGATGTATGTGCTTGTTCATCTCTCTGTGCCTGCCGGAATCAGACTCCAGACCAACAGGGTTTTACTTCCCGTGGCTACATGCACTACATTCAGACCAGGACCTGGTACACAGTGGGCACTCGACAAATACCCGCTGCCCTTAAATGTTGGTTGTTCCTTTGTCGTGCAATGTATGCAACTTCAAGAAGCCAATCAGAAGGTATACTTTGTGTCTTCATGAGATTGAGTCTGCAGGGTCCAACCTTATTAGTTAATTACAGATCCCTTTGATGGATATTTGGCAATAGTGTGGGGTTTTTTTAATCATCTGAGATAAAGACTAGTTATGATGTGATTGAATTGTAGCTTTGCATTAGTAACTTATTCCACAGAGATAAATGGATGGTTGTAATTGGGAGTAACTCGGCTAAGATTTAATAAGGGTCTTGATCTTTCTCAAGAATTTAATTGCTCAGATTAGCCTGTCATCTCTGAAGGCTGTAAGTAATACAAACAATTTATGTATTACTCTCGGAAACTTACAACATAGAGCATGCAATGAGACTGCCAGAGAATCTCACTCCTTTATAATGTTTTGCTACTGTAGACTTGTGTGCGTGATTTTTTTTTGCAAAGGTCACTGTACTTTCTCTAGTTATCCTTATAAAATTACAGTGATTAAGTTGTAGGGTGTGCTTTATTTTTATTGTTCCAGTAAAGAGAATTTTAAACAAAACTGGTGTACCCTTTAGAAAAGAAAAAAAAAAAAAAGCCACCCAGATCACATACTCATTCTGACCCAGAATGAATGTAGATGCCTCTCCTGTTTCCTGATTTGTTTTCCTCTAGAGGCGTCTACTTAGGGCTTGCCAAGTCTTCCAAATGGGAGTGTCTCTCACAACTGTCCACTGGGTCTCAAGTGAGGGTTAAATGGGGGCGTCCACAAGAAGTACTTGATGAAGAGTAAGATACAATAAGGATTAAAACTTTATTTATTCAAATACCTGTACATTCACTTATTAGCACTAACTGGTCAGAAGTCAGGCATTCAAAGTCAAGCAGCAGCTAAAAGCTCTCTGTTTTCCCAGCTGACAAAGAGTCATGCCCCATGTCTCAGAGCCTGGCTTCATCCACCTCTCTGGCTCAGGTCCGTGCACTTGTTTCTGGACCAGGAACCACCAGTAGATGGACCCAGTACCCCACCCTTCTCTCCAAGGGCAAAGGTGCTCAATGCCCAGCCCCCTTCTCACTGTGGAGTCGTGATTCGCAAATATAAAGGGGGATTTTTTTCCTTTAAATGACACACACCCCACCCTAGAGGGAGATGCCCTTCTTCTGCCCCAGTCACGATTGAGAGTTGCAAAAGGAAAACTCTATACTTTGCTCTTTTGTGTCTAATGCGCAAGTGTTCAGAGCAGTGACCCTACGGCCAAGGAGAGGAAGAGAGAGGAGGAGAAGGGAGAAAGAGGAGATGGAGATCGCCCGACATTGGTGCTTTCTCCTGAGGAGTCACAAAAATGGTGTCTCTAAAATCTTCCTCACAAGCCCTGCTCACTTTCTTGAACCCCAGATCCATGTTTCCACCACCTGAATAAATATTTTCACCCCACCTTGGATTCAAAATATCTAAAACCTCACTTTCCCAGCAAAAAGCAGGGAAACCATGCCTCTGGCTGTCCTCTCTTTGGTAATCGTTGCGCCATCTTCTCAGGACCCTCGGCTTGGGAGCTGGGACACACGCACCCCTTCTCTGCACGCCATGGTCAGTGAGACCTGTAGTAGTTTGTTCCTGTTCCTGCTGCTGTGATTTAGAACAGCCTCATTGTTCACATGGATAATCCCAGTCAGTCTCCAGCTGGTCCCCTCTCTTCTCTACTGCAACCCACCTTAGTGCTATCCACCATACCAGTTGCATATCCTCAAGTGTTCCTTCAACCTAATTTTTCCAAATTAAAATCTTCAATTATTGCCAGCTGCTTATCAAATTAAGTAAATCTCTTCAGTCTTTATTATAATCCCGATTTTATGTTATTATATATGCATATATAAAATTTCACATATCATCACTTTATCATCCATATCCTATATTAATCACACACACACACAAACACATACCCAAATCCTGGACAAACATGGCTCTTCCCTGAACATTTTCCTGTCCATCTACCTCCATTTCTTCGGATTTCACCCAACATCTGGAATTGAAGTCCTTCTGACTTTTCAAGGATGATTTTGAATGGCCCCTGAATGATATATGGATGCCTTCCAACTCCATGAGGCATCTGCTCCCGCTAAATCACGTATTTTTTTTTCTTTTTTTCCTTTATAGGCTTGTCTTCTTCAAATGTCAAACATAAGAATTTAAACACTCAGTATTGAATTCCATAAGAGCAAAGACTAAGCCTTAGTCATCTGAATCTTTCAGCTCCTTGTTTGATATCTGGCACATTGTAGGTACTCAGTATATATTTGGCAAATTAACTAGAAAATACCTCAGCTGGAGAACTAGTCACATTAAAGTTAAAAGTAACACATTCCCAAACTGCAGCTGAAGCCAAACAAATGTGGGAGGACAGAGCTGTGAAATACATGTTACTCAACTTCAGCCATCGCTTGAGCCCTCAGGCTGTTTCAGTGAATGCAGTGAACAGAACTATCAAATCCATTTCCTTAACTGGATTAAAGCCAGTTGATGTGGGAGGTGGTGGTAAGACAGAAGGTTAATTCAGCTGATCAGCCTGTGACCACTCAGTTGTGAAAATGCTTCTTCCAACATCATAAAGTCATATGTTTTGTAAAGGTTGTAAAAATAAGATCAAGAATCACTCTCACTTTTCTCTCCATCTTTGTTTCTATCACACTTTTCAGCAATTCCTGAAGTGCTGGTTTCCCTGTGGGCACGGTTGGCCTGCAGCTAAGAGAAATTGTGTTGGGTTCACATTTAGTTTGGATTTAGCGGCTGATATTTAGGTAGTCAGGAGTCATTTGAAGTCACTAGTTTATTGCAAGTTGTGCCAGAGTAGGAATGACCTGTAAAAATATGCATATCTTCCGTTGTGCCAATTCTACTGGCAATGAGACACAAAAGTCAGGGCCGGAGGTCACATGAGACATTCTTACGTGAGATATGCCTGTATGAAACATACTTCCAACATAGTCAGCATTAGAGTATATGAGTGATGGAAACTAAAAAGGTTTGAAACATAAAAAGCCAAAGCGAATCTAAGGAAAATGCTTTGGATCAATCAGGTAGGTAAAACTACAGAATTCAACGGTCATAGCTTCTAGTCACAATGGAAGCTCTTTTTTGTTAGAAATTTACTTGCTCATGCAGTATATACAATTACAAATGCACCAAACTTTTTTTTTCTGTTTTTGATGAGACTGACAAAAAGATAAAATGTATGCCAACGCTGCATGTATAAGGCACAACCTGTAGCAGTGCTATATAGCAGTCTGAATGTGAAGTTCCATATTTCAAATACTGCAGTTTACCAGATGTGACATTTGAGTGTCATCTAGGATCTTGTCTAAGTGTTCTCAATGGAAAGGTATTCAGCATCCGCCACCAACAGCGGGCAAGGAGCTCACAGTCACGAGTATTCCAGGAACAAGTGCTCAGACACCATCTGGAATGTTCCTGACTACACCTTAGTCAATGCTACGTAACTTTTGTCCTGTCTGTTTTAGAAAATCTCTTTGCATAATTTTTCAGAATTGGTCATCATATCACAACCAAATATGCCAGAAAATGAATACTTTCGGTTCAAAAAAGGATTGAAGATTAGTCATTGCTTAAAAAACTTGAAATGTCCTGACTTGTTAAAGCTCATGGAGAAAAGAAATTTGACAAAGATTTTCTCAGATTTCTAAAACATTTTATGACACACTCAATTACAAACTGGGAAGCTGGAAGAAACTTATTTAAACTTGATAGTTTACATAACAATATACAAAACTTTGATCAGGCATGATAGAGAAAATATCCCTCTATTCCTTCAACAATATTATACAACAAAACAATATTATAAAATTATCATGCAAAAGTCAAATCAGAATACGAATCATAAATTGTGAGAAAAAATATTATAGAAATAAATTAGGCAATTAATAACAATGTTGTGCTTTTTTTTAGGTATTGTAAGATGGAGAAATGGAGGCCAAGGAAAGTTAAACCAATAGCTTGAGGTCACCAAGTTGGGATTTAAAGTTAGAAAAAGATCATTATTAATCTTCCTTAGAAATATGCTTTATTTTTAACCATTTTAGCCATTTTCACTTAAACATTCTGAAAAGAGTCTGTTTTTCTATTTTAACTGAAGGATGCAGAATCACTTGGAATACATATGATTACATATGATTATATGTGATTACAAATGCATTGGATTATAATAGTCCTATTATATGACCATTAAGATGTATAGGTTAGCCATTTATGACTGTGGAGGATAAATTATATCGCAAGTTTGTAATACTGTAGGAATATGAATTTTTGTTGTTAATTACATTGAAGAGTGTTGGAAGCAAACTTTCTGTACATGTTTAATGTGTTACCTAACTCCTTTTTGCAGCACTAAAGAACCCTAGTAAATTCATTCTAATTATTTATGCCCCAGGGCTATAACTAAATGCATATTTAAAATTAAAAATAAGCTTGCTCATCCTGAGAGAAAAAAGCTCTACTAAAATAGCACAGATGCATTTATAACAAATTTTCGAGGTAACTCAAAAGTAATTTAAAAACATTCCAAAAACAACTCATTGTCATTTAATAAAATTCAGCTTCATCTATCTGGAACATTTAATCAAATTTTATTTTTTCGTGAAGTCATAGCATGCAAAAGTGAGAACTGATGAAAGTTAATGCTGAGTAAGATTCAATATGACAGCAAAAAAATATATAAAAGCATAAAATATCCTTATTAGTAAAATACAGATATAGGAGCTTAAATTTTCATGATGAATAGCTTCTCAATATTAACTAATTTTAATGACTTTCAAGTACATACAAAAGATAATTCATTGTAAGAAAACTGTTCAAAAGTGCTGTGGTATTTCATTCAGAAACAGCTTCATGACCCAGCACAAAACAAGTTAATGTTGAGTAAGATTCAATATGACAGCAAAAAATATATATATAAAAGCATAAAATATCCTTATTAGTAAAATACAGATATAAGAGCTTAAATTTTCATAATGAATAGCTTATCAGTATTAACGAATTTTAATGACTTTCAAGTACCATGCAAAAGGTAATGCATTGTAAGAAAACTGTTCAAAAGTGCTCTGGTATTTCATTCAGAAACAGCTTCATGACCCAGCACAAAATAAGCTTCCTGAAGAGTTCATAAACAAGCAGTCTAAGAGCATCCTTGGCAGGCCAATTCGCTCAATATATCTTCCATATGGCCAACAGGTTCGATAAATGGCTAAATAAAAAATATTTATATAATTCAGTGAGGCACAGTTTCTTGGGAGCCATTGTGCTCAATTAACTTAAGACTCTATTTCTAATAGTACCTAAATATTTAGATGTACTGAAATGTTGTTTATATAACAATATTTTGTTCCTGTACTTCTAGAAAAACGAACATGTATTACCCCATTTTTCTCAGGCCACTATTATAGTAGTACTTTAAAAGATTTTATACAGCCATGTCTGTGCCCCAAAGTATTGTACATAACTAAATAAGCTAAAAAACATAGTTGGCCCATTCCATAGCAAAATACTAAAGGGAAATCTCCCTTTATCCCCATGAAAGTAATAATGTACTTAAATTTTATATTAAGATTTTAAAAATTTAACCAATTTTCCCCATTAATTAAATTCTAATAAAGCAGGACAAGATGCTATAAAATTTGTAAGTTGGTTTTATAAATGAGAAACAAAAATATAATTTATGTGTGTTTACAAGGACTACAAAATAAAAAGTGAGTGTCTCAGCCAAATAATCATACATTAACCTTGTTTTTCCTATTTTCAACAATAGGTGATAGGTATCCTATCTAATAACTAATTTGGCTTAAGTGTTTATAATGTTTAAGTATTTTAACACCTTTAATATTATTTTTTTCAATATACTGTGGTAGAAATGCTAAACATCATATCTACCCTCTTAACAAATTTTTACGTGTACAAATATATTGTTAACCATAGCACAGCAGAACTCTAGAACTTAATTAACTTGCATAACTGAAACGTTACACCCTTTGAATGGCAACTCTTCGTTGTTCTCTTCCCTCCAAAACTGGTATCATATCCCTATTAAACAAAGGCAAAAAATATGCCTGGGACTTATGTGATTCTTTTTTTTAAGAGATCATACAAAAAGTGCACATTAGCATCAGGTCACATATTGTACTTCTACTCCAAATTGTTCTCGTGCTGACTCTACCATCCCTCACAGGTAAGACAGGTTCCTGTCTTCAAGGACTATATATGGTAGTGTGTTCTTAGAATATTATTATTTAAAATCAGTCACAAATGTTAGAGTTGACTAGACACACTGATATCATCAAGTCAAAGTTCCTTCTCCTTATTGCAACACACCCAAGACCACTTTGACATAAACAATGAACTACTATATATACATATAGTTACCTATATATACATATATATATGAATCAGCTATAAGTTATTTGCAATTTCTAGTGTATTAGCTATAACCACACTTCCTTATATCTGGCAAGAAATCATCAGAATTCAAGTGAGAGTGATGTCATTGCAGGAACAGTCTTAAAATCAGTGAATTAATCACCAGTAATAAAAATTGCTTGGGAAATCTCTCAGAAATTATCAAAAAACACCATACTACAGAAAGAGCTTAGTTGTGAGCAGCATATTTGAGCCTTTTGTTATATCTATAAGGCCTAGAAGTTAAGTAATTTAACTTCAAGTAAGTAAATTCCAAGGTTGCAATTCTGGTACATGGTAGTGTTACTATTTAGGGATCTTCATTCTGTTCTTTCAACTACACTATGGTCACATTACCTGTTTATGGAAGAGGGGAAAATGAAATACCAAATTTGAATTCAGGAATGTAGGCTTTAAATTAAAATATATTTTGATATCTGTCTTCTCTATGATATCTGCCTTTTCTATTGCATCATTGAACAATAAGTCTATATATAGTAGTTAAAATTAGAGAGGGGAGTTGTGGAACTAAGAAAGAAAGAATAGCACAAAAAGCCTCTGGGGAAGAGGATGAAGAAAGAAGTCAAAACAAATGAGGAACACCTTTCACCCTGTACTCCAGACACACAGGACTTTCTGTGTGTGCCATCAGCTGGTTCTCATTTGTGTTCTCTCTCTCTCTCTCTCTCTCTCTCTCTCTCTCTCTCTCTCTCTCTCTCTCTCTCTCTCTCTCTCTCCCCCTCACCCATCCCCCACCCCTGTCTCTTTCTCTCTCTCCCAATAAACCAGTGAATCACTGAATCAATTAAATGTAAATATCTAGTATGAACCAAGTACTATAGTTGCCAGTAGTGGAAATAACATACATTTGTATTTCTAACACTTCAGTAGCTTAAGGAAATTAAAGTACTATATATTAAGGAATTAACAAAAAACCCAAAAAATTAAGAATCAGTGTCAAATGGTAAGTATTTGTTGGTGTAACTGTATTGCTACCACCACTGTTTAGTATCAGAATTTTTGCAAATTTATTTCACACTGCATGAAAACATATGGGGTTTTCACAAGAAAATGTAGCATCTCTGTTGCTATAGAGTTATATATAAAAATTTCTTTTAAACCATAAAGTCTAATTTTGGGTCAACAACTTAATACTATTACCATATTCATAAAACAGAGAGAAGAATTATAATTCTTTGGAAAAACTCCTTCTAGCTATAAAAAAGTAAGACCTTGTACTCTACCAAAATGAAAAGATATAAAGGAATTTGAGGAAGTTGTAAAGTTATCTCTTGTGGTATTATCAGAAAGAAGCTATGCATGCCTAATTGGTTCAAGGGCTTGTTACTGATGAGCTACAATTTTCTTTATAAATATGAACAAAAGCATTCTTTTTCATTTATAATCATTATACTTATAAGAAGAATTAATGGTAAAAGTAAAGGACACAAAATAAATGTTTAGTCTTGTGCCCATCTAAAGTGATATTTAACACAGGGTACAGATTCTGATTTTCATTACAGGAACAGATCATGAATTTTGTAAGTAGGTTACAACTTCCCTCACGTTTCTTGAAACATACGTTAATAGTTCCACTGAATCATAGAACTATATACATAGTGAAAGTACTATGTTTTCAAAAGGCCAACTGAAAGTTCATCAAATTTTAATAACTGGTAGTTCATGGGTTTTACAAGCAGTCATTTTTTTAAACATTTTACAGCATACGGTAGTGTTATTCACTCTACTTATTACTCAGAGACATTCTCCCATTTAATCCTAAAAAAATTTATAACTATAAATTATTATCCACATTTTACATACAGGAACACAAACACTAGAGAGGATCAGAGCCCAAATTCCCAATAATAATAAGAGGCAGTTTATAACAGAAATATCTAGATGTTCCCATAGCCATAATAATAGAATCTATTCTATTTTTCTGTCTTCCACCTTGAAAATGAGACTGCAGCCACAAGAAACTGAAAGACACAAGGAATAATTCTTCCCTAGAATGCCCAGAGATGACTTGACTCTTCTGATATCTCGATTTGGACTCAGTGACACAAATTTCAGACTTTTAACCTCTAGAACTATGGAGGAATAAATTTCTGTTGTTTTTAAGCCATCCTGTCATGACAGCCCAAGCAACCCAAAACATATATCAAGAGCCTATAGTAATGTTCTTAAAACAGAATTTTTTAAAATGTACTTTCAAAGAAAACACCATGTCTTACAGGAAACTTCTCAACATACACAAAAGAGTCAAGAGAAAAAGGAATATCTTCAAAGTGCTGAAGCCTATTGTGTGAATCCATTGCTGCATAAAAGGTTACCCCAAAACTTGGTGACTTAGAACAACACTCACTTTACCATCTCTTTTTCAGAACCATGTCTTTTTTGTGGGCCAGGAATCCATTTATTGCTCAACAGTGTACCTCTGACTCCAAGTTACTCCAGACTTTGCCTTTAAGCCATTGGTCAGGATCAAGGTCTCATCTGAAGGCTCAACCTAGATGATGAGAAAGAAACTGCTTCCAAGATCCCTCACAGGGTTGTAGGCAAGACTCCAGCCCTTGTCATATGGGTCTGTTTACAGGGATGCCTCACAGCACGGCAACTAACTTCACCCAAGGCAAGTCATTCTAGTTCAGGTGTAGAGGAATCTCCTCGGGTCCAAATCCCTACTTACAGCAACTCACGTATTGTTCCTCATAATCCATAAACCCGTGAAATGGAAAAGACAGTAAACTCTTCCCAACACACCAAACATACAATGGTGGAACAGGAACAGGATAACTACTAAAAACATTTCTGTTCAAAAAGAGGAACACGTGAGACATAAAGAAACCACTAATTTATAGCAAATCTGAAATCCAGATGTGCAAATGTTGGAAGTTCCTTGATTACCTCTCCAGGTCTGAGAGTCAGCTTCATCCTCTAGGCTCTTGTTTCCACCCTTTAAGTCACCTTTCCTTTCTCATGGAAGTTGGCGTACATTTGCAACTGAAAAATTCTGTCTACTTTCTGGCAGAAGCATTCCTTCTCCAGTATTGTCTCTACTCTCAACCCAAGCTGTTGTGTGTCTACATATATATAACTTTTGAAAGAACATTTTAGGTCTCCTAGCAATCTTCTTGATATTTACTTTATTAGATAAAAAGCAACATCCCCAAATATCCTTGAAATTATCTCAGTCTTGGGTTTCTAATTCAGTACAATACTTTTAAGCTTCTTAAAAGCTTTATTGTTTGATTAAGAGTATCCATGAGTTTTGCCATCAAAATGTTTAAAGAATCTTTCACCTGACTAAATAATACTCTGAGGAAACCACCTTTGATCTTTCAGTGATACCGTCAGCTTCGTCTTTAGATTTTGCTTTCCTAGGAATGCCTTGGATTTTGTCTCTTTCAGAAGTCATTTATTAATATTAGCGGGGTTTTTTTTTTTTAATCTATCTAGGCTGAGAATTTTCAGAACCATTAAGTTCTGACTCTTTTTTGTTTGGCAGTCCATCCCTCACAATTCCTCTCTCTTTTCATGTTTTACTAGAAGCAGCCAGAAGAAACCAAGTGGCACCTTCAAAAGCTTCTTGGAAATCTCAGCTGTGTCACCCAGTTCAAAAACAAAATGTTCTACCTTTCACATACTTTCTGCCACTACACAACAAGGGTCCCCCTCCACCAATTTCTAACAAGTTACTCCTTACTACCCAGTAATACATCACTTGCAGCAGTATCAAAGATCACAAGCCTTTCATTAACATTTTCTTCAGTGCACTTTAGACTTTCATTAACACTCTCTCCTCAAAGTACACTGACCAGTTTTGAAGACACTTGCACATTTTAAGTACTTTTTTTTCTTTTTATTATAAAGATGTGGGGTGCAATTCAGGGTAAAGTATACAAACATTTTAAGTATTTCTTAATTGAAGCATCTCAGTGAAAAATGACAATCGCCCCCTCCCCTCCCTTGGAGAGATGAATCCCCTCTTTCTCTCTCTCTCTCTCCAATTTACTTTCTAAATAAACTATCTTTTCTTTTTCTTTTTTTTGAGTTGGAGTCTCACTCTGTCGCCCAGACTGGAGTGCAGTGGCCGCTCCCGGCCACCGCAGCCTCGACCTGCTGGGCTCCGGCGATCCTTCCGCCTCAGCCTTCCAAGTAGCCGGAATTACAGGCATGCGCTACCACGCCCGGCTGGTTTTTTGATTTATTGTAGAGATGAGGTCTCGCTGCCCAGGCGGGTCTCGAACCCGCGGGCTCAGGCAATCCACTCACCTCAGCCTCCCAAAGGCACGGGATTACAGGCTGAGCCACCGAGCCCGGCTATTAAACTATGTTTTCTAATTAAAGAAAAGAAAAAAAAAATGACGATCACAAAAGGCTGCATTGCATATTATGGTAGTTATGTAACATTCTTCAAGTAGCAAAAATATGGGAATGTTAAGCAGATCTGTAGCTAGCTGTCAGGGATTAGAGATAAGGGGAAGGGATTGGTGACTACAAAAGGCAGCAACCCTAAGGAGCTTGTAGTGAAGGCACCATTATGTATTTTGTCGCAGTTGTGGTTACACAAATTTATACATATGGGAAAATAGGATGAAGCTACATCCATACACACAACCGCATGTAAAACTCATGGAACATGAACACACTTTGTGAATCCTATCCTTGTCCGTTTCCTGGATTTAATTTTGTACCATAGTTATATCAGACATCACCGTTGGGAGAAACTGGGTGAAAGGTACACAGGACCTCCTTGACATTTTTTGGGACTTCTGGCAAATCTATTATAAGTTCAAAATAAGGGGCTTTTTAAAAAACATATCAAAACTGACACAAGAAAAATCGAAATTTTGATTTCATATCTATTGAACAAACTCAGTCAACAAGTAGACTTCAGGCCCAGGTAGCTTCATAGGTAAATTTTATCAAATTTCTAAGAAAATAAATGAATCTATGTCTTATATAAATTATTCAGGGAATATAAAGTGGAAAAAATTTTCCAACTCAATATATGAAAATGTTTTAATCTTGTTATCAAGACCTGGTCATTATATGGCATTACAAGGACATTACAAGACATAAAAATTGCAGTTCTATCTCATTCATGAATACTGTGAATTCTAAACAAAGGATTTGCAAATTGAAGCCAGCAGTGTATTAAAAGGATAATTCATCAAGACTAAATTGGATTTCAAGATTGACAAATTGAATTAACATCTGACAATTAATCACTTAATTCACTAACAGAATAAAGGAAAAACAAGCAAAGATCTCAATATATACAAAAAGTGATAAAATTAAATTTACATTTATGATTTTTAAATAGTAATAGTAACAACTCTTAGAAAAGCTAGGTGAGACACAATCCACAAATGGCCATACACAGAAATATAACTTTGACCCAAAACCTTCAGCAACTTGCCAGTGAACAAATCCCTTACAATAACCAGCCCAGGAAACCAGTTTGCTCTAAGGCAAGCTTGTAGGAATTCAGACTGCTATCTCTAGTAACAATCCAGGAAGACAAGCAATAATTCCTGAACAATGGGTCCAGAATGGCTAGGAATTGATTAGCAACTGACAGATCCCCTCATTTTTATCCCCACTTCTAACTTAGGAATAACCAAAGAAAACCAAATATGCGCTGTTAATCAAACAGATAAGAGACCTGCTTTTAGATATTCTTGAAAAATAAAATTTAATATGGTATACATTAGAATTCTACTCAAATACTCAAATTATCTATAAATTTGGCACAATTTTTATCAAAATTCCAATAGATTTTTCTGTGGAAATGGACAAACTAATTATAAATTTTATGTAGAAAACAAGACCAAGATTAAACAAGACACTCTTGAAAGAGACCATTGAAGTGGGTCTGTCATATATAAATATTTTATATAAAGCTATAGTAATTAAGATAGTGTGGTATTGCCACATGTTTAGGCACATAGACAAATCAAGAAGAATACAAATTCAGACACAGATCCATTCATAGATAAAGACAAAGCTGGTGTTGCAGAGCAGAGAGGAGAAAGTTATTTCAATAAATTGTTTCTGGTCAAACATATATCCATAATGAAAAAACCAAACTTCATCTCTGTCTCACACCATTCATAAAAATTACTTAAGTAGGTTTTAATCTAAGTGTGAAACGCAAAACAACAAAGCTTCCATCACATAACAGAGATCAGTATCTTCTCACCCTTGCCATGGGGACAGATTAAACAAGACACAAAGAAAAGCAAAAACACAAGATTTTTTAAAAATTTAATTAGATCCATTACCATTAATTAAAATCTGTTCATTAAAAAAACTATAATAGAAATGAAAAGGCAAGCCATGGAATGGAGGGAAATGTCTGCAACACACTAAACTGGCAATAGAATATGTTAAGAACTCCTAAAAATTAACAGGAAAAAGGCAGACAACCCAACAAAAAAAAAAGGGCAAGCAAATTTATCAATAGGAACTTCACAACTGAAAATATCCAAAGTCCATAAAAGTATGAAAAAAGTATTCAACATCACTAGTATCCAGTAAAGCAAAAATAAAAAGAGACCACAAAAAGATACCACAATATAACCATGAGAAAGGCTAAAATGAAAAAGACAATACCAAGCATTCCAGTATGTGAAACACTGGAAACGCTCATGCATGGTGATGGTAAATTTGTACAATCACTCTGAGCATGCACATATCCAACAGGAATACCCAAGTACATGAGAGATGGGTACAGGAACGTCCATAGCACTGCTATTCCTAATAATCCCAAATTAGAAACAATCCAAGTCAGAAGTTCTGGGTATAATACACATGAGATAAATTGATGAAAAGATGCCAAACTCTGTAAAATAGTTTAAGATGGTTCATTCTGAACCAGACTTGAGGACCTAGACCCGTGACATGTGTCCCCAAGAGGTTCTGAGAACATGTGCCCACCATGGTTATTGTATATTATATATATACAATAATTTATCATTGCATATAATAAATTTATACTGTTTACTTATTTAATTTATTATATACAATGAGAAATTATTATATATACAATATTTTATATTATATAAAATAATAAATTATTATATATGATAAATTATATTACAATAGCAATAAAATCTATTAACTGTGTGTAACTACATGTAGAAACATGATGAATCTCACAAATATATTTTTAAGAGTAAGAAAGTAGATTCAAGAATATATACTGTGTGATTCAATTTGTATAAAATTCAAAACTAGGTAAAGAAATCAGGACAGTAGTGCTCGGTTTGAGAAGGAAGACGGAATGCTGATGGGCAGAGGTGGCAAAAGACAGAGAGACTGGAACCCTGAGGGACTGACCAGGTCTATTTCTTCTTTGCCGTGGTAATTCAGTTTTCTGTGATAATTTAGTAAGTGATACATTTTGTTTGATGCATTTTAATTTATGTTCATGACAAAAGCTTTGAGAAAAAAAGGGGCACCTACTCATACCCCTTGTTCTTTCTTCATTTTGCTCCACCTGGATCTCTGAGGTGCTTATGGGACAGCTGATGCCTTAGTGACCATGCTGGACCGTGAGCAGGAGTTCTGGGGCATAATACACATGAGATGTGTTGATGAAAAGATGCCAAACTCTGTAAAATAGTTTAAAATGGTTCATTCTGAACCAAACTTGAGGACCTAGACCCGTGACGTATGTCCCCGAGAGGTTCTGAGAACATGTGCCCACCATGGTTGAATGGTGACTTGGTTATGTACAATTTTAGGGAGGTAGAAGTTACAAAAATCATAAATCAACACACATTGAGATTTTCATTGGTTTGCTCAGGGAAGGAGGGACATTTCCAAGTGGGGGGTTATGGGTAAAATGTGGATTCAAAGATTCCTTGGTTGGTAATTTGTAGTTCTTATCTAAAGAATGTTGGGACTCAAAAGAGGAGATGTTTTGCTGAGATAAGTGAGTGGAAAGACTCCCATGTTTGTTATTATGTAGATGAAGTCCTATTTGTATCAGACTTCAGAGACAGAACACAGAGACATGATAGATAATTATCTTAAAAGGCTCTCCAGGGTCTGGGGGCTTTTCAGGGCCATAAAATATTTGATTTCCTTCTTTATGTGCTATGTGATGTTATGATTGGAAAACAAACTTTAAGTCAGATTGGAAAACAAACTTTAAGATCTAGGATAATATATCATACCCTGTATATCCTGTTCAGTGAGTTCTTGTAAGGTGTGACTCCCCAAGTCTCTTAGTTATGAATTTGGATATTGGATAAGACAAAAAGGGTCAGATTTAATCCAAGATCCCTGAGGCCGACGTACTCTCCCCTTGACTGCCTGTCGCTGGATCTTTGTGTGAGGGAGAAATAAATCTTTGCCTGGGGTAAGACACTACAGTCAATGGAATACAAATCCTATCCTATCTAGATACAGAGAGCCAGGTTATAAAACTAAAACTCATACCGTCTACACCCATACTCTTTCTACAACCTTTCACCGAGTCTTATAGTTATGGATTAACCAGACTGGAAATTTCATGTCAAAGAAAAAGCAATCAAATCCATGAATGTAAAAATTAATATGGGGGCACTGCCAAAAAACTGTAATTGGAAACTTTCTACTTTGTTCCACCTTAAAAATCAAACAGTGTTTTATGGTATTGATTTTTCTCTTTTTCAACTATGGCAGCTGTTGCTTTGTAAAATTGGAATGTAACCTTTTCCTTCTTCCCACGTGATTTACTCACTCTTGTGTGTTAATACTTGGCAAATGATTTTTCCTGAATATGCAGATATTTCTAAGCATTTTGCTTGGTTTTTCCCATGACAATTTCAGGGTACACGTAATGTCATCTGGAATATTTTACATTGAAATGAAGAGAGGAAACAGAAGGAAATGTCACACTATGATGTGATTCACTTGCTTAAAAAGCCATTTCCTTGGCAAGGGGGTCACTCAAAATATTTCACAGAGGGATATTTATGGGCATATAATCAAACGGAATAAAGCAGAAATTCAGTGCAGGAGCTGTCCACTGGGATAAGCAGCACAAAGATAAGACCTTAACGGGAGATATTAGAGCTCAGGCATGCCTCATCGGAGAAATTCACAAGTCATTTTCAAACATCCAGTTTTCTAATTTTTCAACTAACTTTTGAGTTTCTTGGTTGCAGCTCTTGGTAATCAGAATCTAACCTAAATATTTTTTTGTTCATGTTGTCCCTTAGTATTTGAATTTTTCAGGGTAGAATTCTTTATCCTTCACTCCTGTTAGGAAGAAACCCCATAGTGTAGCAATGTGTTTCAGATGTGCAATGCACTGAATGTGTCTCTCCCAAAATTCATATATTAAAAACAAAACCCCCAGAGTGATGGTATTTAGAGGCGGAAACTTTGAGAGTTAATTAAGTTTAATGAGACCTAAAGGTGGACCTCCATGATGGGATTAATGTCCCTATAAGAAGAAAAAGAAAAGCCAGAGCTCCTTCCCTCCCTCTGCCTCTTTGAGGACATAGCAAGGTGGCAATCATCTGCAAATCAGCAAGAGAGCTCTTACCAAGAACCAAATCTGCTGGCACCTTGATCTTGTACTTCAGCCTCCAGATCCACAAGAAATAAATGTTTGTTAGTTAAGCCACCCAGTCTATAGTATTTTGTGATAGCAGCGCAAGTTGACTAAGACACAGAAGATCAACATTAGTTTGAGAGGGGGTGGCATTCTGAAGAATGTAAAGATTCAAGGAAACCAGGACTTGTCTGCAAGAACCAAGATTAAGCCAGTGCCACATAGAGGACAGAGGAACTAAAAAATAAGAGCAAGAGAGAATGGGAAGTAAGAGGAAAGGGATTTGTGCATGCCGGTGTGAGATAGATACTGCAAGGATGAGTGGATTACTTGATGGTGTATTCCACACCATTTTCTGACTTCTGTGTGTTCATATGTCACTCCATGTGAGGTTGGGCTCTTTGTTTTTATTACTAACCCTTTCACTATGGCAGGTGAACATCAATGACTTACTTGCTCCTCCTACTTCTTATAAAGCATCTATAAGAGTGGACTGGTACCTGAGCCAGCCTTGCCCTCAGAGTAGTTCAAGGGGGGGAAAAATTGGAAGGGAGAATAAGCAAGTTTTACAGCTCACCAGGAGAGGATCACTTTTAATTTGTTTGAAAGTTGAATCTTTCATCTCACTGGGAGGTGGGAAGGAGAGAAATGGATGGAAGCTCCCTCCTTCATCAAGAGCTCATCACCTCCTCAACCCCTACACAATTGCCAATGATTTTCCTCTTCCTCTTTCTCATGTTTTTTCTACTCCACCCCAGCCCCCTGTCCTGCTTTGGCTCAGCTTCCAGCAACATTTCTGACTCACTGGTTTTATATTACACAAATTAACACTCTGGACCTCAGTTTTTCCATCTATAAAGCAGGCGTATTAATACTATATCCAAAGATGGTTGTGAAAATTAAAGTGAGATAATATAGAGAGTGACTCTGAGGTTGTCTGATATATAAAGGGTACTCAATCAGTGTTTCTCTCTCCTTGAGTATTACAAAGAGTGAGTGTGTAGGATGAACAAAAACTACAAGGCACTTGCTAAAACTCATGGATTTTCATGGATTTTCTCTATTGTTAAGTAGACCTAAAACAGGAAACCTCTCACTTGGGTAACTTACTGAAACTTTCTTAAGCCTCAGTTCCACATTTGTGAAAATGTGATAAAATTGCTTCCTCGTGGGAGATTTGTGAAAATAAAAGATGAGATGATGATCCTCAACAGTCCTTAACAGAGTATCTGATGCATGGTACCTTTCCACAAATGGCGGCTCCTAATAATCATAACACAGGGTTCTATGACAAGTTTTACTGGCTAAGCTGGGATTCAAGCTATGGGAGAGCAGACAACATCTCCACGTGCCAATATGGCAACTCTTCCTTATATAGCTAGTTGACAATAATGCTGCATAGATTTCTCATGGTTTTCTATCCAACAAATCCAACACTTTTTCAGAGTAGAAGTATAAATTCAAAAGCAACAAATTCAACTTAGCAAAGTAACCCTAACTGATCAGTGTTTTTAAAAAATGGAACACATATGCTTCAAGTAGTATTGCCCTAAACAATTTAAGATGCAGAGCAAAGGTCAAAAGGAGATGACAGGTACCACAGGCCCCTATGTAGTAATTTAGTTTGGCACCAGGTTTGCACAGTCTACATATCCCTGTAGAGAAACAGTGCAAAGGCAGATCTATCCATGTGATTGCAAATGCAGAGTGAATGCTTTTTCCATCTGAAAATACTGTGTAAGGAGTATGGTCAGCCACAGAAACCCTTTGAGCAAGTATGCAACTACCTCCTAATATTTGGAAATGCAGGCATAGACAAATGACTAAATTGGCAAAGGAAACTTAACTCTGTTCCCAGTTTTAACTTTCTATGGGAACATGAATTGGCTTTTCACCATATTCTTATGTCTCTTTAGGAAACGTTCATGCTGAAATGTTTGCAAGGAGAGTTCTGAAAAAGAAACTTCTCCTCCCTCCTGATTCTTCAAAATCATTCATCACATCAGGGGTTGAAATAAAAGATGTTTCAAACAACCGAAAAGGTCCCATCAGATGTGCGATGAGTCTTTTTGCCTCCACGGCTCCCTGTTTCACATTTCCTGCAAGTTCCAGAGAGAAAACATTGCCCTTCTCAACAGAAAATATACCGGTAACACACAATTACAGAAGAAGAGACATAACCTCATTCTGTGTCAAAAACCAATGAATGTCTAGTTCCCTCTGGGTGGAGAGTCAATAGAATTCTAATTCATGGGACCCATAGCTACCCATAAGGTATAATGCCCCAGAGAGATCTGTTGCCTGAAGACAAGGCTCCTGTATAAAATAGTTGGCTCTTACTGGCTTCTGCTTAGTCACCCCTTGAACTATGGAATTGTTTGAGAAGATGTAAGGTTTAGTAGTTCAGCTCCCAGGGCTCAAATTCTAGGCTCAAATCCCACTTTTTCCCATGGGCAACTTATTTAACTTTTCTAAGTTCCAGTTTCTCCTTCTGAGATTAAGAATGAATTCTGATAAGTATTTTTGAAAGTCCCCAAAGCATGAGATGTTTTACGGTGGGCAGGTCTACGCAAACCTACCTCCAAAGCCCATAGAAGTTGAGAGGCCAAAGAAAGAGGCTGATATATTCATTTAATAGACGCTTATGAATGAAGCCATGTCTGTGTCTCAGGTGGCAGTGAGATAAGATGGTGAATCCTCACACCATCACCCTTGAGATGCAGGACTTGTATACCACAGGAGGAAAGGAGTATTCAGAAGGGATGTATAGAACAACTGAAGTACGATAACATCAAAGTTGTTTAGCCTAATGGCAGGATTTATGGTAAGTACCTCCTCTTACACAAGGAACAGTAGATAAATGGGAAATCTTAGCAGCCTTCCTTGAATCGGGATTAATCAGAAGTCAACATGGTGGATTTACATCCAAGATGGAGCTGCTTTAACCTCCACATAAAAGATGCTATGTAAGAGTCCATTATTACTAGTTATCATTCTGCTCTGTGCCTAAAACCACCTCCCTCCATATGCTAGTCCTCTGCCTCCATCTTTTAAATCTCTGGACTCCCTGGCACATAGACACAAGCTTCTGAAGCAGCTGTCCATTGCCCCTGTCCCCAGTTCTGCAGTCGTGTTGATTCCCAAATTCATTCTGAAGATATCAGGGGTATATTCTGATTTCAACTCCATCTCGACTAAGCCCTGCTGTCCCGTTACCAGCAACCAATGCTTAATCCATTCTGCCTCTTCTCTCTAGGCCTGGTTTGAGCATTTCTTTCTTCCCTCTACTGCATAAAATCTAAATCTCTTTTAGGTATTGCTATGGTTTGAATGTATGTGTCTCTCCAAAATTCATATTTAAAAACTCAAACCTCAAAGTGATGGTATTAAGAAGTGGGGCTTCTTGGGAAGTGATTAAGTCAAGAGGTCTCCTCACTCATGAATGGGTTAATTTCCTCATAAAGGAGACCATAGGGAGTACCTGGCCCTTCCATCTCTTCCACCACATGAGGACACAGCAAGAAATCTTTCAGCAGACACCAAATCTGCTGGCAACTTGATCTTGGACTTCCCAGGCTTCAGAACTATGAGAAATACATGTCTGTTGTTTATAAATTACCCAGTCTATGGTATTTTGTTATAGCAGCCCAAATGGTCTATTCACATTTGAGGGTTCAGAATGTCATTCCATTTGGGCCCAGTGAAAAATGGAAAAAAGATCTCTTGTTCATAAAGCAGGGGAAAACATGTTTTTCTTGGTTCTGCATTCTCTCTCTCCCCTCCCCCCATCTATATATTATTGTTTCCCATCTAACGCAGCTCTCCTAGGAACACAGGGATCTCTGTGGGGTGAATACAGACTTGCCAGGTACCCAGGAGTACCCAGAGCACTATCCATGACTCCTCTAAGAGGCCAGTGCTCCTGACTTTGACTCCTAAGCCCTAGCCCAAGGGCGGCAGCTGGCACTGGACAGGCGGCAAGGTGAGTAGCAAAGAACCTGCCCTATGGGGAGGACAATGCCCTACCCTGGCCCCATGCCAATCCCAGTGGGCTCCATTGCTCATCAGAGGTCACCAACAAAACACAAAGTCAAGGAAAAAATGAACAATTCAAGAAAATGACCAGAAGGCATTAAACCAAAGTGCACAGATCACACACCCTTGAAGCAGGCCCTGACAGGAAACTTGATTTTGTTCATCTCTTTAAGGAGAAATGTCTGATCTCAGAGATAATGCAATGCCACCATGTGAGGCTTGTAGTGATGATATAGTGACCTCCCCCAGCTAATCTCAAACTACCAACTACCTGAGAAAGGATCTATGCTGTGACACAGGAAGGGCTTTTGCACCTAAACAAGGAGTATCTTGTCTCGACTTGACTCACATTCCATGAAAATGGACTTTGTCGTTGATTGAAAAAAACAAAAAGGCTGACCCCACATCAAAACCCCCGCATGCCCTTCTCTGGCTAAGAGTTCTAACAACACACAGCTACATGGATTTCCAGAGAAATTAATTTGCAAATACTCATCGGTAAACAGCCATGCAGTCCTCAGCTTTTTCATTTATAAAGTGGAAATAATAACAAAATCCACCATATACCATGGCTGTGAGGAGTAAATAATATAATGGATAGACAGCTGATCCCAAAGTCTGGCATAGAAAGCATTCAATAAACAAGAGTTTTTCAATAAACAAGAGTCGTTATTATTGAGTGAGAAGATCATGACTGGGTCCAAGCATAAGACAGGAAGAACCTGATATCCAAGACAGAGCAGATCAACACATAACGGCACACACAGTGTCCCAACAGGATGTAGAGGAGAGGCTATTCAGTTTAGCACCTGTGTGGATCAGCATATGAGGGAATTCCTGTTGATTTGGCATAACAATAGTTCCGTGGTAATGTCCTCATTTTGGGAGAATCATGCTGAAAGTATTTAAAAATGATGTACCATCATATCTCATGTTAAATTAAGTTGAGCCAAAAGCTGCCTCCTGACCTGTTTTAAGTACATGCTCAAGGTTTCTTCTCACATGGTGAACTGTAGCCTAACTGGATGTGTATACAGACTGACCCTACTCTCAGGTCAATTACCGAGTTTCAAACAATTAAAGGTGACCCACTGCTCAAACCAGGCTCAAATCGGCAAGTGCTGAGCTGTCACCGTTCCAGCTCTTTCTGTACCTCACTTTCCTTCTTCTGTTCACAAATCTTTTTCTGCCACATGGCCATGCTGGAATCTCTCTGACACTACTCTGGTTCAGGAGAATGCGAATGCCCGATCTGCTAATCGTTCTTTACTCCATTAAACTCTGTTACATTTAATTTGTTTAAGGTTTTCCTTTTAACACTAGAATTTATTGTTTAGCAAAAATTAGAGAGATGAAGCAAATATGACAAAATGGGAACAATCAGAGAATCCAGGCAGTGGATGCATGGTTACTCATTGTACTATTCTTTATATACTCTGTAGTGCTGAAAATGCTCATAACTAGAGAGTATTGTGGGATTCACTCCATGGCCTTTATAACTTGCTGCATGTAACCAGGCACAGGAAACAGTAGATACTGTGCGTCACAGAGTACAGGTGCATTCATCCTGAGAATCAGGGTGAAAGGTCCCCAGGACACTTTGTATATTACTGCCAGGACCAGAGGGTCCTACTGATCCAGGGCTCACACTGGACAACCTGGCAAGCATCTGCCAGCCACCTGAGTGCCTCCAGCCCGGCTGCACCACACACCTGTACTTAAGGGATAGAAGTACATGGAAGGATTCCCCTGGAATGTGGAATCAAACAGAGCTAGAATTACTCAAACTTTGCCACCTTCTAAAGAAATCTGAACAACTTCCTTCATCCTTGAGTCTCGATGTTCTCAACTACACATTTGGAAATGAACTTTTGGATTTTCATAGATACACTTTTAGATAGTTCAGTCCTAACTTTGATTGCTGCCTGTGCATAAGTAACTCTTAATTCAGGCATATTTTGCTCTGATTTGACACTAAACATGTATATTCCAATGTCTGCAGGACCTTGGATGCCATTCTGACATCTGAAGCAACATATAAGAACCTCAGCTGAGGATATCTTTCACAGTTTACCTGACTGAATGTGGTCATATACTCAACAAACCTCACCCACCCCTTCCAAATTCCCTAAATTTAGAATGTGAGGGTTCCAATCCACTACATCCTTCCCTCGGTCAGATCACCAAATATTTTGGCTCTTCTCCCAGAGGCCTGCAAATTGCCAACTCAGGGCCCTGATTACTAAATCAAGCTTCTCCCCTGAAATGTGTGTATCTCCCCTTCCTTCCAATCTCAAATGATCCCATGACAACAAACGCAGCAGCATGGTAGGCAATGCAACATCGACTCTTCTCTCTAATTAGCTAAATGGCCTAAACTTTCTGAGACTCAGTTGTATTATCTGTTAACTGGGTATAGAATCATATCTGATTATCTGCAGAGGATTAAGAGACCTAGTTTTTATAAAATCTTTGATGCAAAATAAATCCTATATAAAGTAGAAGGGAGAAAGAAGCTTAGGAGCAAAGTTCAGCCCCAAGGGCAGGGAGTTCCCGCCAGGAGTAGAGGTGCTGGGAACCAGCAAACAAACCTTACCTGCTTTTGTCAAATCTGGGTAAGTCCTTGCAAGTGTGCCTTGTCAGAGACAACCGCTAGAACAGCTTTTCCTCCGGATAGAGATATCGGAGTTGCTCAGAGACTTGAGCTGCACTCTGGCCAAAAACGCTGTATAAAGATTAAGTATGTGACAAAAATTTGTAGCAACATCAGCTAATTGCAAAGTTGAGGAAGAGAAAGTAATTAAAGTTAGAGATGAGCCAGCAACTAATTCACTTAATTATAAGCACAGAACATTCTCCAATCTGTAATCCTCCCTTTTCCTGAGTAGGGGAAGAAGTGTGCAAAACACTTGCACATCTGTGCCAGGTCCAGGCATGATTTCCTGGGGCTGACACAAGCTGTGCAATTCACCTGCCACCAGGTAGATCAAAGCAATATTGTTTCGGGTATTTGCTCTGTACTTTTTTAAAATTATTTTTCCCCTTAAAAGAGTATTTCCTCCACTGACCTTGGTTTAAAAAGCAAGCAGGTAATGGATATTTTGTGGACAGATAATCAACAGACATGACTCGTGTCCCAAGGTTACAAATACATTAAAGAGACATTATAGTCCAAAAGCCACAATCCTTCCAGAACACCGTGGACACATGCACTCAGGAGCACATTTGAAAAGGAGAAGAAACCACCTTGAAAATTCTCCAGAGGTTAGGGAGAGAAAGAAAATTCCTATTATAGATGGTCTCTATGTGTCTGTGGGTCTATTTTTTGTTGTTTATGTGCTTTATTTTGTTTTGTAACCTGTATGTTTCTAGTGGTGTCAAATCAAAAAATCAATGTCATTTCAGCCAAGCAGCATGTAACACACACTCCCCTCCCTTCTTCCTTACTGGGCTGGAGATCTTGCCTGCTGTCATGAGTGCTTCTCCGTCCTCCTTTCAAAAGTCAAATGAAGCTCAGAGGAAGACGCAGCTGATATGTTTGGCTCCCTGGGTGGGAGATTAACTACTGTGGTGTTTATTCACTCTGGGGTTATTCTCCAGAAACCAACCTTGAAATCCTATGTGTTATGGGTTGAATTATATCCTCCCTTTTAAAAAATCCTAACCCCAGTATTTCAGAATGTGACCTTATTTGAAAACAGGGCTGAGGCGGATATTAATTAGTTAAAATGAGGTCATACTGGAGTAGGTGGGTCCCTAATCCACCATGCTTGTGTCTTTATAAGAAGACACGTGAAGACAGAGACACACATAGGCAGAATGCCCCGTGACAAGAAAAAGGTCAGGGTGATGCTTCTACTAGTCAAGAAACTCCAATAACTGACAGCAAGTCACCCAAGTTTTGGGGGTAGATCTGGGACAGCTTCTCCCTTACAGCCCCCAGAAGAAACCAACTTTGCCCACACATTGCTCTTAGACTTCAGCCTCCAGAACTATGAGACAGTCAATTTCTGTTGTTTAAGCTACCCGGTCTGTGGTACTTTATGATGGCAGCCCAAGAAAACTCCTACACTGTATGCCCAAAGCGGGTCTTCCTCATCAGAGTACGTTAAGAACACAAAGGCACTTGAGACACCCTGAGGCAGCCTTGGAGTATAGAAAAGGATGCTGGCCCAGGAAGTATCAGGCCTGAGTCTGGGTACCAGGTTTGTGTGACCTAGAGCTCAGTATCCTCCTCTGTAAAATAAAGTTGGTGTGCTGATGTCAAGTGATTAACAAAAGAATTCAATGAAGCAATGGGGGAAGATGCTTGGGAATCCAACAAGCTCTGCAAATACTGTGTACGGTGTTGTTAATGTCACCATCACGGGCCTGTAGTGCTAACTGGCCCTGTTGTGATGTTGGCCTGCAGTGATTTTCCAAGGAAAAATTGCTGTTGTTTTTTAATCTTGTGCATTAACTCATTTTATCTCTTGACCAAATACTATTTAGGCACTACAATGAGCTGTATAGGTACTGGGGCTGTTGAAGGGACATTGTCCCTACCCATTATAGACCTTAAATGTAAAGTGGATAAACATCTTCGGTCACCTGCTAAGGTCAATAAAACACAGGACACCAGGCCAGGCTGAAAGCAGAGGGATCACAGGATTATCTCAGATACAGACCGATGGAGAAGAGGAGAAGGGGTAGAGGTGAGAAGCTCGCTGGTGCCACTGGCATTCTTGATTGTGAAAAAAGAGGATATAGAAAATTTGAATACCCATACACGTGATATTTTGGGGTTAAAACTCTCTGTTACCTGGGAAATCTGTCTCTTAGAAATAGGTAATGCAGCCTGGGCATAGTGGCTCAGACCTATAATCCCAGTATTTTGGGAGGCCAAGGCAGGAGGATTGTTTGAGCCCAAGAGTTCGAGACTAGACTAAGCAATATAGTGAGACAAAAAATACAAAAAAATTTAAAATAAAAAATTTAAGCAGGTGTGGTGGCACACACCTGTAGTCCCAGCTACTTTGGACACTGAGGTGGAAGGATGGTCTGACTCCAGAAGGTCGAGGCTGCAGTGAGCCATGATCGTGCCACTATACTCCAGCCTGAGTGACAGTGAGAGACCCTGCCAGAGAGAGAGAGAGAGAGAGAGAGAGAGAGAGAGAGAGAGAGAGAGAGGAGCAGTGTAGAGACAAAAAAATTATAAGCAGTTATCTAAGTCTCAAGAGATAGGAGGAGGTTATTTATTGAAGTCTGTACGTTTGAAATAAGCCCTCCATGGTGAAGTTGTGATAGAGATGATCTTCATCCTCAGCTTTTTGTTGAGGCACCCAAATTTAGAGACACAAAGTCAGATGCCCACAAATACATCCAATGCAAAGTCAAGTGCATTAATGTTTTCACTGAATTCCACACGTGCTTATCTCCTAAATGTCAACTAATATAAATTAGAAACTATGTTAGGAATTTCTAAAGGACAGTTGCATGGGCTAGGAGAAATTGTAATGAGGGTTATTTGACCAGGGGAGATTAGCAAAGACTGCTGGGAGGAAGGGGCTGGAGCTGAGATAGGAAGGATGAGTGAGACTTAAGTGGAAAATAGGACAAGGTATTCAAATAAAGGAAGAGAGTGTAGAAAGGTTCCATGGAAAGAGTAGAAACTAGGAGAAGCCACTGTGGCTACAGAAACAAGAAAGAATGAGATGTAGAGGGAGGGAAAATGATAAACAAAATATGGTTTTCTTCCAAATTTCTTCCCAGATGCTTTTTGATAGAATGGAGTCCTAACTGATAAGATATGAGGTTCTCTTTTGTCTTCTCAGGGAGTCATCTGCACCATAGTTAAAATTACAACACTCTTCCTAAGAAATGTACCTTTGAGGCAGGCATAGTTCGCATAGTTTAGAAGTAGTGAGGCAGGTCTAAATTAAAGTGCCAAAAGCATTCAGACATCTTTCTTTTCTTTCTTTCTTTCTTTTTTTTTTTTTGAGTCGGAGTCTTACTCCATTGCCCAGGTTGAAATGCGGTGGAACGCTCACAGCCACCGCAATGTCGACCCACTGTGCTCCAGCAATCCTTCCACCTCAGTCTTCCAACTAGCCAGAACTATAGGTACACACTACCATGCCCAGCTCATTTTTTTTTTATTTATTGTAGCGACGAGGTCTCACCAAGATGCCCGGGCTGGTCTCAAACCTACGGGCTCAGGCAACCCGCTCGCCTGGGCCTCCCAAAGTACTGGGATTACAGGCTGCAGTCATCTTTCTTATCAATATACTACCTGACTGACCAGGCACACCAGAACTACCACCTTAAGCACAGGAATGTGGATCTACTAGTTCGGTAAATCCTAGAAACGATAAAGCGTTACCCAAAAAACAGTCACAGTGTTCTTTAAAAAGCCCAAATCTAGTTAGGTAATAACTTTAATTATTTGGAAGGTCCTTGTGACCTTAAAGGTTGAGAGATGGGATACCTGCAGCCCTCCGCTCTTAGCTCATGGTTTGCTTAATCATGGTTATAAAAGTATGTAAAGCTTCTTGTCAAAGGCAAGCTTGTGCCCTCTCTTAAGAGACCCATGTTCTCTCTTGAGCATGCCTCTTTCTCTCTAATTAATTGTCTTAAACTATACTAGGGACTCACTCTGAATTTCTTTTCTGAGGTGAAGGCAAGGAAGCCACAAAGCAACACAGTCCTCCCCACCCATCATCACTTTCTTAGGCAAGACTTCTCTCCCACTAAGACCTACAAAGTGCAATGCAATGTCTAAAGACTGCGCTGGCTTTCTGCAGTCCAGTCTGCATGTCTACATCACAACTTGAACAAACACACTGGATGTGAACATCAGGTTTCATAAAACTACTGAATGCATAAACACATGAGGAGCTGTATAAGATGTGTCTGTGTGAATATGCAGACTCGCACATTCAACTGTTTGACGATAAACTTTGGAATACTAAATCTCCAGGAAAGCAAATATTTATTTTCCAAGTCATAGTCAAACAAATGTGTTTTCAAAACCTTAATAATTCAAACACTAGTTTGTTCAACTTTATGAATATTCTAGATGTTTCCATTTCCCATGAATGGCAATGGAGGAAAAATATAAATAGAAAGAAGAATGAGAATATCACCTCTTTTTAAAAACAGATTTGTACTTTCAAAGGGGTCATTACACCTAACATTAATAAGGCTCTACAGATGATCCTGATGGCTACCTTGGTATTTAACTGTTATACCACAGCTGTCTCTCCCTTCAGGTCCTTCTCAATATCTTTGGAAGCTAAAGGCAAAAATCTGTCAACTCAACCAAGTCAGAGCGGACCTATATCCTGACTCTTCTTGAAGATGAAAAAACTGTTAGGTTAGATCAGCTGGGGGGGTTGTGCGATCCGGTGCCACGTGAAAGATGGAAAGAATTGTACGAGGAGTCGTTTAGAAAAAGTTTATTTAGAAGGTAAATTAGAGGAAAAGGGTGGATGCACTTCTTCAAGACTGAAGAGGGGGCCAAGCACTGAAGAAGTGTCTGGCCCTAAATGTTTGAAGCTAGGTGCTTATAAGGTTTGCTAAAGAAAGCTGGGAAAAGGAGCATTCCTGTAAAATGTAATGAGGGGTGGTGTGAGAAGGAGGGAGTGTTGTCCTTATGGCAATTAGTAGCCCAAGGTCTGTAAAACAAAGTTTCAAAGGACAAATGTTAAGCTTCACCCACGCCTTGGGAGGCTGAGGTGAGTGGATTGCCTGAGCCCATGGGTTCGAGACCCACTTGGGCAACTTGGTGAGACCTCATCTCTACAATAAATCAAAAAATTAGCCAGGCATGGTAGCACGGCACCTGTAGTTCCAGCTACTTGGAAGGCTGAGGCAGAAGGATCGCTGGAGCTCAGCAGGTCGAGACTGCCGTGGCCGGGAGCGGCCACTGCACTCCAGTCTGGGCAACGGAGTGAGACTTCAATTAAAAAAAAAAAAAGCTTCAAATGTCCTTGGATTTAGGCAACAAAAAGGCATTTAGCTGGGAGTTTGTTGTTCTTCGGAAGATTGTAGGAGGGTTGGAGTCATTATAATAATTTGTTTCTTTTATTTCAGTGTCCAAACAATTTGTCATGCAAGATAACTAAACACTCATTCTTGGAGCAAGATGTTAATTATAAATTCCTAATACCCGTTACTGGGGGAGGTTACAGTTTTACTAGTTTTACTCATTGGTGACTTTAAACAGAGGAGTTAATTAAGCTTAATTTAAAGCAAGAGAGTTAGCAGGGCCAATTACATAATAAGACATTATTTACTACGTATATCACTAACTGGTAGTTATAACACAACAAAAATATAAGCCAATACCCAGTTGCCTGCTCGCAATAGCCAAGGTGGCCCCCTTTTGGCATTTCACTCATTCAAAACCCAAGAGGAAACTAGAGATTATTGGATCCCTCTGGGGATAAGAGAAGGTCAGGACCAAGTAGCAAGACCAAAAGTGTCAATCATCAGCCAGCTGGGTCTTGCTCATTGAGTTTCCACTTCAAAGTAATTTCTGTGCACACAGACCCACAATCAGTCCGCGTGTTTTTCAGGTCCCACTCTTGAAAAAAAACCACTCATCTATTATGAGAATCTTTCTTTGACTAATCTGCAAGACACGCAAATTAAATCTATCATTATGTGCATATGCAGAATGTTCCAGTTGGCCGGGCACATCTGGATTTTAATTATGAAAGAATCATAATTGTTAGATAATGACAGGCTCTACGTACCTCTTGGCCTGAACATCAAGGGCATATTGGAGAAAGCCAAGTGCTGTGTAATACTGTTCCCTCTCCACATCACCTTTAACAGAAACACTTCAGTTTCAATTGGAATCTTAGGTAAGGATGCTGCCTTTTCTTTTTTCATTGTGCAAACTAAAAATAGGATTCAGCCAGATAAAGTAATAATGACCTAGATCAGATAGCTCGGCATAACAATTAAGGTTCATGGATTTAGACTGAAAACACAAAACATCCACATTTCAATGAAAATGTGAATTAACACAGGACCATTTCATTGTCGATGGAAAACACTAGAAGCAGTTAAAGAATGTTGACTTCCAGAGATAATAGCAATGGTGAAAACCAGAAGCAGGAACTGAGGAGAAGGGTACAAAGCTAGAGATGTCGGATTTATTCCAACTCATTCTGTGATGAAGAAGAGCAATTCCATTGCATAATTTAGTGCTTTTTGCCAGTTAAAAATGATAACATTCTGTACTCTTGGCTGCAACTTAGCTCTTAAATAATGATGAATAGGACACAGTTGTGAACACTCTCCAAACATCTCATTCTACTTCCTCACCCTATCACAGGACTGAAGACAATTGTGGATGGCAACCCATGTGAAAACACAAAAGATCGGCTCAAAGAACATTAAAATGTGCATGGACCTTTAAATCAGTCAAACTCAACCCTCTGAATTTCCAGATAAATTAAGCGGGACCCAGAGGAGGGAGGGAAAATTACTTCCTGTAAGGACAGAACTGAGAATACAAAACTCTAACCTACTGGATTTCCAGTTCGCTGTGGTTCCACTTCACTCCTCCAGTTCTGGAGAAAGCAAAGCAACATCAAAGAAAAAGAAGCAATGTCATGAATATCAAGAATTCCTGGTTCTTCTGCTTTCACTCTGGCTTCCTCGTGATCACACCCCATAGAGAGAGCATGTTTAAATATGAGCCAGAACCCCTCAGAGCCCTGCTTGAAACTCTCAGTTGGCGCCATTATGATTAGCTCAGGTGTCTTAACTTGGAGCTGGAGGTTCATGAGCTTAGAAGGGGGAAAGTTTTTCTGCATTAGGTTTTACTGCCTCCATTTGAAATCCAGCATTTCCCTGCATCATGAACACAGGCATCAAAGCACATAGTTTTAGCCAGACCTATGACTTACATACTAATTGAAATCACAGGTGTGCTGATATCATGTTGCAGTTGTGGCTGCTATCTTAAAATCCTATTTACCTTATCTCTGCTTAAATTTAGAGTAGTTTTGAGGCTGACTTCTAAATCTGGTTTTTTTAATGTGTTAATACAGAATTCCAGTACAGATTTTTATAATATTTTAATAACTGCATTTCATTATAATGGCATTTCATGAACTAGACCTGTGGAATCAATTTATATTTATATAATGTAAAAATTTATATTTGTATTATATAAAAACTGGTATTTATATTACACAAAACTTACATTTATAATAATATAAATGCTTATAATTATATAAGTATAAATATAAACTTACACTTATATAAATACTTATATATATTATATATAACTTATGTAAATATGTATACTTATATTATAAAATACTTGTCATTATATAATTGCATATGTTTTATATAATCATATGTATAAAAATAATTTCATAACTATAATAAAATTTCATTATAAAAGCTTTTCATTAAGGGCAGTATCCTTTGGAACCCCATGTCTTTTATGCACTCAAAAACACTATTCTGGGAAGAGATCCACAGGTTCTGCCAGCCTGCCAAGAGGACCCCTGGTAGGTTTAGGAACCTGCTCCAGGAACCCTCTTTTCCCATCTTTACCCCAATCAGAATGGCTATTATTAAAAAGTCAAAAAAGAATAGATGTTGGCACAGATGCAGTGATAAGGGAACACTTATACACTGTTGGTGGGAATGTAAATTAGTACAAACTCTATGAAAACAGTATGGAAATTTCTCAAAGAACTGAAACTAGACCTACCATTTGATCTAGCAATCCCTACTTGGTATCTGCCCAAAGGAAAAGAAGTCATTACAGTAAGAAGACATTTATACTCATATGTTTATCACAGCACAATTCACAACTGTGAATCAATCTAAGTGTCCATCAACTGATCAATGAACAATGAAAATGTGATATATGCATATAAACATATATGTATATACTATATGTTTTACACACACACACACACACACACACACACCATGAAATACCATTTGGCCAAAAAAAAGATTAAAATAATGTCTTTTGTAGCAACTTGGGTAGAACTGGAGGTCATTATCTTAAGTGAAGTAATGCAGGAATGGAAAATCAAATAACTCATATTCTCACTTGTAAGTGGGAGCTAAGTTTGGGATCTGCAAAGGCATACAGAATGATATAATGGACATTGGAGATTCAGAAGGGATAGGCAGGAGGGGAATGAAGGACGGAAAAATTATCTATTGGGTACAATTTACACTAGTGGGCGAGAAGGGTACACTTGAAGCCCAGATTTCTTCACCACTTCATGCAACGCATCCATGTAACCAAAAACCACTTGTACCCTTAAAGCTATTTAAATTTTTTTTTAAAGAAAGAAAATTGAGACTCCATTAAGGTTTTTAGCCAAGGTCACATTTTTTTTTTTTGTAGGAGTCTCACTCTGTCGCCCAGGCTAGAGTGCAGTGGTACGCTCAGGGTCACCACAACCTCAACCTGCTAGGCTCAGGCAATTCTTCCATCTCAGCCTTTCAAGTAGCTGGAACTATAGGCATGTGCCAACACACCCAGCTAACTTTTTTTTTTTAACTGTAAGATGATGTCTCACCATGTTGCTCAGGTTGGTCTCAAATCTCTGGGCTCAGGCAATCCTCTCACCTCGGCCTCCCAAAGTGTAGGGATTTCAGGCTTGAGCCACTGCACCTGGCCAAGGTCACACAAGAACTAGCCAGAAACCCATATCTGTTGGACCCTAAAACAGCATGCTTCATCATCAACAGTACTGCCTCAGTGAGTGCTCAGTGCAGGGAAGCCAAGGAAAAGATTCAGCACCACATAATATTCCCTAGGAGAGTAAGGATGATTTTCTTTATTAATTAGCAATAAAAACCATCAAATAATTACATTAACTAAATAAAAGCAGAATGGATCAGATAGGGGAAATACCAGAAAATCTAGAAAAATAGAAAGGTATCTGGGACATCTCCAAAATATTTCAAATATTTCAAAATTAAACAGTACACTTCTGAATAACCCGTGGGTCAAGGAGAAGATCACTAGGGAAATTAGAAAATATCTCCAATTAATTGAAAATAAAGGACAATCCCTTCTGGTTCCCTCCCACTGTGAGAGCTTTTCTGTCCTCTCAATAAATCCTGCTTTCAGCCGAGTTCGGTGGCTCAGCCTATAATCCCGCGCCTTTGGGAGGCTGAGGTGAGTGGATTGCCTGAGCCCGCAGGTTTGAGACCTGCCTGGGCAGGTGAGACCTCATCTATACAATAAAATCAAAAAATTAGCTGGGCGTGGTAGCGCGCGTCTGTAATTCTGGCTACTCGGAAGGCTGAGGTGGAAGGATCGCCGGAGCCCAGCAGGTCGAGGCTGCGGTGGCTGGGAGCAGCCACTGCACTCCAGTCTGGGCGACAGAGTGAGACTCCAACTCAAAAAAAAAAAAAAAATCCTGCTTTCAAAAAAAAGAAAAGTAAAATACAATGTATCAAAATTTGTGGGGCACAACTGAATGAGTACTTAGAAGGAAGTTTATAGAATTAAATGCTAATGTAACAAAAGAAGAATCTTAAATCAATAATCTAAGCCTCCACCTTAAGAAACTAGCAAATTAAACCTAAAGAAAACAGAAGGAAGAAAATAATTAAAAGTACAAATCAATGAAATAGAAGAGCACTAGAGAAAAGTCAATGAAACCAAGAACTGATTATTTGAAAAAAATCAATAAAATTAATAAACCTATAGCCAGACTAATAAGAAAGGGAGAAAGAGAAAACAAATAACCGATATCAGGAATTAAAAGGGGATACTACTACAGATCCTACAAATATTAAAATGAATATCATGAACAATAAACCAATAAATTTGATAACATATATGAAATGGGAAAATTTCATGAAAGACACAAACTACCAAAGCTCAGTTGAAAAGAAATACCCTGAAAAAAATCCTACATCAATTAAAGAAATTGAATTCATAATGTAATAAGAAAATTCTAGGCTCAGATGACTTAACTGGTGAATTCCTCCAAATATTTAATAAAGAAATATTAACAATTCTCTACATCGGAGTCCCTACCCCCAGGCTGCAGACCAGTACCCATCTGTGACCTGTTAGGAACTGGGCCACATAGTAGGAGGTGAGTGGTGGGCAAGCAGTGCTCTGTCTACTGTCAGATCAGCTGCAGCATTAAATTCTTGTAGGAATGCAAACCCCTTTGTGAGCTGTGTATGCACGGGATCTAGGTTGCATGCTACTTATGAGAATCTAATGCCTCATGATTCTCCCCCCCCCACCCTCACCTGTGGACTGTCTTCCAAGAAACCAGTCCCTAATGCCAAAACGGTTGGGAACCACAGCTGTACATATTTGTTCAGAAGATAGAAAGGAGAAGATACCTCCTAACTATTATATGAGATCAGAATTACCCTGATACTAAAATGAAAAACTATATTGCAAGAAAAAAAAAAGACTACAGACCATAAACATAACCATAAAAATTTGTAACAAAATATTTGGAAAATGAATTCAGCAATGTATAAAAAAGAAATAGACACCATGACCTAGTAATATTTATTCCAAGATTGAAAGATTGGTTCAATATTTACAAATCAAGCAATGTAATTTACCTTATACATAGACTAAATTTGGAAAAAATATGATTATCTTAATGAATGTGGGAAAATTACTGACAAATTTTGATATTCACTGATGACTAAAAACTCAAACTAGGAATGCAAAGTAACTTCTGCCATACATTTTTTTTCTCTGTTATACTCTTTCATTCGAAGCAGTCATAAGCCCACCAAGACTCTTGAGAAAGGAGTATGATCCCCACCACTTACTAGCAAAAGTTTCAAATAATTTTCAGCTATTTTTTTTAAAAAATTAACCACAACTAGCTTGGGCAACATAGCAAGACCTTGTCTCTACAAAATAATAAAAAAAAAATTACCCAGGCATGGTGGTATGTGCCTGTAGTCCCAGCTACTCAGAAGGCCGAGAGGCTGAGATGAAAGGATTGCTTGAGTCTCAGAGGTAGAGGCGGCAGTGAGCTGGGATCACACCACTGCACTCCACCCTGGGTAACAGAGTGAGAGAGACCCCAGCTCAAGAAAAATGAAAGAAAAACCACCATAGACCATCTTCTGGCAACTAATAATTGAAATTCCTTTTATGCAAAACATATCATCCTTCCAAGACGCACCTGTAGGCATCAAAAGTGATGCTGAATGATTTCCGAGATTGGCTCCTGCAGGCCATAGAGTCTTCCTTTTGTTTACTGGAACTCTTAAGTTTCCATCCCTGAGATACCCTGTAAGAACTCCAGCAAGGCTGCCATGTTGTGAGGAAGTCCAAACCATGAGAAGAAGTCACATCAGATGCTTCAGATGACAGGCTGCCTGAGGCCCCAGATTCTATGAGGCAGAAAGAATCCATCCATCTCGGTAATACTCTGTCTAAATTCTAACTCACAGACTCTGTAGGCATTTAAATTGGTTGTCATTTGATATCACTAAATCTGGAAATACTGTATTATGCATCAATAGATAAGTGGATAAATCTGGAACTAGAACACCACTAATGCTGTTGCAGGAGTTTTCAACTCCACTGTCGGCTTAGACCAGCAACCTTGGGTTCTTGTCTTATGACCAAGAAGATCAAGGAATGTGGACACGGAAAGGATGAGTGAAAGATGTTTATTAAGCAGCAAAGCTCTCTAGAAAAGAGAGGGGGCCTGAAGTGGGTTACCTGCAGTGGGGGAGTGTTCTGGGTTTTTCTCTCTCCCTTCTAGGGGCATTCTTTTCATTTGCATCTTACCTGCCTCTCGCCCTTCTAGCTGTTTCCTGGACCCAGACTCTAGTGTGCATGTGTGCTCTTGTCCAAAGTTACTCCATCTTGATTATCACCCATAAACACCACAGAAAAGTTCAATGGGGGTAGTAAATCTTCATGCTAATGTCACGCTAATGACATCATAAACTTGGGTCAAGTTAGGACACTATTGTGCCTGGGTTTAAATGGCAAAAAGTCCCTTTGAACAAAACATCCTGGTTTAAGGGCATGTTCTTCACCACATGAACCACATTTTCGACTGCTAGTTCTGAAACAGGGGCGATGCAGGGGCGTGCCTGCAGGTGTTACTTCTCCTAGAGACCCTCCCATCTCTCTGCCTGGCCAGCTTCTACCTCCTCTCTCATTGCTTTGTCTATACTTCAACAGTTTGCCAATTTATTCAACCTATTATACTCTTTTGATCAACACAAATACCTTTCCCCTGTCTTTTATGTTACTTGAAATTTCTTTTCTTTTCTTTTTTTTTTTTTTTTTTTGAGTTGGAGTCTCACTCTGTCACCCAGGCTGGAGTGCAGTGGCCGCTCCCGGCCACTGCAGCCTCGACCTGCCGGACTCCGGCGATCCTTCCGCCTCAGCCTTCCGAGTAGCTGGAACTACAGGCGCGTAAATTTTTGCAACTTCATTTTACAAGTCGAGTCCTTCCTTCCGGTTCCTTCAATCGTGGAGTCGCATCCTCCCCGCTTTTTCTTGCCTGGGAGGCTGCGGCTCATGTTGTTTGGCCTGAAAAGAAACGTTGGTGATGGAACTCTGCCTCTCTGGTGGGGGAAACCCAACTCCCCACCCAACTCCCCACCCCCACCCATCCCCCCACCCGTCTCCCCACCCCCAATGGGCAGCCAGAGGAGGCCACGCCCTGCGAGAAGTAGGGGGAGGGGAAGCCGCGCGGTGATTGGCAGGAGCGCAAGCCCTGCCCCCGCATGCCGGACGCCCGAGATCCGAGTGAGATGGAATCCCGGCCGACGCCACCGTGTCCCCCTCAGCTGGTCGCCTGCCAGCCGGAGCCTCTCGGAAGCAGCCGGTTGCCCTGCCCTTGCTGGGGTTGGTCGGGCAGGCCAGCAACGGCACCAGCACGGACGGGTCCCTACCCTCGACGCCGCCGGCAGAGGAGGAGGAGGACGACGAGTGGCCGGCAGTCGCCGGAGAGCATCTCTCGGTACCTTCGGGAGCAGGCCACCAGCGCCGAGGACGTCAAGCGGATGGGCCTGGGGTGACCCGCAGGAAGGCACTGGCGACCTTGCCTCGCGTCGGGCGGGGACCTTGGGCAGCACAACCACGTGATGGCCTCGCCAGGCAGGGGCGATGATGAGTCGCTGAGGCCGCGCTCCCAGGACTCACCCGCCGACGAACATGGGCAGGTCTGGGACCATCCGCAAGAAGGCACTGGCGGCCTTGCTTGGGGTCGGGGACCGTGTGCAGCACAACCACGAGACGGCCTTGTAAGGTAGGGAAGTTGGCGAGTCGCCTAGGCCGCCCTCCCTTTTCTCCATTGCTCCCAGGACTCTCCCACCATGGGTGGGCGGAAACCGCAACAGGGAGTCTGTGTTGAAACGAGCCTCAACTCAAAAAATAACAGCTGCTGGAAAGGGTGTGGCGAAAAGGGAACACTTCTACACTGTTGGTGGGAGTGTAAACTAGTGCAACCTCTGTGGAAAGCAGTGTGGCGATTCCTAAAAGCTCTAAAAATCGACTTCCATATGATCCCGCGATCCCCCTACTGGGAATATACCCTGAAGAACTCAAATCACTCTATGAAAAAGATACCTGCACACGTATGTTTGTCGCAGCATGGTTCACAATAGCAAGAACCTGGAAACAACCATGCTGCCCATCAAAAGAGGACTGGATTTAAAAAATGTGGTATATATACACGATGGAATACTACGCAGCCATAAAAAGAACAAAATCATGAATTTCGCAGCAACCTGAATGGAACTTGAGTCTATAATACTGAGTGACCTCTCACAGAAACAAAGATCCGAATATCACATGTTCTCACTCATATAATGGACCTTGAACATCCAATGTAATACTGTAAGAAAATGACTGACGGTACTGGGAAACTATGGGGAGGGATGGGATTAACAGTAGCAAATATCTGTCTGGGGAAGGGGAAACACCTCTTATCAACAGGGTGCCTGAATGAAACGTAATTGTACACCTAACCCTTAACTGTACCCCACAAAACCATAATAAAAAATATTGATTTAAAAAAAAAAAGGAAGAAACGAGCCTCATCCTGTGTCTGAAACTAGAATATTTTGGCCTTGAGTCATTGTTCCCGCCCATCTTGAGTCTTTTGGAAATGGCAGCACTGGTCAAAGACCTGAAAGGGTGGGACGTCAATTTCAAATGGGGTCGGCCTGAGTTCTGTAGAGCCCCAAATAGCCGTTTCTCTTGCCGTGGGTGAGCAGGCGAGTTGTGCGCTGGTTTGGACAAAGGAGGCCATGAGGACCTGCCTGTTTTTCTTCCTCTCAGGCATGCTTCGGAAACGACATCAAAAGTGAAGATGAGATCAAGTGTTTGCCTCGAGTGATGGCCCATGTTTTCCATGACAGTGAAACAAACTGGGGTAAGATTGTGACTCTAATTTCTTTTAGTGCATTTGTGGCTCCACACTTGAAGAGCATAACCAAGAAAGCTTCATCCAACCATTAGCTGAAAGTATCACAGATGTTCTCCTAAGGACAAAACGGGGCTGGCTAGTCAAACAAAGAGTCTGGGATGGGTTTGTGGAGTTCTTCCACATAGAGGACCTAGAAGGTGGCATCGGAAATTTGCTGCTGGCTTTTGCGGGCATTGCTGGAGTAGGCGCTGCTTTGGCGTACCAAGTAAGATAGCCTTTTGCTGGCTGACAACCAACAACAGCCACCAAAACCACATAACATCTGTGAAATCATGTATTTATGAAACTGGACTTCAGGCTGCTCCAAAAGTTCCTTCCGCTCTAGCCACCTAGCCAGAAAAGCTAGTGGCAAGAGGATTATGGCTAAAAAGCATAAATACATGGGGAATTAAAAAAAAAAAAGCTTTAAGCTAGAGTACAAAGTGTTACTTTTCAGTTTAGCCACATATCTTTCCAGTTCTTAATCTTTTCCCTAATGCTGAATATCATGTCAATCACTGATCTGTCCTGTCCTGTCGATCACAATCATTGATTGAAGGAAAAGACTGACTTCTACTGTAATATATGCATTTCCCAAAGCTTCAACAGTCACTAAGGAATATCAGCCAATATTTCAAAATTATATGGCACTATTTTAATTTACTAGTTCTCCCCCAAAAGTATAATCCGGAATTTTGATTGACTACTTGCTGGTAATTACGTATGTTCTACTAAATCAAGAAATAAGGAGATATAAGTAAACCACAAGTGTAATTATAAAACTTCATAGAAAAGAAAGAATTTCCCATTGACCATCTGCCAAATTATTTTCTCTTTCCTATAAAAACTTCCAAATCCTCCCAAATATTTTTTTAACTACCTGAGAGTCCGCAAAGACAATACACAAAGACAATAGAGACGGGAAAGATGGGTCCCATATTGGCTGAACTCTTCTACATTATTGTCAGTTACCTTTTCTTCCATGATATTCCCATCCTCTTTGTGTGTGAATGCAGTTTGTTGTTCATTCATTTGAGGCTTAAAATGCTATGGGATCTCTGTTTTCACTTTGAAGTGTAAAAAGACATTTTCAGGTTTCTACAAAAGAGAGACGAGCTGACAATCAGACAGCTTGCTGTAAATTTCTTTAATCAGCTCAGAGAGTTAATTAGTCACTTGATGACCCCAGGCCTGTGGATAATGTGGGCACACCATGCATATATCATTAGCATATATACTATTTCCTTCAAAAGTGAGCACTGATAAGAGAAAAAGTTATTCAGACATCTTAATGGACTCATCCCAATGCTACCATTTGAAAACTAGATCATCACCTGATACTTAATGCTAAGATTGGAGAGCAATTCAGTTTAAATCTAGATAGGTATAAGAGTAGATACAAAATATAGGTAAAATATCCACACGTACACAAAGAGGGCACAGTTCTGAAATAGTGACCAGGAGATTGTTATCCTTCCACCATTTAAAGCGGACAATGAGATTGCAGCAATAACACCAAGAAGACTGAGAACAAAGAGCATAAAGCCTTGACTGCAATTGCCAGGTGTCGGTAGGTTTCCTCTCCCTTCTCTATCTTCATCTAAGTGTATCTTCCAGGCCCTCCCACCTATCTGCACTAGGATTCCTCCCCAATTTTAGTGACTCTATTGGACATTCATTTAAAAAATAGGATCCAGTGACTGCTCTGCACCAAGCATTGGCTTATAGAAATGGAAAAAACAGACAAAACTGCCTATCTTTCTTGGAGTTTACAATCTAGATGAGAACGACAGGCAATAATTACAGTAAAAAGCATGTCGTGTATCAGATGGTGCAAAGCACTATGGAGAAAAAAAAGAAAAGTGGGATGAGGGGTGCAATTTTAAACAGAATGGTCATGAAAGGCCTCCCTGGAAGGGTAGCATTTGAGCAACAGCATGAAGGAGATGAGAGACAGGACTGTGTGGGTGTCGAGGAAAAGAATACGAGAGGGGAACCACCCCCCAAAAAACCAGAATTATGTTTTGGAGAGTAAGCCTCTTGTAATACAGGCTTCCCCCGCTGGGTAAGTGTTCTAAGAACCCATCACATCAGTGTACCAGCTAGTGTCGTCGTGAGAGGATGTGTGTGGCTTCAGTTAGTTTTTTTTAGAGAGTCAGTGCACTTCCCCATTTCATAATGGGTGATTTATGAGCATACCTGCCCACACTGCACTGAGTGTTCAGCAGTTTTTGACCAAAAACAGCATGACCCCCATGCCACACCCTCCCTATTCACCTAATATCATCATCCCAAGTGACTTTTTTGTTTCCCAGGGCGAAAAAGTCCTCAAAGGGGAACATTTTGCCCATGTGGAAGAGGTGAAACAAAAGACGACAGAAACATGAAAAGGCATCAAAACTGACAAACTCAGAAACTGTCCTGAGCAGTGGAAAAAGCATCTCTTTAAGTGTATTGCATCAAACAGCGAGTGCTTTTAAGTGACTGAAGTTTAAGCATGTAAGAATAAATTCACAGTTTCTAATAAATAAATTCCAGGGTATTTTGGGTCCCCCCTGGTAGACCAGGCAACAAGAACAGCCTGTGCAAAGGCCCTGAGACAGAAAACTGAGTTCTTAAAGGAACAGCAAAGACATTAGTGAGGCGAAGGAGCCTGAACCAAGGGGAGAGTAGAAACATCCAAGATCAGACTTGAAAGGAGACCAGATCTGTATGCCCCTCACACAGAGAGTTGGGCTTTCCCTTATTAGTGAGATGAGAAGGCCTCAGCACTTTGTGAGTGGAGGGTGAGATGACCTGGCAAGAGGGGCTGACAAGGAGAAGCTAGATCAGTTAGACGGCTGCCATTGTAGGCATCAAGACAGAACTGACAGCAGTCGGCAACTCATGGGGCGCAGGGCAGACAATGGATGCAGCAGGTCAGAGGTGGTTAGATTCTGAGGATAATGTGAAGCGATGCTGACATTTGCAGTTGCATTAGAAATGGAGTAATCCAGGCACAATGGTTCACGCCTGTAGTCCCAGCACTTTGAGAAGCTGAGGCGGGAGGATCCCTTGAGACCAGAAGTTTGAGACTTGCTAGGCAATGTAGCAAGACTTTGTTTCTACAAGAAATTAAAAATTGAAAAAAGAGCCGGGCTCGGTGGCTCAGCCGGTCATCCCGCGCCTTTGGGAGGCTGAGGTGAGTGGATTGTCTGAGCCCGCGGGTTCGAGACCCGCCTGGGCAGTGAGACCTCATCTCTCCAATCAATTAAAAAATCAGCCGGGCGTGGTAGCGCGCGTCTGTAATTCCGGCTACTCGGAAGGCTGAGGCAGAAGGATCGCCGGAGCCCAGCGGGTCGAGGCTGCGGTGGCCGGGAGCGGCCACTGCACTCCAGTCTGGGCGACAGAGTGAGACTCCAACTCAAAAAAACAAAAAAAAAAATTGAAAAGAAAGAAAGAAAGAAAGAAATGGGGTATGGAAGAAAAAGAGGCAATGAAAGTTTCACGATCCTGTGGCCGAAGCATCTGGAAAGATGGGGGTTTCTGCTTCTGAGTTGGGGAGAAATGCCAGAGAAGGAATGTAAGGGAGATCAGTATGTAGCAGAGCAACTTTAGGTAATTCTATCACTTCCCTAAAGAAATAAAGGAAAGAATTTCACCTACAAGTTTATTAAGGCATTTTGTTCAATGAAAGGACCACCACCCTCATCTCTCCAAATAGACTATACAAAGAGCTAGCCCCCCAAAAAGCAAACTTGAAATCAACTTTTGAAGACAGAATCCGTTTTTTTTTATCTCTCCTATACAGAGAGAGCATTTTTTCTACATCATAAAACTCTACCCCAATAATTCACTTTTATAGGTAGAATCCTGATTTCCCAAAATTAACAAAGTTACAATGTCATCTTTTTATGACGTATGTGTAACTTGCAAAGGCATGTGCGTGTGAATATGTATGTGGGTGCGTGCATGTGTGTGAACATAAAGAAACAGCTATTATTTTGAAAGCATATAGAAGTTATACCTGAGAATCAAAGTATTTTTTAAAGGGGCTCAAAGCATTGACCATAATCTCCAGTTTGCATATCACAGCAGAATTAAAGTTAGCAACACATCAACAACGATGCAAGTTGTTTTCTTTATGAAGTAGTTGATTAATTATATTCCCTTTTGCTGCCTACTATAGTCAAATTGCGATTTAAAAGATAAAACTCACACCTATTGCCCCTCATACTTTCCATCCGTAACCCAAAGCTTACAGAGTTTAATAGTCTGTGAAGCATTCTCCAAGAGTGCAGGAAAGTTATAGGAAGCAATCAATACTGCTTTCCCCACTTTCTCCTGTCCCCTTCAAGATAACTTATAAATTCCTCTCAATATACTGAATACTCTTCTTCCTCCAAGGGCTCAAATGACAGAAAGAGAAAATGCTCACCACCGTCAGGTTTTATGCTGCCATAACTAACTGTTCAATCAATAAGCAACTTTAAAAGTGGCCTGCTTCAAGAAACGGCTCTTAGCAGTAAGGTGTTCCTATTATGCAGAACTTCGGCCGCAGCCCGGAATTCTATGAATTGGATATGAGGCCGCGGGCTGCTTTGTTTCTAAATTGAGAGCACACTACAGCCAATGTCACTAGCGGCAATCTATAAACTCTTAGTCCTATCACAGAGAGTACTTTCAAAATGACCTATTCCGAAAGCTAATGTTCCCTGTAGTACAAAGAACAGAGAAAATAATGAACCATTGCCCCTATAAAGCATTTTGATAAATTCCTGGTTGAACAGGCCACTTCACCAGGATTAATCTTATTTGGATCCAGTCCTCCTCTCAAGTGAGCTGGGATTCTCAGCGGATAGTAACCAGATGATGAGAAGCCATTTTTATTCCCCTAAGCATGAAAAAGTATCTACCAGCAGCATCTACTGACCACAGAACACTGTCCCTTTGTCCAAAGTAGAATGGTCTTTGACTTTTATTCCACTGAGAGATTTCTAAACATAAACCTCTAAAACTAATAATGTTTTTGGCCAAAACGTCCATGTTTTTTGTTTGTTTGTTTGTTTTGGCTGAGATGATTTTTAAGCAGACTGTAAGCTCACAAAGGACAGGGACTTTGTCATATTCCTTCTTGCATGTCTCACTAAGGCAAGGAAAACCTCGTGCATGCTATATGTTGAGTAGCCATTTGCTGACTTGACTTGAAACATCTACTCTCAGTCAACAATGAGTTGTATTGAAAATACTGAATTGTATAGGTTTGCATTTGATAAGGACTTGGATGGCATATCAATGAGATGTATTCAGGGATACCACTCTCCAGCCATTTAACAAAGAGGAAGGATATTTACTCTGGGCATGTAAAATTCTGAATAATTTAAAAGAAATTGTGTCAAAATAGATCTTTATGCAATGAACTGTGATTCCACAGTGTCACATCTTCAGGGTGATCTCTCAGAAGTTTCCAAGGACCTTACTCAGGAATTAGTCATATAATTGTATTTGCAGCAAAGCTGGCCCTAAAATTCTTGCATTCTCTATATTTTCAAAGAAACTCAGATAGCCTCTCTAAATTATTTACAAGTACCAGCTGTGCTCTCGTATATAGAATACTAATTATGATGCACTGAAAGCGCTAAAACATTCTGACCAGCAACTATCCCAAAGCAAGGACTCCTCTAAAGCCCACACAGAGAGGCTGCTTGACTTTGTGTCCTTAAGAACAAGTTGGCAAAGGAGTTGTTGTTCCTTTGGAGATTTCTTCTAAGAAATCAACACAGAATGTTATTTCAGCAGCACCACACAAGAGCCCAATACTTTAAAATAAAATAAAATAAAAAAACACTCTAATTCCTTCCTACATAAACCTTAATCTTTCTGGTGCATGCTGTGACTTCTTCAATTACCAGAGGGGGAAAAAAAGTAGAGCTCATAGTAAGGTAATATCCTGGAGGTATATTTTTCTCCTCAGAAACTAATAAGGGCACTTACCCCCTTGAGAAACAGTCAAGCAACTAAAACCATCATTGCAAGGAATTTTTAAAAGCCATTTATGTTCTATTCTCAGTATAGGAGGTTCCTAAGGACTTTGAAGTTACAGAGTCCCATGAAGGTACTTTTTAGTATTTTTCTATAACCAGAAAAATTATCTCTACCCTGATTACATTCTCTGTGCCCTTTCTCCAGGTCAAAGACTACTGACTCCATGGAGCATTTGATGGTGCATGGGATATAGGCTAAGCTTAGAAAGAGTTCCAAAAATACATTAGTCAAAAGACACAGGGGTTATTTCTGTGCTTGTTATTTTCTGGGATGATCCAGGCCATCCAGGGCCCTCTTGTTTTCATTTCATCACTCAATGGGCTTCATCATCTGCGTAGAAAGCTGGAGATGAAGTCCGCTGACCCATGAGTTCCAAGCCCAGGTTGCCACAAGGCTGGTGGCCAACCATGTCAAGAGAAAATGGAAGTTCATAAATAAGAAAGCCTTGTATGTCATGGGCAGGCTTGGCTCTAAAAATGGCTGCCTCGCCGGGCTCGCTGGCTCAGCCTGTAATCCCGCGCTTTGGGAGGCTGAGGTGAGTGGATTGCCTGAGCCCACGGGTTCGAGACCCGCCTGGGCAACTTGGCGAGACCTCATCTCTACAATAAATCAGAAAAAAAAAAATCAGCCGGGCGTGGTAGCGCATGCCTGTAGTTCCAGCTACTTGGAAGGCTGAGGCGGAAGGATCGCTGGAGCCCAGCAGGTCGAGGCTGCGGTGGCCAGGAGCATGCCACTGCACTCCAGTCTGGGCGACAGAGTGAGACTCCAACTCAAAAAATAAAAATTAAATTAAAGAAAAAATGGTTGCCTCTCTAGCTCCTTATGAAATAAGGACCCAAGAACCTCAAATAAGAGAAACGTGGTCCTAACGTTACTCTCTTACCCAGGGAGAAGTGTGGAAGGTGTCCACTGCTTGTCTGGCAAGTGCCCCAGCTGGCCCCAAGGCTTCTGTCCCTGTGGATGGATGACATGGGCACAAAATGGACTGCACTAATGGGCTCAGCTGTCTGCTCATCCTAGTGTCCCTGGCTTATTCACTCAGTCTACACAAATGTTTTAACCTCCCCAGCATCAAGCTTTTCTTTGCTCTCACTGAAACTGTCCACTGTAGTCTCGGTTGCTACTGCCCCCCCATATCCAGCCCCACAGCCATATCCTGGATTCAGGAACACAAAAAGAGCCCGGAAGGCAGACAGCAGACATCCTCCTTCTAAAGGCATGACCAGGCACTTGCACATGTCATTTCTGCCCGTACCCCCTCTACCAGGCATGGGTGGGTAGTCTCACCCTCAGGTATGTATTGGATACAGGTGCCTTCCCAGCATCAGCTCTCAAATTCCCACATCCCAGGATGTACCTCAGACTAGCGCCACCTGGGAGGATTTGTTGCCTAAGGAGGACTTTAACTTCTGAAGGAGCGGAGGGGAAATGGGCTGGGAGATCAGTTAACATTCCTACCTCATCTCCTCTAACTTCTGGGTCTTCCTCTCTCTCTCATTCTTCTTGTTTCCTTTTTGTAAAATTCACCTTATTGGCAGAGCAATGACAGCTTTCCCTTGTTATTCAGCTATTTGATATCACCCATCCATCTCTCCCAGGAGATTATGAGGACCTGTGGAAAGGGGACTCAGTTTCTTTTATGTTCATACAGAGCTTCATGCCTTGCTAGACATACAGGTACAGACAGGTGAGAGATACGTGGGCATACATATGTATATATGACAAAGAATAGATTCCAAAGTATTAAGAGCACATTCCTCAGGTTTGAGATTTACAAGTGATTTGTAACCTTTTCTAAAAAATATAAGTGGGGTCTGGCTATGCTGTCAAGGTTGCACTCAGACTCCTGGGTTGAAATTATCCTCCTGCCTCAGCCTCCTGAATAGCTAAGAATAGTTGTTAATGTGCTTTTCTGTATTTTCCAGTTTTTCTGTAAGGGTTGTTCTTTACTTTTCTAGTTAGACAAAGCTCTCATTTTTAAAATGCTCCAGTTCATAGTAGGAGAAGAATGATCTTCGCCTCTATTTCTAAGTCTATAATAGAAATACCTAAAATACCAACTGTGCGTCTTTCCGTTTACACCAGACACATTATGAACATGAGGAATAATGCAAGGGAATACTTATTACCCATTTACATGGGTGAAACCTGAGACTTGGGAAATTTGATGTTCTTACATTGTCAGTGGATAACAAGGGAAAGACAGCTTCTCAGAAATCTGGAATCATTTCTAACGTTTATTAGTGCTTCCTATGTGCCAAGTACTAATCTAAAAATGTAACATATTTTGATTATTTGGACACACACCACAAGCTTATGAGCCAGGTGCTGTTATGCTCCATCGAGGTCTGAGGCTGCGGAGTCAGGCTGAGAAATTTGTCCAAAGCCACGTAACTTGTTCCTACCCATGTTACTAACTGACATCTTCAGCTCCCTCAATATGACTTTGAGGCTTTCCTTCTGAAGGACACATGAATGAAGGTGATTATTTACTTAAAATAAATACAAAAAACATGGAAACCTTTTCATTTTTTTGTATTGCAGGTAAGTTAAAGTTTATTTAGTTTATTTTTTAAAAAAAATTTATTTTGAAGATGTGGAGTACATTTCAGGGTTAGATATACAAATGTTCATTACGCAGGTTCCCTTTTTGATGAGTTGTGCCCCCCCCCCGGCAGTTTTCCACTACTGCCAATCCCGCCAACCACCTCCCCCCAGCAGTTTCCAACTACTGCCAATCCCTTTCTTATGGTAGTATGATAATTGCTCCAGGTTCGCTTCTGAGTGAGAACATGTGGTACTCAGTTCTTTATTTCTGTGATCGATCACTCAGTATTACAGACTTAGAGTCTATAATTTTTTTAATAGGAGTCTCACTCTGTCACCTAGGCTAGAGTGCAGTGACATACTCACAGCCACCGCAACCTCAGCCCACTGGGCTCAGGCGATCCTTCTACCTCAGTCTTCCAAGTAGCTGGAACTACAGGTTCACGTCACCACACCTGGCTAATATTTTGATTTATTGTAAAGACGAGGTCTCATCAAATTTCCCAGGCCGGTCTCAAACCCCTGGACTCAGTCTACTTGGAAGACTGAGGTAGAAGGATCGCCTGAGCCCAGTGGGCTGAGGTTGTGGTGGCTGTGTCACTGCACTCTAGCCTAGGTGACAGAGTGAGACTCCTATTAAAAAAATTATAAACTCTAAGTCTGTAATACTGAGTGATCGATCACAGAAATAAAGAACTGAGTACCACATGTTCTCACTCAGACTGGACTCAGGCAGTCCTCTTGTCTCTGCCTCCCAAAGTGCTAGGATTACAGGCATAAGCCACTATGCCTGGCAAGTTAAAGTTTTTAATGGAATAAAAAGCAATATGTTCAACGCACTGAGAATCATCAGGCAAATTCTTCCACCACTGCCAATGTTATTTGCAAGACTGAATTTCCACCTGACACTTTAAAGTCCTATTAGGACCATCACCATCTGCAAGGGAGGGTGGCTGTCCCTTCCTGTCATCAACTAATTTTCACAACGACTATTTGGGTTTTGATTTCATATATCTTTGCCTGTACAAACCAATGTGTGTTCCCCATGGTCCAGATGGTCCCAAATTTTTCTGAATACCCAACTTAATCCACATTTGAGTCTAGAAATGTCTTATGCTTTATCTGTGGAATTGAAAATTGGGACAGGTTGAATATCCCTTTATACAAAATACTTGAAACCAGAATTTGGGATTTTTTCAGATTTTGGAATGTTTGTATACATAATGGGCTATCTTGGGGATGGGACCCAAGTCTAAACACAGTATTTATGTTTCACATGTACTTCATACACACAGCCTAAAGGTAATTTTATACAATGTGTTTAAGAAATTGGGGCATGAAACAAAGTTTGGGTACACTGAACTCTTAGAAAGCAGAGGTGTAAAGATCTCAGGCCAGGTGCAGTGGCACAGGCCTGTAATCCCGGAACTTTGGGAGGTTGAGGCACGAGGATTGCTTGAGTCCAGAAGTTTGAGAACAGGCTGAGCAACATAGTAAGGCCTTGTCTCTACACAAAATCAAAAAATTAGCCTGGCATGGTGGTACACACCTGTAGTCCCAGCTACTAGGGACCCTGAGGTGGGAGAATCGCCTGAGCCCAGGAGGTGCATGCTACAATGAGCCATGATTGTGTTACTGCACTTCAGCCTAGGCAACAGAATGAGACCCCAACTCAAAACATTTTTTTTTGTCTCAGACAGCTCGGGGTGCTGCAACAAAACAAATGGAGTGGCTTATCAACAACAGAAATTTATTTCTCGCCATCCTGGAATTTGAAAGTCTGAAATCAAGGTGCTGGCATGTCTGGGTTCTGTTAAAGGCCCTCTTCCAAGGCCTCTTTCAGCAGCAGCAGATGGCCAGCTTTTCATTGTAGCCTCACAGGATGCACGAGAAAAGGAGAGCTCTCTGAGGCCTGTCTTACAAGGGCACTAAATTCATTCATAGGGGCTCCACACTCATGACCTAATCCAAAGGCCCCACCTCCTAATACCATCCCATTGAGAGTTGGGATTTCGATCTCTGAATTGGGAGAAGGGGGTCACATTCGTCCATACCAACAAGTTACATCAAAATAAGACTGTACTTACAGATCCCAGAACTGATTTGTTCACTGGCATTCCTTGGCTGGGTCTTCTACACACCAATCTCTCCCTCTTGAGTGAATCTCAGTGCCATTTGTCGGGACCTAGTATCCTCCCCTCTTTCTAAGTCTCATGCCACCCTTCTGACCCATCTACATCCTCACTACTAAACTCTGGCCTCGGCCTACTCCCCTGGAGCTTAGTGACCAGCTTCTTCTTCCAGAGTCACAGCCTTTTTGAGAGAAGACAGGAATCCCAAAACCAAGGCTCCAACCCCCCATGCCAAACAAGGTAGCACTAAGGGTGACTCAAGTTTCCCAGTATCCAGTTTTCTGCCACCCTCTGCTGGAACAGAGCCCAGCTGTCTGCTTGCACCCACTTCATCCTCTCAAGTGCAGTGGAAATTACTTATACTATGATTTAATGCATTGACTCAACAATCATTGTCTGGCATGAGCCAGACATGGCCTAGACACAGAGATGCACAAATGAATAAAAGCACCAGAAGAAAAATAAACAATGTCTGTCTTCAAAGAGCCTGCAAACTAGGAAAGAGAGAGATACAAATATATGGATTGCAATGCTATTGCAGGAGCATGTAAAGGAACAGAGAAAAGGAGGGAGAGAGAGGAGGGGTGGGAAGGAGAGGAGAGAAGAGGGCAAAGAGATGAGAAGAAGAGAAAGAGGGATGAGAGAAAGAAGGAAAGAAAGTTGAAGGGAGAGGGACAGAAAAGAGAAAGAGGGAAACAAACACAAAAGAGAAGGGAAAGATGGCGACGCACAGAGAAAGAGAGATCCCAGGACTCCAGCTCTCAGCTCCAGGCTATTTAAATACTTAATATCACAACAACCTTGGGGGAGGGTACTACCAGCATCCTTATCACTTATTCAAGAACACCGAAGGTAAAGAATCTAAACAATTTCCCCAAGTTCTCTTCATTGGTGAAATCAGGATTAGAACCAGATATCTGACCCCTAAAGCCTTAAAAACTTCACTCTATTATGCATGTCGCTGATTTGTATATGGCCAGGGGCCTGTCTCACCCTCTCTTCCCACTTCAGACTTTCTCTCTGTTTCACCTCCTTTTCCTGTCTTACCTGGTACTGGTCAATGTCAACTGCATGGGCCAGGTGATGGAGAATAAGAAAGAAAGAGGAAAATAAGAAAAGGAATAGACTCTCCTGCCCTCCATAGACCATATCAACAGTGAGGGAGGCAGGAAGAGCCAGGAGTGGGGATCTGAAAGGGATCATTTACCCAGCCATGCACCCATCCAGCCATTCATCATCTAGCCATCCATTTCTTCATCTATCCATCCGTGTATCCATCCGTTCATCTATTTATCCATCCATCTGTCCATCTAATCCATGCAACAGTCTATATATTCATCATCTAGCCTTCCTTTCATGTATCCATTCATCCATCCATCTGTCCATCCATAATCTGGTCATCCATCTGTTCATGCATCCACCCATGTATCCATCCAACCATTCTTTCATCCATCCACCCATCCATCATCTATCTGTATGTCCTCCCACTGGCTCCCTTGCCATGCCTCCTGGCAATGCCACTCTCCCCACTGTGGTCAGGGAATGAAGCCGAGGGAGAAGGCAGGGAAGCAGACACCATCCTGCAGGGCTCCTCGCCTTTCCCTAGGCCTCTCAGAGTCCTGACCTCTTGGAACATGTGATCCCCTCCAATGACCCACCCCAGCACACTCGCTGGAACCCAAGTCCAGGTCTCAAGAACCAGGTCACGTGCACATCTCAGTGACCATGGGCACAGGCTCCCTGTCACTGGGACCACACTGTGGCTTGGTGCTATGCACAGGTGAACACTCAGGAGCTTTGTGCTTGTTCTTCCTTAAGTTACACTGGCTTTGATGGATGAACTCTAGGCTCTTAAACTACCCCCATATAATGTTTCCATAGCAACAACTTCCATGTCCCAAACAATTTTGCACAGCCATTTGAAATGCAAATAATTCATAAGATATTTTTGCATTATTAGTGTTTTTTTAAGTTTATTGATTCTACAATGTATACTGAGTACTTAATAGATATTGGTATTATGCCAGCAATTGAGATACAAAAGGCAAAAAAAAACATTGTAAAGGGCCAAGATGTGGCCAAAAAAAAGGAAAAGCTTTGAAGGTCTTGTTCAGGATTCTGGACATTATCCAAGTCTGATGGCAATGGAGGGCTATTAAGAGATTTTAAGCAGAAAAGAAACGTGATCAGATTGGTGTTTGAGAAAGACAGCTCTCTCAGCAGTGTGAAGAATGGATTGGAGCGGGAGGAGGCTGGTCTAAGAGCCAAGATGAATCAGGGCATATTCACCTTCTTGCGTAGTCCCTGAAATGTGTCTTGAATTGATTCTTCAAATTTCCACACAAGGATAATAACCTAGTGAAAATTACAGCATCTGTATTCACCAATTTAAACTCCATTATTATAAACATCCAGGGCCAAGTGCGTTACTATTTCAAACAAAGAAGTTGCCATTGATACACAAGGCGAGTCGTGAGGCTCACTGAGGGGAGATGCTCAAGGTTGCGGTACTAACACATTCACGATGTCAGAGGCAAGGCATTTAATCAGAATGGGCTTCCTTCCTTCTTCCTTAGAAACCGCATTCCTCTCACTCCAAAAGCATCCCCTTAATTCTGATTGCGCATGTGGAATGTATTTCTAGTTCAAGTGCTTAAATATTGCTGTAGGTGCTTTTTTAGTTCTCTTTTGTTTTTTGGGCAATTGAGATTTATCATGGTGGTCACTTCAGAACATCATGTTTTCTCTTTCTAGTTTTCTATTTCTAGGCCTGTCTGCAGTCATTTCCATAGCCACTCTTTCATGTGTTTGACTCTAGTTTGCACTGAGTTGATATCTGTTACCCATCTTTATGGCTCCTGAATCGCTTCCTTTGGGGATTATTCCTTTATAATACGCTCCCCATATTAGGGTTCTCCAGAGAAAAACAACCCATAAGACATATAGAGATCTATGGGAGGAGACTTATTATGAGAATTGCCTCATATGGTGGAGTATGAGGAGTCCCACGATCTGCCGTCTGCATGCTCGAAACCATGAAGGTGGTGATAAATTCCGTCTAAGTCCAAACAAAGACTTGAGAGCCAGGGTAGCTGGTGGTGTAAGCCCTGGAGTCTAAAGACCCAGAAACCAAGAACTCCAACATCCAAGGGCAGAAGAAGATGGATGTTCCCACTCAAACAGAGAGAGTAAATTTGTCCTTCCTCCACCTTTTTGTTCTTTCAGGTCCTCAACAACTTGGTCAAGGCCCACCCACGATGATGAGAGAGGATCTTCCTTACTCAGTCTACTGAGTCAAATGCTTATCTCTTCCAAAAGCATCTTCATAGACACATCCAGAAGCAATGTTTTACCAGCTATCTGGGCATCCCTTAGACCAGGTGAGTGGACACATAAGATTAACCATCACATCCTCCTACCTGACCCTTCCTCCCCATGGTTTAAGGGGGTGTGATCTCAACCACCCACCAGTGTGGAAGGGTTACCCCATGACCCAAGCCTGGCCAATGAGCCTACTATCTCCCCAGACACAATGGCTGTTCAAGGATGGACAGATGACCAAAGCTAGATCAGTGAGAGCCATCCGTACGATTACTAGAGATACCAGAAAAGAGACGCTCTTTTCTCCGGACCTGAAAGTTTTAAAGCCACAAATTGCCAGAGGCTCTATGTGGCACTGAGAATGAAGTGCATCTTCAGATAAGTAGAGCTGAGAGATGAAGAAAGGCAAAGAAAGCTCTAGGGTATTGCTCAAGCACTTGGACTTGACTGTGACTATGACAGGTGCCTTTGAGTTGCAGCACTTCTTGTTTTCTTCCCTTTAGCAAGTCTGGGTTAAGTTTCCCCCACCTGCATCAAAAGAGTTGCAACCAGCATTGCGGATGATGATTCTCATTCTTGGAGGTCAGGTAAGAGTGGACATTCATAATTCCCCTTGGTCTACGATTCACTAGCCCTATCACCACTATCTCCCAAAAGGATCATGGTGCAAATTCCTCCCCTGAAATCTTCATCACCATGTTCTCATTCATTCATTCATCCCTTTAACATTATCAAGTTCTTCCTGTGGATCAAGAAGGTAGTTCGTTTTGTTAAACACTAGTTTAGGACCAAATAACCTGCATGGAAACTGTAGCTCTCGGAGGTTTTGTACAACATCATAACACTAAAAAATTATGGAGGTATAATCCCCATTAGCTGAATTCTCTGCTGTACACCATCCCCAGGGGAAGACATGCTTCTTGCCCTCACAGTCCTACTGAAGAGCTGACCCATAAATATGCCCAGCTACTACATTGCAATAAGAAACAGAATTGAGATAAACAAAATTCCATGATGCATAGGAATCTCCAGGAAGCAAGATGTTATTTTCTGGGAGATCAGTGATCAGAAACAGTTTCACAAAGGAGACTTTGGGTTCTGAAGATGAGAGAATACCATTACATGGAGAAAGGTAGAGAAAACATTGCAAACAAAGTGAGATCCACTTAGCAATGACTGGGAGGAGAAAAGAAGGCCACACGCTCTAACTGTGGTCTAGGAGTGATGATTTGGGAAGGGGAATCATGAGGCTAAGAGAAGCTGTGAGTACAGATTATGAAAGGTCTGCAACATCACAAAGTTGTATGTGCCCTTAATCCTTAAGCAATGTGTACCCTTAAAGGTTTCTATATTTTTATTTTAAATTTTTTATTTTAAAGATGTGGGGTACAGTTCAGGGTTAGGCACACAAATGTTCATTTTTCAGGCACCCTTGTTGATGAGGTGTGCCCCCCCTCCCCTGGCAGTTTCCCACTACTGCCAATTCCACCCCAACCCTCACTCCCACCCCCCGGCGGTTTCCCACTACTGCCAATCCTTTTCTTATAGTATTATAATAACTGTTCAAGGTCTGCTTATGAGTGAGAACATGTGATACTCAGTTCTTTGTTTCTGTAATAGATCACTCAGTATTATAGGCTCTAAGTCCATCCAAGTTGCTGCGAAGTTCATAATTTTGTTCTTCTTTATGGCTGCATAATATTCCATTGTGTATATGTACCACATTTTTTATCCTGTCCTCTTTTGATGAGTAGCACAGCTACATCCGTGTTTTTGCTGCTGTGAACAATGCTGCAGGTTTGCCAATTTCTACAGAAAACTATAGTTGGAAATTAGAAAGAATTACCTTTAATCTGTAAATCAGTTTGTGGGTTATTGCTGTCCTAACAACATTAAGTATTCTTATTCTTGAACATCGGAATGCAAACAATGAAGAGCCTCCTTAAAGTTTTCAAAGCAGGAATTGTGCAATTAGATCTCTCTCCTCATCAAATGAGCTTGCAAGCTAGAAGAAACACCCAAGAACATGGCACGGAAGGAGGGATGCACAATGTCCACCAGCTAGATCAGTCGAGGTGATGATGGAAGTGGCTACCAAGTGGTCCTTGTGGTCACCAGATCACACCTGCCATTTAGAAAGGTGAATATTTGCACAGGTGGCTGTTAGAAAAAGGAGCAACACGCGTTGAAGAGACTTTTTCAACAATTCAAGGGAAGGATGTGCAGGCCTGCCTAGGAGAGTGGACACAGAGACAGAGAGGATCCATCTCCTCCTCCTTGCCCTCATGTCCTGCTGCCCACTCCCTGGTAGACACCAGTACAACATGCCGCCCCCACGCAAGGACCTCTCCCGTGCTCCTGGGACCGAGAGCCCCTGAAGGCGGCACCTGGCTCCCTGCCCACTCTACTTCCTTGACTTCTCTTGCAGATTCCAAACAGAAAACCATTTTTTTGGGAAATGGTACTGAGAATCCTTCACCTTCTGAAGATGAACAATGCTCTTCTACTCCTGTTTCAGAATTCTTTTTCTCAAGTGGTTTGAAAAGCATCTGCACTCCTCATAAACCTACTCAAGGACTCAGTTATATTATTTTTTTAATTCTGTATTTTTGTAAATCAGTCAATTAAAATATCCTGACATCAAGACATAGATGTACATACTAAAAAAGTCATAGGCATCTACAGACATTTCTCCTGAAAAAAAAAAAAAAACTTTAAAAAATGGAGAATATTCCACATTATAGCATAAAGCCTTAATTTAATATTAGTAATTATGGCATTGCATCTTGAATCCAATGAATAGATTTAGATGTCCGTATTAGATATAAAATCGTTTAACATGATTTGACAAGCCTGTGTCTCAGCAACTAATTAATTTTGTTACATCCCGCCAATCAATAAGCACAGCTCTAATACTAACTGAGGGTGACATCATGCCTCCATCCTTATCGATGAGCTGTGCTCTGAAATTTCAAGTGTCTACTCAAGGCAGTGGGAGCTCCAAATGCATCAAGATGACCCCTGACTGGTGTCTGAATCTGTGTTAGAGGCATTTGCTTTGGTAATGACATTCCTCCTATCTAATTTCCCCACCATCAACCCCCCGTGTGGTTAAGACCTTCAATTCCATTATCACCTTCTGAAATTTTCTTTTATTTTTTTAAGTTGGAGTCTCACTCTGTCACACAAGCTAGAGTGCAGTGACACAATCACAGTCACGAGACTCACTGCAGCCTCGACCTCCTGGGCTCAGACTGTCCTCCTGCTTCAGCCTCCCAAGTAGTTGAGATTACAGGAGTGTGTCACCGCACCCAGCTTATTTATTTTATTTTATTTTTTGTCGAGACGCAGTCTTGCTATGTTGCCTCAACTAGTCTCAAACTCCTGAACTTAAGCAATCCTCTTGCCTCAGCCTCCCAAAATGCTGGGATTCCATACTTGAGTCATTGCGCCCAGTCAGCTTTCTGAATTTTTCTACAGCACAACTCAGAGGAGAATAAAACAAGAGGTATTTTAGATGCACAGGCATTTGGGCCAAGGTTTGTTCTTGCCCCCACACTCCTGATATTAACTTGAGCGGAGGCTTCTCAGAGCAAGCGGAGAATGTGAAAGCGACGCAGTTGGAAGAAAATGGAAGGTGCCATTCACAGATGATGGAGGGGACAGCCAGCAGGCCAGGCAGCACCCGAAGCCTGGAGCAGGAGGATACTCCTTCATTCCATGTACGAGTAAAAAGCTCGTACATGGAATGAAGAGAGAGAATTATCAGAAATAAGTGATTTGAGAGGATTTGAGGGAAGAGGTAGACAATAGATGTATAAGAATGAGAAAGAGCAAGACATTAGGATTAGCTGTTCTTTGAGCTTTCAAATGAAAATAAGTAGCTATACAGAATCCCAGAGAAAGGCAAACTTACCATCCCACTTCGTGTACAAAGTAGTAAGAAATTGGGCTTACACCATGTCTTCAAAAGTGCAGGAACAACACTGAAGAGGACCATAAGTCATAGTTTCTGTACAGACTCAAAGAAGTACATTAGGCTTTCAAAACCACACACGGAAACTCTGAACTTGTGCTGTCATGTTTGGCAACACTTTTGCTGCTCAATGATCACATGGGCAACAATGAAGGGCTCAGAATCTTAGAATTTTAGCATGCCAGCTTCATCCCAGTCCCAGAGGCCTTTTCTGCATGTGAATCTTGCACTTTCCAATACTTTCTTCAAGGGCAGGGACGATCGCCTGGTCATTTTTATAATCGGACCCTCTCCCACTCCTGACCTCCAACCTCTCACCCAGCACATAACACAGGGCTTTTACAGCAGTCTGAATATATACAATTTGCTGAACTGTCTCAAAAGATGAAAACTGAAGCCAGGCACAGTGGCTCACGCCTGTATTCCCAGCACTTTTACAGGCCAAGGCCGGAGGATTGCTTGAGACCAGGATTTTGAGACCGGCCTGGACAATATAGCGAGACCCTGTCTCTACAAAAAAAAAATCAAAAAAATTAGCTAGGCATGGTGGCAAATGCCTGCAGTCCTGGGAGACTGAGGCAGAAGGATTGCTTAAGCCCAGGAGGTTAAGGCTGTAATGATCCGTGATTGTGCCACTGCACTTCAGTCTGGGCAACAGAGTGACACTCTGACTCAAAAAAAAAAGTACAATTGTGACACAGTTTTTTTTTTGAGACATGACAGGTTAAGCAGGAGACAAAAATGCATCTTTGTATAGGTGAATTATTATAAGCCATTGTTAGTTTTCTAGTTCAGTCTATGAACTATTGAGCTGATAATGTGTCTGTAACAGTTTTGCAGCACATTTGAAACACCCTCAATTTAACCAAGCACATTTGAAACACCCGCAGTTGAACTAAAGAGTATATCTTTAATGACAATAATCAAGTAAAAGGTATCAAATTTAAAAATGACTCTGATGAAGAATGACTTTCTGTGAGGATTCTGGAGAGCACTTGAAAACCTTAAAGGAGGACCTTTTCTTGTGCAATACCATTTAAAAATACATGACTTCACTTTCTCTTTATATAAGTATATGGTACTACATATTCTCAATCCTATCAGCCATGAATCATGGTGCTTTTTACTCGTACATGGAATGAAGAAGAGAGAGAATTATCAGAAATAAGTGATTTGAGAGGATTTGAGGGAAGAGGTAGACAATAGATGTATAAGAATGAGAAAGAGCAAGACATTAGGATTAGCTGTTCTTTGAGCTTTCAAATGAAAATAAGTAGCTATACAGAATCCTAGAGAAAGGCAAAAAAATGGGTAGAGAACTCCTTGTACCCACAACCAGCTGCAGACAATGCCCAGAAGGACCAAGCCAAGGCATATTGGTTATTACTATTTGCAGGTGGAAACGGATAAGGTACTTGTATTACCCTTATGAAGATTTGGGGAGCAAAACACTTAATATATACCACAAAAGTGAAGTAGATACTTTTTTTTCCCCATACCCAGAAATTCTGCAGAAAGCAGTCTTTTTTCACCTTCAACTTCCAAAGTTCAAGCGGGGCTAAACCTCGCCCTGACTCCAAGAGTGAGCCCAGGACCCAGGCCTAGCCAGTTGGAACACTACACTTTTTAAGGTATGGCCACCAAGTCAGGAACAGGCAAACAGCCCTAGCCCTGATGGTGAGGGGCATTTCTCGAACTTTTCTGAAGTCACCTGGAGGAGGCTTCTCTCTGTCTCTGAGGTTAGTTTTGATGTGATGTAAATTCACACTGCCGGTGGCCATCTCAGAAACCATGTGGGAAAGCTCACCTAAAAATAAAGAGAACCCAAAGGGAAGCATTGTTAAGAAAAGAAGAGGTCACTCCTCTCTTCTAGATCCAGGAGTATCTAAACACACCTAGGTCCCTCATTTCCTGATTATGTATGACAGTATGTCCTTCTTTCCACCCCAATATCATTTGAATTGGGATTCTCCTACTTACAATAAAATTGTTCTACTAATATAAGGACATTCTGAGTTTGGATAACAACAATTAAAAGAATGTTTAAGAGGCCAATTAAGTCCATAAATGGAAGAGCTGATAATGTATTAGGTGAGAAGACCACCTAATACATTGCTAGACATACATAAAAAAAAATCTCAACAGATGCTTAGTGAATAAATCTTAGGAGGAGGGACATAAAGCCATGTGATTTCAGTATAGAGGATGGGAAAGTGTCACCGCTTCTAAGAAAGAGAAAGAAATTACCTAGAAATTCATCTATATTCAATTAAAAGTGAATACTCAATGATAGATTTCTTGGGTATGAGTAAACCCCGAGTATCAGAGATTAGTTGTGATGATTTATGTAACCAAAGCCTATCACACAGAACTATATATTCTGTCTCATGACAGCAACAAAATACAGTTTTGAGGGTGTTTTGGTTAAACTAGTTATTTCATGATCATACCTTTATTGAGAACTGCCAGAGAACCTTCTTCAGGTTTGCCCAAAGAGCATCCAACTGAAAATATGTTTAGATATTTTCCATTGGTGCCAAATGAAAAAAACTGAAAAAAAAATTTTCTGGGGTATAATATGGTAACAGAGCAAGGAAGGTCAAAGCCCCTCTATTTTTTGTTTTTGATTTTTGTTTGTTTGTTTGTTTTGGGGGGTTTTTTGAGTTTTCAAACAAAGTTTGCTACAGAAAGAAGGGAAAAAGAAGGGGAGACATGCCAGAGTTGGCATGGGTGAAAGAAATCGCCCAAAGCCCCTCTGTTAAGGAGATGGTGAGTTCCTTGAAAATGGACCTGGATCCTGGTCATCCAAACACCTCACTTTCAATATTTAGCAGACAGTTTTCCATTTTAGCAGGCTTTTCCTTTCCTTTCCGAGTTCCAAGTTCCTATGTGTCACTGAGATGCTTCTCCACAGCCCTTTTCTTATACAGAGGAATGATAACTCCCTCCATGATGCTACGGTCCAGATAAGAGCTCAGACTTCTCCTTAAGGAGAGAAAATGCACTGTCCATCCATGTCACTAGCTATTTCCAGTTTAAAGTTCCCGAGAAATTGATTAATTTCAAATAGAGGATACTCCCAAGTCTTCTCTTCCCCAACACGTCATCAGTATATCAGCTGTATATGTTTTTGCCTTAAAGATCAATGACACTCTGCCTGGTCAAACCAGAATTCTAACATTGAATTATGTGGCTTGTAATTATGATCAATTTCTGTGTGATAAACTCACATTCAGAAGTTTGTTTTTTGGTTTGGGGGTTTTTCTGTTGTTGCTTTGGAGGGGATACTGTTTGTTGTGTTTAATTTTGTTACTGAAGAAGCTAAGTTTAAACATAATGTTGCCCCAGGCAGTACACAAAGTATTTTTACTTTTAATACTCCAGTAAAATCATTTTTAAGCAAAACTTCAATTTCCACTCCCAAGTCCCATAAAATGATCCTGGGACTTGAGTTGTTACGTGGAATTATACTCTTATGAAGAAAAAGGAAAAATGTACTACGTTTAGGTTTCTGGTACTAATAAGTCAGTAATTAAAGTATCTGTCAAGGAAAAAATTTCTGGGTTGGCAAGTGGGGTAAATATGTTTATATCATGAAGATATCACGTCTATTAATCTTTAAATATTTATAGTTCCTAGGAGTACTGTAAACCTCCAGGAAAACACGGCAGATTGAACACATGCATTAACATCGTTTTCTTCTTAAAACTCCACTAATAGGACAGTAAATATATATCAGAAATACACACCAATTCATGCATTTGGAAAGAATGCAAAAGGAGACCACAGCACTAGATCAAGGGAAGCTGGAAAGCTGCTTGACCTGACAGGCCAGACAGACCTGACACTAGACTTGGTAGTAGGGTTGCTCGGTGCAGGCCGATTCACACAGCCTGTGGAGGAGAGGTGAGGGAGAGGCTGAGACCAGGAGCATTGGCTGAAAGTCCTCCCAAGGAGCTGCGAGTGAGACCCTACAGACTCCCTCCTTCATGTCTGGGAGACTAGACATTTACTTTCTGCAGAGAATTCAGCAGTAGCCTGCATGGTTTCCTTGCTAGAAATGGGGTAACAGGAGGTCTGTAAACTCAACCTTGGACTACTTCCTCTGGTCCTCACATTACAGGTGCCAGGTTTATGCATCAAGGTAGGAAACTAGAGGATTTCTCCTCCAAGAAACCAGGAGTTTAAGGGAAGAAACCCACAGTTATAAATAATTAGAAAGACCTAGAGAAACTGTTCAGATGTCCAGACACTGCAGTCAGCTTTGTAGAGTGAACAGTGGATGACTATAGATAATCTGAATGAAAACAACTGCATCCAGCAGTGATGCCCCTATGTCCCTTAAGACACCAAATTACATCCCTCTCAAAAAGAGACAACTCTCCTCCACCTCACCCTCAAGCCTAGCTCTATGAATAATTGCTGTACCTTTTTTCTTTCTTTGCATAGGCAGACTGCAGCTCAGGCAGAGGTAATTTGGTACTGCAGTGAAGAGAACCAGCTGTAGAACTAGACCAGTCTGATTGGAATCCCTGGCCTATAGCAGTGTGATCTCATGGAAGCTATGTGGTTTCTCCAAACCTCTTTATAAAAGTGAGGGTTTCAAAACTTATCTTGTGGAATTCTTGTAAAAATTCTACAGGAGAAGATATGTGTTCATCTTTGCAAGTACCTGAAAAATAGCAACTATTTTATAAAAGGTATCCATTTATCATTATCACCATAGGTATAATTATTAATGACAGATCCAGATTTTTTGCATGTGATGAAATCAGGTAGTTTATATCAGGGAGATTTCACTGAATTGGAAAAGTCAGAAAGATCTTTGAGGCCACCATTATCAAGACAATCCAAATGTAGTTTATGCATTTCCAACAAAGCTATGACACAAATAGATGGAAACAATATCATCCTGGGTTTTCTAAGTGATTCATGACTAAGTGATTTTTTTTTACAATAACTGAAAGTTAAGAGAATGCACATCCACTTAATTATCAAATGTTTAAATGCAATTTCCTTTAGGCAGCCTGCCTAGGTGATAATAAATTTACCAGATGCTAGACAAGTGACACCCAGATCCTAGACAAGTAGCACTGTGGTTTGTCCATTCGACGACTTTTTTGAGAACAACCTCCTCCACTCCACGTGGTCCTGGATACATTGTCCATTACCAGTCCCATCCCCCCACCAACCTGGTCACAGGATGCAACCTGGTCAATCCATGAACTCCATCTCCCTGGCGGATGAATACATGGTTTCAGCAGAGTCGCATCGTTTCTATCACCTCTAACCAAAAGTCTTACTAGCATGCACATTGAATCAAACATTTGCCAGAATATTCATAGACTCATAATGACTTGCATTTTTCCCATCTATGGTTGCCCTAAAAAACATTTTGGCCAAAACGTTTGGGAGACAATCTGTACAAAGATGGGGCGAGGGTGTCTCATCTGTTATTTTGTTGGTTTTGGTTTTTTTGTTTTGTTCTTCCTTCACGTGAAGGTCATCTTGATGGTGGTATACCTTCCTGTCTCCTTATATGTACATTTTTTTAATTGAGCGTAACAGAAAGCACTGCAGAAGTACATAAATATTGATCAACAATACCAAATTGAAAAACTTCACGTGGCTTGTTATTTAACAATTACTCAAACACCAGCAAAAGGAATATTACATTTTCAGTTTTCAAATTCATTTCTGAAAATGTGTAACAAATGCATTCAGATGCAAGAATGACTCTTTTTCACTTCCTGAAGTTTAGTACTCAAAAAAGTAATTCCCAGGAGATCTCACAACCATTCTATTAAAGAGGAATTAGGGACCTCAAAAAGCAAGTAGAAAAACAGAATTAGACTTTGATTCAATTAAGTTATTGCTCAAAGGAGACTGATACTTGAGATGCATAACTGATCTGGATTTACCAATTTAACCATCTTTGCAACCACTTGTCTGCATTGTGAAAACATTTCCTTTACTCGTCATTAGAAATGTGACATCTGCTTGTGGGAAAAAGCAAATGAACAATACAGAAGCTTTTGAAATAAAAAGTGTGACTCTCTATGTCACCATAATTGATCCCTACTCCCCAGTGATAACCAACGGATTAATTTCAACCTCCTTATATGTTGTTGTTTTAATTCAGCCATGCAGATGCTGGTAATATACAACAGAAAAAATGCAGTTCAAAAGGTACCTCTGATGTAATAAACATAAAAGAGTTCTGAAAACCAAAGAAAACTCAATCACTCCATCAACAGGATCTACATAACTATCGTTAAGAATTATATGTCAAAAATAAATGAATATCAGGTGGTTTTACAATTAAGCAGCTTTGCAGTATTAAGATGGTTTCCTGTGACAAAAGCATGTGTCTTGCTTAGAAATAGGTAGTGGATTCTAGTTCAGTCAGTTTCTAGTGTGGGAAACCAGTACCACCTAAGTCTTTCAGAGCTCAGAAGAGTGAACTCATTGACGATGAGGTAGGAGAAAAGTAAGAAAAGTGTAGTTTTGTGTGACTGTCCACTCCTCCCAAAAAGGTGATCTAATCTCTGCCTCAACTGAGAGCAGGAGACTACATAGTAATTTAGGGGACATGTACAAGCACTATGGGTAGCTGTCAATTGAGTTAGAAAAACCTTAGGAAGTGGTGGTATCAGGAAAACAATTTGTGGAAACATCTGCTGAAGGAAGAGGTTCCAGCTCATTGGAACTTCACTCACTGAATGCTTGAAGGAGCTCCGGGAAAACAGAAGTCTGTGCATTATTCTGTTTGCAAAGAAGAATTATGCTCAAAAGTCTCTGAGCTGACAGTCACTCAGGGCTCATCATTAGCCAATTTAGTTATCTCGCCTTGTACAGTCCCTGTAAAATGAAGCCATGTCAACAGGGCAAAGCTTCCCACTTTTTATCTATGACATGTCCAAGTATCTTGACAAGAAATGGAGCACAGATGCCCTCTTGCAGACCACAGGTCCACGACATAAACACACACGTCTGTTTCCGCAACACAATGTTGGCGACTCCAGGCAGAACAGCAGACAGACTTTAGTGCATGCCACACAATTTCAGTGTAATACATTTTCACATATGTTGCAGCATCATAAATATCCAAGACAGCTGCATCTTTACTATTTTTGCTGAATTTTGCTACCGAGAATGAAAAGGTCCTAGCTGTTCCTATCATCTTTCTATCAATGTGCCTGCCTACTGAACACAGTAGGTGAGTAGGAGAGAGGCTTGAGTGTTTATGAGAGATATATCGTCTGAGCAAAGTGTCAGAAGAACATTAATTTCTTTCACATATCAAAGACATTATCTAGTGACTTACTTAAAGAAAATAAAGGTGAAAGCAAAGAGGAAGGCTTACTAAATTAACATGAGCTTATGCCTTAATGGTAGAGCACCTTGGTCTTTCTGATGAGCCCATAAATCACACTGTTTATGTAGGATTCCGACGCCTGCTCCTACATAACAGGATCCGTGATTATTTTCTAGAAGTCGGCAGTGAAAATATTTTCTTTTTTTCCTACTTTGGGGCTGTTTTATCAGTTAAGCTTGACTGACTAATTTTTTCTTCAGTCAGTAGCTGCTATTACGCTAACAGACCTGATGACAGAAACTGTCTTATTTCTTTCTAAAATGTTTCTTGTTCTTTCCTTTTTGTTCACGTGTGCACAGACAACCAGAGCACGCGATACATTTCATGACTCAAGAACATCATTATAAATCTAGAGAGAGACACTGAATGTTGGCAGAGGTGGATCACTCTTCCTATAACACCCTGAAGGATCACTCTTCCTATAACAAGGACACATTTTTGTGCTAACCACAAATAGGAAGAACCGTCCTTCTCCCTGCCTCTCTTGCTCCTGTGGAATGGAAAGCAAGCAGACAGGAAAACGAAAGGTTGCTGACAGTTGGGTTTCATAGAACTACTTTAGAATCAAGTTTATGGGCCGGGCTCGGTGGCTCAGTCTGTAATCCCAGCACTTTGGGAGGCGGAGACAAGTGGATTGCCTGAGCTCGCGGGTTTGAGATGAGCCCGGGCATCTTGGCACGACCTCACCTCTACAACAAATCAAAAATTAGCCAGGTGTAGTAGCACGTGCCTTCTAGTTCCGGCTACTTGGAAGGCTGAGGCGGAAAGATTGCCAGAGTCCAGCTGGTCAACCCTGGGGTGGCTGTGAGTTTGCCACTGCCCTCCACCCTGGGCAACAGAGTGAGACTCCAAGTCAAAAAAAAAAAAAAAAGAATCATGTATATGGGTCATTTTTTTTGTTAAGCATTGACCAGGCTATGTGAACTATGACGGCCAAGTTTTCTTAGTTTTGGCCCTTGGGGAAGTGACTCTCTTCTTTCTCTTTCTCTCTAAATAAACTATGTTTTCTAATCTAAAAAACAATCAAGTATATGACACATCATTAGGTGCCTATACCTCCTTCTCCATCATATCAAGATTATAAAGTTATGAATTTCTGCATATTTATCTTATATTTTTATGAATACATGTATTGTAAAGATGGATTTGTTTCTGTTAGGCACCAGATGTCCTTCTAGAATCCCTGTCAGGGCCTGAGCTACCAAAAATGAAAGAAATAGCATCTGTCTGATGAGACTGTAGAAATCCACAGGCTGAGTACCTCAAAATGCAGCCTGGCCTGGTCAGGGCTCCAACTCAGCCACAAGGGTGGCAACTTAGATTCAAAATAACTTGGGTGAAACTTTTACCTCTGCCTTGTATTAGCTTTTTCACCTTCCCCAAGTCATTTGCCATTATGAACCAATTTATCCCCCTCTGTTGAACTGGAAATGATAATCCTTTACAGGGTTTTGAAACACAAGAAAGAGAATGTCAATGGAGATTGGTGTGTGAGAACAGCATTTTCCTGGTAATCAATATTTGTGAGTTGAGATATATAGGGCCTTTGTTTTGGCTACAGTCAGGAGATGTTTACATTACAAGGAAGCAGGGAAAGATGAAAGGAGCTGGCTTGGTGGCTCAGCCTGTAATCCTCCGCCTTGGGAGGCTGAGATGAGTGGATTGCCTGAGCCTGTGGGTTCGAGACCCGCCTGGGCAACTGGTGAGACCTCATCTCTACAATAAATAAATAAAAAATCAGCCGGCATGGTAGCGTGCGCCTGTAGTTCCAGCTACTTGGAAGGCTGAGGCGGAAGGATCGCCGGAGCCCAGCAGGTCGAGGCTGCGGTGGCCGGGAGTGTCCACTGCACTCCAGTCTGGGCGACAGAGTGAGACTCCAACTCAAAAAAAAAAAAGATGAAAGGAATACAAGAAAATGGACAACAAGACGGGACAGGATATGTTCACCAGACTCTGGAAGGGGCGCTAACCCAACATACCCACTTCCCACCTGCTATGGTGAGAATGTCCCCTCTGAAAGTCATGCTGAAACTTAATTCCCAATATAACAATATTAACAGGTGGGGCCTTTAAGAGGTTATTGGATCGCAGGACTTCTGCCCTCATGAATGTAAGGTTAATCCATTCATGCATCCATGATTAACGGGCTAGTAAGTTAATAGGTTATCATGGAAGTTGGTTAATTATCACCAGAATGAATCTGTTATAAAAACCCATTTGTCTCTCTCTTGTGAGCCCCCTTCACCATGTGATCCCCTGAGCAAACTTGGGACTCTGCAGAGAGTCCCCACCAGCAAGAAGGCCCTCGCCAGATGCAGTCCCTCAACCTTAGACTTCCCAGCCTCCCAAACTGTAAGAAATAAATCTTATTTCTTTATGAATTACCCAGTCTCAGTATTCAGTTATAACAACAGAAAACAGACTAAGATACTCCCTAGGATCAGCCAAGATCACTGCTGCATAATAATAGTAAGATCTCAAAAGGATGCAGCATTTTCTCAGAGCACATGTACAATTAGAAAGGCCAAAACACTCGGCTCAAAAGGCTTGCAGGACATTCCTATGGAGCAAAGCAGAAGAATTTGAGCAAATTTGTTTGCATGTGAGACAACTCTGAGAGCTCTTACTGTTGTTATTCTAGGTAAACAAATGAGACCAATGATTCATTAAAAATAATATAATCTCATTTAGACTCACAAACTGGTAGAGTGTAGGGAAATCAAAGTTGTAATTATATATAAAATATTTAGGTTATAATTATGCACAGGAAGGAATTTACAATGTTTCTCTATCCTCTTTCAAGAGTCTTTCTTTGACACTGAGGGCAAGTAGTCTCCAAATGCACCTAACACAGGGGATCATGCCCCTTGGGAAGCATCAGGGAAGTGTCCGGTCAGAGTTGATGGGCATGATCTGGAAGACTATCTGCATGTCTACTCCCCAATTCTCTATCATACAGAGTCATGAACCAAAGACATCCCTGATCGTGCCAATGCGTTCCATAATGACTGAAAAAGCAAATTCACCAAGTTCCCAAACAGTATTGACAAGAGGAAGGTGCTATGATTTGAATATGGTTTTTTGTCCCTGCCAAGTCCCATACTGAAATTTGATTTTGGGCCAGGCATGGTGATGGGTGCTTGTAGTCCCAGCTACTCAGGAGGCTGAGGGGGAAGGATCACCTGAGCCCAAGAGGTCGAGGCTGCAGTTAGCTGTGATTTTGCCACTGCACTGCAGCTTGGGTGACAGAGTGAGACCCTGACTCAAGAGAAAAAAAAAGAAATTTGATTCTCAGTGTTGGTGGTGGACCCTGGTGAGAAGTGTTCAGATCACTGGGGTGAATTCCTCATGAATGGCTTGATGCATTTTCCTGGGGATGAATGAGTTCTCACTCTCAGTTCCCCTGAGAACTGATGGTTGAAAGCAGCCCCAATCCTTCCTCTTCCTTTCTCTCTTGCTTCCTCTCTCACCATGTGGCTTCTCCACCCACTGGCTCCCCTTCCCCTTCCACCCTGAGTGGAAGGAAGCACCCTAAAACCTCACCAGAAGCAGATGCTGGCACCATGTTTCTTGTACAGTCTGCAGAACTGTGAGACAAATAAACCTCTTTTCACTGCAAACGACCCAATCTCTGGTGTTCCTTTAGAGCAAGGTGAACGAACTAAGATGGGAGGTTCATGAATAAGAATTAGAGAGATAAAACAGCTGCTATGCTTGTACTCATGACCACATTATCTAAATTATCCAGATGAACCCCATGTACCCTAATACTGGGGTCCGGAAAACATGGTCACTTTGTCCAAGATCTGCTAATTCATCACTGTGAACCCTGAGAGTTTGTGGCCCTGACATCAGACTGTCTTCCTTTCCCACAGCTATCCATAGAGCTGTGTAATTATTCTAATCATGTCCCCCGAAAGTGTGTTAAGGGTAATTCTGTTGCCAGGATTTGTCAACCAAATTGGCATGATCTGTATGCTATCAAAGCCCTGTACACTATCATTACAAGAATCCCAGGGAAAAAACATTGGCAAACTGAGTATATACAGAGATAATAAAATCAGCTTGGCCCTGTTTAGCCTTTGCCATTTCCAAGTCGTTGTTTTTCATTGTTTTGGCTTCCTATGTCTAACTTTATAAGCTAATGCAGGTTCTGAGGATGATTTTACACTTAGGGACTATGAGATAACACCAGAAGCATAAGACTAATGGGAAATTAGATTAAACATTTACTATAAGGAAAAATCTGTTCCACTGCTGCTCAATATCACATCTACTAGCAATTCTACTTCCAAAGGAAAATTCTTTGAGATACTCAGCAGCTTCCTACAACACAGGAGAATGTTTTATCTCATTTGTCAGCGTGGAGTATGATCAGGCAGCCTCAGTTCAGCTGGGAGGGAACTAGTACCATCTGGCCACAGAAATACCAACCTAATAAAATAAAGGTTTTGCTTATTTATTTTTTAAGAAGATCAGCCAAACCCATAAAGCAGAAAATACATAACTAACAATTCAGTAACAGAAAGAGTAACAAACTTTAGTGCACACACACACATTTAAAATTGTTCATTCTGAAACTCTCCTCTTTATATTCAAATTTACTGCCACATTCATCGCATCACCTTTCATTAAATGTTCAAGAATAATAGCAATAGTCCATAGAACACTAAAAAAAAAGAACTCACAGATTGGAAATCTCAGTGAACATGTTGAGCCAGATTGACCTTGTTCAAAAAAAATATACATTTCTGGAAGCAACACTGAACATCCTGAGAACATGTTCACTTGCTCAGGGTCCCAAGGCCACACGGAGAGCCAGGTCAATGACCTTCTTGTGAGGCAGGTTATTCAGTACAGATTGGCTATGGATAAGTTTCTTGCAGGCAGTTTAAATTAAAATAGGGTAAGCATTCAGATGTCTTTCTTATCAGTACATGACCTTCACCCAACCTACCAGACACAGGAGACCTGACCACCCTGCAGGCTGGAGTGTGGATCTACCAGTGCAGGAAGTCACAGAAACAATAGAGAGTTACCCAAAACACAGACATGATGTTCTAAGAAAAGCTCAAATCTAGTTAGACTATGACTTTAATTATTTAGAAGGTTCTTGTGACCTTAGAAGGTTGAGAGATGGTGACCAAAACTTGTGACCGGACACCTGCAGCCCACCGCTCTTAGCTCACAGTTCGCTTAATCATGGTTGTAAAAGCATATACAACTTCTTGTCAAAGGCAAGCACATGCCCTCTCAAGAGACCCATGCTCTCTCTTGAGTGTGCCTCTTTCTTTCTAGTTAATCCGTCTTAAACTCTACTTGGGACTTGCTCTGAAATGCTTTTCTGTGGTGAAGTCAAAGAACCCACGGAGCAACAGTGCCACACCCAGCATCCCTTGCTGCCATCCCCCCAGCAGCCCCTGTCAATAGGGCAATGTGTAGAAGGGGCAAGGCAAGTAACAGGCCCTCCTGGAGGAAGCGGAAGTCACTGGGGAGGTATAATGTGCTAAGGCTTTTCCTGTAGAAACTGAACGCAATCAGAAAGATTCCTGGTGTCCATTGTTAAAGAAATAAGCCAAGCTCAGTGACTCACACCTGTCATTCCAGCACTCTGAAAGGCCAAGGCAGAAGGATTGCTTGAGCTAAGAGTTCAAGTCCAGGCTGGGCAGCATCACTGGGACCCTGTCTCAAAAAAGAAAGAAGGAAAGAAGGAAGGGAAGGGAAGGGAGGGAAGGAAGGAAGGAAGGAAGGGAGGAAGGGAAGGGAGGAAGGGAGGAAGGAAGGAAGGAAAGAATGACACTTGTTAAGCAACAAGATCATGGATCTATATGCTGGACACTAGTTAAGGAATAAGTTCATGGATTTGTATACTCCTTTTTCCATAAGTCATCCAGGACACCTCCTGGTTGCCAATTGTGGGGTATGGCTCCTCTCTCACAGCCTCTCACTCCCCTGGTTGAACAACCCCATGGGTCTCACAACTTGGCTTATTCTTGTCTACAAGCAAAAGACATGGAAAGCTTACCAGCCAAGTCTTATAAGAGAGCAGCAGTCAGACCACATAAGTGAGTTACCAAGTGGTTTGTATCTTCATGGTAACGAGATGACAGAATTAATCATATCTGCCTGGGTCAGGGAGTTATTAATGTCAGTTGGAAATTAGATGCTGCCAGATTCCTTCCACAGTCTATGGGGAGGACCCAAAAAAACATGGAATTTATTTATTAAAAATTGTGTATTTATTCTTACATGTTTAAACTTCAATCACTTTCAAAGTACTCTCCGCTTAATATAATACACGTATCGAAATTCTTTTTCCACGGCTCAAAATAGTTTTCGAAATCATCAATTTTGATGCTTTTTAGTGCTTCTGCCATTTTTTTGTTTCACCTCATCCACATTGGCAAAATGTTTCCCTATGAGGACTTTTTTCATCTGGGAAAACAGGAAAAAAAGGTCGCTTGTGCTGAAATCAGGTGACTAGAGATGGTGGGACACAAGGGACGTGCCATTTGGGGTCAAAAACTGTGCTTGTAAAACACCCATGACGAAATGGGCAAATGTGTAGAAAGAATCTCCCCCCAAAATTCACTGAAACCAAACGAAGCCTCTTGTAAAAAGGCTAGCTGGTACACTGGTGCCGATGAGTTTCTAGAACACTTACTTAAGGGCGAGCCTTACTACAAGTCCGCTATCCAAAAGGTAATTCCTTGTTTTGGGGTGGTCTACCCTCGTATAAGTAATCTGAAGAAAAAAAAACAGGGAGGGACACATATGACAGAAAGCAGAAAAGCATCTTTATTTCCTAGGCTTCTAAGAGTTGGAGGAAAATTGAATGTAACATAATAGGTCCCGCTTGTCCTGACACTGGGTCCTCTGTTGGAAGGAAGAGATAGGCTCCTCTCTAAGAGAATAATGCATGCATTTGATCCCCCTGTTTCTGTCTAATTAATGCCTGAAAGCTGTCCAGCCTGCGGAGCTGCTTGGAGAAATTAAATGAAGAGTAGCCTCCCAAAGGCATGCATGGGGTACCTCTAATAATACACCTCTCATCTTAGACCTGGAAGTTACAGTCACAGCTGCCATAGCTCACAGGGACAGAGGACTAGGCACAGTGGGGTCCGTGGACACTCACCACCCCTGCATCCATCGAGCTAAACACTAGGAAAAACATTTTGCCAGGAATCTATATTTATGGTCCTTGGGTTCCTGGTGAGTCCCTTAAAAATGCAGCAGGATCCATGAGGTACCTGGCATGGTATTCTTTAAGCTTCCTACGATTGTGACAGTAGCGAGAATGTGACGCATGTTAGCCCTGGAGAACTGGGGAGCACAAGAAAACAGATGTTTATATTGTTTACATTCCTGGTGATGTAACAACACAAATACACACAACACGGAAATGAGCACCACTCTCTCCCAGGACAAGGATGAGAGTTGCCTGAGTGAAACTGTGTGGTGTAGAGAAAACATCACCAAACTGAAGGCAAGAAAGGTGACTTTTAATTCCTGCTCATATGGGGTGACCAACTCATGTCCTGATTTGCCCTGGACTCTCCCAGTTTTATCACTGAAGGTCCACCACGCCGGGCCCCCTCAGTCCAGGGCAAACCAGAATATGTGATCACCCCACCTAAGCACCAGCGATGGGATATGGTTAGTGCTGTAAACGGAATGTCTATATTCTCCCCAAATTCAGATGTTTAAACCCTAATCTCCAAGGTGATAGTATTTGGAGATGAACTCGGGGGGAAATAATTACGTTGTAAGGGTGGTGAAGGGGATAAGTGGCTTATAGGAAGAGACACGAGGACAGAAGAGAGCTTGCTTCCTCTGTCTCTGTCTCTGTCTCTCTCTCTCTCTCTGTGTGTGTGTGTGTGTGTGTGTGTGTGTGTGTGTGTGTGTGTGTGTGTATCCTTTTCTTTCTGCCATGTGAAAACATAGTATGAAGATGACCATGTGAAACCCTGGAAGTGGGCCCTCACCAGATCTGACCATGCTGACATTCTGATCTTAGACTTCCAGACTCCAGAATTATGAGAAATAAATGTCTGTTTAAGCATCTCAGTCTATGGTGTTTTGTTGGTGTCATTTAGCAGCCTGAGCTGAATAAGACAGCCTCTCTCTTAGAAAGGGCACAGAGTATTTATGAGTTAACGCAGGTAAAGAAAGAGCTAAGCTCTGAGATGGGCACTGAGGGGTTATGAGCACAGGTTTTTGGGCCATCACCTCTGCGACTCACTAGCTGTGGGCATTGACTTTGGACAGCAATTTAACTTCCTCACACCTTGTTTTCTCATATTTAAAATGGGAATCGATGATGATGATGATAGTATCCATTTTACAAGCTTGTTAGAATAACTAAATGAGTTTGTATATGTAGAGATTTAGAATTTAGAATAATGGCTGGAACACCAAAGTGCTCATTGTGGTTATTGTTTTTAAGAGCATAGGTTAGAACCCCAACTCCATCACTTAGGACCTCAGCGAGTTACTTCATTTCTTTAAGTCTCAGTTTCCTCAGCTGGAAACTGGTACACTGGAAATCTCTTCATCTATAAGGAGATGACTTGAATTTTTTTTTTTTTTTTTAAGAATTAGAATCTCACTCCATCACCCAGTCTAGAGTGCAGTGGCATCTCATGGCCACGCCAGAGTCAACCTGCTGGGCTCAGGTAATCCTTCTGCCTCTGCCTTCCAAGTAGTCAGAACTACAGGCATGCACTACCATGCCCAGCTAAGTTTTTTATTTATTGTAGAGATGAGGTCTTGCCAAGTTGCCCAGGCTGTTCTTGGACCCGTGGGCTCAGGCAATCCCTTCACCTCAGCCTCCCAAAGTGCTGGGATTACAGGGGTTGAGACACCACACCCTGCCGAATTTTATTTTCTTCTAGTCTTTCTGTGTTCCAGGATTCTGGTTTCTCCTCGAATTCAGGTATAACCCATGTTAAAAAGACTTTTTGCCCCACTCATGACAATGGGAAAGAGCCAAATAAAAACAGAGTTGTGCAGGTTGTTAACTAAGAGCATTGAGTATCTGTTCGGTCTCAGACCATTGAGTCTCAGGGTCCCATCACCATGAATGCTGGGGGCCTCTGGAAAGGCAGTGTGCCCAACAGAAAGAGGCGCCCAGGAGGAGGGAAAGACAGAAGCCTCCATGGGAGTCAGGGGCTCATCACGGTGAGGAACTTGGGGAACAACTGATCAGGGCATGCACAAACCACAGGCACATCCGAAAGGTCCTCTCTCCAGCACCCATACCTTAGCAGATTGACCTGCAAGGTCCAATCACAGTTTGTAAACACCAACTCTAAGCTCAAAACAACTCACTTACAAGCCTCCTTTTGACCATAACCCATAGTAAACTGAAGACTACACAAATATAAAAATCAGTGCTCTCAGTCAAGAACCCAAAGTCATTGCTTTCCAGAGGTCAGAAAGAAATTAAAAGCCAACATTTTTTGCAGTTATTTTCCATTTGTAGAGAAGGTAGGTGAAATGATTTTAGACAACTCTGTTCTGTATTTCACCAAAGGAAAAATGCATTCTTTAGTGTAGTATATTCTCAAGGTTAAAGAAAATACAGAGGTGAAAAAAATCTCTAATGATTTTTAAAAATATAGCTTATGTTTCTTTGTTTACACTAGGATACCACTTGTGACTTACAGATTTTACCCACTTAAATGAATAATCTGGATTGAATTTCTCATTGCAAATTAACTTTTAGTTCATAGATATTAAATCCCTGCTAAATATAGTGAGCTTCACTTGTAAACAGTAACAAAATCAAAATTTCCTCTGGGTCGAGTAGCATGTTATCTACAGTAATCACATTTTTCTTTTTCTTCACTTCCTCTAGCCTTGCAAGACTCTCTCAGACTACAAATGGAAAGAGAGACAGGCATGATCCTCTTTTTGCATTTTCTGTCGAATAAAATTAAACCAGAATGCTGTTCCTATTCCCAGGGCAATAGGTAGAGACTGTGTCTTTCGTTCCCTCAGTTGATTCCCTGTAAACATTCCAATTTTCTCCAAGAGACTGATAATGGGATTGTTTTTCCGCATTCCATGCTTCCTTAACATTCCTTCTTCAACATTTTTTGGTGCCATCACTAGCTTCTGCGTGGAAAGTGTTTATCAAGAAGATTACCAATGCCTGACATCACAAGAGAAATCTTAGTTATTGGAGTAACTAGAAAGAAGACCATGATTAATTTGTCTTATTGAAGATAAAAGATAGTCACTCATCAAACAAGAGTAAACGAATCAGCCTGATATTTTACTCGAGTGATGTTTAATTTTCAAAATGAAAGCAGGATTATCACCACCTGATACTGGGTGAGTGTCCACACATGCATACCTTTATTATTTTTCCAAATTACAACCATGTGAGGAAAAGAAAAAAAAGTGTCATCTTCATACTGATTTTCATAAATGTCTTAGTTATTTGGGGCCGCTTCAACGCAATGCCACAGACTGGGTGGATTAAAAAGCAAGAATTTATTTCTCACAATTCTGGAAGTTGGAAGCCCAGGATCGAGGTGCTGGCTGATCCTGTGTCTGGTGAGGACCCACTTCCTGGTTCATAGATGGCACCTTCTCACTGTGTCCTCACATGGCTGAGAAAAACAGAGTGAGCTCTCTGTGTGTTACTTCATCAGGTCCATGAGGTCTCCACCCTCATAACTCATCACCTCCAAAAGGCTCCGCCTCCTAACACCGGCACCTTGAGGGTTATGATTTCAACATATGAATTTGGAGACACAAACATTAAATCCATTGTATTAGGATTTTCAAAATACTATTATTTAAATATGACGTCTCTGTGCATTTTTTTTTTTTTTGCTGCTTTTGCAAATATTATACACGTTTTGCATGTCTGGGCAAAAAATTCTACAAGCTCAGAATATGATAATATTAAAAAATCAGGTGGCCATAGTGGGATGGCCACTTGAGCCCAGGAGTTCGAGACCAACCTGGACAACATAACAAGACCCCATCGCTACAAAATTTGAAAAGTTAAAAAATTGGCCAGTCATGATGGGACATACCTATAGTCCCAGATACTTGGTAGACTGAGGTGGAAGGATGGCTTGAACCCAGGAGTTCAAGGCTATGGTGTGCTATGACCATGCCTATGAGTAGTCACTGAACTCCAGCCTAGGTGACAGAGTGAGAGCTTATCTCAAAAAATAAAAATTAAAAGGATTCTCCATGTGCTAAAAATATATAAATATTGCATTTGGGGACAAACTAGCCTAGCAAGATGTTGTTTTGACAAAAACTAACATAATTATGAATTATTCCCCATCCTTCATTTCACCACCTCTACCCCCAGGACCACTATTCTATTGTCCTATTTTTCTAGGCTGTGGAAACAGAACTATGGAAAAGAGAGTGAAAGAACATTCAAGAAGTAGATACCAAAGAACAGAGGTGCTCTTAACAGCAGAATGCTAAACCAAGGAACATGCACGTGAAGGATGTCAACACCAGCTAATGATCACTTGCGTCAGAATACTCATGGGCCCTGGTGCTCTAACCAGTTTACAGCACCAACCACAGACATACCTGTTCTCTGTCAGCCCAACCCTCTTAGGAAGCCTGGAAATCAAAGAAATAGTGACAGTTACATCTGTGACAGACACAATCATGCCCCCCACACAATCTTGAGAACCTGTGACTATGTCATCACCATGGCAAAAGAGACTTTGCTGGTGTGACTAAGTGAAGGACCGTCAGATGGGGAGATGATCCCAGTTTATCTGGGTGGACCCAATGTCATCACAAGTCTCCTCACAAGAGGGATGCAGGAAGTTCAGAGTCAGAGAAGACGAAGTGACAACAAAAGCATAGGTTGGGACAAGGAAGGGGCCAGGAGCCAAGGAATGAGGGCAGTCTCTAGGAGCCTGAAAAGACCCTTTTCCCCAGAGCCCCAGAAGGAATGCAGCCCTGCTGACATCTGTATTTGAGACCAGTAAAGTCCATTGAGGACTTCTAACCTCCAGAACTTTAAGGTAATAGTTTGTGTTGTTTTAAGCCATTAAATGGGTGGTAATTTTTTTTTTTACAGCAGCAATAGAGAGTTCATGCAATACCCAAGGTCCGAGGAAGTTGGACTGGACAGGCATGCTTTAAAAAGTTTACTTGAGTCAGTCAAAGTTCACATGATATCCCTAGTGCCTGTGTTGGAGCTGAGGAGACAGTACCCCAGAGTTTGGGTGGCTTTTGCCTCAAAGTCTCTCTGACTTCCTCACCTCCATGTCTCTCCTAAGCTGCCTCCTCACCTTGTTAAAATTATCTATTGCAGAAAAGGAGGAAACATGCTGTCAGACCTGGCCAATCATCTTACAGAGCAATGCCTTTCTCTCAGGTCCATTCAACTTTCAAAGAGAATTGTTTGCAGGTCATTCTCTGTTTCCCCCATCCACTCTTTCTCCCAATCATTTATGACCCCCTCGGTAGATTTCTCCTCCTCCTCCTCTTCCTCCTTCCTCTTCCTTTTCCTCGTCTTATTCTTATTCTTTCTGAGTCAGGATCTCACTCTTTTATCCAAGCTAGAGTACAGTGATGCAATCATAGCACACCACAGCTTCGACTTCCTGGGCTCAAGAGGTCCTCTTTCTCCTGTATCAGCCTCCCTAGCATCTGAGACTATAGATGCATACCACCACACTGGCTAATTTTTTTTTTTTTTTGTAGAGCCAAGGTCTCACTATGTTGCCCAGGCTGATCTCAAACTCCTGGGCTCAAGCGATCCTCCAGCCTTGGCCTCCCAAAGTGCTGGGCTTATAGGCCTAAGCCACCATGCCCAGCCTGAATTCTTATTCCCCCTCCCATAACCTGTTTTACCAGAATGAAAGTCCCCATTCTTCCAGTAACCTCAGGATGGTATTTAAGTTTCTATAACTCATTGGAAAATCGGGTCTTCATTTTGAAGGCTCTCATGCATACACATTAAATAAAATTTGTATGGCTTTTCTCCTATTAATCAATTTGCCTCATTCCAATAATTTTCAGCAAACCTTTAGGGGACCAATGGCCATGACCCCCACACCTGAAATAGCTGTAGGAATAAAGAGTCCCTGCAGTTACACCAGCTCTGGCCAGGCCCCAGACCTTATGGGGAAGGACTCACACCCATTTTGACTACAGACTTGGTTTCTGTTGTCAACTGGCCAGTGTCTGATGCCTGCCTGTATAAAACAGCATAAATCATGGCCAGCTCCCTCCTTCACTTACTTTCTCCAAGAAACTTGTATTAGGCATCAGTTATGCATGTGTCTCTGTGTTTAGCAATGCAAGAAAGACAAAGATGGAAAATTCCGGGACATTAGTGGCAAAAAAAACTTCATTCCATCTGAGAGAAGGGTCATGAACATAAATACCTACAATGCAAGGTAGACGTTGCTAAGTGCCAGCCCCAAAGTAGAGAAGAGTGTAAACATTCAGGAAAAACAATATCAGGGCTTTCAACAGAGCCCATGTCCAGGAACTAGATCAGCTTGAGTTCCATAGGAGGAGTCAAGAATGATTTAGAGGAAGAGGTGGAATTTGAGCTGGGTATTGAAGAATGGAAGGAAGATTTAAATAAGAGAAAAGAGCATTCTGTGGACACATGAATAAAAACAGAATCAGAAAATAAATGCGTCAAAGCAGCCTGGTTGGCACAAGAACTGGCATATAGACCAATGGAACAAGATAGAGATTACGGTAGCAAAACCTCAATTTCTCAACCAAATCATCTTCAACCAAGCCTCCACCAACAACCACTGAGGAGAGGAAAATCTATTCAGTAAATGGTGCTGGGAAAACTGGCTGACCACAAGCAGAAGAATGAAACAGGACTCCTACCCATCACCATACACAAAAAATCAACTCTACATGAATCAAAGACCTAAACATAAGACCTCAAACTATAAAACACAGGAGACATCCTTACAAAAATTGAAATAGGCAACCAATTCCTGATCAAAACCTCAAAAACCCATGCCATAAGAGATAAGACAGACAAGTAGGACTTCATCAAACTGAAAGACTTCTGCAAAGCAAAACAAACCATCAAGAGAATGGGGAGACAGCTTACAGAATGGGAAAAAATACTTGCCAACTGTATATCTAACAAAGGCCTGACATCCGGATCTACAAGGAACTCAAATGTGCCAAAAGGAAAAAAAAACAAAAAGCCCTATTAAACATTTGGCAAAAGATATGAATAGACACTTCTCAAAAGAAGACATATGAACAGCCAGTAGATACATGAAAAATGCTCAGCCTTACTAATCATCAAAGAAATACAAATTAAAACCATACTGAGATACCACCTAACTCCAATCAGGATGACCATCATCAAAAAACAACAGATGCTGGAGAGGATGTGGAGAAAAGGGAGTGCTCTTACACTGTTGGTGGGAGTGTAAATTAGTACAAGCTTGTGGAAAACAGTGTGACAATTTCTATAAGTTCTAAAAATTCACCTTCCATATGACCCAGCAATTCCCCTTCTAAAATATACCTGGAGGAACTCAAATTATTCCACAGAAAAGATACCTTTGCATTCGTATTTATTACAATACTATTCACAATAGCAAAAACATGGAACCAACTGTGCTGCCCATTGAAAGTAAGCTGGATAAAAAAATGTACATATACACAATGGACTATTATGCAGCCATAAAGAAGGACAAAATTATGAACTTCTCAGCAACTTGGATGGATATAGAGTCTATCATATTCAGTGATCTAACACAGAAACAAAGAACTATCACATGTTCTCACTCATAAGTGGACCCTGAACATTTATCATAATACTACAAGAAAGAGATTGGCAGTAGTGGGATACTGCCAGGGGAGGGGAGCGCTTAGCATCAATAAGTTTACCCAATCCTAAACCAGGCCAAGTGAGGATCATTGGGAGACCTAAACTTTATCTGTACATTTACCTCTTATGTACCTAATCCTGAATTGCACCCCACATCTTTAAAATAAAGAAGAGGAGGAGGAGAAATGCATGGGGTACATACAAGATATGTGCACTAGATTTAAGACCCACAGAAGCAGGGACTTTTGATCTGTATTGATTATATGACTGATATGTATTCCCCTGTGTTCCTTATGCCAAGGACAGTGCCTGGCAATAGCAAGTTCTTAAAGAGGGAAGGAAGGGGGGGGAAAGGGAGAAAGTGAGGGAAGGAAAAAAGGGAAGGAGGGAGAGGGGGAAGGAGGAAGGACTTCAGAGCCACCATTAGCACCTAGAGCAGAGCTGTCTGTCTCTGCAGCATCTGACCACCTGTCTCTATGCTCTTCATTTGTTTGCTCTGTAGGAAATTTTAAAAACAATAATTATAAATGAGGAGAAAATTTACTATTTTGTGTACTACCAGAGGGGCTTTCACTTGGTAGACACTACCGGGGAAGTCATGTGACACTAGGCTACAAAACGATTGGCCATATTCATATTCTTGGCCTCATCAACCCAATATCTAAGAATGATCCCTAAGAAAATAAGCAAAGATGCAAATGCCAGAATGATCATAACAGCATTTTTATAACAGAAAATAAATAAAAATCAACCCATACATTGAACAATAAAATAAGAAAATTCAATCCATGACGTGACATGGGAAAGTGCTCACAAGTCTTTTTAAGTAAGAAAGCAATATCCTGGGCCATGCCAACAAGTCCCCAGTTTTTAAAGATACACTGTTACATTTTGTATGTATAAGTGAAAAAGAGAAACAGAGAGAAAGAACACCGCATGGATCGTCATGTGTATGGATCCACATGGAACATGGAATGAGTGTCTCCTATTAGCAATTACTTCAAGCGTGGTGACTGGCGTGTGGTAGGATTAGCTGTTTAGTGTTGCATTTTTTCTCTCTCTATTATCTTATGTTTCTTTTATGTTTTATCCTAAGAATGTGATTTTTTTCATAGTCAGAAAATTAAAAGATGATAAAAATGTGTCTGAATGTGCCCATCAATGTCAGGGATTCATGCTGATTCACCGCTGTCCTTCACAAACAGGAATGCTTCTAGAAACAAGCTTCAGTTACTGCTGAAAGGAACACATCTCCAGGGGGGCGAGGCTTTGGTAATCATGCTAAAATAAAAGGAGAATGCTAAGTGCCAACGTCTGATCTCCCTCCATGTCCCTGCCAGCCAAGTTCACTTTGATGTCGACGGCAGCTGTGTGTCTGGATCAGTCTGAGAGCACAGGGCAAGTGGGGCCTTGTGCTCGCAAGGCATTCCTTCTCCTGTGGTGAGAGGTTCACAGGAGACAGCTTGGGGGACAGGAAGATGCTCAGTCCAGAGATGCATGTGTGGAGGTATGCCAAGAACTTCAAGTCTACCTGGGCCAAGTGAGATCATGATCAAATGAGGCTTCCCAGCATATACATTCTCTTTCTCAACATTGATCATAGACGTGTCTGCTTCTCCTGGTATTTCTTTCCTAACAGTTTACACTGCAAAAGCCCCGTATGCAGACAGAAAGGATCAGAGCATCTGCTCCCAGAGTCTCCCTTTCAACAAATAGGGCAGCAGGACTCACGTGTTCCACCCAATTGGAACCACACTCTGATTTTGGTCCAGCCAGTCTGAAAAAGGGTTTCACCTCCCCACTGCCGCAGAAGAGTGGTTGCCTTTTTCCATCTTCTCCCACTGTTTATAATCCTAATGCCATATGAGGCATACAGATCAGATAAGTGTCCTTGTCCAAATACAGACTCACTTTGCACTACCTTTAAAGCCAGAGAAAGCCAAGGGGCAAGCCCCTGGGGTCCCTTCCCACTCTGAGAGCTTTTCTGTCCTCTCAATAAATCCTGCTTTAAAAGAAAAGAAAAGAAAACAGCCAGGAAAAGGACTTTATCTTTCAAAAGTGTATTACCTGTACCTACGTGACAGTTCATTTAATGTGTCTATTTGTCTGGGTCACAGTGCCCAGAGAGTCGACCAAAGATTATTCTGGATGTTTCTGTGAGGATATTCTCAAGTGAGACTAACATTTAAATCAGTGAACTTTGAATAAAGCAGGTTGCCTTCCATGCTGTGGGTAGGACTTATCCAATCAGTTGAAGACCTGAATGGAACCAAAAACTGATCCTCCCCAAGCAAGAAAGAATTCTTTAGCAGATTTTCACTGCTCCAGTAGCTTTTCTGGGTCCCAGACCCTGGTCCACCCTGCAGATAAGGACATGACATCCTCCATGAGTGTATGAACCAATTCCTTATAGTATAATAGTATATATTCTATAAGTCAGTCTCTGATCTGCTTTTGCTTTGGTGGCTGCCTCCATCTCATGTATTTAGCCTCAGTCATACCCAGTGTTCTGCTCTGATATTTCATCTTCCATGAAACAAGGTGAACCAATAAGAGATGCCAAAAGAAAGACAACATTCCTGGGAGTCACCTTACATGCTGTGATGCATCATTTCCCTGCTGTGTTCGGAGCCTCTACCTACCAGCAGGTGTTAGTCTCATCTCTGCCACTTTTGCATCCAGACACACAGCAGTAACGTCTCGCGGGTGGACAGCGTACTCAGGACAGATTCTGGCCATTGTGACGTCCTCATCAGTCAATGCAGAAAGGCAGCACATCCTAGAGAAGACCTCTGACAGTCCTGCCTGAAGATGAGGAGTCAGGGGAAAACAGCCTCAAGAACAATGAGTTCAGATGCTTTCACACAGATCAGTGCTTCTAGAATTTTGCCGTGCTGACATTCTTTGTCTTCATAACAGAGAAAGATATTTGTTTGTTCTGTTTTGTTTGCACTTTGGTAGCTATAGCAACAACTGGATACATTTTCATTAGTTTGAGCAGGGTGGCAGGGTCATGCACTTCAACTATACTAAAAACTCTATATTGATGATAACAGCGATAGAATGCAAGCATGAGTGATTAGACATGCATGAAAGTGATGACTTGAGAGGTGACCTGAAGATGGCGACTGCATAGGTGGATTTGTGAGACTCTCAGAACGTGAGTTCCCAAAAAGACTATTACTTTTCTTCCTGCACCCCCCAGCCCACTGCCAGCCTCACTGGTACAAGGCCTGGGGATTTTTGGTCCCACACAGGACCAGACATTATGGCCGGACCGTGGCTGCTCCACTATATGTGATTTCAGCCAGCTGGGGAATCCCAAATCCCAGTTCCCATCTCCATCCCTGGCTACGTTGTCACAACCAGCACCCAGCGCCAAGCTGCTGGTCACCCAGGGAGGCTCTGAGCACCCGCCCCACAGAGATACTGGTCCCATTTCTGGCTAAAGTGCCCTGTGAGGGACCCAGAGCCACCACCTGCCCCCTGGAGCTTTGGAGATCTGAAGCCCTGGGCTCACCCTGGCTAAGGCACTCAGCGTGCAACCATAAGCCTGTGTAAGGGGGCAGAACCCCAAGCTGGTGTAAGATGCCCATTGCAGGCTTCCAGCTCCAGAGGAGGAAACGCCCAACCCTCTCCCCCACCCCAGCCAGCTGGTGGCACCCCGGATCCAGGGCCCAGCTGTGTAGCTGGTCCTGCCTAGAGACCCACAGGAGCATACCTAAAAGTGAAAGTAAAACTACCACCTCCGCCAATTTCAAGGCATACTTACATCACATTGCCCCACCCACCTGTCAGAGACTCCACCTCAGTTCCCACAGTGATGTCATTAAACAGGAGACAAAGCCCCTCTTCTACGCTGAATAGAGACCAGTGTCACAGATCTCCCAGGCAACAAGCTAACTGCCTGCCTGCCTGCAACAAAAACAGAGGGGAGAGGCTAGAGATTAGAACTCAAGGGATTTTATCCACTAAGGGACGAAAGAGAAAAATCTACACAAATGAAGAAAAACCAGAAGAAGAATATGTGTCTCTCCCAGACTCCTGGGAGGGCAGACACTGAGAAAACTGACTTCGGAATGCAAACAATGAAGACCCCCAGAATGACTGGTCTCAAAATACAAACCTAGACATCAAGACATTAATGGAGAGATTAAAAAGAATTGAGGAGACTCAAGAAGAAACTAGAAAGGAGGTGATATCTGAGATAACAGTAATAAAGAATACTGTGAATGACATAAACAATAAACTGATAAGCATGGAAAGCAGAATTATCCAAGCAGAAGAAAGAATCTCAGAGCTTGAGGACCAAAATATAGAGCTAACCCAAACTCTCAAAAACACAGAAAACAGGCTCAAAAAGACAGAAAAAAACCTTCAAGAGATGAGCGATTACCTCAAGAGGCCTAACCTAAGAGTAATTGGCGTGCCTGAACCAGAAAGAGAGACAGAGACCACATTGGAACAAACCTTCCATGAGATCATTAAAGAAAACTTCCCTTATCTAATCAACGATGCAAAAATTCAAACACAAGAGATCCAGAGAACCTCTGCAAGACAACAAATGAGAAAACCTACTCCTAGACACATAATAATTCACCTAAACAAAGTAGGCATAAAAGAAAAAATCCTAAAGGCAGCAAGAGAAAAAGGCCAGATCACCTACCATGGAAAACCAATTAGAATAGCAACAGATTTATCTACAGAAACCCTGCAGGCTAGGAGAGCTTGGAGCCCTATCTTTAAAGTCCTAAAAGATAAACAATTTCAACCCACCCCGCCAGATTAAGCTTCATCAGCGAGGGAGAATTAAAATCTTTCCCAGATATCCAATCCCTAAGAACTTATGCTGCCACCAAACCACCACTACATGAAACACTTAAGAAAGTACTAAACACAGAAGAAAAGGGGGGAAAAGGAGCAACGTTCTTCACAAGAGTACAGGAAAAAGAATAAAATACACATGAACCAACCCCCAAAACAAAAGAAAGACAATAAACCAAGTGGAAGAACAACTCTATAAGAACTCTATGATAAGGATGAACTCTCACATTTCAATAATTAGCCTGAATGTGAATGGACTAAATGTACCACTGAAAAGACATAGAATGGCAAAATGGATAAAATATCACCAGGCAACAATATACTGCCTTCAAGAGACCCATCTCATTAGAAAGGACATGCACAGACTTAAAGTAAGAAGATGGGAAACAAATTTCCAGGCGAATGGAACACACAAGAAAGGAGGAGTCGTGATCCTAATTTCAGACAAAATACCATTTAAGCTATCAAAAATTTAAAAAGATACAGAGGGCCACTACATAATGATAAAAGGTTCACTACATCAACAAGAAATATCTATCCTAAACATATATGCACCTAACATAAGTGCACCAACTTTTATAAAGCAACTCTTAGGAAAACTAAAGAAAGATATTGACTCTAACACCATCATAACTGGGGACTTTAATACCCCACTCACAACCCTCGACAGATCATCGGGACAAAAAATTAGCAATGAGATCCAGAACCTCAATGTGACTCTGGACCAAATGAACTTAATTGATACCTACAGAACACTCCATCCAAAGACCAAAGAATACACATTCTACTCATCACCACATGGGACGTACTCCAATATCGACCACATTATTAGCCATAAATCAAGCATAAGCAAATTTAAAAGGACCGAAATTCTACCATGCACCTTCTCGAACCACAGTGGAATAAAAATAAACATTAACACCAACAAGGTCCCCCCAAAACCCACAAAGACATGTTCACTAAACAGCATGATGCTAAACAGCTCCTGGATCAATGATGAAATCAAAACAGAGACCAAAAGATACCTGGAAACAAATGAAAATAAAGAAACATCTTACCAAAATCTCTGGGACACCTTAAAAGCTGTAGTAAGAGGGGAATTTATAACCCTACAAACACACATGAAGAAAATGGAAGGAGCACAAATTAATAGCCTAACAAGCCACCTAAGGAAGCTGGAAAAGGAAGACCACAAAAAACCCTAATTTCAGCAGAAGAACCCAGATCACCAAAATAAAAGCCCAAATCCAGGACATAGAAGACAAAAAGACAATACAAAAAAATCAATGAAACAAAAAGCTGGTTCTTCGAAAGGATAAACAAGATCGATGGTCCCCTAGCTAGACTGACCAAGAAAAAGAAAGAAAAAACCCAAATAAGCACAATCAGAAACACAAAAGATGAAGTCACATCTGACCCTGAAGAAATACAAAAGATCATTGGAGACTACTATGTACACTTGTATGGAAACAAACTTGAAAACCTCAAGGAAATGGAGGACTTTCTGTCATCACACAACCTGCCTAGGTTGAAACAAGAAGAAATTGAGATCCTAAATAGACCAATAACAATCAAGGAAATTGACTACGTAATAAGAAAACTACTTACAGAAAAAAGCCCTGGACCAGATGGCTTTCCAGCAGAATTCTACAAGACATTTAAGGAGGAACTGATTCCAATCCTACTGAAGCTATTTCAGGTGATTGAGAAAGATGGAACTCTCCCCAAATCATTTTATGAAGCTAACATCACATTGATACCCAAGCCAGGTAAAGATCCAACAAAAAAAGAGAACTACAGGCCAATATCTTTGATGAACATAGATGCTAAAATTCTCAACAAGATCCTAGCAAACCGGATTCAACAACACATCTCAAAAATCATCCATTATGACCAAGTAGGTTTCATCCCTGGGACGCAAGTCTGGTTCAACATTCGCAAAACAATAAATGTAATTAAATACATCAACAGATGTCAAAACAAAAACCACATGATTATGTCATTAGATACAGAAAAAGCTTTTGATAAAATCCAGCACCCCTTCTTGATAAAAACCCTCGAAATCTAGGCATACAGGTATCATACCTCAAAGTAGTAAAAGCCATCTATGAGAAACCCACAGCCAGCATACTCCTAAATGGACAAAAATTGGAACCATTTCCCCTGAAAACTGGAACAAAACAAGGATGCCCACTCTCACCCCTCCTGTTCAATATAGTATTGGAAGTCCTGGCTAGAGCAATCAGAGAAGAGAAGGCAATCAGGGGTATCCAAATAGGAAAAGAGGAAGTCAAATTATCTCTCTTTGCAGATGACATGATCATATACCTTGAAAACCCAAGAGAATCTGTCAAAAACCTCCTTACACTGATAAAGGCCTTCGGCAAAGTCTCAGGATATAAAAATAAATGTGCAAAAGACAATCGCATTTCTTTACACCAATAATAAACAAACAGAAACCCAAATAAGAAGCACAATTCCATTCACAATAGCCACACAAAAAATGAAATACCTTGGCATCTTCCTAACCAGAGACGTGAAAGACCTTTACAATGAAAACTACAAAACCCTGCTCAAAGAAATCAAAGATGACACAAACAAGTGGAAAAATATCCCATGCTCATGGATTGGAAGAATCAACATTGTGAAGATGCCCATCTTACCTAAGGCAATCTACAGATTCAATGCAATACCTATCAAATTACCAGCAACATTCTTCTCAGACCTAGAAAAAACAACACAGGAATTCATATGGAAACACAAACAACCACGAATAGCCAGAACAATCCTCAGCAAAAAAAAACAAAGCAGGTGGTATCACATTACCAGACTTCAAACTTTACTGTAAAGCTACAATCATCAAAACAGCTTGGTATTGGTATAGGAACAGGCATATAGATCAATGGAACAGAATTGAGATTCCAGAGGCAAGACCTCAATTTCTCAACCAACTCATCTTCAACAAAGCCTCCACCACCTACCACTGGGGAGAGGAGAACCTATTCGGTAAATGGTGCTGGGAAAACTGGCTGACCACATGCAGAAGATTGAAACAGGACCACTATCTATCGCCATACACAAAAATTAACTCCAAATGGATCAGAGACCTAAATGTAAAACCTCAAACCATATTAGAAAATGAAGGACATACACTCATGGAAATTGGAACTGGCATCCATTTCCTGAACAAAACTCGAAACCCACAGGCCATAAGGGATAAGATAGACAAGTGAGACCTCATTAAACTAACAAGCTTCTGCAAAGCCAAAGAAACCATCAAGAGAGCAGAAAGACAGACTACAGACTGGGAAAAAGTATTTGCCAACACCAGGTCTGACAAAGGCGTAACATCTTTGATCTGCAAGGAACTCAAACATGCTGAAAAGAAAAAAACAAACAACCCCATTATAAAATGAGCAAAAGATATGAACAGATACTTCACAAAGGAAGACATTCGAGCAGCCAACAGACACATGAAGAAATGCTCAACCTCATTAATCATCAGGGAGATACAAATCAAAACTACTCTGAGATACCACCTAACTCCAGTCTGAATGGCAATTATCAACAACTCAAAAAATAACAGCTGCTGGAGAGGGTGAGGTGAAAAGGGAACACTTCTACACTGTTGGTGGGAGTGTAAACTAGTGCAACCTCTGTGGAAAGCAGTGTGGCGATTCCTAAAAGCTCTAAACATCAACCTCCTATATGACCCTGCAATCCCCCTACTGGGAATATACCCTGAAGAACTCAAATCACTCTATTAAAAAGATACCTGCACACGAATGATTATTGCAGCATTGTTCACAATAGCAAGAACCTGGAACCAACCACACTGTCCATCAAAAGAGGACTGGATTAAAAAAATGTGGTACATATACACGATGGAATACTATGCAGCCATAAAAAAGAACAAAATCATGAATTTTGCAGCAACCTGGATGGAGCTAGAGTCTATAATACTAAGTGACCTCTCACAGAAACAAAGATCTGAGTACCACATATTCTCACTCATATAGTGGACCTTGATCATCCAACTCACTACTATAAGAAAACGACTGACAGTGTTGGGAAACTATGGGGGGGGATGGGACTAATGGTAGTAAACATCTGTCTGGAGATGGGGAGACACCTGTTATCAACAAGGGGGCCTGAATGAAGCATATTTGTATACCTAACCCTTAACTGTATCCCACAATATCAAAATAAAAAATATTGATTAAAAAAAAGAAAGTGATGACTTTTCCCGAACTTCACACTTAGGGAAAAAGAGTGTAAATAAGACATTTTATTTTTAAATTAATATTTGTGATTTTTTTCTCATTCAGTTAACAAATTCACATTGAATATCTTCTTTAGGTACTAAAAATAAATGTACCTCCTATCCTAAGTCTGGCTGAATGTACCTCATACGTAAAGCCTTATTTTAAATAATGCAACAAGGCATCTTCATCATTGCCTTAATCAACACTAGGCAAAAAAAAAAAAGGAGGAGCGAGGATTTAGTGAAAGGATACTTGACTAACATTCTAATCCTGCAAAGTCGTTGCCTGTCAAATGATCAAGTGCATATATATAAATGACACTATTACATGCTAGTGTGCTTCATAACTTGACTTTAACAGGAAATTTCATCAGAGCCGTGAATATACTCATCTAAGCTCCTTGGCGAAATTAAGGCTAAAAGAAATACTCTCCAGAATCCCAATACCTGTATGGATCTGAAACCACGATGGTGCATACCACGTAAATCCTATTCCTCAAGCCCTACAGTCAGTAGGTCCAAGAAAAGCCCATATGATTCATGTAATGAAAAACAGACTCAATGAGATGGCTCAGGTGTAAGATAAAGGGTAATAAAAATTCATTACCTGATATAATAGTTTTCCCTGAGGTGTCTGCAGGTTCTAAAGGGTAGGTCTGTGCATAATTAAATATCGAGGAGTGCAGGGGACTCAGTGCCTCCTACTCTGGCTCTTCCTCCAACTTACTACTGTTTGAATAAGATCATGTCTCACAAACAACCATCTATTCCGCTTGAAGTCTTTTCTCTCCAGCAGAGTGAACAACGACTCACATGGAAAACCAGGTATGATGGAGCCTGACTTACTCAGCAGGATTCAGCATCAGTGCCTGGCTGGGTCATCAGCGATAACTTTGTCCAGCACTCGGCTACAGTGCTCACAGTGCCACCCACCGGCTTGGAAGCTCCCGAAAGCCCCTCCCTAGTCCCTGCTCCCTGTCATCATCTCCAGCTTGTACTCCAGACTGTCTTCCCTGTTGCCACTTTTTTCTCAGATGTTCTTATCCAGCGCCCCTTCCCTGCACATTCCTGACTCTGCTTCCAGACTTGCTCAGATCTGCGTCTTGCTCAGATCTGAACTTCAGCACAGGTGATGTTTTTGTTTGGCGCCTGGTGAGGGGCCAACCTTTCTCACTTCAAGGTCCTTCCTAAGCTGCAGAGACTCCAGATTGCCTGTCCGGAAACATGGATGACCAGAAGCAGGCAATGAATGATATGCGTCTATAGAATACTCTAGCTACATGGGCTGGGCCGGTAGTATTATACGGGTCCCCACGGAGCCCAGGAGTTAAATTTTCAGGTGTTTCTGGGCACAGGAAAATAGTATCCTGACCTCTGTCTCACAACCCGTCTGAGTCGGTAGTCTCCGGTGTAACAGAACGAATAGAATGTGTGCGTAGGTGGAAAGAGATCTGTACAAGGAATCGGCTCAGGCAATTTTGGAGGCTGGCAAGTGACTATCTACACTGCAGGCTGCAGGCTGGAGACCCAGGAAGGCCAGTCGTGCAGGTGAAGTCAAAGACAGCCTGCTGGAAAGTTTTCTGCTGCTCAGGGAAGCCAGGAATATGGCGCTATTCAGACCTTCAACTGATTGGATGAGGCCCACCTACATTATAGTGGGCAATCTGCATCACTCAGAGTCCACTGATTTAAACGTTAATCTCATCCCAAAGCATCCTCCAAGTTGACACATAAAATTAACTATCACACAGCATAATATTGCAGATCTAAAATTAAAAGATAGGCCAACAAACGGTTTTTAAAAAGCATAGGAGACTCTCTTCTTGCCCTCGAGGTAGGGAAATGTGTTAAACAAAACATATCAAAAATGTACTAGGAAAAAAGAAAAAATTGAAAAACTATATGATATTGCTCCATATTAAAATTAAGAATTCCTGTTCCTCAAACGACACCATTAGAAGAGAAAGAAGGCAGGCTACTAGATGAAAGAATATATTTGCAAATACGAGAATCCAATAAAGTATACCTATCGGGCAGCCCCCTCTGGTCTCCTCCCCTGTGGGAGCTTTTCTGTCCTCTCAATAAATCCTGCTTTCTCACTAAAAAAAAAAAAAGTATTCATATCCAGAAGATATTTTTAAAACATCTATGAGTCGGTAAGGAAATGGCAGACCAACAGAAAAAAATGAGTAAATTACTTGAACAGGTATGTCACAAAAGAGGCTGCATAAATGGTAAACAATGTACTCGTACCAGAAGGGATAAAATGAAATAGACTAAAAATTCCAAGTTTTGAGAGCAAAGGGAACTCTTATACAGTGGTAAGAATGTAAACTGATACAACTAGTTTTGGAAAACATTTTGGCATGTACAAGCAAAGCACTTCATTTGTATACCCTGCAGCACAAAAGTTCAACTTCCCTCCATATATCCAATGGCTAGACAGGCACCTCTGTATCAAAAGATTTATATAAGAATGTTGATGGCAGCAATTTTCCTATTAACCAAAAAACTGGAAATAACACAAATGCCCAGTAGCAGAATGGAGAAATATATTGTGGTACTTTTCAATGAGAATAAAATGCACTACAACCAAAAGCAGCACACATAGATGAATCTCACAGACACAAATGTGAGTAAAAGAAGCCAACACAAAAAGAAAGACTACTGCATGCTTCCATTTATTTTTTTAAAAATTGAAAGGGAAACATATATCTATGGTATTAAAAGTCAAGATCAAGGTTGCCCTTGAGAGAGATGGAGACTGACCCTCAACAGAGGCTCAGAGGGATTTCTGGGGGTTTGGAAATGTTATTTTCCTGATCTATTCACAGGTCTTATAGGTGTGAATACTTTTTGCAAATGCACTGAACTCTATATTTATATATATGATTTGTGCATTTTCTGAACATATACTTAATTTTTTACAACATTATACTTAATTTTTTACATTATACTTTTTTTTTTACAAAATTATCAATTCAAGCATTACTAAAGACTACTCGGGGAGACAAGATAAAGTCTTTCAAAATTGAAGTTAGTTTGCCACTATTGCTTCCTCAAACCCACTGGGCCTGTCAGTCTGTCATGGAGCAGTTACAAGGTGAAGCAAAATTGAATTAATTTGCATACAAACAGTAGGCAAGGTTGGTGAGGCATCATGTGTTGATTCTGCTGATGGATACTGACAGGTAAGTTAAAATACTTCTTAGTAACTCTATTTTACTCTGTTTTGTTTATTTTAATAAGGCATCAAAACAGCGTTAATAATTTAAGAATATATTTTTCTGGGGATAAGATAGTCTTCAGTGGACTTGATTTTTAAATGACTCTCACAAATCATCGAATCATTTTATCCGAATCAGTAACAACAATGAAGACACTTGTGCTTCTACTTATTTCAGTGAGTTTAGTTCATCCTATATGTAAAATGAGATCAGCTTAGATACTAATACCTCAGAGAGAGGATGAGGAGATACAGCCCTTAGAGAAAACTTCGTAAGTCTCAGCTCTTCAGGAAAATCAGACATTAATGGAAATGCAGAAAACCATTCAAATTCAGAGACCTGACACATTTATTTTTATTTTAATATAATATATTTTATTGTAGTTTTGGTAAAAGGCGAAAGATTTATGTGATCTGAAGAGAAACCAGAGTATTATTATTGTAGTTTTGGGGCAAAATGTGCGTAACATGAAATTTACCATCTTAATCATGCTTGAGTGACACTGCATACACTAACACTATCATACAGCTATCTTACCATTCACCTCCAGGACTTTTTTCATCTTTCAAAAATGAAATTCTGTACCCATCCAACTCTGTACACTGCTTCTCCATTCTCTCTTCCCCTGTCAGCCCCTGGCACTCATCATTTTATTTTGTCTCTATGAAATTGACTACCATAGGTACCTCATATGAGTGGAACCAGTCTTTATCTTTTTGTGATTGGTTTATTTCACTAAGCATAATATCCTCTGGAGTTTTATCCATGTTGGAGCAAAGGCAGAATAATGTTTCATTATATTCCTAGACCACATTTGGTTTATGAATTCACCCATCGATGGACACTTGGTTTGTTTCCACCTTTTGGCTATTTTTAACTTGAGGGTTTTTTTGTAATCAAACAAAGATTGCCACAAATTCTTTGGCACTACTCTCATCAAAAGGTGGGAATAAGGCTCTCTACCCTGAAATTCAAATGAGTCTATGACTCTTTGAACAGTGTAGTACAGCAGAAATAAAACTCTGCTAGTGTCTGTGCCCAGGCTTAAACATCTGTTAGATTCCTCTTCCTTCTCACTCAGGACCGTGATGTTGGAAAGACCATAGGTAGGGTTTTGTCCACTGTGCCAGCCAAGCCCAGCCTTCCACCCATCCCAGCCAATGTGATGAAAGCCACTTGAGACCTCCCAGACCAGCCCTTCTACCAGATGTAGAAGGAAATTCAGTCACTGACACCCATGGCACAAGAATCACCAGGCTGACCCATGGCCAAATTTCTGGCTTAATAAATCCTCTGATGTAATAAAACCATTCTTGTAAGTCACTAGGTTTGGGAGTAGTTTGTGATACATTAATAGATCATCAGAACAACCTTGACTCCAAAACTTTAGAAAATCCCTGAAACTTTGGAGTGGAATCTCCCTATCAAGAAGAGATATCCAACCTTTACATTCCTGAAGGAGTTCATGGCAGGACAAACCACCCCAGGGTGAGACTTTGAAATATCTGGTAATTCCCAGTCAGGTGTGAAGAAACAACCAGACCTCAAGAAACATCCTAAAAGTTTGGTCATATCATTTGTTCATTGAGATAAAGTTGGGCTAACCACTGTGCTAGACACCGGGAAGGGGGGTCAAAGGGAGTGAGTCACATACCTGCCCTCCACCTGTCTGATCTTCCAGTTCTCACCAATACCTCAGACCTCAGCTATTTTCTCTACTAGTGTACCATCCTCCAACCCCCAGCTCCTTATTCCAGAATCAACAGATACACTCACAGATACAGTCAGTGTTTTACCGCAGCCGGGGCATTCTGTGAGCTCCCCTAATGTATTTGAGTGCAACTCTAAAATCACATATCTCCCTCCAGAAATAGCCACTTAGCCTGAAAGGAAGGAAGGAAGGAAGGAAGGAAAAAAGATATAGCTAGGTATTACTTAAAACTAGCATTTTCTAGTATTTTCTAATAAATTTTGTTTAGTTTGTTCTGATTGAACAGTTTCCTAGCAGTTACCCAGTGTGCATTTTAGAATTCATGAGAAAGAAACTCACTGTTAACTTCTTCATCTAAGACAACATAGTGAATTCAAAGGGAAGACTGAGAAGAATACAAATAACTCTTAGGAAAAAAATATTTTCACTTTGTACAAAACATAACAAATCAATTTTTTCTAATAGGGTTTTAACTGTTTCCCAAGTTTGACATGATCAATTTACCATGTTTAGATTTGTTTTATTTCAGAAGGAAGGCCAGTGAAAACTTGCTCTAGGGGAGTTTGCTTATCTGATTAAGCAGAATGAGTTCATTCTGAAGTAATGATACAATGTCTGCATCTCCTGGCTTTCCCTTGGGCCTGTCATTGTGCTGTGGGCAATAATGACTTCAGCGTATAGACTTAACCTCTCCTGTCCCCAGCCTATCCAGATCAAAGCTGAAATATGTGAGGAGACCCATTCTCACCCGTTAAGTTGTTATGACCGAGTAACACTCGGCTATTCCCCTTGATACCAATAAACCAAAGGAGCAGGGTACTGGTAGAAAGAAGTTTATTTCTGAGTTAGAATCCAGAGAGCAGAGCCCGACTCAAGGTCTTTCTAAAATGGTTCTGTAGAATAGAATTCCTCCAGGTATATTCCCAATAGGGGAATCGCTGGGTCATATGGCAGGTCAATTTCTAGTTCTTTCAGAAATCTCCACACTGTCTTCCAAAAAGTTTGTACTAGTTTGCATTCCCCCCAGCAGTGTAGAAGCATTCCTTTTTCTTCACATCCTTGCCAGCATCTGTTGTTGTTTGATTTATTAATGATGTGGGAAACTGTCGGGGGTGGAGGGGATTGGCAGTTGAGGGAAACTGCTAGGGGAGGGAGGGGCATACCTCATCAACAAGGGTAACTGCATGATCAATGTTTATATACCTAACCCTGAATTGTACCCCACATCTTTATAATAAAATTTAAATAAATAAAATAAAATAAAATAAAATAGTTCTGCTCACCCTCCAGGCTTTTACAGTCCACTTTTATATCCAGAGTTGAGTTGTCGGTATCTATCCATTAGCCCTTCTCTAGGGGCTGTGGCAGTATGGAGGGACATTATTGGGTCCCTGTATCAGAGTCTCTAGATTACCCTTAATATTAGTGAGTGGTGGGCCAGTAGGAAAACTCCCTGAGCACTGGCACACCTACGACACTGCAGCCTTCTCCTCTCCTCTCATCATATTTGCTCAGTTCCGATATAGAAATTTGTCCTCTCCTTCTTCTTTACAACCAGTTGGGATAGGAGCCCTGTTATAAACCTAATTCACTTTAGTTCATTCCACACATAAATGGTGGCTTGAGGTACTCTGAACACCCAAAATGTACCTAAAGTCTTCTTGTCCCAAATATCACAAGTTAAAAATAAATAAATATATCGTAAGGCATTTGTATTCGTATTTTCCAGAGAAATAGAACCCATAGCATATTTACAAGTATGCTAAATGAGATTTCTTTTTAGGGATGGACTCATGATAACAGAGGCTGAAAAGTACCACAAGCAAGGTAGAGAACCGGAAAATCAGGTGGTATAGTTTCAGTCCAAGTCCAAAGGTCTGAGAACCAGGGGAGCCAATGGTATAAGTCCCAGTATAAAGCTCAAGGCTCAGGAAATTGAAGTACTGATGTCCATGGGCAAGATAAGATGGATGTCCCAACTCAGGCAACGAGCAAATTTGCCCTTCCTTACACCTTTTTGTTCTATCCTGGTTTTCAACTAATTGGATGATGCTTGCCTATATTGGGGAGGGTGAATCTTCCTTACTTAGTCTACTGCTTCAAAGGATAATCTCTTCTAGACACACACAGAAATCATGCTTTATCAGCTATCTGGGCAACACTTATCCCAGTCATGCTGACTTATAAAATCAGTTATCACAGCACTCCTCCAAGGCTGGCAGGACTCAAACAACCTCAGTGGTGAACTCTTTCTCATTTCAGACATCATCATTTACTGATTCCTTTAGAGTTGTGCTATGGAACTAAACCTACCATACAGAAGCCCAAATTAAGAATAAGCCCTCGTGGCCTTTGAATATAGATTTAGCCTCTTGACTTAGGAGTCACATCATAACCAAATTGATTCCCCTCTTCTAGTTGCACCTAATCCCAACCCCCTTTTCTTTACTATCAGCCCACCGTTGAGGCTACAGAATCCTTCCCAACAGAATCCTCCCAAGTTGTGGAACCAAAACTATGCTTGTGAACAATGGACCCGTGAAGCAGAGGAAAAATGATCACTGACGACCTTCGACTTGATTATTACATGACTGTGGTGATAAAGATTTCTTTTTCCTAGCTTCCTAGTAAGAGTCTCTAGACAGGTCTCTAAACTTGAAGATCTAAAGATAAGAGATGACTGGTCACAAAATTGTTGTCAAGGCTGATTTAGAGTCAGAGTACCTGAGTGTAAGCCTGGGTCCACCAATCGTCAGCACTTGGGTGAGGTAGGTCTCTGAGCCTCATCACTTCCCGTGTGAAAAGGAGCAGTGATTTGCTTCTACAAGAAGATCATTGTGAGGATGGCATATGATGATTTGTGTGAGGCACACACATGATGATAAAAATCACGCCACGTAAGTCTGTTATTAGTAACTATCATTATCATCGTGGACCAAGATTTTTTTGGAGAAGTAGTCCTATTTTATTAACCTCAACAATCTGCAGTGTAAACAGAAGGGCCAAAAAGATGCTGAGGAGTTTCACTAAGAAACTTTTGTCAAACTGTATTTGTTGTTGTTGTTTTTGTTCCGGTAGGTTTCCCATTAGGGTTTCAGCAAAATGGAACCTGCTTATGAAACAAGAACTACTTTTTTTAAACCTCAGTCCTCAAGGCCTACCCTGGGGAAAAAACCCAAAAGAAAGCAAAGATAGTTTCAACTTTCAGAAATTTGGGTGGTTTTGATATCACAACGACACCATTGGACTTTAAAGAAGGAAGACATGAGGAAAGAAGCCCAAAAAATTATCATAAAATACTCTGAAATTGGTTGATACCGGGTGCGGTGGCCCACATGTATCATCCCAGCACTTTGGGAGGCCGAGGTGAGAGGATTGCCTGAGTCCATAGGTTCAAGACCAGCCTGGGCAACTTGATGAGACCTCATCTTTACAATAAATCCAAAAAAAAAAAATTAGCTGGGTGTGGTAGCTCGTGCCTATAATTCCAGCTACTCAGAAGGCTGAGGTGGAAGGATCACCTGAGCCTAGCAGGTCGAGGCTGCGGTGGCCGTGAGCATGCCGTTGCACTCCAGCCTGGGCATCAGTGTGAGACTCTGACTCAAAAAAAAAAACATGTAAAAGAATATTGGTAGTCTGTATTTCATGATGTGTGATAAGTACCTCTCATTTCCTTTTTAGGGCTAAAGAAATTTTAGACTGAAAAGAGATAGCTTGTAGCCCACCTTCCTTTTATTAACCCCGTTTGCAGGAGAAGTTATTATAGGCTTCTGCAAAACTTCTAGTGCAAGAGGAAAGGCAGAGAATGAGAGGAATAATAAGCTGAGAGTAGGGGAAGGAACAGAAAGCACGAAAAATGAAAATGAGTCTAAGGCTAAGTCATTCACCTCTACTGACAATCTCTGCATCTTTTTCTTTTCAGTGGGGGCTTACTGGGCATCTAATGTTCAGATGTGTGTAAGGCCTTAAAGAAAATTAGTATGAATGACACATCGTCTCTGCATGCAGGCTTCTGCAGCCTCCGGGATGGTGGTCTCTACATCTCAGCCCCTACAGTCTCACCACTATTCAGTTGCACACTTCATTCAGGCGTGAGTCTGCCTGGAAAAGGTCAGGAAAAGAAACAGCATCCTCTAAAATATTGAATACTTTGGAGGTAACAGTTGGCTTAATTGGTGTTGCAATATCAGCATTTCAAATGTTTGCCACTAAATGTTTATAAGGATTTTATAATTCTGGTGACAGGTCTTCTTTAACAAAATACATTACAGTGAAAACTTGGGAATGATTCCTGTCTCTTTTTCCAAATAAATGTTTACCTTGATTCATGCCCATATTAATGCAAAGATTTATCTCCATCACATTCCTGAACACGATGACTTGCCTCAGACAAGAATTCTTGTTTTCATCAACTCAAGCCACTGGGAGGGAAACGTGTCTTTTTATTTTGCTTCTTGGGTTCTAATCAATCGCTAATTATCTTTAACCATATCGACCTTCTCCCACTGCTTTTGCCGTATAGATTAATGAGTGACATTATAGGGAGCACAATTTCATGCATTGAAAGGAATGGATTCATGCATTATTCACTCCACATAAATACATGCACTTTTATTTGGAACTTTCAAAGATCTCTGAGAGAAGCATAGAAGAGAGATACAATCTGATAAAGGCAAGAACTGGGACAGGAAAATTATATATGATGGAAATGGAGAAAAACAGACCAATCAGTGCAGAAATGAATCTGCTAGGAAGGAAGCGAGAGCATGAGAAAAGACAAAACAAATAAACACCTCCAACTCTCTGCAAGGTAAAGCCTCATCACGTATGCCAGGATTCTGAGCCCAGGAAGCTGCCTGGTCAAGCATCACCCCTGCAGCCCCTCGTAAAGGATAGACATCACAATGAAAGATACTGATTGGGTACACCCACAGAGAATAGGTCCAGGCAAATGGACACTCTGTTAGAATCATCTGGTGGGCCCCATGCTCTCTGACTTCCTATCCTATGAGCAGAGTTTTAAAAATACCTTTTGCCTGAACTAAAGGAAGGATAAATGACCTCCTACTGGCTTTTCCCTGAATTCCCCTTTGTTTTCTAGTAGACACCTAAAGAAGGTGGAGAAGGTTGGTTCCTCTTACAGGCAGAAATAAGTTCTGGCCTTTTTTGTGTTATAAAGAAAAGAGGGAAAGGAACAGGATGAGAGATGAAAAATTACATACAATTGCACACTCTAGTTGGGTGATGCATACATTAAAAACCCAGACCTTTTCACCACCGTGCAATTCATGCACGTCACCAAAAAGCCACTTGTGTCCCTACAGCTATTAAAATTAAATAAATAAATGCATCTTAAAATAGAGGAAATCCAAAATGAGAATTCAAAGAAAATACTTTGAATGAGCTGATGTCGTCCCCAGTTCCTGACTTCGAGCTCCAATAACCCTTAGAATTTCCTGGGCAATGGAAGTGCCTTGGTCTTGCTGATGAGGTGGCTCACGGTGACCCCTTCATGAATAAGACTGGTCACCAAGAAGACCAAGTAACTGATTAGAGGGTTGGACTTTCAGCTGCCTCACCTCTGGAGAAATAGGCTGGAGACTGAGTCCAATCAGGCAGTCAATTATTTACGCGATCAAGGAAGTGCCAATAAATCCTTGGAGACTAAGACTCAGTCGAGATTCCTGGTTGGTGAACACATTGACGTGCCAGGTAGGTGAAGGGACCTGACTCCCTAAGGAGGGGAACAAAGGCTCTGCTTGTCATGCATGGATTCCTGGCCCAAACAGGTGGCAAAATAATAAATGTGTGCTGTTATAAGCCACTAAGTTTTCAGGTAATTTGTTACACAGCAAATAGATGGCTAATATACATCTTAGTAAATAAAAATAAATATTCATTGAGCTGCTTCACTTTAGCATTGAGCTATTTCATATATTCAAGGAGCTACTCCACTGAATTTTAGTTCAAAGAGAATATGTTAGAACAACTGTAAAGGAGAATATAAGACATCTATAAAGAACAAAGATTAACATTCAAATGCCAGAAGACAATTGATCAATAAAATGCTAAGAAAGAATAACTCTCTGCCTGGAAGACTACACCCAGCTACTATCATCATAGAATGAAGGGGAAATAAAGACATTTCAGACAGAGACTAGGACCATCTATAACTCACAGATCCTCACAGAATGAACTCTTAAAAGATGGACATCAGGCCAGGAGTGGTGGCTCAGCCTATGATCCCAGCACTTTGGGAGATAAAGGTGAGAGGATTGCCTGAGCTCAGGGGGTGGAGAACAGCCTGGGCCACTTGGTGCAACCTCATCTCTACAATAAATCAAAAAATAAGCCAGGTGTGGTAGCGCGTGCCTGTAGTTCCAGCTACTCGGGAGGCTGAGGTGGAAGGACTGCCTGAACCCAGCAGATTGAGGCTGCGGTGACCATAAGTGTGCCACTGCACTTCAGCCTTGGCAACAGAGTGAGGCTCCAACTCAAAAAAAAAGTGGACATCAGAAAGAAGGATACTCAACCAAAGACAGAAGAAGTAATACAAGTAACAGTGAGTTGGGAATTGGCAGGCATGTGGGTAAATTTAAACAAATGCTGACTATGTAAAACAACAATAATAAAACATTTAGGGAAAAGAAAAATATGCTGGAATTAAAATATTGAAGACAACGTCATATAAGAAAGGACATTATTAATCAGAGTAAAATATTCTTACATCTTAATACAGTTGATCTTTGAACAATATGGGTGTCAGGGGCACCAACCCCTTGCCCAGTAAAAAAATCCATGTATAACTTTTCACTCCCCCAAAACGTAACTACTAAAAGCCTACTGCTGATGAAGACGTTCCAATAACATAAACAGTTGATTAGCATATATCTCATATGCTGTGTGTAGTATTGTATACCATATTCTTTTTTTTTTTTTTTGAGTTGGAGTCTCACTCTGTCACCCAGACTGGAGTGCAGTGGCCGCTCCCGGCCACCGCAGCCTCGACCTGCTGGGCTCCGGCGATCCTTCCGCCTCAGCCTTCCAAGTAGCCGGAATTACAGGTGTGCGCTACCACGCCCAGCTGATTTTTTGATTTATTGTAGAGATGAGGTCTCGCTGCCCAGGCGGGTCTCGAACCCGCGGGCTCAGGCAATCCACTCACCTCAGCCTCCCAATGGCGCGGGATTACAGGCTGATCCACCGAGCCCGGCTCCATATTCTTATAATAAAGCAAGCTAGAGAAAAGAATCTGTCAAGAACATCATGAGGAAGAGAAAATATATTTACTATTCATTAGCTGGAAGTGGCTCATCACAAAGGCCTTCATTCTCACCATCTTCACATTGAGCAGGCCGAGGAAAGAGAGGAAGAGGAGAGGTTGATCTTGCTGTCTTAGGGATGGCAGAGGCTGAAGAAAATCTACATTTAAGTGAACCCATGCAGTTCAAGCCCATGCAGTTCAAGGATCAACCGTATCATTCAGTAGAAGGATAGAGATATAGAATAACTTTAGAATTTGTTCAACACACTGTAAATATTTTAAAATATAAGGGTGTGTCAGGACTGGTGGTTCACACCTACTTTGGGAGGCCGAGGTGAGAGAATTGCCTGAGCTCACAGGTTCGAGACCAGCCTAGGCAACTTAGCAAGACCTTATCTCTACAATAAGTCAAAAAATCAGCCGGGCTTAGTGGCTTATGCCTGTAGTTCCAACTATTGGAAGACTGAGGAAAAAGGATCACTTGAGCCCAGCAGGCCTAAACTGTGGTGGCCATAAGCATGCCACTGCACTCCAGCCTGGGTGACAGACTGAGAGACCCCCATCTCAAAAAAAAAAAAAAAAAGCATATATAAGGGCAATCACTAAAAGAACTGAAATAGAATAAGTAAATTGCAAATCAATAGAAAGACAAAAGGTAAATAAAGAAAACTCAACCCACCTAATAAAAAATGAATAAATATCAGAAGCAAATTCTTAAAATAATAAATAGAAAGTATAAATACATCCAAACATATTTATTGTAGTATTAAGATTATTCTTACAAGTTCAGGGATGGAAACTCACCATTACAACTAAGAAAAAAAGCAGAGATAGATTGATAGATAAAGATATAAATATAGATAGATATGGATAAATATACATATAGCTATAAATGTGTGTCAGGAAATACTAAGCAAAAGAAATAACTTTAATGCAAAACAATAACTGAGCTAAAGAATCAGATAAGGAGGAAAGAATCAATTTACCAGGAAGATTCTCAAAACTTGTATGAACTCATATGACCTAAATAATATAGCCTGAAAATATATTCTCAATTTTTTTAATTTCAAAGAAAAATAGCAAAATCTACAATCATACTGAAGCATTTAATATATCTGTATTAACAAGTGATATAACAAGCAGAAAACATCATTAGAAGGGTTCTGAAAACATAAACAAAACAATAAACCAGCCTCATCTAGTGAGAATATATAGAACCTCACACCCAACAATTATAAATACATTTCTTTTCAAGCACAACATCCACAGAACCTTTACAAAAATTGATCACAAACTAAGTTGCTCAGGAATTCTCAGCCAATATAATTGAATCCATATCATACTGGCCACGTTAATTCTTTCTGTGACTACAAAGAACTAAAATCAGAAGTAAATATCTAAAAGTTCAACCAAAAAAGCTATATGGTTAGTACTTAAAAGCTTCTGAAACACCAGGGCAAGCAAAGCTTTGTGAGTCAGCACACTCTTCTCTCCTGGAAATCATAAAAAAGCAATAAGGAAAATCAAATCCATTTTGCAAACTCAATTTTTTCCCATGAAACTGAGAGACAGCTCTAACCCACAAACTACAAATTATGTATAGAAACTGCCAAAAGCCACTGATTTGGGGCAAAAGCCACTCAAGAGGAATTGAAGAAAATAGGACACAGCAGAGGTTAGTCTGGAAAAACACCAGCACACATGCACTTTCTGGGAATGAGGGGAAAACAAAAGGCAGCAATCGTCTTCTGTATTTGCAACAGGGAATATGGAGACTGGAAGAGACAGGATTTGGCCGCTCTCCTGGCCTCCTGTGAGGTTCCGGTGAACCAACAACCAGGATCACACTGAGTCACGTTTGTCTCTGTGGCCGCCAGAATTCACCTTTCAAGGATAAACACAGCAAACAGTAATAAACATACAAGAAATCAGGAAACACGGTTCCTGTGAGCCTTTCTGAGGAAATTAATAAAGGATGCATCTCATCCAGCAAAGTGAAGAAAATAACAAAAAAATAGGCTATGTTTAAATATAGAACTAAGACATCAAGAAATATAAAGATTAACGTAGTAGACTGTAATATACATGTCATATTCTCTGACAATATGGGAAATATTCCATTAGTGGAAATGTAGCAGAAAGAGAGACGAAAACCTGGAAATTAGAGTAAATTCATGGAATGCTGAATGCAAAATAGCTGGGAGTTTTACAATATAGCTTAGAGCTAACGAAGTAATTAAAGTATAATAGTACTAGGACAGCACTATGAATAATAATGTTAATACATGTAAAATAGGTGGTTGGGAAGTGGGATTGGGGAGAAAAAGAAAACAAGCGAATTGTTCTTAGAAGGAAACTAATAGATACTCTTTAAGGGAAGTTCTAGGCTAATTATATGGTGGCATAAAAGTAATCTTTGGGAAAAAAGTACTAATTCTCAAAAGAATTAAGCAAAGAAAGAAAGTAAAGTGCACATAGTTAATAATATATTTTCTAATTGACTTTATATTTTAGAACAGGTTCGTGGCAAAATTGGAAAGTACAGAGAATTCCCAGATGCCCCCTGCCTCTACATACTCAGTACCTTCCCCACTATCATAATCCCTGCACCAAAGTGTGCATTTGTTACAATCAATGAACCTACATTGACACATTATCACCCAGAGTTCATAGTTTACATTAGGGTTCCCTCTTGGTGTTGTACATCCTATGAATTTGGGCAAATCTACAATGACATGTAGCTGCAATTATACTATCATACAGAGTAGTCTCACTGCCTTAAGAATCCTCTGGGCTACCTGTTCATCCTTCTCTCCCTCCTAACCCCTGAAAACCACTAATCCTTTTACCGTCTCCATAGTTTTGTCCTTTTCAGAATGTCATATGGTTGGAATCACAAAGTGTGTAGCCTTTCCAGACTTGCTTCTTTCACTTAGTAAAATGCACTGAAGGTCTTTTCATGGCTTGAAAGCTCATTCCTTTTTATTGCTGAATAATGTTCCATCGTTGGGAGTCCCACAGTTTATTTAGCCATTCACCCTGTTGAATGGCAGGCACCTTGTTCGCTTCCAAGTTTTGGAGATAAGGAATGAAGCTACTATAAACATTCGTGTGTAGGTTTTTGTATGAACATACATTTTCAATTCCATTGGGTAAGTATCAAGGAGCACAATTGCTGGATCATACGGTAAGAATATATTCGGTTTTGTAAGAAACTGCTAAATTGTCTTAATAGTATTCTTAAAACAAAAACAGAAAGCAAAACATTATTAAATAATATGATGCAACCAAGACAAAACATAACTTTTAAATTAGTAAATGTAAAAGGGCTATTATAAGAAATATTTTTATCACAAAACAAAGTCTTACAGTTTTAATCTTAAAGAAAAAACTTTTAAAAATGGGGGTTTTGATATGACATATGAACTTGACATTTTCTTCCAAAGAAATATGCATACTCTTTTCTCCCTTAAGGCACAGATAGAGAATCTCATTAATAATGTCAGTTGGCTTATTGAAGATGACTATTAGGGACCTGGAAAGGACACATTCCTCACTACAGCATCAACCTTTAGCTACCATACTCAGGTGGGGTGGGGTGGGACATGGAGCCTATTTCCCTTGGTACAATATTTTATTATCATAGAGGATTTTTAAAAGTGTTGCAAATGAGGATGGCATTCTTGTTTCCTTCTTTGACTTAATATTAGCATCACTAATATCATGTATTATCTTTTTCTAAATGTTTATCCTGGTACCTTCCACCATCTCTAGAAGAAAAACAGTTTTGTGATCTATTCACCACTGCATGAACACTGGTAGGCAGAGTTATTGCTATAATAGTATCTATAAATTTGGGAATTCAGAAAAATCTCTGGAAGTTCCTTCTTCAATGTTGGGAATTTCGTGCACTCTAGAGCAACACTTTTTTAAATCAAGTCAGGAATGCCTTGTGGCTGAAACCATTGCACTTGGATATGTCTCATGTTCCCTTCTTGGCACCAACTCCCCAAGAGAGAGTTGAGTACCAAGAGTTAAGCACCACTTAATATTTCTGTTTCTCTGAGCATCAGCACTAATAAACCACAGCCTATCAGCATGTGCTTTCCTAAGCCTGAGATACCAAACAGCAGCTTCCAGAAAGAAGTGGGCAGCCCTGGGGGAAAAATAAGTAAACTGTATAAGCTTCATATATATATTCAAATATAGCTTCATAAAAATCCTAGGAGGTCTGACACAAAACCACAATGTTTCTAAATAGCACAGAAAACCCAAACATCTACAATTGAATGATATTGTAAATAATCCTTAAGTATGTTAATTATATTTAAAGGGATTTTTTTCTTCTAAATTGAATAGCAATATATGCTCATTGTTTTAAAAAAAATACAGAAAGACATTTCCTCTAAAAGGAGACTTTTAATCCCAGACTCAGAAAAAATACCATTAACATTTCAGTGCCCATCTTTTAATATTTTAAATGTTTATGAATATGCATGTACTTTCTTGAGATGTATAACTAGAAACCACATGTTTCTGCAATTGATTTTCACTTGGTACTATATTACAAATATTTTCAATGTCAAGTAACAGTACCCATTAAATTAATTTTAATGAATGCATAATATTCTCAACCATATATTTAGAAAAGCAGCACTGTAATTTGCTTAACCAAGCCTCCACTGCTAGAAATTTAGATTATTTCCAGGTTTCACGTTTACAAGCAAAGCTAAGATAAATGTGTTCATACATACATCTTTCTGCAACTGTATAATTATTTTCCTAAATAAATTCATAGAAGTGGAGTTATTGTATAAACCACTGCATCTTTTTTCAACTTTTTGTTTTGAAATATGACAAACTATGGCAAAGTTCTAAGAACAGCACAAGGAGTATCCTTGTATCCTTCATCTGGAATCACCAGTTCATAGCAATTCTCTATGTTCAGTTTTACTTCTCCCTCATTCTCTCACTCTCTCCCTCCTCACTCCCCGTGACATTTCACCTTTTTCTTCAAAATGAGGATATAGCCGGACATAGTGGCGCATGCCTGTAGATCCAGCTCCTTAGAAGGCTGAGGCAGAAGGATCACCTGAGCCCAGTAGGTCGAGGCTGTGGTGGCCGTGAGCATGCCACTGCACTCCAGCCTGGGCAACAGAGTGAGACTCCGACCCAAAACAAAAAACAAAAAACATGGATATGCTCCATAATCATAGTAAATTACCAAACTCAGACAAATTAATATTGATGTCATACTATTGTCTAACACGCTCACCATGTTCAAATTTCTTCAGTTGTTCCCAAAGAATCTTTTCTATTTTTTTCTATACACAAGCCATTCAAAAATCTTACATTGTATCATGCTGTCATGTCTCTGTGGGCTCTTCTAACCTGATCAGTTACCCCGGATTTCTTTTTCATAAAATGGATAGTTCTCAGACCAGTTGCTTTGCAGAAGGCCAATTAATTTAGATTTGTTTGCTCATGATTAGATTCCGGTTAAAACTTTTTTGGTGGTAGTATTTAGCAGATGACATTGTGTCTTCAAGGTATCACATCAGGAGACATAATATGTCAGTTTGTTCTACTATGGTTGGTGGTAAGTTTTATCACTTGGCATTTGGTTAACATGTTGTCTGCCAGATTTTTCCAATTATAAATGTACAACTTTTCCTTTAAGACTAAAAGGTGGCCAGCCACGGTGGCTCAGCCTGTAATCCCAGCACTTTGGAAGGCCAAGGCGAGAGGATTGCCTGAGCCCCGGGGGGTTAGAGACCAGCCTGGGCAACTTGTCGAGACCTTGTCTCTACAATAAATAAAAAAAATTAACTGGCAAAATTAACTGCCTGTAGTTCCAGCTACTCAGAAGGCTGAGGCAGAACGATTGCCTGAGCCCAGTAGGTCGAGGCTGCTGTGGTTGTGAGCGTGCCACTGCACTCCAGCCTGGACGACAAGAATAAGACTCTAACCAAAAAAAAAAAAAGACTAAAAGGTAATCTGTGCAGAGACTTGCACCTTTTTTTTAATAGTGGCAAGGATTTTTATTGTCAAAACAAGAGATCATATCAGAAGACACAAATACATGAACTGTTCTGATAGTTTGAGGCTCCAACTTTTCTGTGGAAAAGTCAGCGTTGTGCAGACAAGGTACTCTGCCGAACACAAAACAGGTATCTGAGACAGCGTTCAAGACAATGACTCTCATGTACCTGGGGAAGAGGCTGGAAGGGAAGTGTCCCGACTGCCTTTCCTCAGGAAGGGAAGTTGCATAAAAGTGTGAGGCTCGTGCTGGTGGAAAATACCTTCATTTAGATACTCTCAATTCTTCCACTCCCTGCCAAAAAAGTTTCAGAACCTGACCTGAAAAAGGAAAGCAAAAAAAAGTGACAGTATCCGTGAGCCTCAGGACGGCACAACCCAACTAGCTACTGTCCTCTGACTTTAAAAATTGTAACACTCACTTATACGGACCAAATCAGTAGACTGCCTTTCTCCCTCAGGAAGTTTGCAGCCTGACAGGAGTTCAATTAATCTCATGTTAAAGTGCAAGAAAGGCTTTGAGGACTAGTGTTTGTTCTTGACGGAAAAGAGAAGCATGCCCCAACAGCACTGGGCAGTGTCCTGCTTGGTCCACCCAAAGCAGGAAGACTCCAGGTTCTGCCTGGACAGAGGGCCCTGCCGAGCCCGGCTTGTCTACATCAGGTCTCAATCGGATCTAGGGCTCCTGACCAGGCAGAAACGCGGCGCCAGCACAGGAAAGGCCAGTGTTGTTGCACCTAGTCGGTGAGCACCTGCACACCATGATCTGTCCATGCTCACGTGAACCATGGACAAAGGATCAAGAAGACTGGCTTTGGGATCAAGACTCTTGTCTTGAGCAAATGAAAAAAAAAAAAAAAAAAAAAAACCGGTGAGGCCCCGGTCATAGCTGGGATGGTACAGTCTTCCTTTAAAGCTCTACAAAAATGCCAGGCATGGTGGCTCACGCCTATCATCCCAGCATTTTGGGAGGCAGAGACAAGAGCATTGCCTGAGCCCAGAGGTTCAAGACCGGCCTGGACAACTTGGCGAGACCTCCTTTCTACAATAGATCAAAAAATTAGCCTGCCGTGGTAGCGCATGCCTGTAGTTCCAGCTACTTGGAAGACTGAATCGGAAGGATCACCTGAGCCCAGCAGGTCGAGGCTGCGGTGGCTGTGAGCGAGCCACTGCCCTCTAGCCTGAGTGACAGAGTAAGACTCCAGCTCCAAAATACAAGCTCAAAAAGCTGCGCAAAATGGCTTCCTCCATACAACAGCAAGCTTTGCAGTAATGCTTCTCAAAAACCAATCATGTCTCCAGCTCTGACCTCAGTTTAACAGACTTTTTAAAAAAACGTTTCTTTCCTATGTCAGAACCAAGGTGGAAGAGGCATGGGGTGCAGGAAACAATCTTTCCACCATCTCTGAAAGGGAGACAGGGCTCTAGAAGCTGGTGGGGGTGAGCACATTCAAGTCTCGGGGTTTGAGACTATGGGCCCGTAGCAGTGGTTTCTTTCCTTTCATCACCAGGACATCCATTTTGGGGAGTCTGAAAGTTGCTGGATCCTCAGCCATCCAGGTGGCCTGGCCGTGGATCAGCTCCATTGGAGACGGCTTCTGGGCTCCTTGGTATGTCTGGATGGTAAAAGCTCCCGAATCATACCTCTGGAGGGATCTTAGTCCAAAGAGGCTTCATTTATCTGACTCAGGTCTGTCCTTCGCCCCATTTCCAGGATCCATGGGGCTCGGGTTGGGGCCAGGTAAGGCTGAGGAAGAACCAGAAGTGAACCAGCCTCTGGGCCTCTTGGGGGAGGAGTGCGGACTGTTTCTCAGGGTGGACTGGTCGGACGCAGGCTGCTTCTTTTCTTTCGCTGTCTCTCCGCTCTGTAGCTTGAGTTTGTGGAGTGCTTCAGCCCCTCGAAGGTACTTGTTCTCCTCGATAGGTGAGGTCCTTGTGAGGTGTGTAGCCAGCATCTCTCAGCTCTGCCTGCCACTCAAAACGCTGAATGCTTTGCTGGGTCTGTTTCGTGATCAGAGAACTCATGATGGCATGGGTAGCTTTGGCCTTCACCGCCGGGCCCTGGTCCATACTGTCAATGGCCAGTGACAGGGTCATGGCAGGGGAGGACACACTGGCCTCTCCCTCCTCCATCTTGGTGAGGTGCTGGTACTCGAGCTCTGGAATCACTGGCTTCCAAGGGATGCTGCCATGTCCGATGGAGGAGGAATCATGAGCACAGGGTTGTCAAGGGCATCATCATAGCTGAATGCCCAGCGACACATCCCGATGGGCAGGGACTTCTTGCCTAAAGGCCCACTCGCCTCAAGCACAGGCACTTTGTCTGTCTTGAAGTCATTAAAAGACTGGGGTTCAGGTGCTTTTTCTATATAGAATTCTGAGCTGAGACCCTGCCACCACAGGGAAATGAAGTGATGCTGACAGACAGATGTTAACAAGGAACGCTGTCCAGCTGCTGCAAGCCAGCAAAGTTTCCCAGGGAGAGTCCACCTGGTGGCTCTGGTGTACTGCTGCCACGGAGCTGCCTGCAGCCCACAGTCGGGCACTAAAGAGGCTCCAAGGGCCCATAGCTCCCAAGGGGCTGCGGCATGGTCCAGACCAAGCCATGGTGTGATTGGTGGAAACACAGAAGACCCCAACACCCACCATGTGTCCTGCGGGGACGGCCAGTGGCCTGGCTGATAAAGCCTCCAAGACCATGGCTCCTCTGGCCAGACTTGGCTCCACTTTTTTTTTTAACACTTTGGTTCCATGTTGCCAAGTTTTCTCTAGAAAGGTTGACCCACTCTTAAATAATAACTAGGAGTTGGACAAGTTATTCATGGAGGAGGGATATGGGACAATTGGTTGGAAACTTTAGGTGTTCTGAAAAGATAAATTCACTGAAGGTGTTTGAGGAAACGTATGTACTTCTATTTCCCTACCAGGAAAGATGGGAGCTGAATGCTTGAGGGTACATTGTTGTTGATGTTTTTCTATGATGCAAGAGTTTGATCACAAGAACTCTCGGCTGCTATGATTTGAGTCCAAGGCTAAGAAAACGTGTGTCTAACATACCACCTAATAACCATGCCTCCAACTGTCACATCTCCTCATTTCCCTGGACCACTTTTATCCATTTCTGCCTTGCTTCCTCTGAGTTTGCATCTCATCTGGTCACTGACTTGGTCTCTCTGATCTCTGCCTGTCTGGCCCGGATTGTCACTTTGTCACTCCTGCTCACTGTCGGAGTTCTAGTCCGCAGCCCTCCTAGTCCTCGAGTCCTGCCCAGCAGATAGCTCTTCCTCTCCTCCCAAGATCTTACTTCACCACAGACTCTGACCTCAAAACAATGACCCAGGACACCAAGTCTCGGCCGAGCCCAGCAAATACGCTCAAAACGTACTTGCCAGGTTAGGAAGCAAAATACATCAAATGAGGTATGGTAGAGAAGCAATGGTTTTCTAAAACTCGGTCTTAACTTTCTCCTTAACTAAAGAAAATAGGAACAAAATTGCAGAAGAGAGAGAAATGGGAGGGAGGAGGAGACACGGAGAAAAGATGATTAGGCCATCTCTCCATAGGGTAGTGCTAAAGTTTGATTTTACTACAGTGGGCATGTAAGTTTTCTCCTCATCCCCTCCAGGGTCCAGTGTTCTGGCCATAGCCCCTTTTCCCTTCTACCAGCACTTAATTTCCACTTGTCATTCCCTACTCAAGTTAGTGATCCTCTCTTTCAACTCTGAACCCCAGACTTATCATACTCATATCCAGCTCCCTTCATGGAGCAAAGTGTCAGCTCATAAGCCAAATGTTGGCTCAATACCAAGCTTCTATCTGTGCTGGGGACTCTGATTCACTGTGACCTGGTCCCTGGTACTTGGGTCTTTGACCCCTGTTGTTCAGTTATTGTCCTGTCCTTCCTACAGACTTCCTGTTTACTGACCCTCTGCCTGACTTCCGATTCAGAACACACATTCTCATAACCTGATTGGCCTGCTCTGATATGAAGGTTGATTAATGTTTTAGCAATAAGTGACTAACTCATGGTCAAGTGATTAACCTGATAATGTAATTTTCCATTGTAAGAATAATAAGCCAAATATATCTAGCCTATTTTCTCATATCCCTTAATGTATTAAAACAGGACTTGGCAAACTTCTGTAAAAAGCCAGGTAATAAATATTTTAGACTTTGCAGGCCAAGAGGTAAAATTGAGAATATTTTGTAAATACTATATAATGAGAATAAAACAAATGGACATAAATGTTTTATTGATGAAATCAAAAATATAATAAAAATTGAATAATTTTTTCTAATATAAATCTATTATTGAAAAGAATGAAATTCTTTTTTAAGGAGTGGGTAATGTTTCACTTAATTGAGAACCAAAATTAGTGTTTCCTAGCACAAAATCAATTGCAAATGTTCATATGTTGCTGTTTATCTGCAATGTGATTTGATGTATTTCATTTTTGAAAATGTCTTTTCTCACAAATAGGAACTGCTAGATATTGATATTGCTAGATATTGATATAAATCCATGACCATATGATTTAAATTGAAGACATTCATCACTTGAAAAGGATATTTTAGAATTTGTATTGAATTCCTCTCTTGGTAATTTTAGCATGTCACTACACTGCAGATGAATCACTTCAATTAGAAGATTGGTGAGTGCTCCACAATTCTACAGTTAAGTAGGTTTTGAGACATGGAAATTTCCTTTGCTCTAGGTTCAAAACCTGCTGCTACAACTGAAGTTTGAGCTTATAAATTATATCCAGTGCAAAATTGTGTCAGTATACAGGTCGTACTTCTTCAACTTTTGACATCACTGCAAGTGTACAAAGTAGCTTGACATTATTTGTGATTCAAATAACATTAGTTGTTCAAATGACTTTATGGCAATGTAAGTTTCACACATAAGCAGTGTTTTACCTTGTAATTTTAGGTTTAAGTCATCAAAAAATGTTATCAAGTCTGCAATAAAAACTAACTTCCGAAGCCATGCAATGTTCCATAATAGTGGTCGAGGATAGTTCCTCTCATTCAAAGATATTTTGTTCTTGACCCTAAAACTTTAGCTCTGATGAGCCATCAAACTGCTATGTGGTAAAACAAGTCAGAAATTCAGCTTTTATTTCTGGCATTTTACAAAACTGACAATAATTACATCTGTAAGAACAAATGAAATTTAACTTTGAAATTATAAGTTCAATAACAAATGATTTATGCAAATAATTTCTGCATAGTACCTGCTGATGATAAAATAAATAACCATCGGCTTTAACCACTTCACATTTTCACAAGCTTTGTACATTTGTCCAGTTAAGACTTTTTCAACTCCATACATATTTTACCATCATCAATTGTAACACATCTTATAAGATTCCACTTCAGGTTGTACTTGGTGTTTTCTCAGCTTGTTTGATCATATTCTCATCAGAAGTGTTCTAAGTAGAGCACTCATAGAGGCTAATCTTTCATCACTTTAAACTCAGAATGGACTCCTTAAATAAATAACAACAAGACAGTACTGACACCATCTGTCAACTCATCAAGAACCAAGAGAAACTATTCAAAATCATTTGCTTTTTTTTTATATTGTTATTGCTCCCAAATTCCTCATCTCTTTGAAACTATTCTTGCTGAAAAGCTGATAGTCTTAAACAAGTTTGTTTTCTCTAGACACATTCCTTTGGCTGCCAATAAAACATGATGCAATTAACTAAACAGTTTTTCTTTCTTGTTTAACAAATGAGTCACATTTGGAAACTTTGCTTTTACTATCATTTTCATTGTTTATTTTTGTGAAGAAATCCTGCTGTGATAAGATATTCTATCTTAAATATTCTCATTTACCTATGAGTTGGAAACATTGTGATGCATGTTTAGCCTGGTTATAATAATGCATAAAGCATTTTTAGCATAACTATAGTGTTATTTTATCACAAATACAATTTTTTGCTCTCTAATTCAGTAGCAAAATGATCAACACTCTACTGAACATTTTTTCTACGTCAGTGTCTCACTCTGTCACCCAGACTGAAGTGCAGTGACACCATCATGGCTTACCACAACCTCGACTGCATGGACTCAAGTGATCCTTTGGCCTCAGCCTCTCGAGTAGCTGGAACTACAGGCACATGCCACCATGCCCAGATAATTTGTTTTTTTATTTTTATTTTTGTAGAGACAACAAGTTCTCACTATGTTGCCAAGGTTGGTCTCAAACTCAGTGTTGAATTCCAAAGTGTTGGGATTATAGGCATGAACCATCGTGTCCAGCCACTACTATACCTTAAAAGTGTGAAGCTCAAAGTCCATGTTTTCATTCCATTTTTGTTGTTGTTGTGTTTTGACATGATGGAAGTGCTTTGGGTAATAAAGTAAACAAATAAGTATCCCCATGCCATGACATTTTATTTGTTTATGGACAAAATATTATTCTCCTTTAAAATTCTTTTCAGCCATTTAAACACATAAAAATTGTTCTTAGCTGATGGGCTATACAAAAACAGGAGATAAGCTGGATTTGGTCCACAGGCCATAATTTACTGACCCATGCATTAAAGCAAACAGTGACCAGATGTGGTGGCTCACACCTGTAATCCTGGAATTTCTAGAGGTTGAAGTGGAAGGAATGCTTGAGCCCAGGAGTTCTAGATTAGCCTGGGTTACATAGTGAGACCTTGTCTCTACAAAAAATTATCCAGGCATGGTGCCACGTGCATTTAGTCCCAGCTACTCAGGAGGCTGAGGTGGAAGGATCACCTGAGTTCAGGAGGTCGAGGCTGTGATGAGCCATAATCATGCCACTGCATTCCAGCTTGGGTGTCAGAGTGAGAATTCAACTCCAAAAATAATAATAATAATAATAATCCAGCAAACAACGGTTAAAAGTATATAATGTCCTTCTTTTTAAAATTTAATTTAATTTAATTTTAAAGTTGTGTGGTACAATTCAGGATTTGTATGCAAGTGGACATTGTACAGGTAAAGTTTGGGCCTCCCTTTGGTCTCCACTTTGCCTGGTTTGAGATCAGGTACCCTTATTGATATTGTGTCCCCCATCCTCCACCCCAGCAATGTCCCACTACTGCCAATCTCTTTCTTAAATTTTTATGGTAAATGTTCAGGGTCCACTTATAAATGAGAACATGTGGCACTCTGTTCTTTGTTTCTGTGATAGATTACTGAGTATGATAGACTTAAATCCATCCAAGTTGCTGCAAGTCCATGTTTTGTCCTTCTTTATGGTTGCATAATATTTCATTGTACATACATACCACATTTTTTTGATCCAGTCCAGTTTCAATGGGCAGCACGGTTGGTTTCATGTTTTTGCTATTGTGAATAGTGTTGCAACATTATATCTATCAACATGAAAATCAAGGTGGAATAGAATCGAGGGTGGTAGAGTCTACGCTCATTCTCGCATTTGAGAAATTGTGTCGTGACAGTGTCCAGTAGGTTCTCACATCCCATTAGTAAGTAATTCAAGTGTAAACATTTATTTAAGAATAAAATATTTTCTTTTTCAATGTGTTTCTTCAAATGTCTGCTACATTGGCAAGCCATAACTATGTATTCATCAAATATAACTTCTCTGCTTAATAAAGGGAACTGTTAGATACATTTTTAAGTCTAAGAACATCATTTTAAAACTTACTGAGACACTAAGGGATCTACAAATTTAACAACTTTGGGAATCTCTCCTCGACAATGGGACTTAGGTCAGGACCAGCTCCTTCTGAGATAGATGGAGTTTCTTTAGGGAAGCCCAACATTCTACACAGGTCAAAATACTCTACTCAAGAGATGGGGATTAAGAGTCCATGTGAAGTCCATCATACTCAGTGATCTGTCACAGAAACAAAGAACTGAGTACCACATGCTCTCACTCATAAGTGGACTCTGAACATTTATCATATTACGTAAAAGGAACTGACAGTAGCAGGTCACTGTCAGGGGAGGGAGGGAAGGAGGGAGGTGAGGGGAGTACATAACACTAATAAGGGTACCTGATTCTGAAGTAGGGTTCGAGCGCTCAATTCATAGACACTGACACGAAATTACAATTAACAAAAAGAGAGGTTTATTAGCCAGCCAGCAACCACTCGCTGGACATGCAAGTCCAAGACAAGGGCCCCACCTTGCAGCAGGGGCTGCCTTAAGTAGGCCAAAGCCACAACCTGCCAAGTTTCAGTTCCTTGGCATTTTTTCAAGTGGGCCAAACCACAGCATCCTGGTAGCCTAGATAGCAGCCAATCAAGCAACGCCAGCAGGGTTTACAGAAGCAGAAGAAGCAAGTTAGGCAATCAAGCATAGCCAGCAGGTGCTGTTTTCTGTTTTTCTGAGAAACTGCAGGCTTACTGTGTGAAAGGTCAGAGAACATTCTGAACTTAACTGTTGTCATATTTTTTCTAGGTCCTAGGCTTTTAACATTTGTTTTTTCATGAAAATAGCCATTTCACATTCCCCCCTTTGAGTTATTCCTAGAATTAAATCATTGACTCTTCATACAGGGGGTTATAGAACCAGGGCATAATTTACAGAGGTCAAAATTAAAAACAGGTTGCCCACTCCCACTATAGGTAGAGACTATAGTCCCAGTGACAGTGTCTCTTAATTCCCAAGAGTAGTTTCCCCAGGGCATAGTGACACCGTGGATGAGGCTGATAGGCCTCATACCAGGGGAGGCCTATAAGGATTAGGGTTAAGAGACCGGGGCCCGCAAAAGTCTTATCATTAGAAGATCTTCTTTGGTGGCTGGTTTGATGACTTTCCATGTTACTGATGAATTTGGCTCCTCGCTAGTTTGGGTGTTTGCTTTTTTCAACTGCTACTGATGGATTCAAGGACAGATACTGCTGACTTTTACTGCAGTTGGAGTTGTTAAAATTATTATATGCAGGTCTTTCCACTTTGGGGTTAGAGCCTCTGTTTTGTGCCTTTTTACCCACACCTGGTCTGCGGGCTGGAATGGGTGTGGGTCTACTGGAATCAACTTCTGGAAGGCAGTCTATACAGTTTCAGTCACAATTTTTTGTACTTTTTGGAGTGCCTGTAATAACTGAAGTAAATTATGGTTAGACAGTTTGAGTGCATTTTCTAAACCAATTTTTGGGAGTAGCAGTGGGGGCTGACTGAAAAGAATTTTGAAGGGGGTTAGCCCCTCGACATAGGGGGTGCACCTTGCCCTTAGAAGGGCATAGGGAAGGAGTGTTACCCACCCCTCGCTGGTCTCTAGGGTTAATTTGGTTAAGGTCTTCTTAAGTGTTTGATTCATTCTTTCTACTCGCCCTGAACTTTGAGGATAGTAAGCACAATGCAATTTCCAATTTATCCCCAAGGCTTTTGCAATGGCCTCCATGAGTTTGAAGACAAAGGCTAGTCCATTGTCTGATTCTATTGAAATAGGTAGACCATACCTCGGGATGATATCAATTAGGAGTTTTTTTTTAATTGTTACAGAAACAGTTTTGGTTTTTGTAGGAAATGTTTTAGCCCATCCCGAGAAGGCATTTTACCAAAACCAATAGGTATTTATATTGTCCAGGTTTAACTTCTGTAAAGTCTATTTCCCAATGTCTCCCAGGGGTTAGTCCCCTGTCTCGGACCCCCTGGGTGGATACACTGACCTTAGCGACATTTGTCTGTTGACAGGTTATGCAGCCCTGGATGAGTTCTTGGGTTAGCTGTTCCAGGTGAGGTAAGTAGAACTCCTTTTTCACGAGCTCAGTTAGTTTAGCTTTTCCTAAGTGGGCACTTTTGTGGAATTGTCGCAGGAGCTTTTGTCCTAAGACTCGAGGAAGGAAAGTTTTACCATCCTGGAGCTGCATTCATCCATTTGGATTTGTGGTTGCATTTAATTTTTGTGCAGCACGGAGGTCTTCCTCTGTGTAAGCTGGAGGCTCACATAGAACCGGGGGAGGAAGTGCCAGCAAACAGGTGACATTGCGGCAGGCAGCCTGTTTGGCTGCCTGATTTTCTTTTTTATTGCCAAGTGCCTCGTTAGAATTTCCTGCAGTGTAACTACCACCACGCCCACATACCTGATCCCATCCTGCATGAAACTGCTGCCATCTGAGAAGAGAGTTAGGTTAGCTTTTATTCACGGAACATTCATTAGGTCCAGTTGCAGTTTCTGGAGAGATTCAGTAATTTCAGGGCAGTTATGAAGGACCATGGTAGAGTCCCCTTCCAGCAACAGGGTGGCAGGGATCAGGCCTGTGGTGTGCTGGAACTTGATGCGTGGCTGGTTCAGAAGTAACACTTGACACTGGGTTATTCGGGCATTGGATATCCATTTATCAGGGGCCCCTCAAAGGACGGCTTTCACCACGTGCGTGGCTTGTAATAATTAAATCCTCCCCCAGAATTAGTTTGTCTGAGTCTTTTACCTGTATGGCTATGGCTGCAATGGCCCGCAGGGAGGCTGGCCATCGTGATGCTACTAGATTTAATTTCTTTGACAAGTAAGTTACTGGCCTGTTTCATGGGCCTAGTTTTTAATTTAGGACTCCCTGGGCAATTCCTTTTTTTTTTTTAATCCATGAAGAGGTGGAAGGTCTTCCCAGTGTCAGGTAGGACCAAGGCTGCAGCAGATATTAAAGCACTTTTTAATGCCCAAAAGGCTTGTTCCCCTTCCCGAGTCCATTGGAATTTGTCCTCTGGCCCTTTTGTAATGTTATATAGAGGCTTAGTGAGCTTCACGAACTTTGGAATTCATAGCCAGCAATACCCCATAGCCCCCGGGAATTTCCTGGTTTGCCTTTTGGTTCTCAGGGCTGGAATATTAGCTATGGCCTGGATGTGCTGGCCAGACAGAGTTCTCCTACCTTTTTGGACGATGTACCTGAGGTAGACAGCTGTGGGCATGCAGAGCTGGGCCTTTTTGCTGATACCCGGTATCCAAGGGCTTGAAGCTCTCCTAGCAGATGCTTAGTAGTACGCAGGCAGTCTCTTTCTGACTCGACTGCTATGAGTAGGTCGTTTATGTATTGCAGCAGAGTTATTTCAGGGTGATGATGCCGGTAAGCCTGGAGATCTCAATGAAGGGCTTCATCGAATAATGTGGGGGGAGTATTGACAGAGCCCCGGCCCCATCAGTCAGTCTGTAATTGGAATACTGGAGGAGGCTGCAGCATTGGTGGGTGTGAACACCCTGGCCGTGGTGGCTTGTCAGGGCAGTTCTTTTTTCAATGTCATGGTTTTTTGCAGTATGCGCATTGGTCTTTGTCCAAAGGGGGCCTTCTCTCGGTACCTTTTCCTTTGCCTTTCCCACCTGCTGTTTTGGCCTTGCTTCCCCCAAAGTTACAACCATTACTTTAGCCATTTTCTTAGCTTATTTATCCTCAAGAGAGTCTCTGCTGTTATATACCTTTTGGGCTACCTCTGTTAGTTCTGATAAACTTTTTCCTTCAAATCCTTCAATTTACTGTAATTTCTTTTTTATGTCAGGGGTTGACTGGGAGACAAAAGCTATAACTAATGCTCTCCGGTTTTGGGGAGCCTCTGAGTCTATCTGGATATTCGTCTGATAGGCTTCCATGAGGTGTTCCAGAAAAGCCGTGGGAGACTCCTGTGGGCCCTGAATAGACTCACTCCCCTTAGACAAATTTGTGGGGCACCTAGCAGTGGCCGGGAGACCTCCCAACAGAGTCTGGTGAAAGGTGGTGAGACGCTCCCTACTGTGATAAGTGCTAGGGTCCCAGCTTGACCTGTCAGAGGGGAAGACATGTTCTAGGCGCACATGCTCTGCTGGCCTGCCGTCAGGCCCCCAGACCAACTTTCTCACCTCCTGCTGGATCCGCTCTCTTTTTTTCCACAGTAAAAAGAGCCTGGAGGAGTTGTTGGCAGTCATCCCATGTGGGCTGATGAGTGAAGAAAATAGTTTCTAGTAGCGATCTGAGACTCTGGGGTTTTTCTGAGAATGGCGGGTTTTGATTTTTCAGTTGTAAAGGTCACTGGTAGAAAAATGGACATACGCCATAAAGCATTGGGCTCCCGTTCCACCCACGTGCATCCCCAGGACTTGTCGCAGAGAAAGGATTGCCAGCATCTGTGTCCCTGAGGCTCCTGTAGATGAATCTGGGCTCAGTGGCTGGTGAGAGGCTGTTAGACTTCCTAAGGGAGACTGGGAAAGAGTGGGGTGGAGGGTCTGGTAGGAAGAACCACTTCTGGTATGTGCTGGACTAAGAATTTCCTTTGCCCCTTGTCCTTGACCAGTTGCAGGATATGGTGGGGAAGGCTTATCATCCTCCGGTGGGTTTTGGAGGACTGGAGGCCAGGTCTTGGGAGTTTCCTGTAGGGCTAGAACATGAGAAGAATTATTCTTCTTTTTAGTGTTTTTCATCCTGGCAGCTGTTGCATGACCAGGAGGTACCAGGCAGTGATGTATGGAACCTGGTCAGGGTGGAGCCAATAGATGAACTGCCAAACCTTTTCCACTACTGTGGGGTTAAAGGTTTCCTCCGAAGGTCAGCTACAATTAGGAAAAGTCGGTTACTCGAGGGAACAGAAGGTGGTTAGTTCGTTTACCTTTATTTACTTGGTCACGTGATTATTGTATTGCATTCTGAAAATCTTTAAAATGGCATAAGACCAATTGTCATGATATTGATTGCGCTGCAATGACAGAGACAACAGTTACAAACAGAGACAACAGTCACAAACAAGAAACATAACAAAACAAGAATAAAGTCTGGACACAGAGATCTGATTGCCCAAGGGCAAAATCAAAGGGCCCAGTGACATCTCACTGGGACCCTGGACATAGGAATTAGACCTGTGTCCAGCTTTCCTGGAGGTTCAAACAGAAGTGCGCACACAGAAACCTGACTTTAATAAACCTCTCTGAGGGCTCCAGGGGCGTTCCATCTCTGCCAGAGATGACGAACACCGAGCCCGTTCAGCAGTCAGCCGCCTGAGAGTCCATAGGACACCAGGGCCATCTGGCAGTTGGCTGCTCGAGTGTTCATGGGAACACAGGCTTACAGGCTCCCAAGGCCAGTCAGTTTAAAAGACAGTGGATTAAGCGCTGGGAATCCCGGACGAGCCCCCAAATGATGTAGGGTCCGAGCGCTCAATTCACAGACACTGACATGAAATTATAATTAACAAAAAGAGAGGTTTATTAGCTGGCCAGCAGCCACTCACAGGACATGCAAGTCCAAGATGAGGGCCCCGCCTTGCAGCAGAGGCTGCCTTAAGTAGGCCAAAACCACAACCCACCAAGTTTCAGTTTCCTGGCATTTTTTAAAGCAGGTCAAACCACAGCATCCTGGTAGCCTAGATAACAGCCAATCAAGCAATGCCAGCAGGGTTTACAGAAGCAGAAGAAGCAAGTTAGGCAATCAAGCATAGCCAGCAGGTGCTGTTTTCTGTTTTTCTGAGAAACTACAGGCTTACTGTGTGAAAGGTCAGAGAACATTCTGAACTTAACTGTTGCCATATTTTTCTAGGTACTAGGATTTTAACATTTGTGTTTTCATTAATATAGCCATTTCACAATCCCAAACCAGGCAAAATGAGAACCAGTGAGAGACCCAAACCAATTATGTTTTAATACCTATCCTTGAATTGTATCCCACATCTTTTTTTTTTTTAAAAAGAGTCCATGTGCCTGGGACTCTTCTTCCCTAATAACTTGGAACCTATGGGGGGGGAATGGAGGAAACAGAAATAACCCAAAGAACATAAGTGATAAGAACAGAAAGAAAAACTAATAGAAGAGGGAAGACTGGGAGTCAACCTGTCTATGCTGTTGTGTTTTTTTCCCTTTTCCTTTCTCTGGATTCCCCCACCTTCTCTATGTTGTGTTTCCCCATCACTTCTAATCCCAGGCTTGTTTGTTGATTTGCTTAGGCTGTTACAGTGAAATTTGGTTTTATTGAATTCTCAGCATGAAAACAATCCTTGCTGCAAGCAAAACTGTGTGTAAACATATCTCTTCCTTCTAGACAGTGATATGAGCAGCCTCCATGAGTGAACCTAATCTCCTTCCGGTGGATGAGCTGCTCGAAGTAAATGATGTACGGGAATTCACCCTCCCTTGGAGTTGCCCTGGTGCCTAAACACATCCACACTCATAGAGCGGCAGAAGGAACAACGCTGTAGGAGAACTCACCCACTTATGGACTCACTCCGGGTCCATTCCCTTTTTACTCTGTGAAGACCTGATCCCCTGCACTACCTGGAGTGTCAGAGCCCTGGGAGTTCCCGTCCCTTCCAGCACACTTCGGCCATGTCAAACCTCCATGCACCCCTGAAGACAGCAGCCCTCACTGTACCCTCTGCTGAGACCCTCCATTGCTTCTGTACAGCAGATGAAAATCTACTCTTCTTCTAAGAGCTAGCCTGGGAGTTTCTTGACCCCCTTAAGCCAAATAAATGATTCCTCCTTTCATGTCACCATTAAAGCTGCCACTGCAGGTCTTCTGTTCTGCACTAGTCATGGTGAATTGTAATTGTCTGCTAGGTTTCTGTCTCCTCCATCAGGTTTTGACCTTTTGGGAGACAAGGCTGTCTCTTTTATCTTTGTCTCACAGTTGTCCAGAACAGTTACTGGTGCATGGGAGACACTAGATGAATATCTGTTGATTGAATAAATGAATAATTGAGTGCTGTCAGCATCTTTGTGAAGTCTTGCTGCTGGGAAAGCTTAAGAGGCGGCCAACCCTCCAACTCTGTAATGACAGGTAGCTTTGATTCAGCACTTTAGAGCTTACAGAACTCTGTTATGCATATGAATCCATTTCGTTTTCCTAACATCCTTGGACAGAGGAAGGAGCATTATGGTCATTTGAATAGAACTTCTAAATGAAGTTTGGAAACATGATGAGACCTAACCAAGGACACAGTTAGCCAGTGGCAGATGTGGAGCTTGAGCTTAGCCTTAGTGAAGACCAGTCCACAGACCTTCCTTCAACAATAGCGTTTGCTCTATTGAGTCGCAGGTGACATGCCACTATGCTCTTCCTCCTACCTTGTGTCCAAGTTGCTCTATCAGGCCATGGGCACCACACAGGTAGGCTCTTCTTCTTACCTTGCATCCAAGTTGCTCTATCAAGCCACCAGTGCCACGCAGGTAGGCACTTCCTCCTATCTTGCACCTGAGTTGTTCTACCAAGCCACGAAGCAATGCAGGTAGGCTCTTCCTCTTACCTTGTGTCCCAGTTGCTTTATCAAGCCATGAGTGTCATTCCAGTAGGTTCTTCCTCCTACCTTGCACCTGAGTTGTTCTACCATACCACAAGTGCCACATGGGTAATCTCTTCCTTCTACCTTGCATCTGAGTTACTCTACCAAGCCACAGATGCCACACAGGTAGGCTCTTCCTCTTACCTTATGTCCAAGTTGTTTTTTCAAGCCACAAGTGCCACATGGGCAGTCTTTTCCTTCTACCTTGCATCTGAGTTGCTCTACTAAGCCACGGATGTCACACAGGCAGGCTCTTCCTTCTACCTTGTGTCCAAGTTGCTTTATCAAGCCACAAGTGTCATGTGGGTAGGTTCTTCCTCCTACCCTATATCTGAGTTGCTCTATTGAGCCATCAGTGCCATGCCAGTGAGTTCTTCCTCCATCCTTGTGTCTAAGTAGTATGTGGCAGTATTTCAGATAGGACTCCTAGATTGTGAAAAACAGAGACTGACTCAGACTAACTTAAGCAGAGGACATTTATCACAAGTATGTTGGATGTTCATAAAATCTATGAGAGGCTAAAGAAATGGGCAGCCCACCAAGGGAAGTGAATGCTGGAGCCACAGGAACTGCCTCACAGTCAAAACAGACCCAGCAGGACACCCAGACTGGGATGAGTCCATTGCAGTATATTCTTACACCTTTGAGGCCCTCTTCCAGACAGAGTTAAAGTTCTGGGAAACCATCAAACCAGCCAAGTGCTGGCCACTTCCTCCTCTCCTGATGTGCATGGGGGTGAGAGAAAGGACCTGACTACTTCGGTTTCCACGATGAGAGAAAGACACCCACGCTTACTATCCCCTCATGACTGCACAAAATGTGGAATGAATAATTTCCCAAAGGGACATTTGAGAGTGGTTGAGTAGGGGGAAAATGCTAAGCAATAATAAACAAACGAACAGTAAATGCAGCATTCAAGGTTACGGTTATTTATTTGGAGCATTTTACACAGAAAAGAAACCAAATGGGATTGTGTTAATGTTGACTGTTTTCCTGAATGGAGCTATAATAATCATAATAACCTACATAGTCATCTATATTTAAAAGTCAAATAGCAACGCTCTCAACTCACACATAAAATGCTCCAAGATGTGAAAGATTTCAGGCTACCATGCCATAAAAGCTTAATGAAATTGATTTTTCTTTCTTTCTTTCCTTATTTATTTATTTTTCAAGCTTTATTGAAGCATAATGGACAGATAAACATTTCTTTTTTTAAAATGTGTCTGCCTTTCATTATGCATTATGAATATCCAAATTTGAAATTATGTTTCTCTAAAAATTTCTTCAAAGTTGAAAATACCTTTTTTTAAATTAGTAGGATTTTCCAGGTTTTATCTGCTTGATTTGGGCACACCTGCTTCTAGAATGTTGGGACACTGTGGAGATTAAGTTTCTTCCCATTTTGTTGTTGTTTCTGCCTACCTCTCCCAGAAAACTTCAGACAACCTTAGCTTTGCAATACCTAGAACTGACCAAAATTCCAGCCCCCTTGAAATCATGAAATCATTTCCTGCCTCATGTACCTGTACCTCACTGTGACCTCTAATAATTTTGAATTTGGGAGTATATCTTTTCTTGGTTTGAAGCATTATTGTGGGGCTGTTTTTGTTGAATGCTGTTTGTCGAGACTGACTACAGCAAGGGAGTCCGCTCTGGATACTCCCCTAGTTTCTACTGATCAGTGAAATCTCAGGAGGGAAATCAATGAGCAGCAGTTTCTTTTTCTTTCCAAAATATTGAAGGCAAGAAAGACGTGTGATCAGTTATTTACTACGTCGGTTGGTACATAGCAGTTAGAAGCTTACCCACAGTCACTTAATCTTTCTGTGCTTTAATGAAGTTTCTGTGCTGATTTCTCTAGCGGGTCAATTTGACTGATTGCCATAGAACTCGCAAACATTACCTTCTATGCTCAGTTGCTGAATTACAGAAACTAGAAAATGACTGCTGAAGGCAGCCTTGGGAAGAAGGCTATTGTCCTTGAGTCTAACCATTAACCCACTCTCCCACCAGCCATCATGTTCTTTGAGAAACAGGAGATAGGGCTGGAGGCAGGTGAGCTGAAATCTGAAAAAGGATTGCAGTAGATATCCTTACATTCACAAAATATGCACAAAGCACCCATTATATGTTAGGTATTTGGTTGAGCCATATGCAATTGCCGCTTCTGTAGGCTAAGGACGGTTAAATATTGGCAATGTAATGTGTTTCAGCCTAAATAAAGCTGGTCAGGCTCTAGAGAGATAGCAAAGAGCAAGGCGCAGATGAAGGCCTTACCCTCATAGCGAGGAAAATAGACACCAAACGATGTTACATGATACCAGGGGGACCCAAAAGAATCCGGAATTTATTTATAAAAAATTGTGTTTATTCTTCCATGTTTAAACTTCAGTCACCTTCAAAGTACTCTCCGTTTGATGTAATACACCTATCGAGACACGTTCTCCACTGCTTAAAACAGTTTTGAACTTGTCAATTCTGATGCCTTTTAGTGTTTCGGCTGGTTTTTGTTTCACCTCTTCTATATCAGAAAACGTTTCCCTTTGAGGATTTTTTCATTAGGGGAAACAAAAATAAGTTGTTCAGGGTGAGATCTGGTGAATAGGGAGGGTGGAGCATGGGGTAATGCCATTTGGGGTCAAAAACTGCTGAACACTGCACAGTGTGGACAGGTATGTTGTCATGGTGGAAGAACCAGTCACTTACTTGCCACACCTCGGGACATTTCTTCCACAAATCATGATTCAACCTTCTCAAAACTTCCAGATAAAAACTCTGATTGACTGTTTGCTCTGAAGGAACAGATTTCTTGTGTTCTACAAGGGGCCCACACTCCATAATTCCAATTTTGGGGGAGTACCCTCCTGTATGCTATTTTGAAGGAGTATCCTCCTGTATGCTATTCAATCATGTGTGCTCTACCCTGAGAGCAGGTAACAGAGAAACTTCCAATTGGGAGTTGTTCAGGAACAGTTTCTCTGAGAAGTGACCCAGGGGCTTTGTTTCAAATGATAACACATGCTGACTGAGCAGAGGCCAAAGGAAGTAGGGACATTTCGAGCTCAGCTGAGGGGACACCCCATGAAGAGCTGGAGGGGTAGGCAGTGACTGCAAATAGAAAGATGATAAAGGCCAAGTGCAGTAGCTCATGCCTTTAATCCCAGCACTTTGGGAGGCCGAGGTGAGAGGATTGCTGGAGCCCACGGGTTCAAGACTAGCCTGGGCAACTTGGTGAGACCTCATCTCTACAATAAATCAAAAAATTAGCTGGGCATGGTGGCATGTGCCTGTAGGTTGAGGCGGAAGGATCACCTGGACCCAGCAGGTCGAGGCTGCAGTGGCCGTGAGCATGCCTCTGCACTCCAGCCTGGGAGACAGAGTGAGACTCCAACTCAAAAAAAAAAAAAAAGAAAAGAAAGGAAGAAAGAAAGATGATAGAATTCATCAGGGCACCACAAAGGTCCTTGTGAGGCAATAGCTCTTCAGCAAAAACACCCAGTGAAACATTATAGGAAATTTGAAATATTGTATCATGGCATTTATCTCTAAAAGCAAGAAAAATGCTGTGACTGATGGAAAGACAGAATATAATTAGCTACAACGTCAATAACTTTTCATGGCACTACAATGTCTTATAGAATTAATTCAGAGTTTACAAAATGGAGATTTAGGTTTCACCTGATTTAGAAATTTTACCATTTATAAATTAGACTGTGGTGATTATTCAGGTGTAATGAACAGGAGAAGCCAAAATCAATCTTTCTAACAAGATTCAGTATGCTACTTTCAAACTTTTGTTTTCCATCAAATATATGTTTGAAGTTATTTTTCCCCCAGATGAATTAATTCACCATTTCCTGGTTTAAAACGTTTCCCTTCCTGCTCAGCTTTCTAAAGTTGTTTTCATTTGTTTTCTACCTTTACCAAGGCAGGATGTTTACCTAAAATGGGCTCTCTGACACAAATTTACAAGAACCTCTTCCAAAATTCAGATTCACTTTGGAGATCAAAAACTTTTCTTCTTTAGCAAGACCATATAGCAATGTGGTTAAAAATAAAAACTAATAAACAAAAAACCTGGACTTTACCAACAACAGCCTTGGTTCTCATCCCCACTGCTGTGTAATGTGACTGTATACAAGACATTTGATCTCTCTAAGCCACAGTTTTTACTTTTAAAAATTGAAGATAATAAAAAAATATACATAATAGAGTTTTTATGAACAGTAAATGTCGTAGTGCATATACTGGCTTACCAGAAAGCTTGGCACATATTGTACTTAATAAATAGCAATCATTATTTTGTTAAATATTATGTGCAACTTTTCATAATTTTCTGAATAATATAATAATAATTACATTTATTGAACCTACTGTCTTTGCTAGAAACTGCTCTGGAGATTTTACATATATCTTTTTTTTTTTTTTTTTTGAGTCAGGGTCTCACTGTTGCCAGGCTGGATTGTAGTGGCACAATCACACCTCATCACAGTCTTCACCTCTGAGGTTCAGGTGATCCTTCCGCCTCAGCCTCCTGAGTAGCTGGGACTACAGTAGCACTATCATGCCCAGATAATTTTTACTTATTTATCTATTTGTTTGTTTTTAGAGACAAGATCTCCCTGTGTTGCCCAGGCTGGTCTCGAACTCCTTGGTTCAAAATATCCTCCTGCCTCAGTCTCCCAAAGTGCTGGGATTACAGGTGTGAACCAACATGCCCAGCCCATTCCATTATTATTATTATTATTATTTGAGTTGTAGTCTCACTCTTGTCACCCAGGCTGGAGTGCAGTGGCACACTCACAGCCACCACAACCTCAACCTGCTGGGCTCAGGCAACCCTTCTGCCTCAGCCTTCCAAGTAGCTGGAACTACAGACGCACACCACTATGCCTGGCTAGTTTTTGTGTGTGTGTGTGATTTATTGTAGAGATGAGGTCTCAACAAGTTGCCCAGGCTGGTCTCGAACCTGTGGGCTCCGGCAATCCTCTTGCCTCGGCCTCCCAAAGTGCTCGGATTACAGGTTGAGCCACCATGCCCAGCCCCATTCCACTATTTCAAACACCCTCAAAGTTTATCTTATTTTTATTCATTTTGAAAATGAAGCAACACAGCACAGTTTTAAAAGCATGATTTCCAGAGTCAGAGAGACTTAAGTTCCACTGCTTATTCTATAACTGACTGGTAGTGATTTTACTGACGGGAGCTTTTTAGGCTCTTATGGAATAAAAATTGACACGAAAACAAACAGATTACCAGACAAGGCTTTATGGTGACCTGGAACCTAGGTACAAAGGAGACAGCTCAATAAGAATTCTCCCACTGGCTCCTTCCCCTCCCCTTCGACACCCCCCCAAGAGAGCTCAGGCCTTTTATTCGGCTGGTTTTCTGAAAGGTGTGACATAGGTACGGTTGTCAATTATGTTTCCATATACATGGCATGGTCAAAAAATGGCAGATAAGCTCCACCCTGGGCAGAGATTTTAGTACAGTAATAGGCAAAGGTTGTAATCAGTCTTTTTGGGTCTTGTGCACATGTGGCTGTAGGGGCCGACTGCTTTAAGGAAGATTGTAGGGAAATGCTGCTTATCTTAGCCTAGGTATTTTACCAATGGAGCCAAGTCATGCGGCGCAGGACCTGTGGTTAGCAGGACTGGAGAAATACGTCACTAGGGATGGGGCCAAGTCCCATTCCCACTCTGTCTCAGGGAGACCTGGGGCCAGTTGTTTAGCCTCTTTGGGTCTTACTTCCCTCATCTGAAAAATGGGTTATACTAATCACAAGCGTATATGGACTCTGTTGAAACTGAATGTGACATATGTAAATTCCAAAGCACAAGGGGTCTGTGTGTGTGCATAGTAAGCATCAACAAGTCTTAGGCCTTGTTATTGTTTTCACCAAGAAATTAAGGATCTGAGATGATAAGTGGTTTATTCAAGGTCGCAAGGTTCAAAGCCAAGATCCAAGGGCAGGTCTAAGTTCAAAGTCTGTGCTCTTTCCAGGAATACTAATTGAGTAAGTAACCTTGACCCCTGTTATACTAAAAGCTTGTCTACTTGCCCTTGGTGTTGGATACAAATTGGCGAATAACCTGTGGTCATTCAGCTACCATATTCACTAAACTTACCAGCTGTCTTTTTTCCCTGGAAGGGTAGCTACCTAGACCTTACAGAGTCATCTATCTTAACTCCAGGCTTTACAATAAGAAACTGAATAAGAGGCAACCCATGGAGATAAATATGTGAGCACGAGAATTGACTGCCCTCACACGAAATCCAGTATCTTTATAATAAAGTGATATGAACATGCTGAAAAAATAAGCGTTTTTTGCTTATTAGAAGATACATTATCTTCCAAATGGGGCTTTTCTGCTTATTACTGTTTTTAATGCACTCATTGAAATAAAGATAGGTCAGTATTGAATACATTATCATTAGCTATTTATTTCAAATATGTATATCTGTGAGCAGGTTCTGTGACCAACAGCAAGGTTCCCTAAAATTTGAACTTGAGGTTAAAAGCTATTTTCCCTAAAAAAATGAAAGAAATCATGGAACCAACCGTGCTGCCCACCGAAAGAGGACTGAATAAAAAACGTGGTACATACACACGATAGAATATTACATAGCCATAAAGAAGGATAAAATCATGAACTTCACAGCAACCTGGATGGACTTAGAGTCTATAATACTGAGCAATCTCTCACAGAAACAAAGAACTGAGTATTTTATGTGAACTGAGTATCATATGTTCTCACTCATAAGCGGACCTTGAACAATTATTGTAATACTGTAAGAAGAGAATTGGCAGTAGCAGGAAACTGCTGGAGGGAGGTGGGATAGGCAGTAGAAAGAATCTGCCAGGGAAGGGGTGGGCATACCTCATCAGCAAGGGTACCTGCATAATGAACATTTGTATGCCTAACCCTGAATTGTACCCCACATTTTTAAAATTAAAAAAATTAAAAGGAAAAATAATCAAAGGAAGAGCTTGTAATAATAAGTCGAGTCAGAATTATCTGCCCTAAGAGATCATGTGTAGTCACTGGGAGATATTGCTTATTATTTAATAAAAATCATCGCATCTACTCTGTAGAGTAGCATAATATGAGCAGATGCAGATTAGACTCATTGAGATATTAGCCACCATGCTAATGTGTCTTTGTCCATTGAATTTCCACAATTTGGGAAATGCAGCAGGTATGGAGACATAGGTCATTGGGAATAGGCCCGAGTCCCGTCTTTGCCCTGACTCAGTGAGATCTGCGGTCAGGGGTTTAGTCTCTCTGGGTCTTAGTTCTCTCATCTGAAAAATGGGTTATACTAATCACAAGTGTATATAGATCCTGTGGGAAGTGAATGGAACATGACATATGGAAATTACAAAGCCTAGTTCCTTGTGTGTGGTAAGCATCAACAAATCTTAGCCATTCTTAGTATTCTCACAAGGAAATTGAGGCTCTGAGAGAATATGCAGTTTATTTAAGGCAGTAGGGGTTTCTCACTAGGTAAGAAAACGGAAGTGCAAAGAGTCTATATCATTTGCCCAAGAAAGAGCAGAGTGATAAAATTTGAGTCCAAGTCTGACTCCAAATCCTATCATTTTTTCAGTAGCAAAGTAAGAATTTAAATGTTTTTAATGCTGTCCAGAGGAAAATATGTTCTCAGTGGCAGATTCTGGTTCCCTTAGAAGCGTATAGGAACCTTATAGGTGCTCTGTAGCAAAATCAGATTTTCAAGCTATCATAGCTTGGAAGCCTCCAGCCAGCGGGGCCATTCATTGTGCAGATTCCCTGAACATCAAGCAAACTTCTGCTTTACCATAGCTCCCATGTCTTCCCCAGCAGGGAAGATGCCCACCCGTTCGACACTTTTGCTTTCCTGGCTAATCAGTGAACAGTCCTTCTGATTTACCCGCCATCTTCTTGCTAGCTTGATCACCAAGAGTCATACTCCTAACTCTCTGGCTTCCCAAGAAGGATGAAGTTTCTGGGTCTATGAAAGCTTCTTTATGGCAACTCACTCCACAGCAGACTTCTATTCTGGTGACAGAGAAAATCCACCTTTGCATATGTCTAGATCAGACTCTGCAAGATATGTCTAGTTAATCAGTGCAGAGTCAGAGCCCTCAATGCTTCAGAAACACCTCTACTCTTGACCATTCCATGAAGAATTCAACCAATATTTACCAAGTGCCCCTGTGCCCGGGCACTATAGTAAATGTTATAGGCTATTCAGACTTTAATTCGAGGGTGAATTGGAGTCCATTTTTGCCCTTAAGGAAACTACAGTCTTGAAGCTCACAGCTTCTCATCACAAGAACAAAAATTCAGGGAGGTCAGTTTTGTATAGAACGGAACACGGGCATCTGTTTCAACACTCCTAACATGGTCTAAGGCCATCACAGGGAACAAATGCAAAATCTTGTGTCAGGAGAAGGGGAATGTCACCCTGTTACTGTCAGATGAAGGTAAAAATCTGAGTTCTGTACTCATTCTCTTTTGACATCCCAAAGCAGGATCTACCCCTCACTACTGCTGGAGGGAAGAGTGAGTGCTTCCATCCCCACAACTGGGGTTGTGGTGATACTACCCTGGGAGCATGATGTTACTCAGGTCCAAAGGTCCCAGGCCATCAGACTTCTTTCACCTTTCAAAGGCTTCTTCTGTCATATACATAGATATATATACATATGTATATGACAGAAGGTATCTGTTACATATTTTATGTATATATGGCTCGGACTCTACACTGATTAACTAGACATATCTTAGTCTGACCTAGACAAATGCAAAGGTGGAGTTTCTCTGTCACCAGAATGGAAGTCTGCTGTGGACTGATGAGAGAGAGTTGCCATTAAGAAGATTTCATAGGCCCAGAAGCTCCATCTTTCTCGGGAAGCCAGAGAGTTAGGAGTATGACTCTTGGTGATCAATATCTGCCTATATATAGATATCTGTTGCATATATTATATTATATGTTGTATATATATATGACAGAAGATATCTGTTACATATATTATATATCTGTTACATATATATATGTATAACATTATATATAGCATAATGTTATCCAGGGCTTTTACTTGACTTAGCAGAAGAATAGAGAAAAGTACTTCTGTTCCATCTCTCACTAACCACATGAAAATACAAAGCCAGCTTGCCCTTTTGGAAACTCCATTTAACCAGGGTTATGTCAAATATATAACTCACCTTCAACAAAGACAGTCCCATAGGGGCTTCCCTCCCCTACCCCCATCTTGGCCCTCAATAATAAAACCATATACCATCATAACTATCCAGTTCCTGGAAAGGTGAACGGGCTGGGAACTGGATGATAAAATAGTCATTCATCCCTAGATTTAATTTTGTTCTCTCCACCTACCAGGATAGTAAGCCATATGCTGTACTGTATTCCTGGCTAATAACCAGCAAGGAGGAAATGAGCACATTTATGAATTATCCTGTTGATGTTCTCCAATTTGCAAAACCAAGCGTTATTTTAAGAACTATCTCTGCCAAAATAATCATTTCCCACCAGTGATGTTTCATTTTGAAAATAACCTTAGAAATTGTCTTCCTTATATTACATGTTCATCTTTACATTTTTAATCTACTTTTAACCTACAAAGTTCAATTTTGCAATGGCTGCTGACTTACAAGAATCAATGCAGCAGTGGCTAGCTGAAAAATACACTTGCTTGCTGATATGCAATGAAAACAAAAAGGAGTTATTCCAAGGTCTATTTGGATAGTCAATATCTTTTTAAATATATCAAATAATAGTTGGAGCATAAAATGAAACAAATTCAAATGTATTACAGAAAAAGCTATGTTTGAAGTAGAGGTCAATGCTAAATCCTCAAAAACGCTCATTACCATAAAACATTCTCATAAATTAACAAATTCAAAATCAGAAGCTAAACAGAAAACTTGGACTTACTCTTTATTCTTCCGTGTCTTTAGGTTTCAGTTCTTCTGTGCAACCATTGATAATTGCACATTCTGGTTCATTTTCCATATGCTCCTGAATTTGGCCATCTTTGTTATTATGGGTTGTCAGCATACAAACCTTGAGAATCTACTTATGGCTTGAGAGACACTCAAGCCTTTTTCCTGCCCTTCCATGCAACCCAAAACATCCACAAGTCCAAAGACGGAAATGATGGTTAGACAATTACATGGACCAAAACCAACAGGCACGGTGGACCACAAATAAGAAGAAGAAGAAAAAAAAGAAGATCCATTGGAAGCAGGCAGATCAGAGAGGGGAACACAAGCAGACCACTCTCAAGATGTCATTCTGATCAGTTGTAAAGTCTCCACAAGACCAATAGGCCTAACTCTGACTCTTACAGTGTGAGTAAATTACCCTCAAACAAAACACTTCCACTCCCATCCCCTCACTTAACATAATTTAACATCAAATCTGTAACAGCTTCTGATCTGCTTGCAGATTAAATCCCAATGTCTTTTCTTATTGTTTGTTGCCTTCCTAGTACCACTCATGACACAGAGCCTCTTAAGTGAACCATCTTTGGATCCCCATCCCCGTCAACATGTAATCTGCTTGTTCATCTGCATTCATCCACTTTTGCCTGCATTTGTTTATCCGTAAGTGTAAGTAAAGCATCTACTACAAGTCAGGCACCATGCTAAGAAGGGAGGATACAAATGAATAAGACGCCATGATGCTCTTTCCCCTTATAAGTTTGCTTAAACCTGCTCTCTGCCCAAATTCTGCCCTTCCCCCAGAAGTTTTGTTTCTTCCATGAAAAACATGCTCTGGTCTCCTTTACCACTTCCAAGCACAAAGAAGCTGAGACCCCCACCTGCGCGCGCGCCGCGCGCGCACACACACACACACACACACACACACACACACACACACACAAAATCTCAGGACACTCTCCAATCATACCCAGTATATCCTCTCACCCCTACCCAAAGGTGGCTTTTTAGAAGATTCATGTCCCACAGCAGGTTGTGAAGTTTCAGACTCCACATTGTAGGACACAGAGAATCCTCTCTCTGGAGAAATGGGGTTGCCAAGTTTTATCCCCGGGAAAGGGTGAAGGAATTAACATTTCTTGAGCAACCCTGAGGCCCCTTGAGTCAATATCTTACTTAATCTTTTCAGCTATCCTCATATGAAATATTATTATTCTCATTTCATTTTACTTTAAAAAAAAACAACAGAAAACTATGGAATGCTTCATGAATTTGCATGTCATCTTTGCACAGAGGCCATGCTAATACTCTCTGTATCATTTCAATTTTAGTATATGTGCTGCTGAATATTCTAAATCATGGTAAAATACATGCAACTCTTAATTTACCATTTTAACTATTTTAAATATACAGTTAATGGCATTTAGTACATTCACATTGTTAGGCAAACATGATCACCATCCATCTCCAGAGCTTTTTTCATCCTCACAAACTAAAACTGTGTACCAACGGCTGGGTGTGGTGGCTCACACCTGTAATACCAGCACTTTGGGGAGCTAAGCCAGGAGGCTTGCTGAGCCCAGGAGTTCGAGACTAGCCTAGGCAACATAACGAGACCTCATCTCTATAAAAAATTTAACAATCAGCCTAGCATGGTGGTGTGCATCTATAATCAGGAGGCCGGTGGAAGGATCACCTGAGCTCACGTGGTCAAGGCTGCAGTAAGTCGTGATCATGCCACTGCACTCCAGCCCAGGCAACAGAGTGAGATTCCAACTCAAAAATAAGTCAATAACTAATAGCGTAAAACCCTGTACCTATAAAACAACAACTCCCCATCCCCCTTTCCTCCATCCCTGGCAACCACCATTCTACTGCCTGTCTCTATGAATTTGAAATGTTTGAGCAACTGCTAGGCCCTTTGAGTCAATATCTTATTGAGTCAGCTATCCTGACAGTAGATATTATTTTTTGCATAAAAATGAGGCATCTAGAGTGCCCTTTTCCACCTTGAGAAACATATAAGTGTAATCAGGCAACATTTGTCCTTTGGAGACTGGATCATTTCACTTAGCATGATATACTCAGGGTTCAACCATGTTGTGGCAATTGTCAGAATTTTCTCCTTTTTAAGGCGTAGCAATGTGTTATCCTCATTTTAAGGAGAAAGAAAGAAAGCTGAGTCTTTCTTATCACAGCATGGGAGCTAAAATTCAAACCCAGGAGAGTCAGACTCCAAGAGACACATGTTGCTCTCACTCAAGCTGCTTCCTCGGCATTTATGTCAAGGAATTTTATCAATATTGTCTTCACTGGGCCTGTGCCGAACCAAAGAGATGTCAGCAAACTTGCATATAAACTTTTCTTCTCACAAGACCACCTCCAACTTCTTCCCCAATCCTAAAGGAACGTGCTGGGCATCTGGTGAGGGAAGAGATCAGCAACTGACCAGATGTGAAGGAGTCCTCCAGCTGTCCTGCAGGCAACAGCCCCAGAGGACTTGGCTGCAAAGTTTGCCTTGAGTGCCGGGCATGGGGGCTGCCTGAGTTAGTGTAGAAAGCAGAGGCTTTGATTCTGTGCAGATCCAGGTTGAGATGGCCTGTGAACACCCCTGTCAAGCTCACTTAAAAGAGCCCCAGTTACACCGTCTACGAAATTAGCATTATGATTCCTAATACCGTGTCTCACCTGTTTATTAGCAGGGAGTCAAACAGGATTGTGTAGAAGAAATTGCTTCGCAAACCCCAGAGGTTCTAATCAGGTTATCAGTCATAGCTGCTGTTACTTTCAGCACCTTCTCTTTCCTCTCCACCTAAATGTCCTGTCGCCACTCTCAACTCCTCACACGGTCACCCCCGCCTGTGTCTTTCCAAGCAACCTCTTTTCAGTCCTTTGTCTGCATGCTCCTACTCTTCACCTCTGGGGCAGTAGACCATGACCATAGGCATCCAGGGTCTGCAGCCAGACCACTTGGCTCTGAGCTACCAAGACTGTGACTCCGGGCAAATCACTGCCTGGAGCCTCTGTTTCCTGGATTTTAAAATGAAGGCAAGGATGGCACCCACTGGTAGGAATCTTGTGAGGATGAAGTGAGCAACAGGTCCTTGGGGAGTGCCTAGCTCTGCAGGATTTTCCCACGCCAGCTCCCAGAGACTGTGGGCTTTCCCAAGGTCATTCCTTCTGTGTGTTCGATCTCCTCATCCTATCTGAGGTCAGTCCAGGTGACAGCTCCATCATTATGCCTCTTCTGACACTCCTCCATTCCTGCATCGACTATTCTTTTCTTTCATCATCCTGAGGGCTCCTTGAAAGCATAGATTACATATCTTTATCATCCACAGAGCCTAGTCCTGAATCTGGCATATGGGCAGTGATTAGCAAATGTTCAATAAATTGCCTCATTAATCATTGAAGAGCAGGTAAATGGAGATAGCCATTCTTCCGTTCTTCACACCTCAACTCGACTCCCAGAGTTTAAGCAAATTGAGGAAAAAGACTGTATTTACCCATGGATGAGTCCTCACAGCAAGTAGACCAGATTCTTACATTGACAGGCCCTATATACTCTTGCCCAAGTGATATCCAAGCAAAACCTTCCTCCTTATGAAGCTCCTGGTTGCTAATTAATGTGCCAACTTGCTAACAGTATATTGCATATCCCTCCCAGATAATACTTGATTTAATGATGGCCTTAAGTCCCAGGAGTGAGTGTGCCATGGAGTGGCTTCACAGGCTGCCTCAAGCCTGCCGAGGGTAATGCCAGCTCAACTTCAGCCCTTCAAATACAGCACAACCTTCACCTATGGGTAAACCTATCCTGTTACAGATTCCATTCTATAGTCCAAAGCTTGCAACTCAATTCAGAATCAATGAAGGCAAAATATTTACTTTGTCGAGAGCAGGAAAAAGTCTTATAGATCACAAATAGGATAGTCTTTCTGCAGCTGGTGCTAAATTCACTCGAGGATCAATATAATGTGCACACGCATGCACATGCACATACATGCACACACACAAGCAATGATTATGTAAACCCCTCCACCATCATCTCCAGGGCAGAAGATGAACCTAAATATACAGTCTTCCCCACCCCTTTGAGGTGTATCTCAGTTTGCAGTGTAGTCATGGACTTCGGCAAAGGGTCTTTTATGTTGAGGGAAAGGAAAGTAGTCCTTCCATCATCTCCATCAGCATTCCAAGTCAGCCTCCTAAAAGTATAGTAATGATGTTATTCGGTAAGTCAAATAAAATCTCAACTTCATGTCGTGTGAACAAAAACAGTTTAGGAACTATTTGTTTGTTTTTTTGTTGATCTGCTCCATGCCTCTCAGTTGATCTAACAGTGTTCTTGCACTACAAACACAGCTTTCAGACAAACTCACTAACTCCCCTTCTCATCTTCTTCCAGCCTGGTTATCCTACCTCCCCCACCAGGTCCCAGTGAAGGCTGCCTGGGGCCAGGGAGGGGCACAGAGGCCATGGCAAGGACAATGTCTAAAGCAGGAGTTAGTGCTTGGTGGAAATGGCTGTCAATGGAAGACAAGTGGGCCTGAGGGGCCAATGAAGCCAGGGGGATAGAGAGGGAGAGAGCCTGCAGAACCAGACAGAACCAGAGTTGGGGCAACTGAAGGAGCAGAAGAGGAAGGTAGCAGCCAGTCAGGAAATGCCTATGCAAGAGACCTCTAAGGAACTGGATGTTGAATTACAATGCCTGGCAACCGAGAAGACTGAATATACAAAGAGGATGAACAACAAGGTACCTCTGTGCTGAGTGTCAGGCTGGAGAAGGAAGGAAGGTCATTGGAACTGAGACAGTCTGAGAACTGTATCTGCAGGACGGTAGAGTTCAATGGAAGATGGTTGGCTGGGGTGAAACAGAAAAATAAAAACTTTAGCAGAGATGAAAATTTTATATGCACTTTTCTAGGGGAAAAATATTCTTATCTGCATATCTAATTCGTATCTCCAAACTATTTCCTAGTCATGCTACTGTGTGCTCATAGGAGAAAGGCCTTGATAAGCACAATCAGAAGAAAGAAAAACAAAAGGTCCATTGTTGTAGGGAGAAAAAAATAAAATCAAATGAGATGGCAGAAGGTCCATTGTTGTAGGCAGAAAAAAAATTAATTATACGTAAACCAAGTAACAATAAAATTATAGTATGAGTAAAGTATTCTGGGCATAAAGTATTTTGGGCTAAACTGTTTCTATGTTCTCTAATTCTCAAAACAGGAAAAAAAAATCCTTGGCTGGGCATGGTGGTTTATGCTTGTAATCTCAGCACTTTGGGAGGCCAAGGTTGGGGGACTGCTTGAGCCCAGGAGTTTGAGACCAACCTGGGCAACGTAGCGAGACATTACTGCTACAAAAAATCCAAAAATTATCCGAGCATGCGCCTGCTGTCCAGCTATTCCGGAGACTGAGGTAGAAGGATAGCCTGAGCCCAGGAGGTTGAAGCTGTGGTGAGTGGATGTTGTGCCATTGCACTCCAGCCTGGGTGACAAGAGTGAGACATTGACCCCCAAAAATTTTTTTAAATCCTTTTAGTTGGATAATATTCCTCCAATGTGAAGGATTTGGAGATTTAGAAGAGTTGAATTACCTGGCCAAGACCAACACAAATGATGCTACTAGTAAGCAGTAGAGGAGGATGTGATCCAGAGTGGCTCTTGAATACGCCATTGTCCACCGGTGCTCAGTTCCCCACCATGAATGAAGCCATCATGTGCTTGCCATTTTCCAAGACTCATTAAGCTAAGAGAAATTTCTGGGAAGTAAATTAATACAGGAATATCATTAAGGCCACTGCAGAGAGATCGACACTTTACACATCTCGTTGTAACGTATGTGTTTATGTAAATGGCAATAAACAAGCCTGATTTACGTCGTTATCTTCAATATGAGTTTTACTTGACTTTGCATAATGAATTTTAACCTTCGACTTTGCATAATGAATTTCAACCTTCGACTTTTGGGTAGGGGAAATTTAGACACAAAAGTCAAAGCGGTAGGTGGAAGCATGTATTTTTTAAATGGGTAATACTAACAAATAAGCCCTTGCCAGACTCCCGGGAAACTTGAAAAAGAAAGGGAACAAGAGTTCTTTGGCTCCTAGGGTGATGAAAATGAGGGGAAAAGTCAGAGATCGTGGCAATGATGAAGCAATCACAGGCTGAATTGGATAATTCCCAAGGTTTCTTCCCACTCAACAATCTATGATTCTATTACTTCAAAAGGGGAAACAGTGGATGAGAAAGGAACCTTTTGTAGTGAAACTTCAATGAACCCCCAAATATCATGCCTCTCTCCTGGGCTCCAAAAGCCAAGCTGAGTCCCTGAATTTCTCACTCAGAATAATGAGCAATGTTGGCTCTTTGCCCAGTGAACTTTCATCTTCCAGAAGCAAAGGCCACCTCCTGATACCGCCTAAAAGAGACCATCAATTAAGGTGACTACTCCCTCCAAAAGGAGAGAAAGTGTTGACTCAGTTGGACTTGGATTCAGCTACATTTATCACACTTTTTTTTTTTATTTGGAGTTTCACTCTTGTCACCCAGGCTGGAGTGCAGTGGCACACTCACGGCCACCGCAGCCTCGACCTGCTGGACTCAGGCGACCCTTCTGCCTCAGCCTTCCAAGTAGCTGGAACTACAGACACACACCACCACGCTGGGCTAGTTTTTGTGATTTATTGTAGAGACGATGTCTCACCAAGCTGCCCAGGCTGGTCTTGAACCCCTGGGGCTCAGGCAATCCTCTCACCTCGGCCTCCCAAAGTGCTGGGATTACAGGCTGAGCCACCGTGCCCAGCCTATCACACATTTTTAAAAGTCAGATTCTTACAGATGTTCCCATAATGATTCTGGATAATAAGTACTCCCTGATTTTTTCCTTTGTAAATCCCCTCTATCAAAGTATAATTTATCCACAAAAAATATAGCCATTTTAAGTGTCCAGTTTGATATGTTTTAACAAATGTATACACCTGTGTAACCAACACAATCACAATATAGAATATTTTCATCAACCTGTAAAGCTTCCTCCTTTCCCCATCCCAGCCCTGGGCGGCCACTAATAAGTTTTCTGTCACTGTAAGTTATTTTTGTCTTTCCTAGACTGTAATATAAATAAAATTATAGTATGTACATATTTGTATCTAGTTTCTTTCACTTAACGTAATGTTCCCAAGGTTCATCCATTTATTGCAAGTATCAGATATCAGGAATTTGTTTCTTTGTATTACTATATAGTATTCCATTGTATGAAAAACTATAGTTTATTTATAGTACATTCATCTGTTGGGCATTTAGGTTGTTTCTAGTTTGAGACTCTTAGAAATGTGTACAATAAACATTCATAAACAAGTCTTTGTGTGAACATGGGTTTTTCTATCTCTTGGATAAAACATTAGAAGAGAAGTTTCTGGGTTATATGGTTTGTGTATGTTTAACTTAGTAATAAACTGTTTTCCAAAGTAGTTGTGCCACTTCACACTCCTCTCAGAAGTAGGTAAGAGTTCTAATTCCCCTACATCCTCATCCACATTGCGTATGGTCAGTTTTTAATTTTAGCCATCACTGAAAGCGTAAAATGATATCACGCTTTGGTTCTAGTTTGCATTTCCCTGATGACTAATGATGATAAGCCATCTTATTGGCCATTTACTTGTCTTCTATGTAAATCTTTTGCCTCGTTCTCCTTATTGGGTTGTCTTTTACTAAAGAATTTAAGTTATTTAGGTACTTTTATACAAGTCCTTTGTCTGATGTATGTACTGTGAATATTCTCTGTCAGCTCATAGCTTGCCCTTTATTTTCTTAATGGTGTCTTTTGAAGACCATAAGTTTAAAATTTTGATGAAGTCCAGCTTATCAATGTTTTTATAGTTCACACTTTTTGTATCCTATCTTAGAACTTCTTGCCTTCCCTAAGATCGCAAAGATTTTCCCTATGCTTTTCTTCTAAATGCTTTATAGTTTTATTGTTTGTATTTAGCTCTATGATCTATTTTGAGTCTATTTTCTGCATATGGCATATGACTGGTATTCATCCTTCCAGATGAATACCCAGTGGTTCTAGTACTTTTTGCCTTTAAGGCTATCTTTTCCTCCATTGCATTATCTTGACCTGATCCATTCATGCCATATGTGTAGGTTGATATTTTCTTTTAATTAATTATTTTTTTTAAAATAGAGATGGGAAAAAATAAAAATAAAATAAAGTGAAATAGAGATGGGGTTTCACTATGTTGCCAAAGTTGGTATCAAACTCCGGGGCTCAAGCACTCCGCCCACATTGGCCTCCCAAGGCACTGAGATTATGGGTGTGAGTCACCGTGCCTGGGAGATATTTCCTTATTAACACAAGGAAACAAGAAAAAGAAGGAGAAGAAGGGGGAAAAAATTACCTATCCTGGGTTATGCTATATTTTTTAATTGTTTATTTATATTGGAAAGTTTTAAAGCAGTTTACCAAAATGCTTATAGCATAATAGCCAACAGCTAGTAAGAATAGCTAAGATGCACACCAGGTGTTTTAATTCCCAAAAAAGTGCTTTAATTCCTTTCCCTAAACTGCACTCCATACAGAATTTGATACCCATGCTCAGGCTGACAATAAAGTTGTGTTAGTGAGGAATACAGAGCCCTTTGCCCTTACAGGACATCTATTCTGGGAAAAGGAGACAGAAAATTAACACACAAGGGATAGGCAGACAGGGAGTTAGAAAAAAAACAGCGATGAGTAAAAAATTTCAAGCGCCGACAAAGTCTCTGAAAAAAATAAAACAAGGTAATGTGGTAGGAAAAGCATCACCTTCTTAAGAAAAAGCCGGGCTCGGTGGCTCAGCCTGTAATCCCATGCCTTTGGGAGGCTGAGGTGAGTGGATTGCCTGAGTCCGCGGGTTCAAGACCCGCCTGGGCAGAGCGACCTCATCTCTACAATAAATCAAAAAATTACCCGGGTGTGGTAGCGCACGCCTTTAGTTCCAGCTACTCGGAAGGCTGAGGCGGAAGGATCGCGGGAGCCCAGCAGGTCGAGGCTGCGGTGGCCAGGAGCGGCCACTGCACTCCAGTCTGGGCGACAGAGTGAGACTCCAACTCAAAAAAAAAAAGAAAAAGAAAAAGTGAACAACTAACTGATATGGCGAAAATGATAGAGAGGAGTAAGCCAAGAGCAAAGAGACAACAAGTGCAAAGATCCTGAGGTGACACTCAGTGGTGCCTGTTTAAGATGCAAAAGGAAAACTAGGCCACTATGGAAAATAAGGGGAAAATATAGGCGATGCTGGAGAGTATGTTGGCAACCTCACAGCCCATTGTGAAGCCTTTGAACTTTATTCCGAGGATAATGAGAAGCCACAGGAGAATTCCAAGCTGGGCAAGCCTGATCTGATTTAGGCTTTGGCAAGATCGATTCTGGCGGCTCTGTGGGGTGTGAAGCAAGATCATGAGGCACGATGAAGGTCAAAAGACTACCAAGGAGCTGCTGGGGTAGACAGGAGACAGGGGGATGCTGGAGAGACTGGACTGCAGCAATGGAGATGCCATGATGTGTCCAGAGTCGATGCGAATTTCGTAGGTAGAGCCATCAAAATGTGCTGCCCAACTGAATGCTGGGAAAGGGGAAGAAGACATCAGGGACGTTTCCCAAGTATTGAGGCAGTGCCACCATTTGCTGAGAAGGAGCTGTCTTGGTGGAACTGGACCAGGAAAAGAAATGAAAACAAATCAATTCTGTTTGACATATACCATTTAAGGTACTTAAGATATTTGACTGTAGATTCTGAGTAAGCTATCTGATCTATGGCGTGGGGACTCAGGAAGGAGTCCTACATACGGATGTAAGCTTGAGGGTGTCAGCTGTGAGGAGGCCAGGGGAGCAGATGAAGACACCTAGGATGACAGTGTTGATAGGGGACTTGTTTTCTTGAGTGAAGATTTGGGGAAGAAAAATAAAATTTTTATATAAGACAACGGTGGATAAGTTATGGAGCAGAATTCACCAAATTTTAGCAAAAATTATGACTTCTCATGATATCCCCTTAGTACAATGATCAATGAATTGTTAGCACTTATTGTTGTATACTATAGGCTTGAAACAATGCTGAATGAGTTGTATGTTTTATTCTCTAAGGAGACAGATACAGTCATTATGCCCTGTTTACAGGTAAGAACACAGAGCATTAGAGAAGTTAAATAATGTGCCCAACACTTATAGAGTCAGTTCTGGGTCTTATGATGCTAAATTGGTGAAATTCCACCACTACACTATACTACTATCAGCATAAGAATAAGTAGGCCGGGCACAGTGGCTCACTCCTATAATGCCAGCACTTTGGGAGACTGAGGTGAGAGGATTGCCTGAGCTCATGGGTTCGAGACTAGTCCGGGCAACTTGGTGAGCCCTCATCTCTACAATCAATCAAAAAATTAACTGGACTTGGTGGCGCGTGCCTGTGGTTCCAGCTACTTAGAAGGCTGAGGTGGAAGGATCACCTGAGCCCAGCAGGTCGAGGCTGACTTGGCCATGAGCATGCCACTGTACTCCAGCCAGGGCAACAGAGTGAGACTCTGACTCAAAAAAAGAAAAAAGAAAAAGAAGAAGTGGCTTACACTTGCTACCTGTATTCCATCAACTCTGTCACTGATTGAACATAAAATGCACACTGGCTTAAGATAAAAAATTCTTGCCACTTAAACGTTGACACACTTATCACTTAGAATATGTGCCGTGTGTGTCTGTGTATCTTGAAAGTACTCATTTAGACTTTGACAAAGATTTGTTTCATATGTCAACTTTGTACATATGAAAAGGGAAGCCGGGCTCGGTGGCTCAGCCTGTAATCCCACACTTTGGGAGGCTGAGGTGAGTGGATTGCCTGAACCCGCAGGTTCCAGACCCACCTGGGCAACTTAGCGAAACCTCATCTTTACAATAAAAAAAAAAAAATGAGCCGGGCGTGGTAGCGCGCGCCTATAGTTCCAGCTACTTGGAAGGCTGAGGTGGAAGGATCTCCAAAACCCAGCAGGTCGAGGCTGCAGTGATCGGGAGCGGCCACTGCACTCCAGTCTGGGTGACAGAGTGAGACTCCAACTCAAAAAAAAAAGAAAAGAAAAGGCAAAATATAAGCAAAATATCTCACTAAGGTGTTTCTAAAACTTTTTCATGTTTGAATTCCACTCTGAAACACTGTTTGTCTCAGAGACATAAATGTCTACCTTTTTTTTTTACCCAAAAGTTATTCTTTGCATCATTTAAAGTGTTGGTGATGAAGCATTTCTTAAAAGAACCCACCATTCAACTAAAAGCTATTATTGCTGGGTTTATAGGCCTGCTTTGCGATTGTGAAGTACCGGTCTACTTTTGATCCTGTCTCGGAAATATTGATAAATGCAAGTGCTTCCCCACCTTCCAGAACATCTGGCTTTGAGAAGTTAAAAAAACAAAGAGCGCTCTATCGCAGACTTTTTTCCATCAAACTTGCTGCCAGTGCAGTTCCATGCTCAGACAATGACAGCCACACCATGACTGCCACCTGGCAATCAGAGGTGGTAAAACAGCATCAACAGTAGATTCTATCCCAATTTCAGAGAGGTAGAAAGTGAAACGTGTGTCACAGCTCCGACGAAATCTGGTACTTCAGGCAGAGTTAAGAAGAAAAAATTAGGAAGACCAGTACTACCAGAGAACAACATAAAGGGCTAACAGATCCAAAACCACACAACCCTGATATATGTCTCTATTGGCATTCTAGATTCCCAGTATCATCAAGGCTAGCCAAACTTTCTTTGTAAAAGCTGTTGAAAGATTAGAGGTAGTCTTATTGTCATTTTGATTATCTGCATCTTCTAACCCTCCGAAATTGAACCTATATTAAGTGTGTAATATTTTTAAAGCCATATAGTATGATTTGATGTTTTCCTGTTCCACCTAGTTTAATTTTACTAGTTCTTATGTATGTCCTAACATCTATATCCCAGAAGCATCTCTGTACAGAATTACTGACCACATTGGAGAGGTTGAAATATGTTTTTGTGAGACATTTTTGCACCAGGATCATCTAGATTGTAACAAGCACACTTTTGGCAAAGTAGCAGTTGGCTAACACAGGTTTTGCAGGTAAAAGGTGCTGGTTATGTGATTGTTTCCAGATGAACTCTTGCTTTATATTTTAAAAGCGTTGTCGTCCTTCACATTTTCAAAGGAGAGCAGTGCCATCTAGTTGTACAAACCAGATATGCTGGCTCCCTTTTTCCTTCTCAGTGTGGGTCTTAGCAACACTTCTAGTGATTAAACAATTGGTCCTCAGTTTTGTTTTCATTTTATTGAGAAGACAGTTATATAGCCAAGTTTCTGTTTCTGTTAGGGATACAAGCCTTATAAACTATCACAAAACCTCAAAATTCTTTATAAGTAGTAGTTGTACATCTCCATATTTTCTGTAAAAGTTCACGATAACTTTTCAAACCTTTTAAATTTTGAATTATGTTTGATTATGTTGGCAAGATCAGATACATTTTGCCTACAGATATATGTGTTTTAATGATGAAAGAATACTTTCTTTTACAGAATTACATCAGAGTGTATATCTTAGTCTATAATTTACTTGCCCTTATTAAATTATTTTACAAATTACTGTTATTATGCAAATCCTATCATTAGATTTATTGTCTTCTTATTACTTATCCCTTAATGAACTGTTAGAAATTCTTAACTGAGTGGGCTTTATGAAGGAAATAATTTACATTAATTCTTCTTGAGATAGGCATTTTTTGGTAGTTTAAAAAGTGACATTTCTGGGTAATTTATAAACTATGACAGATAGCCAATTCTGTATGGGATATGGAGCTATTAAACATGAAGTTATACCACTTTCCAAGAATACTGGCCTTATTTTTATCTTCAGTTTCCTGATTCTTTCAGATTCTTAGCCACAATTTTGTACTCTTTTATTATTTTCCTATCTTGTTTCTGCAATGAATAACAGCAATAGTATAATAGGTTTCACCTAGAATTCTATTTCTTCAAAATATCTCTTGACTATTATTTCCCTGTTTCCAGAGTGTAACAACAACTGATATTCACAGACATGCCTTATGCCAGGAGGGTACTACACGGCTCTGTTCACTTGCCACATTGAACTATAATTACTTTTTCTCTATTTCTCCCTCTGGATTATGATCTGGAAGTCACTAGACTGAGAGAAATGGTTCAAAAATTTATTGAAAACTAGAATACAAAGCAAAAAGACGTTCTTTTCTTGTCATACGGGAGTGAAGGTTAAGGCAGAATTGTAGGCTGCCTGGCTGAGTGTTGAAAGCATGCCCCAAGATACACTCAGAGTCCCTTGGCAAAGACTCCAGGTAATTAAGGAAATATCTGTCTAATCACTAGCTGACCCCTAAGCTTACATAGTAGAGACTTTAGTGACAAAAAATACATAGGCTTTATAGATCTTGTTCAGAAAAGTCACTAAGCAAACAACTATAAACCACAAACACTGAGGAGGGAGCAGAATTTGATTTCCAGAGCTACCACATTATGTAATGTAAAAAGTCCAGTTTCAACAAGTAATTGGGAAATGTGCAGAGAAACGAGAAAGTGTAACTCACAGACAGGCTTAAAAAAAAAAACAAAACCCACTGGCCAGGCACGGAGGCTTATGCCTGTAATCCAAGCACATTGGGAGGCCCATTTAGGAGGATTGCTTGAGCTCAGGAGTTCAAGACCAGCCTGGGCAACATAATGGGACTCCATCTCTACAAAAAAGAAAATATAAAGAGATTGACTGGGTGTGGTGGCAGGCGTCTGTAGTCCCAGCTATTCAGAAGGCTGAGGTGGAAAGACTGCCTGAGCCCAGGAAGATGAGCCTGTAATGAGCAATGATATTGCCACTGCATTCCAGCCTGGATGACAGAGTGAGACCTCAACTCAAAAACAAACAAAATCTCAATAGAACTGTCCTTAAGGTAGAGTTCACTGGAATTATTTGTATTCAAATAACTGAAAATACCCATATCTAAACAACTAAAGCAAAGTATGAGAATGCTGTTTCACCCAAAAAAGAATATCAGTGAATTGATAAATATTATAAACAGAACCCAACAGGAACTCTGGAGTTGAAAAAAATACAATAGAAATAAAAAATTCACTAGAGGAGTTTTGAGCAAGGAGAAGAAAGAATAAGAAAACTTGAAGGTCAATTAAAATTATTCAGGCTTGAAAACAAATGAAAAATGAACAGTCTCAGAGACCTGTAGGGCATGGGGGAGTACCAGAAAAAGAGGAGAGACACAGAAGGAAGCAAAATAATATTTGAAGAAATAATGGCGGGAAGCTTGCCAAATATGATAAAATTAATTAATCTATACATTCAATAAGCTCAACAAATTCCAAGTAGTATAAACTCAGAGATCCATGCCTAAATACATCAAATTGCCTAAACATATCATCAAATTGTCAGCAGCCAAAGATAAAGAGAGAATCTTGAAAGTAGTAAGAGAGAAGCAACCCATCACATACAAAGAATCCTCAATAAAACTAGCTTATTTCTCATTTGAAATAAGGCCAGAGGGCTACGGGATGACAGTCAAAGTCCTGAAAAAAAAGAATTATCAACCAAAAATTCTATACTTGGCAAAATTATCCTTCAAAACTGAAGAAAAAATTAACAATACATTTGTTGATAGCATATACCATTATTCACATTTACCATATGTGCAAAAAATTGGGGGAAATTCTCTATAAAACATAAAAAAGTTATAATATAAGCCGGGCTCGGTGGCTCAGCCTGTAATCCCATGCTTTGGGAGGCTGAGGTGAGTGGATTGCCTGAACCCACAGGTTCGAGACCTGCCTGAGCAACTTAGCAAGACCTCATCTCTACAATAAATCAAAAATTAGCTGGGCGTGGTAGTGCACACCTGTAGTTCCAGCTACTTGGAAGGCTGAAGCAGAAAGATCACTGGAGCCTAGCAGGTCGAGGCTGCGGTGACCAGGAGCGGCCACTGCACTCCAGTCTGGGCGACACAGTGAGACTCCAACTCAAAAAAAAAAGTTATAATAGAAACTGAATATACTTGCTAAATTTTGATATTGAAAAAACATTTAGCCATGTTCATAGTCTAACATAAATGTTTCTTTCAAAAATTATAATATGCACACCAAAGTTATTTCAAACCACAGAGAAAAAAAAATGTAAAAGTTTACTGACCAATGACTTTCCTAAAAGCTCAAAATAGAGAAAAGAACTATTGCAATGTGCTAATAATGTCCAAGTATTTTTGCCTAGAATCAAATCAGAAATGGTTTTGTCCATTGTGTTTCAGTGCTATAATTTCACCAAAAATTAGTTTATATGTTTATATACTAACACAATTCTAGGAATGCCTTGTAAAATACTTATACTAATATTGTTAGAATTGTATGTTTTCTGTAACACACACACACACACACACACACACACACACACACACACACACACATACACACACACTCTGTGGTTTGCTATCACATTCTACCTAACTGAAAAGAAAGTTGACAGTAATTGTCTTGATTATAATGTAGCTGATAAACATTTTTGTTGTTGTTTTGAGTCAGAGTCTCACTCTGTTGCCCAGGTTGGAGTGCAGTGGCATGCTCATGGCCACCGCAGCTTCAACCTCCTGGGCTAAGGCAATCCTTCCTCCTCAGCCTTCCAAGTAGCTGAAAACACATGCACACGCCACCATACCCAGCTAATTTTTTTTTACTTATTTAGAAAGAAGGTCTCACCAAGTTGCCCAGACTGGTCTCAAACCCCTGGGTTCAAGCAATCCTCTTGCCTCCGCCTCCCAAAGTGCTAGGATTACAGGCATGAGCCACCATGTCCAGCCCAAGATAAACATTTTTTTAATGACCCAGTCTCTGTTAATTTAGTTAAGTCTATTTTCACAGAATGATAAATTTATTTTTTATTTACTTATTTATTTTTTTGAGTCAGGGTCTCACTTTGTCACCCCGACTAGAATGCAGTTATACAAACACAGCTTACCATACTCTCAAACTCCTGGATTTAAGTGATTCTCCCACCTCAGTGTCCCAAGTAGCTAGGACTATGGTCATACGCCACCATGCCCAGTTGATTTTTATTTTTTTAACTCTTTTGTAAAGATGAGATCTCACTATATTATCTAGGCTGGTCTCAAACTTCTGGGCTCAAGTAATTCTCCCATCTTAGCCTCCCAAAGTGCTGGGATTACAGGCATGAGCCACTGTACTCAACTGAATGCTAAATTTAAATGCAGACACTGAACTAGATTATAACAACTGTTACCATTCACTGAGGATCTCCTTGAGCCATATATGTGACACTCATTATTTCTAATTCTCCCAACAACCCAGCAGGTGGGTATCATTATTATTCCCATGAATAACACCAAGATTAAGTTTGCTGCTGAAGCCCTTGCTTAGTAAACCATAGGGTTAATTTCTGAAGCTGGATCTCCACTCCTGTACTTATTCTCACCACAATACAAAACAAATTAAATCCATAATAAGAGGATTTAACCCTGAAATATGCCATTTACACTGCTCACTCCCTTGAAATTGCTCCTTGTGAATGGTCTCCTTGTCACTAAGCGTAAGATGGGCACTTTTTATCTGCATCTTATTTGATCCTTCGTGTGTCTGAAACTGTTAACTGTTCCCTCTCTGTGAAACAGCTCCATCTCTTGGCTTCCTCATCACCAAAACCTTCCAGGTTTGCTTTCTCCCTTCTCGGCCACACCTTCTTGAACTCAGTTGACCTGCTGTTCCTCCTCTCCTCACTGGTAAATGTTAGAGCCCTTCAGAGCTGCGTTCTAAGCTGCTTTGTTCTTATCTTTTCTTTCCTCATCATTCATTCATTCAACAAATATTTGTTGAACCTTTCCTACACACAAGCACTTACTAGGCTTGGGGACCTGACCCTGAGCAAGAGAGATGAGTATTGAGTGGATACTGGCATGAGGAAGAACCAGGAGAGGGAGGAGGCTGGAAGATCCGTGAAGAAACATCATGCAACAGTGCCTTACAGACTATTCCCTAAGGATAGCAGTCATGGAAGGACTTTAAGCAGAGGAGTGACAGGATCTCGTTTGTGTTTTTACAAGGCTACTCTGGCTGCAGCAGTAAGAACAGATCGGAGGTTGGAGTGGGAAAAATCACCATCGTCCTTAGGCCCACCTCTGTAGCCTTCAAAACGTTTTCTTTACATATGCTATTGCTCTTCTCCAAGGTAGCTGCCAATGAGACCTATTTTTCCCTCTCAGTATTTTTATGGCACTTTTAAAAACGCAGGAGTAATACATGAATGTATGGTCATCGTGAGAAACAATTTAAGCATGTGGAATAAAAACTGATCATCTACCTTGATCCTCCACTACAAAGTACTTCTCTCCCCAAAAATGAGAGGTATCTGTGTCTGCACATTTTTATGTGAAGGTACAAAAAACGAACACACCACCATCAGCAGGGTGCTTTGCATTAATTATCTCCACATCATGATGTCATAAATGCAAACCCATCATTGCCATGGACAGTTGTAGCTGTCTTTGTAGACTACTCCTGGAAATGTTATAAATGTATTTGTTGATTGGCTCCCAGATATTTAAATAACCTCCTGCTTTAAATATTTTGCAGATATTGGCTAAAAAAATGGTAATTGATCAGGTAACCTGGTATATTAGTCTGCTCAGGCTACCATAACAAGATAACATGGGCTGGATGACTTTAACAACTGACATTTATTTTCTTACAGTTCTAGGGGTTGGAAGTCCAAGATCAAAATGCAGTGGATTTGATTCCTGGTGAGGGCTCTCTTTTTAGCCTGCAAACAGCCACCTTCTCTCTGTGTCTTCTCATGGCCTTCTATCGGTGGCTTCTGGAGAGGGAGAGAGAGAGAGAGAGAGAGAGCTTTGCTGTTTCTTCTTCTTCTTATAAGAATACCAGTCAAAGCCGGGCTCGGTGGCTCAGCCTGTAATCCCGCGCCTTTGGGAGGCTGAGGTGAGTGGATTGCCTGAGCCTGCGGGTTCGAGACCCGCCTGGGCAGCGAGACCTCATCTCTACATTAAATCAAAAAATCAGCCGGGCATGGTAGCGCATGCCTGTAATTCCGGCTACTTGGAAGGCTGAGGCAGAAGGATCGCTGGAGCTCAGCAGGTCGAGGCTGCGGTGACCGGGAGCGGCCACTGCACTCCAGTCTGGGTGACAGAGTGAGACTCCAGCTCAAAAAAAGAAAAAAGAATACCAGTCATATTGGATGAAGACCCACTCTTCCTTATGTGACTTTAATCGCCTCCTTAAAGGTCCCATTTCCAAATACCATCACATTAAGATTAGGTCTTCAACATACAAGTTTTGAAGGGAACCACAATTCAGTCTACAACACCAGTTCATTACTATTTTCTTTTAGTCTGTGATCACAGGGTACATCTATCTCCTTCTGTACCACAAGACTAGGATGCAAAAAGTTTTACTTCTACTGTCCTTCAATATACCTTAACACACACACAAAAACTGACCTGAGTAGATAGTTTGCTGGCAGCCAACTGGAGATTAAAACCTGGACTCAGTTTCCTGAACAAAACCCTCAGTCCCACATCAGTCATTCTGCTGAGTCCATCTGATCTTGCAATCAATACATCTCTACCTACTTGGAGTTGTGTAACTTTGCAGGCTGAGAAAAGGGTTTCATCCTAATGCGTAGTTCTGGGATTCTCACAAGATTGATCCTAAACTATGGGAACCTGGACTTTCATTTCTGGATAGTTTTTAATTCAGCACAATTGGTAGGGATGTCAGGAGTTCTGATAAAATTACATTGATCAGTGCTCAAATCATGCATGTTCTATCTCCAATATAATCCCCCACTGGAAATGGGCTTCAAATGGCAGAAAGTAGAGCCACACAGTCTTGCGGGGTTGGTTGGCATCTCTAAGTCTCAGGAACTGATTGACTTGAACTTTCAAAGTCTCCATTCTGATGCTTTCCTCATTAATTTTATAATCAGTAAGCTTTTTTGTTTGTTTGTTGAGACAGAGGCTTCCTATGTTGCTCAGACTGGTCTGAAACTCCTGGATTCAAGGGATCCTCCTGCCTCAACATCCCAAAGTACTAGAATTGCTGGTGCGAGCCACAATGCCTGGCCAACAATCAGTAATCAACTTTTGAATATATAGCTTATTAAAGCCAATACAATTTCTGCTGCCCTGATTCTTCAATTGGAATTTCAAAGAGGGTAGATAAGCCAGGTGCGATGACTCATGCCTGAATTCCCAACACTTTGGGAGGCAGAGGTGAGAGGATTGCCTGAGTCCAGAGGTTCGAGACCAGCCTGGGCAAGTTGGCAAGACCTTGCCTTCACAATACATCAAAAAATTAGCCAGGCATGGTGGTGTGCACCTGTGGTTTCAGCTACTTGGGAGGCTCTGGTAGAAGGATCACCTGAGCCCAGCAGGTCAAGGCTGCCGTGGCCATGAGTGTGTCACTGCACTCCAGCCTTGGCGACAGAGTGAGACTCTGACTCAAAAAAAAAAAGAGAGAGAGAGTAGATAATAGAGTATGAATCATTTAAGTCACTTCTAGAAAAATGTAAGTAAAACATGCTACCAAATGAAACTGAAATTTAAAAATAAAATTTAAAAACACAGGTGAACTGTTTAGTGCTTCTGCCCCAAAAGAGACAATGAAGCTGGCCATCAATCCCACAGGACTCCAGCAAAGGCTTAGAGGAACAGCTCTGTCTACAGTAGTGTTTAAAAGTACTTTTATATTGCTTTTTGATCCAGATTTTATATGAAAAAATCACCTAAAAATTTAAGTGGGAACATAAATAACTCTTTTCCCCACAATTTCAAGGTAGTGTTTTTATTTTCTCTCAAATTTCTTCTTTCAAACCTTTCCATGTTCTACCCATTTTATGTTTGGTCATTTTCAGTTCTTCAGGGCTGTGAAATTTAATACTGCTCTCTGAGGTGTCATTTTAATACTACTCCTACCTGGTGAACTTGTTATATCTCCTTTTTATTACCGAATTTTTAAAGAATAAAGAGGCCAAAGGTAAAGAGGCCAAAATGATCAAAATATAGTAATAGTATTTGTATTTACACATAATAATAATGTCCAAGTTTCTGTGTTTTACTCAGTTTATCCTTTCTTTATCAGCTATTGGGACATAGTAATGGTATTTGTATTTACATGTAATAATAATGTCCAGGTTTCTGTGTTTTACTCAGTTTATCTTTCTTTATCAGCTATTGGGAACCGTTGAGAACATCTTTTAAGAAACATTTTGAAACAATTAGGTGACAAATTACCATATGATCTCCCAATCCCACCTCTGGGAATATATCCAAAAGAATTGAAAGTAGTATTTTTGAAGACATTTACAGGCCCATGTTCATAGCAGCATTATTTATAATAGCCAAGAGGTGGAAGCAACCCAAATGTTCATCCAGGGATGAATCAATAAACAAAATGTGGTCTAACGTACAATGGAGTGTTATTCAACCTCAAAGAGGGAAGAGATTCTCACACAAGGTAAGGAATGAATGAACCTTCAGGATAAAGAACAAAAACTGTGATTCAGCTGATCTGAAGTACTTAGAGCAAATTCTTAGAGACGGTAAAATGGTGGTTGCCAGTGACTGAGGACAGGGAGGAATGAGGCATTGTTATTTAATGGGTATAGAGTTTCAGTTTTGCAAGATAAAGTTCTGGAGATGTGTTGCGCAACAAGGTACCTATAGTTAGCATTACTGAACTTTGAAAATGGTTAAGAGGGTAAGTTTTATGTCCTGTGTCATTACCACAGTTAACATTCTTTTAAATTTTTTTTTTAAATAGCTGATTAAAAAATTATGACCCACAAGTGTTTATAACCTCTCCTCTTTTCTTCTAATTTTCTAAGGAGATTCTGACTTTATCAACTCAGTTCTGGGTATTGTTGGTCAGATTGGGGAGAAAGGGGAGAAGATTGTCTTTATATTGTCAAACTCATTCCTGAAGCTGTGTCATTTGTGCCATCTCTCCACTAATCCAGTACCGCTGGGATCGACTAGGCGTACTCCCAACTCCTACTTATGTACATTAATCAGATCCTATAGCCTTTCTGTGTGCAATCCTCTTCCCTCTGGGGCCAAACAACAGCTTGACCCAAGCTATAGTCTGGAGGCCAGGAAGGGAGGTGGCAGCAGAATCTGAGGGAGGAGAGCATTGGACTGGGGAGGCAGCTGCCTCATTCATAGCCTCTGAAGAGCTCTCAAGTAAGATAAGGAAGGGAGTATTACTCTCAAACTAGTCATAGGAGGCCACTTCTGCAAGTTGTTGGGAGAGGCAGTCTTCCATGAGCCCTGAGGATCACTGCAACAACCATTCTTTACCCAGGCCATTCATTATGTTTGAGTTTGCAATGAGTAACCTCAAGGGCTGAGGTAATATCTCCCCTAAGATGAAGAGCTGGCTTGCTTCTGCCTACTGCAAAAGGTGTAAATCCTCAAGTTTGGTGTTTTTCTCTTATCAGTTCAACCCAGTGCATGTGCAGACAGCCATCACAGACACTTTACAACACCTCTGTGGGAATCAAAAAGAATGGACTTTGATGCAAGCCAACATGAAGCTGTGCTACTGCCTTGGAAGTGAACAATAAGGTCCTATGTTTCTGATCAAAGAGTCTGCATCTTCTACCTGCATCCCTGAAACTGTACAGGTTCATTTCTTAGCTTAGAAGCAAACAAAATCCCAGACTCACAGTTCTTGACACAGGCCCTGAGGGTGCATCTTCTCAGACATTGCCACTCCAAGTCTGAGGTCTCATTTCTTCCCTATGATGCATTTACGTCTGTATAGTCCCCTCCCCTTGAATGTGGGCTGGTTCTATGAGTCACTGTTGACCAATAAGTGTGGCAGAATAGCATCATATGTCCTCCGCATCTAAGTCATAAGGCACCTCACAGTTTCTGCCTAGGTTTTTTGGACCACTTGCTCTGGGGAAGTCAGCTATCCCTTAAGAAGTCCAACTCCTGGGACAACTATGCTGTGAGTAAGCACAGACACCATCAGATCTTATCTGTGTCATACGAGTGACATCTAGCTCATCTTCCCAGTTTGCAATCCATCCTGCCAATCTCCACCCAACATCCAGAATGATCCGTTGCTCTGTTTAACCTGAACAGATTTTTAAAATCGGATTTGAATTAGATTAAAACCTTCCACTGGCTTCCCGTTGTCCTTAGAATGAAGTCCAGTCTCTTCAACCTGTCCCACAAGGAGCTACATGACCTGTGTCCACTCTTCACCCTCGACCTGTGTCCCTCCCCAACCCCACCTTCTTGTAGATTCTAACTCTCTGGGCCTGGTGACAGGCTACTGCTCTTCCTGGAGAGTCCCCCCACCCAAGCTCTTCTTGTATGAGGGAGTGAGGAGGAAAGGAGGAAGAGAAGGAATCAGGGTGTGAGTGAGAGAGTGAATTGGTAAGAGAGGGATGGTGTAAACAAACAAAAGCATTTTTAGTCTGGAGTAAAATTTAAAATCTGTCTTAAGAAGCAAGAGTAACTGCAGTCAGTTTTTGTATTAGAACAACATCATTTTTCTGTGTAAAACAGGGATAGAATATTTAACAGCAAGTATGGTTTGGAGAGCAACCAATCAGAATGGACATCAGCTGAGTCTGGGGCTGAAACCTGTAGCCCACCACTGGGCCTAGTGTTGAACCTCCAGTTGCTGGATCCTTGGTGAAAGGAGGTATCTATAAAAACCTAGAATAAACATAGCTTAGTGTAATCTTTTTGCCTCAGCATAATCATTTTAGCTTAGACTTTACCCCGACACACTTGGAATCTAGCACAGGTTAGACATAGATAGACAATTGTCCAATAGGCAAGTTTTAGGAAGCATGCAGACATTCTACTGTAGGCCAAGCTGACAGCCTACCCCACTTACTCGGCAGATCTCCATCAGATGCAAAACCAGGATAGCTCAACAGCCCAATCCTTCAATTCATGGTTCATGGTTTAGCATAATAATATCTAGGAAACTTTCAGGCTCCTTGTCAAGGTGGAAGATCAAAGATCGCCCTTTAGCTGGCCCAAGCCATAGAGATGATAGTAAGACCACATTTTGGTCAAGGAGTTTGTGGATTGCAAAGGTCTGACAGGTCTCTTGCAGGAAAAACCCTCTGAGCCCAAATCTCCAATTTAACATAATCAGCCCATCCTAACCTATGTGACACAGACCCCACCACCATGGCAGCAATCATGTGACTAACCCACCCATCTGCCTGCTGTCTATCACCTGACGTTAGTACCTGAGCTTACCTGCCCCTTCGTGATGATGTGGAGCAAACCACCATCCAATCACCTTAATGATTTCCCCACATCAAAGGAAAGGTTAAAAGGACTCAGTCATTTTGCCGTTGCCTTGTTAAGCTATGGTGTGGCCGTGGGCTCTTTGAGTGATGGCCAGGTCATGTTTTCTTAAGCTTTGGCCCCCTCCCCTACCTTGGGGAGGTGAATCTCCTCTTTCTCTCTCTCTCTCTAATTTACTTTCTAAATAAAATATATCTTTAGATCTAACATTTGTGCCATTCTTTGCATCTTTCATGCGGCATCAGATTGCACAGCAGATGCACTCACGCCTCCAGTGGGCCTGACCTAACCTTGTGGAGGTCCTGCTGGGAGTGTGACCCTAACACTTGGGAAGCCAAGCAAGACTCAAGAGAATGGTCCAAGACAGCTGCCATTTTCAAGTGATCCCAGAGTGTTCCAGTACTTTAGGACCAGCATAGCTGTTCCAATGTGTCCTGGCTTGAATATGAGCCCTGAACAGCAAAATTTTTAACACATTTTGGGTCATACCATCTATAATTTGGTGCCTTACTTTTTTTTAGTTTAACAGTATATTGTGAGCATTTTCCCACAATGGGCATGTTCTATGTTTACCTCTTTGCTTCCAGAAAGAATTTGAGGCAATTTAATTTTGAATCAGCGTAAAAGTGTTGAAGGACAATTGCTTGAGGCTACAGAAAATTCTTTTGAACAACCTGCTTCATAATAGCGTATTCTTCTCCCTTTTAGAAGAAAGGGGCCTTGTCTGTTTGGTTCACTGCTGTGTCTGTAGCTCCCTCTACACACTGTGCCTGGATCATAGCAGGCGGCAAATAAACATCTGTGGAGTAGAGGAAAAAAGAGGCAGATACCAAGTGCAGTAAGAATAACAAGAAGGGGAGGGATCTAACTTGCATTTTTAAAAATTATAATTATTAGCCAGGCTCGGTGGCTCAGCCTGTAATCCGTGCCTTTGGGAGGCTGAGGTGAGTGGATTGCTTGAGCCCGCGGGTTCGAGACCCGCCTGGGCAGCAAGACCTCATCTCTACAATAAATCAAAAAATCAGCCGGGCATGGTAGTGCTTGCCTATAATTTCGGGCCACTTGGAAGGCTGAGGTGGAAGGATCGCCGGAGCCCAGCAGATCGAGGCTGCAGTGGCCGGGAGCGGCCACTGCACTCCAGTCTGGGTGAGAGTGAGACTCCAACTCAAAAAAAAAAAAAAAAAAATTATAATTATTTGGGTGACAGAAAACAACATTTTAAAAAATAGAATCCATTCCCTGTCTCAATTTTTCATTCAGCACAGAAAAGGGTAATCATTTCAAGTTCCGACTAAGTTTTATTTATTTATTTATGTGTTTGTTTATTTGAGTCTGAGTCTCACTTCCTCACCCAGGCTGGAGTGCAGTGGCACACTCACAGCCACCCCATCGTCGACCTGCTGGGCTCAGGCGATCCTTCCACCTCAGCCTTCCAAGTAGCTGGAACCATAGGCAGGTACCACCATGCCCGGCTGATTTTTTTATTTATTGTAGAGACAAGGTCTCACCATGTGCCTGTGGGCTCAGGCAATCCTCTCTCCTCTGCCTCCCAAAGTGCTGGGATTACAGGCATGAGCCACCTCACCCGGCTAATTTTTTTTTTTTTTTTTTCAAACTGGGAGCAGTGTGTCATGCCTATAATCTCAGCACTTTGGGAGGTTGAGGCAGGGGATCGCTTGAGTCCAGGAGTTTGAGACCGGCCTGAGCAACATAGCAAGACCTTGTCTTTACAAAAAAATCAGAAAATTATATGGACATAGTGGTGTGCACCTGTAGTCTTAGCTACTCAGGAAGCTGAGGTGGGAAGATTGCCACTGCACTCTAGCCTGAGTGACAGAGTGAGATCCCACTCAAAATAAATAAAATAAAATAAAATAAAATAAAACCTTTAAAAAATGTTAAGTTTGAAAAGACTATTTTACTATTGTTATTCATGAAAAAAGCCATATTACGTCCTAATATAGAGCTATATAATTTCACTAGAACATAAAGTTTTCTATTAGACTTAATGTATGCTAACCAAGTTTCTCCAATGTCTTTTATTTTATTTTATTTTTGCTTCTTTTGTTGGCTTTATAGAGACACCATAAAGGAAAGTGTACCCGAATGACTTGTGTTAAATGTTTATGCTGTGCTGTGGAGAATGGAAGATTCTAGAGGCCACTTCAGACTCTAGGGTGCCAAGATTTTCCTTCTGAAGCAGCAGACCTTTTGTCTGACTTGTTTGCCAGGACTTCTCACAGATGTTCATGCCCTGATTCCTGTCCAAGTGTTGGCAGGTTGTTAAGAAGAAATCTCTGAAAAGCCTACCACCTGCTGAGCCAAAGTGTGGGCCTCCCAGAAGTCAATATTTTCAGCTTTTCCTTTGCCCTGAGTATGTTTAAAGGGGCTTTCTAGTATATATCCCTTTTATTGCAGGTGAGTATTGGTAGAGAAAAACGGCTTTCATCTTTTATCCTTCTGTGGAGAGTAGAAATAAAGAAGCAGAGATGCCCTATTTTAGGCTTTACTAGATCCTTTTTTTAGATGGGATTATCTTATTTAAAATCCTGAATAGAAGTACTATGACCAAAAAAAAACAACTAGAGTATATTATGCAGAAGTCAGGTTTCCTTGAGTTCATTAATTTTAATTCACTGTGTTCTTAACAATGAGAATTTTAGTCCTTAGACTTTGATTACAGTTAGTCCTTTTTTCTATGAAGAGGAAGTAAGTCAGATGAGAAGAGGTTCATTACCAAATATCTAGAACCTAACACAACTCCTGGGACGCAGAAGGTGCACAACAAATATCTATAGAAGGAATATAGAATGAAAAAATTCACAGTCTGGGCCTGATGGTAAGAAGCCTGAGTTCTAGAACTGATGCTAATTTAAGTGACTTTGTGCTTCTGAGTTTTTAGCCTTATTTCTCTACTCTGTGAAACAAATAGGATGAATTGGATGGTGACATCATTTAAGTTTAATATTTCCTTGGGTCAGGGACAGGTGTTTTTCAATATACTGTTGCTTAGTCAAGTCTTCAATTTTTTTTAACAAGATTTTTTTGTTACCTCTCTAAAACTGCCCTTGAAACTACACTAAGTAAGATTTATACTTGAGACTATATTCTGGACAGAGCAAATAAACCTTCCAAAGTTTATAAGAAGAATACCTTTTAAAATATAGTATTTAATTATTTATACCATTATTTTTCTAGACATTAGAATTTCTATACTAAATTCATCCTGCCCTTAACAGAAATGCTTCTCTAGTGATAGGGTGAAATGTCGCTATGTATTGAGTGTTTGTGCCCCTGTCCCACAAATCATAACTCTCAATGTGATGATATTAGGAAGTGGGGCCTTTGGGAGGTGATTAGTTTATAAGCCCTCATGAATGGGATTGATATCCTCATAAAAGAGACCCAAGGGAACTAGCAGGCCCCTTCTGCCTTGTGAGGAAACATCAGGAAGACACCACCTATGAAGCAGAGAGCAGGACTTCACCAGACGCCAAATCAGTTGGCTCACTGACCTTGGACTTCCAGCAAACCTCTGTTGTTTGCAAGCCACCCGTTTATGGCATTATGTTATAGCAGCCCTGATCAGACTGAGACAGATATATTCCATGATTCATTTGATGTCTTGCTGGCATATTCTTGGACTCCTTGCTTGCTGTTGCCACGTGCTTATGCAGGAGTAGTCCTTCTGGTCATTGCTGTGCTGGGGTGGTGACCCGACTCCCACCAGTACTGGGCTTCTACCCTGAGAAGGGAGGACCTTTAGGGCTCATTAGGATCTAGCTCAGCTAGCTATTTTCCTGCCATAATATTTTTTCCTTTTTATTTGGAAAAAATTTCAGGCCTATTTAAAAAGCATAAAAATCGTACAATGAATTCCCATAAGCCACACCCCCAGAGTCCCAAATGTTAACATTTTACTACATTTGCTTTTTCTTTCATTACCACTCCACATAGATGAATATATGTATATGTGCATATCTATTTTTCCTTGAACTATTTGAGAAGCTCAGACACAATGTCATTTACCCCTGAATACTTCAATGTGTATTATCTTAAAATAAGACATTTTTTAAAATAGCCACAGGATAATCATCAAATCAGGGAATTGACATTTATACATTATTATCTATTCTGCACACCTTTTTCAAATTTTGTTAATTGTCTCGTTAATAGTTCTCGGTGGCTCAGCCTGTAATCCCGCGCCTTTGGGAGGCTGAGGTGAGTGGATTGCCTGAGCCCGTGGGTTCAAGACCCGCCCGGGCAGGTGAGACCTCATCTCTACAATAAATCAAAAAATTAGCCGGGCGTGGTAGCACGCTCCTGTAATTCCGGCTACTCGGAAGGCTGAGGCAGAAGGATCGCCAGAGCCCGGCAGGTCGAGGCTGCGGTGGCCGGGAGCGGTCACTGCACTCCAGTCTGGGCGACAGAGTGAGACTCCAACTCAAAAAAAAAAAAAAAAAAAATAGTTCTCATAGAAAACACTTATTTTTATTTTTTTAGTCAGAGTCTCACTCTGTCACCCAGGCTGGCACACAGTGGCACAATCATGGCTCACCACAGCCTAACCTCCTAGGTTCAGGCAATCCTTCTACCTCAGCCTGCCTAGTAGCTGGGACTACAGGCATACACCACCACATCCAGCTAATTTTTTAATTTTAATTTTATTTTTGTAGAGATGAGTTCTCACTATGTTGCGCAGGATGGTCTCAAACTCCTGGGCTCAAGCTATCCTTCTGCCTCAGTCTCCCAAAGTGCTGGAATTATAGGCGTGAGCCACTGCACCCAGCAAAAAACAGTTTTTGCTTTTCACCTTTTTGCTCTGGTCCATTATTCATCCAAAATCACACATTATATTTAGTTGCTCTGTCACTTTCATTGCTTAAGCTAGCACAGTTATTCACACTTCTTTGCCTTTCATGACCTTGGTATTTTCAAAAACCCCTCAGTTTGGAATTGTATGATGTTTCCGCAGAATTCGATTGAGATTGTGTGATTGGCAGGAACACCCTAGAAGTGATGTGTGCTTTCTCAATGCCTCACATTACAAGGCACATGGCTTTCGTTTGTGCCTTTTCTGGTGATGTTGGATCACTTTTTAAAGGTAGTGTCTGCTATTTCTCTCCACTATAAAGTGGTTGGGTTTTTTTCTTTATAATTAATACACACCTTGTGAGAAGGTGCTTTGAGAGTGTGAAATTATCCTGTTTCACATTATGCATTCACTCACAAGTCTTAACATGAATTGATGATCATCATGTGAATCATCATGACTGCAAAGTGATGTTATTCTAATTCCCTCTTCTTTCAAATTTATTAATTAGAAAATACCACTGTGATGAAGAGTTTCCCATCTCCATTCATGCATTCATTCATTATAGACTCATGATTTTTTATTTTATAGTATGGGGTTGTAATCTGTTAATATCATTATTCATTTTTATCCTAAAATTTTTCCATATTTTACCGTGAGAGCCCTTCAAGCTGGTTTGTCCCCCCCAATGTGTCTCTATTATTCTTTGAGGATGTTCTTCCTCTCTAGCACAAAAAGAGGTTACAGACTCATGTTGTAACGTTCCTGCCTCAGCCCTAGAATTAGACATTTCTTCAAGGAATCTTTTTTTTTTTTTAGTGAAAAAAATGGTATTTAGCAACCAAGGTAGGGACCACAGGTGTGCCATTTGTCACTGGGCTGTCATAGGCGGTCTCAGAGGATAGGGCTGCTAGGAAATACACATACACTCACACAAATCCATACGTATATCTTTTAATGAGCCAAAATTCTTAATATTATTGAAATTTGTATTTATTTCTCATGACTTTGTGTACTATTTAAGAAAACTACTTACTCCAATACCATGAAGATGTTCCTCTGTGATTTCTTCTGAAACATTTATTGTTTTACTTTTTTTGTATCTTGTATTGAAGTACAACACGGTAAAGTTCACCTTCTTTATTTTTTTTTTTTTGAGTTGGAGTCTCACTCGGTCGCCCAGGCTGGAGTGCAGTGGCCGCTCCTGGTCACCGCAGCCTCGCCTGCTGGGCTCCGACAATCCTTCCACCTCAGCCTTCCGAGTAGCTGAAACTACAGGCGTGCGCTACCAGGCCCGGCTAATTTTTTATTTTATTGTAGAGATGAGGTCTCGCTGCCCAAGTATACAGCTCTGCAAGTGTTGATCAAGGCATACAGTTACATAATTACCATCACAATCAAAATATAGAAGTTTATGCACAACAAAAAATTTCTCTATACCCCTTTGTAAACAAATCATCCTCTGCCAAGTCCTCTGTTTCTGTACCTAGAATTTTGTCTTTTCCAGAATGTCATACAAGGGGATTCATATAGTATGTAACATTTAGTGTCTTGCTTTTTTCACTTAGCATAATGCATTTGAGATTCATCTGTGTTGTAGCTCATATGGGTAGTGATTCCTTTTTATTGCTGAGTACCTCTTCCTTGTATGGATGCATCGCAACTTGTTTATCTAGTACCCAGTTGAGAGACATTTGGGTTGCTTCCAGTTGGGTTCTTCCACATAAGGCCACTAAATAATCATGTACAGGTTTTTATATGAACATTTCATTTGGATACATATATCGGAGTGAGATTTCTAGGTTGTGTGGTACATTTGTGTTTAAGTTGATAAGAAACTGCCTTACTGTTTTCCAAATGATAGTAGCATTTTGTGTTTAAACAATGCATTCAATTTTTAGTTACTCCTCATCCTTGCCAGCATATGGTGTTGTGAAGTCTTTTAGCTATTCTAACCAATGTGTATTGGTATTTCATAGTAGTTTTAATTTGCATTTCTCTAATGACTAATGATGTTGATTTCATGTGCTTATTTTACATCTCAATAGTTTCCTTGAGGGAAGTGTCTGTTCAAATCTTTTTGACCCTTTACTGATTTTTCTATTTTAGCTATAAAAGGTCTTTATGTATCAGAGATACAGGTTTATTATTGAATACATAATGTGTAATTATTTTCTCTCAGCTGGAAGCTTGCCTTTTCAATCTGTTAACAGTGTCTTTTGAAGAAGTTTATACTTTTGATAAGGCCTAATTTATCAATTTTGTTCTATTATTGACTATACTTTAAGTGTCATGTCCAGTAACTTCTTGTCTGCCCAAGATGATAAAGCTTTTTCCTCTAATTTTTTTCCTGCTAGTGTTGGTGGTGAGAAATCTGAAGTCAATATCTATTTCCTTTCAGTGTAATCTACTTTTCTGCTCTGAAGTCTGATGAGGTTTCATGTTTTAGCTAAACTCTGAAATGTATCATCTATTGTTATAATTATTATTGTTTGTCTTATAGTCTCACATTTACTATTTCTATAACTCATGAGATGAATACTGATATTTCTTCATATGTATCCTCTATATCTCTTGGCTTTTCTTTTATATTCTTTCTTTATTCGCTCCCTTGTACTGTATTAGAAGAATTATTTATTTATGTCTCTCAGATCAAAAATTTTTTCTTTTGAGTTGTCCATTCTGCTCTTCAGCTACTATTTTGAGGGCTTTCTTTTTACTCCAATAAGACAACTTTTTATTTTTATAATCTATGACTTTTAACACTTAATAAAATAGCCTTTAATGTCTCTTTAGTTTTTAACTATGTTACTTAATATAAATATGAATGCTACTCATACTTATTTCCTATATTTTGTCTTTTTTTTCAGAAGTTTTCTTGAATTTAAGATATTTCATTTGTTATATTTATTGTTTCTTTTTCATGGTCTTGTAAATCAAAAATCAAGAAGATTTCTTCCCAGGGCAATCAAGAAAGTGGGTTCTTACTCCACTAAGAGGCCCCAAAGTTGAAATTCTATTAAATCCATTTCCTGCATTTTTTGTATGGGAAAACCTACTTTCATGTGCTATGTCAATATTTTTTAAAAATTAAATATAGCTTCACTATGTATACCGTGCACTCACACCCTTCAACATTTAGTAATATATATGCTAGTGCTATACATGCTTAATCATGTGGAAGGCATATATGTTTGTTTTAGAGACAATGATCCACAAAAAACAAGTCTGATAGACTTCACTTTATCATAAGTAAACAGTTTTGTTCTATAAAAGACACTGTTAAGAGAATGTAAAGATAAGTCATAGATTGGGGGAAAATATTTGTAAACTAAATATCTGAAAAAGAACTGGTATCCAGAATATAATATAAAGAACTTTCAAAACTCAATAATTACATTTAAAAATGAGTCCAATAAAAATGGGCAAAAGATTTGAACAGATAAAGAATATACAGATGTAAAACAAACCTGTGAAAGATACTCAACATTCTCAGACACTAGAAAAATATAAATTAAAACCACAATGAGATACAATCATATTATTTATTAGAATGACTAAAATTATTTAAAATATTAAGATGACAGTTACAAATTTTGGCAAGAATGCAGAGTAATTGGAATCATCATGTATTACTGGTGAGATTCAAAATGGTATAACTATTTTGAAATTTTGGCAATTTGTTATAAAGCTAAACATGCATTTTCAGTATGACTCACAATCTTATCCCAAGGGAAATAAAAATATGTCTTCACACGAAAACTTGCATATGAATGTTCACAGTGTTTATAGTAACTTTATTAATAATAATGTAATTTGGATACAAGTCAAACTGTGCTTCAGTTGGTAAATGGATTTTTAAAATGTGGTATAACCATATTTTGGAATATCACTTAGCCCTCAAAAGAAACAAGCTTGAGACACAAAATTATGTCAATAAATTCTGAATGTATTATGTTAGGTGAAGGAAGCCCAATCAATAGTCTATATTTTGTATGTTTCATTTATATGATTCTCTGGAAAAGGAAAAACTATAGGTATGGAAAATGGAAAGAAATTGTCAAATGTTTTAGGTAGGAGAAGAGACTGAACAGCATTTTTAGGCTAATAGAACTGTTCTGTATCTTGATCCTGGTGGTAGTTACTCAACTGTATGCATTTGTCAAGACTCATCAAACAGTACACCAAAAAGAATGAGTTTTACTGTATGCATATTAAAATATAAAATAACTTTAAAAAAATACTTAAGCAACTTTAAAAAAACATTAAAAATGGAAAGATAGACAATGCTCATGGATTGGAAGAATTAATATATGCAAAATGAACTACAGATTTCAAAAATTTTGATAATCTCTATCAAAATACCAAAAGCAAAATGACATTCTTTACAGAAATAGAAAAACACTCCTAAAATTCACATGGAACCAGACACTGAACAGCCAAAACACTCCTGAGCAAAAAGAACAAAGCTAGAGGCATCATCTGACCTTACTTCAAAACAAACCTCAAACTATAGTAACCAAAACCGCATGGTACTGGCATAAAAATGGACAAATAGACCAATGAAACAAAATAGAGAGCTCAGAAATAAATCCATACATTCACAACCAACTGATATTCGACAATGGTGCCAAGAACACACATTGGAAAAAGGAACATCTTTTCAATAAATGGTGGTATTCCACCTGAAGAAGAATGAAATGACCCTTATCTCTCACCATATACAAAAATCAACTCAAAATGGATTAAAGACATAAATATAAGACCAGAAATTATGAAACTATTAGAAGAAAACTCAAGGGAAACACTTCAGGATATGGGCATGGGAAAAGATTTTTTAGTTATGACCACAAAAGCACAGGCAACAAAAGCAAAATTGAACAATTGGGATTACATCAAACTAAAAATCTTATGCACGGCGAAAGAAAAAAAAATTTTAGCAGAGTAAACATACAGAATAGGAGAAAATACTGGGAAAAAAAAAAAGAAATGGATGAAAGACCTGCATAGACACTTTAAAACATCTTACAGCCTTTACTTTGAGATGTGATTAAAAAAGACATGATTACCACTGAGTGAGAACAATCTAACCCGAAAGATTCAATGCCTGTCAACAATTGTTGAAGTGAAATTCTGGGAGATGACATGCTGTGGGGTTGAAAGGAACAGACAATTCATATTCCTCTCCTTCCTCATCCTCTCCATCAACAGAATCCACACCAACCTTCTCCTAATCCTTCTCAAGGAAAGCCACGTCCTTATGAGCCTCAGAAAACTCTCTTTCTTCCATCTCCTCACCCATGTATCAGTGAACAAAGACACACTTGGTATACATCGGGTCAGACTTGTGGTCCAGGCCTCAGCAATGACTGTGGTATTGCTTGACATGTACTCAGCTCTCTGTGCCTTGGCCAGGTCTTCACCAGGCACCACAGTGAGGCTGGTAATTAAGCCAACCTTGAAGCCAGCGGGGCACTAATCTACAAATTATATGCTGCACTTGGTCTTGATAGTGGCGGTGGCAGCACTGACATCTTTGGGAACAGCCTCACCATGGTGCAACAGGCAACAAGCCATGTATTTACCATGGAGAGGGTCATATTTCACCATCTGGCTGGTTGGCTTCAAGCATGTATTGGTGATCTCTGCTACAGAAAGCTGTTCATGGTAGGCTTTTTCAGCAGAGATGACGGGGGCATATGTGGACAGAGGGAAGATGATGTGAGGATAGGGTACCAGGCTGGTCTGGAATTCTGTCAGATCAACTTGAATAGACATTTCTTAAGAGAAGACATACAAAAAGCCAATAGGTATATGAAAAAATGTTCAACATCACTAATCATTATGGAATGTAAATCAAAATGACAATGAGACATCACCTCATACCTATTAGAATGGCTATTATCAATAAAACAAAAAGAAGTGTTAGGGAGGATGTGAAGAAATGGAAACACTTACACACTGTTGGCAGGAATGTAAAATAATACAGCCACCATGGAAAACAGTATGGAATATTAAATATTAAAAATAAAACTGCCACATGATCCAGCAATCCCACTTCTGGACATTATCTAAAGAACCTGTAATCAATACGTCTGCACTCCCAGTAAATGCAGTACTATTCACAATAGACAGAATTAACCTATGTCCATCAATAGATGAATGAATAAAGAAATGTGGTGTATATACACAATGGAATACTATACAGCCTTAAGAATTAATGAAATCCTGTCATAGGTGTTAATATGGATGAGCCTAGAGTACATTATGCTGAGTGAAATAAGCTGGGTACAGAAAGACAAATACTGCATAATCCCACTCATGTACAGAATCTAAAAAGCTGATCTCACGAGAGAGTGGAATGGTGGTTATCAGAGGGTTGAGTGGTTGTGTGTGTGGGTGGTGAGGGGGAGAGAAAGATGAGGAGATGTGGATCAAAGGATACACAATCACAGATAGGAGTAAAAAAAAAAAAGTCCAGAATAGGCAAGTGTATAGAAAGAGAAACTGCTCAAGTGATTGCCCAGGGCCTTAGAGTAGAAGGGAGAAGGGCTGGAAGAGGGGGAGTAGAGAGAAATGGGGAATGACTACTTATGTTTATAGAGTTTCTTTATTGGATGATGAAATGTCCTGAAATTGATTGTGGTGACAACTATACAGCTCGGTGAACATTCCAAAAGTCATTGTATTGTACATTTTAAATAGGTAAACTGTATAATATGTGAATTATATATCAATTAAGCTGCTTTTTACAAAAGAAAAGAAAGAAAGAATTCCCCTGAGGGCTAACAGGTCAGACAAAAAGGCACTTCAGGAATTCATCGGTATCCATAGCTTGTTAGTGACCGAAACAAGTTTCCAAACCAGAACCCATTATGATTACTAATAACGACTAGTGCAGGGAATCCCTTTGACTTTTAAGGCTGTGTTGTTCCTTCAGTTTGGGAATGGTGTATGTTCTCAGTGATGGAACACAAAGATGGTATTGAACTCACCGGTATAGAAAGTTCTTACACATCTGGCTCATTTTTAAAAAACAGGGCTCCTCAACTGACTTATGTTTCAGGGAGACTAAACAGATAACTTTTTACAACAGACCAGCATGACCTTCCCTGTCGCCAGCTGCAAGCCCAAGCGAACTCGGGCGCCGACCGGAGGTGGAGGCTAGGGGCAGAGCTTGCCGCGTGCTCCCAGATGGCGGGGACTGGGCGCCTCCTGGCTCCTGGCTCCTGGGGGCGGGGACAGGGCTGCGCGGGCGGGAGGTTTGAAGACGCCGGAGCGCGGATCAGTTTCAGGGCCGGGCGGCTGCAGAGGGCCGGGCTCTGGAATTTGCGGGCAGCAGAGCTCCGGGGGACTGCCAGGCTAGTGGGTAGCTCCCGGGGATCGGCGGTCTTGGGGGTTGCTTGAATCTGAGGTCTGGGTCACCCCGTGGGGATCTGGGGAATCTTGGGATGACCCCACAAGGGTCTGAAGCCTCGGAGTTCCCCCGCGGGATCCGAGGTCTCATTCCCTCTGCAACTTGGGATTTGAGATCTTGGGGTTCTATCGTGGGAGCTGAGGTCTCGGAGTCGTGTGGTGGGGTCGGAGTCCTCGGAGGCCATCCCAAGGGGTTCGAGTTCTCCGGGTCCCTTCGCGGAGGTCAAATATGAGGTCTCGGGGTCCCTCGCGGAGGTCTGAAATTTTGGGGACCTCTCGTGGGGGGTCTGAGGTCTCAGGGTCCCCCGCGGAGGCCTGAAGTCTGGGGGTCCTCCTATGGGGTCTGAGTTCTCGGGATCCCCGGCAGAGTTCTGAGATCTTGGTGTCCTCCCGTGGGGGTCTGAAATCTTGGGGTCCCCCGCGGAGGTCTGAGGTCTCGGGGCTCCGGGTCATCCAGGGTGCTGGCCTGGCCCTGCGCCCACGCGCCCCGCGCGGGGAGGGCCGCGGCTCCGCCCGCAGGTGATTGCGCGCGCTGACACAGGTGCTCTGCCAAAGTGTCACTAGCCCGGGGACCGCATGGTGTCAGGGCTGAGAGCGCCTTCACCGAGTCGAAATTCTGAGCAAAGTTACACGCTGGGGTCCCACCGAGTCTGGGACTGTGACTGTTCCCCTTCCCCTTTACCGACTGCGCCCACGTGTGCCCGGAGGAGGCGCTAGAAAGATTCTGCCATCTTATGGAAACACAAGGGTCACCCTCTGGTCTTATGGGACATCCGTCCTCGACACTCCCAAGACTGAAAGATTCAAGGACCCGCACCGAGAGTGACAGCGAGGCTGAGCCCCGCCCACAGGAAAAGCCCCTTCCCCTCCTTCCTGCGGGGGCGTGGCCTAGGCTTCGCCCCTCCCGCCCTTTCGGCTGCTTAGAAAACAAGGACAAATGGAGCTCCGCGGAGAGGCCGGTGCTCTCGCCCTGCGCATGCCCAGTCCCGCCCACTCTTAGGCTGACCTGGCTGCGCGCGTCCCGCCGAGTGTGGTTCCCGCGGCCCGTCATGGCGGCCCCCGGAACCCCAGGGGGCTCCATCCTGAAAGGTGAGGAGACGTCCTGCTCCTCCTGGGCGTGCAGAGCCGCCCTGCGCCGGCAGTGGGTGGGTTTGATGATGGGCACGCCAGGCCGCGGGCGCACTCGAGGGAGCCGGTGGGAGCAGCCCTCGCTCGCCCCTTCCCCTGCCGCCTGTCCCTGCGCCTCAGTCGCCTCCTCCCTCCTGTCTGTCCTCCGCCTTGCCCATACCGCCTGTCTCCCTCCTTCCCCAGGCTGCTGTGCCCCCAAGCCCCCGTGTGGGCGAGGAGGGGCTCCGCGGGGCTCCTGGTGCGGGGCAGCCCGCCCCTCCCGGAAGTCGGGGTACGGAGCTCGGACCCGGGTCGGGGATCCAGTGGACCCCCTCCCCCCCGAGACCTGGAAGTGGCGAGGCGGACAGTGCGAGCTCTTTGGGGGAGGCCCCATCACCTGTGATGGCCGGGTGAAGGCAGGGGCGGGTGGCAGTGGTGGCCTCGGGACAGAGACCCCGGCTCTCCCAGGTGTCTGTGCCTTTTGTTACTGTAACAGGAGCGGCCTATTCCCGAGGAAGTCGAATGTCCTTAGGCATGTCCTAAGGCATGTATGGGAGTGTCGGGTTTCTAAGAACTCCAACAACTCGGTGGGACCTCTTCGTACGCGTGGGGAAACTAAGGCATGGGTAGTTTGGGTACCTCTCCCCACCACATCGATGCTGACAGGATTTTAGACTTGAGCTGCTGTCCTAACTCGTGTATGATCCTGTTACGCCCCAATCCAACAATCGGCTGCTTCCCTCACGGTCAGATAGAGAGGCAGAAAGGTGGAAGAAGTGAGGAGTTTTATTCTGAAACCATGCGATCAGGGAACAGGCTGTGTGTCCACCAAAAACCTGTTCATTTAAGCAGGGTTTTCATCCAGTGTTTATACAGTTTCTTATCCTTTTTCCACTACTGATGGATAATAATTGCATGTCTTAAGACCGTTACTCAGTTTCTTTCTTAATCAGTGTTTAGACCCCAAGCAGTTACTGTCACAAACTTGGGCTTAGATTGCATCAATCCTGCCATTCTCCTGAATTTCAATTACTTTGAACCACTTGGGGCTGCATACTTTCTAGTTGGTTATAGTTTTTTTGCTTGTTCCAGGAGTTCTGGTTCACAAGGCTTGATTAAACATTGCACATAAAATTAATACAAAGCCATGAAAGAAAGCAGTTAAAGGGAACTGATACATTTGGGGGTTTTAGAAAGTTCTTTGCAGAGCCTGTTTTTTAATCTTGATGTGGTGGAGACTTTCCACGGATGTGCGGTCTTATTGTGTGTATCTCCTGGTCATCAGAGGGTTCAATGAAGATGGTTGCTGTTCCCTTCAGTACTGGTAACAGTTACTAGATCCAAGGACAGTGAAAGGGGAGACAGGGGAAACTTGTTCCCTTTTAAATTCAAACGGCATTTAGCCCAACTAAGCTTAATACAAGTTTCTACGTTTTTGTTGTTTTTTTTTTAAGTGTCTGTTTTAATATAACCAAAATGACTTCTTTTCAGCCTGTAAAAATACTGCACGGGTCCTACTTGCTGTGCACCTGGAAGAGCTGAGGAGAATGGGAATAGTGGACCCATGTCTTATAGAGTTTGGCCTTGGAGAAAAGGGGTCTGTATTGAGAGAAGTGTATGACCTCATAGCCAAAAGAAAAGACCAAAGGTTTTATACAAACTCTGATCAAATATGGCTATTTTTGTAATGTTCATATTTTGTTAAATTAACCTGGCTTTCCTTTATCTTGCTCACAATTATTTACTAATGGCACATCTGGGAAATTATTTTAATCATCAGATTTGGGAAGATGATATCCACTGGAACAGAAGTCCATAAACTAAGTATGCCTAAATCTCACCTGCTTCCTTATTTTTTTTTAAAGGGACTGCAAGCTAGGAATGTTTTTTACATTTTTAAGTGGTTAAAAAGGAGAAGAATTACAAATGAAAATTGTATCACATTCTCTTTGTCCATGAATAAAGTTTTATTGGAACACAGTTAGACTGGCTTATTTACATATTGCTCATGGCTACCTTTGTGCTAGGACCACGAAGTTGAGTAGTTATGGCACATCCTCTATGGGCTGCAAAGCCTAAAATATTTACTCTCTATTCCTTTACAGAAAACAGAATTATACACTAGAAAAATTAAGCCTAGTTTAGGAATTTGGGAAGAGGAACAAGTGCTGGGAATATAAACAGGGACGTGTGTGTGGGTAAAGTTCTTTGCTTAAAATTTTAAGAACCGAGGCCGAGCTTGCTGCATTGCAGCCGCCGCGGCGCCGCTCGGATCCTCCCTCCCAACAATGGCGGCTCCGAGCCCGAGCGGCGGCGGCGGCTCTGGGGGCGGCAGCGGCACCCCAGGCCCCGTAGGGTCCCCGGCGCCAGGACACCCGGCCATCAGCAGCATGCAGGAGAGAGACTGAGAACACGCAGCATTGAGTCTTCAGGAAAACTGAAGATCTCCCCTGAGCAACACTGGGATTTCACTGCAGAGGACTTGAAAGACCTTGGAGAAATTGGACGAGGAGCTTATGGTTCTGTCAACAAAATGGTCCACAAACCAAGTGGGCAAATAATGGCAGTTAAAAGAATTCGATCAACAGTGCATGAAAAAGAACAAAAACAACTTCTTATGGATTTGGATGTAGTAATGCGGAGTAGTGATTGTCCATACATTGTTTTGTTTTATGGTGCACTCTTCAGAGAGGGTGACTGTTGGATCTGTATGGAACTCATGTCTACCTCGTTTGATAAGTTTTACAAATATGTATATAGTGTATTAGATGATGTTATTCCAGAAGAAATTTTAGGAAAAATCACTTCAGCAACCGTGAAATCACTAAACCACTTAAAAGAAAACTTGAAAATTATTCACAGAGATATCAAACCTCCCAATATTCTTCTGGACAGAAGTGGAAATATTAAACTCTGTGACTTCGGCATCAGTGGACAGCTTGTGGACTCCATTGCCAAGACACAAGATGCTGGTTGTAGGCCATACATGGCACCTGAAAGAATAGACACAAGTGCATCACGACAGGGATATGATGTCCGCTCTGATGTCTGGAGTTTGGGGATCACATTGTACGAGTTGGCCACAGGCCGATTTCCTTATCCAAAGTGGAATAGTGTATTTGATCAAGTGGTGAAAGGAGATCCTCCACAGCTGAATAATTCTGAGGAAAGGGAATTCTCCCCAAGTTTCATCAACTTTGTCAGCCTGTGCCTTACAAAGGATGAATCCAAAAGGCCAAGGTATAAAGAATTTCTGAAACATCCCTTTATTTTGATGTATAAAGAATGTACCGTTGAGGTCGCATGCTATGTTTGTAAAATCCTAGATCAAATGCCAGCTACCCCCAGCTCTCCCGTGTATGTTGATTGATACCGCTGCTACATCAGACTCTAGGAAAAAAGGGCTGAGAGAAAGCAAGACGTGAAGAATTTTCACCCCGTATCACAGTGTTTTTATTGCTCGCCCAGACACCATGTGCAATAAGATTGGTGTTCATTTCCATCATGTCTGTATACACCTGTCACCTAGAACGTGCATCCTTGTAATACCTGATTGATCACACAGTGTTAGGGCTGGTCAGAGAGACCTCATCCTGCTCTTTTGTGATGAACATATTCATGAAGTGTGGAAGTCAGTATGATCAAGTTGACTGTGATTAGATCACATCTTAAATTCATTTATAGACTCAAAACCTGGAGATGCAGCTACTGGAATGGTGTTTTGTCAGACTTCCAAATCCTGGAAGGACACAGTAATGGATGTACTACGTCTGAACATAGAGACTCGGGCTTGAGTGAGAAGAGCTTGCACAGCCAACGAGAGACACATTGCCTTCTGGAGCTGGGAGACAGAGGAGGAATTTACTTTCTTCACCAAGTGCAGTAGATTTACTGATTTGATATTCTGTTGCTTTACAGTCACAGTCAATGTTTGGGGATCGATGTGCTCAGCCAGATTTCCTGTTTGAAATATCATGTTAAATTAGAATGAATTTATCTTTACCAAAAACCATGTTACGTTCAAAGAGGTGAACATTAAAATATTGAGACAGGAAAAAAAAAAATTTTAAGAACCATAAATTGTACTGAAGCTTTTTAAAATAGGCTTTTGGTAGAAAGAATTTTAAATTTACTTTTTAATGTAAATAGAACGAGAGAAGAAAATCTACTGCGCAACAGATACTGGAAATACAAATGTGTATTTCATGCTAATATCTTGTTTTCAGATGTAGTGGCCTATGTTGAAGTATGGTCATCCAAAGGAACAGAAAATTATTCCAAGACATTTATAAACCAACTTGTGGATATGGGGGCAAAGGTAAGAAATTAATTTTACTGTTGATACAGTGGTTGTCTTCTGATAGGTAGGAAAAATAACTTCCGCATTTTTTTATTTTGGGAGTTATTACTTAAAATATGAAGGACAAAGCAATGAGTAAATGATGGGAGGAAAAAGAAAAGAGCAAAAATATGAAGAACTTAGAACAGGAGGACTTATAGAACAGTTGGGCTTGTAGGCATTGAGTGAGAAGGAAGAATCTGGAATGAAAATCTGGATTCTAACATTGGTTACATGGGTGCACAGTGCTATTAATTAAAGTAAGGAATACAAGAAAAGGAACAGATTTTTTAAGGGGAGGTTGTCTATTTGGGCATACTGAAAATATCAGACATTTGGATATGCAAACCTGGAATTATGAGATGGTGAAAACTACAGATAATGATTTGGGGAAGTCAAGACCGTAGCACTGGGTGTGGATGTCATCTCACATGGGGCATGAGGATGTAGAGGCTGATGGAGGAGCCTTGTTCAGTGTTCAAGGGCAGGCAGTGGGAGTAGGAACAGAGAGAGAACACCAGGAGAAAGAGGAAAACAAGTGTGGAAGTCAAAGGAGGGAATAATTTCAAAGATGGAATTTTAAAAACTACAGTCTTCAAGAAAAATAAGATAGGCAAATGTACTGAGATTTGAAAGCTATAAGGTCATTGCTGAACTTAGCATAGTTTTGGTGAAATGCTTAAAAGGAATCCAGATTAGCCCAGGAGTCATTGAGATATGAATACTGGAGATAGTAAACATAGACTGTAGTATTACCCCCTTATTCAGGGTTTCATATTAGCCCTCTCTGGCACAGTGAGCGTTCATGGCTATCCATAGGATCCATGTTTAGAAAATGGGGGCACTGACATTATTTTTGGCCTTATGATGTAAAAAGGCCACCTCTCAGGCATTTGCACAGGCCCAGTCTCAACTAGTGAACTGAACACAAGTTCCTGAAAAACATCTTAAGCAACCTTTACCATGGTGACAGGAATGTCAGAAATGTTATCTAGGCAGGTGTGGTGACTCAGCCTGTAGTCTCAACACTTTGCTAGACCCAGATGAGAGGATTACCTGAGCCAGCCTGTAGTCCCAGCAGTTTGGGAGACTGAGAGGAGAAGATTGCCTGAGCCCACGGGTTCGAGACCAGCCTGGGCAACTTGATGAACCCTCGTCTCTATAATAAATCAAAAAATTAGCTGGGCATGGTGGCGAGTGTCTGTAGTTCTAGTTATTTGGAAGGCTGAGGTGGAAGGATTGCCTGAGCCCAGCAGGTTGAGGCTATGGTGGCCATGAGCATGCTACTGCACTCCAGCCTGGGTGACAAAGAGTGAGATTCCACCCCCGCAAAAAAAGGGGGGAAATGTTATCTGTAGGAAGCCAGTGAGGGTGAGTTAAGACATTTAGTGAAGTGGCTTATAGCTACATAATAGAGGTTAAAAAAAAAAAACCAGAAGAACAAAAACCAAAGACAAGCAGGGCAAGTTAAATTGGGTAGACCTACTCAGCTGTGTCCCTCAGTTTCAGCCCCAAAATGCCAGATGTTGACATCTTAGATATGTCAAAGAGAAGCCATGAGGGACTTCCTTTAAGTGAAAAGGTGAAAATTCTCCACTTAAGGAGAGAGAGAAAAATCATGTACTGAGGTTGCTAAAATCTACAATGACAGTGGATCTTCTGTCTGTGAAATTGTGAAGAAAAAAAAAATGCTAGTTTTGCTGTTGTACCTCAAACTGCAGAAGTTATACAGCCACAATGCGTGATAACTTTTATTGCAGTATATTGTCATAATTGTTCTATTTTATTATATTATTGTTAATATCTTACTATACCTAATTTATAAGTAAAACCTTACCATAGATATGTACCTATAGAAAAAAATAGTATATAAAGGGTTCAGTACTATTGGAGGGTTCAGACATCTTGGAGGCCTTGGAGCATAACCCTAGTGGAAAAGGGGGAACTGCTATACTATTATGGGGGAGTTTAGCTCTGAACAAAGTGCATTTTTGTTTTTTTGGCATTTGGGACTGGCTGACTGTTAGGCTAAGTGAAAGGGATAAATTAAAACAGATGAGAAGATAATAGAATGGAGAACTGGGATTAGGGTGAAGGAAGAGAGCTACCTAGCCATAAAATTTGAGGGGCATTCACTCCTAGGCAGATAGTGGTTGTTGCTTAAGCTTTCACTCTGAGGGATTTGTTTGGCTTCCCTGGTCCCTGCTGGGAGTGACAGATCAAAAGCTGAGAGCAGAGTGGAGGGGAATATTGAAGTAGGGCCTGCATTTGCACAAGAGGCGACACACCCTCCCTTATGCACTGGAATGTGTCAAATGCACTGGGATGAGGCACATGAGGGAGTTTCCGTTTTATCATGCCCCAGATTTACTTGGAATGAAGACAATTATTGTGGCTGAGAAAAAGCCCTTTGACAAGTGAGTTGACAAAATGGTTTTGAGGGTAATATTAAGATTTTAAATCCCTTAGATCTTTTTTGTTTTTCACCTTTTTTTTTTTGAGTTGGAGTCTAACTCTGTAGCCCAGACTGGAATGTAGTGGCCACTCCCGGCCACCGCAATCTCGACCTGCTGGGCTCCCACGATCCTTCCACCTCAGCCTTCCAAGTAGCTGGAACTACAGGCGCGTGCTACCACACCCAGCTAATTTTTTATTTATTGTAGAGATGAGATCTCACCAAGTTGCCCATGCGGGTCTCAAACCTGCGGGCTCAGGCAATCCACTCACCTCAGCCTCCCAAGGCGTGGAATTACAGGCTGAGCCACCGAGCCTGGCTTGTTTTTCACCTTTTATTTCAAAAATTTTCAGACAAAGGTGAAAGAATAGTACAGTCAACAGTTGTTAACGTCTTAACATACTTTATTTCTTTATGTATTATATTTATTTACATATATATTTATATTTTTTCTTCTGAACCATTTGAAAGTAAGTAGCAGACATCTTAATTTGCCCCTAAATATTCAGTATGCATCATCTAAAAACAAAGACATTTTTCTGTATTACAAAAATATCAATATCACATCTAGGAAATTATCAGTGATTTCTTAACAGTCTTCTAAAGTGGTTCATATCATACCATTGTACGAAAGTGCACGTTGCTGTGTATGCTTGGTTTTGACGGTCTTTGTTTTCAGCCATTCTGGTATGTTTCTCTCATGGTGGTTTGAATTTGCAATTTTCTGCACTTTTTCATATATTTATTTGAAGTGCCTGTCTAAGCCTCCAGCTCATATTTCTATTGAGTTTATCATTCTCTTCTTGATTTGTAAGTATTCTTTATATTTTAGAATTAACCCTTTGTCAACCATATGAATTGCAATATTTCTGTCACTTTGTGACTTATCCTTTATCTTCTTAGTGGTATCTTTTGATGATTTTTTTTTTTTTGAGTTGGAATCTCATTCTGTAACATGCTCACGGCCACACCCCAGTGTTGACCGCCTGGGCTCAGGCAATCCTTCTGCCTCAGCCTTCCAAGTAGCCGGAGCTACAGGCGTGCACTACCATGCCCGGCTAAGTTTTTTATTTTTATTGTAGAGTTGAGGTCTTGCCAATTTGCCTAGGCTCTCAAACCCATGGGCTCAGGCAATCCCCTTACCTCAGCCTCCCAAAGTGCTGGGATTACAGGCTTGAGCCACCATGCCCAGCCTGATGACAATTTTAATGTGGTTCAATTTATTATTTTCTTCTGTTGTGAGCTTTGTTGCGTGTTTTTCTTTAAGAAAATCTGTTTCTATACCAAAATCATAAAGATTTTCTGTTTTATCTTCTGGAAGCCTTTATCTTTTTTGCTTTCACACTTAGATTTACAGTAGTATAATACCTGGAATTGATTTTTGTATATGCTGTAAAAATTGTTTTTTTGTTTTTTTAATGTGAATATTTGTCTCATCACCGTTTATTAAAAAGACCTTTAATCAAAATCAGCAGTACTTACCTTATTGTAAATTAGGTGTCCAGTCTGGCTCAGACTTTCTGTTCATTGGTTTTTCTGTTCTCATGACAAAACCACCCTATTATAATAGAGCTTCACAAGTCTTCCAGTGTTCATTAAGGTATCTTGGCTCTTGTTAGCCTTTTGCCTTTTCAAATACATTTAGAAGCAGTTTGTCAGTTTTATGAGTGCTTTTAGAAAGTTGGGGTTTTTTTTGTTTGTTTGTTTTGTTTTAATGAATCCATTTTATCTAAATTTTCAGAAGTATTGCCTCAACATATAGGGTACCTAACCAGGGGAAGTGAGGACCGGTTAGGCCCAAACCTCAACTGCACATAGTTTACTTAATACCTAATCCTGACTTGTAGCCCACATCTCTATAAAAAGTAAAGTAAAAAACAAAGTATTGCCTCAGTGCTATTATAATATTATGTTTGAATGTTTTGGTGTCTTCAAGATCTGTAGTGATGATCATTCTTGACATTTGTTATTTGTGTCTTTTCTCTTTTTTTTTTCCTTAACCATTTTTACCTAGGTTTTATTGATTTTATTAGTTGGTCTTTCCAGACAACCAACTTTTGGCCTTCTAGGTCTTCCTTTTTGCAATTATTATCCACTTTATTAATTCTTACCCCGTCCTTAGTGTTATCCAACTCTTGGTTTTAATTAGCTGTACTTTTTACAACTTTTTAGGATGAGTCCATTGATCATCAACCTTCTTACTTCCATGATTTTTGCTTTTCTTTATGGCTGCATAATACTCCATTGTGTATATGTACCACATTTACTTTATTCAGCCCACTTTTGATGGGCAGTAAGGTTGATTCCATGTTTTTGGTACTGTGAATAGTGCAACTGTAAACGTGAGTGTGCAGGTATCTTTCTGGTAGAATGGTTTATGTTATTCCAGGTATATTCCCAGGAGAGGTATTGTTGGATCGTATGGAAGGCCATTTTTAGTTTCTTTAGGAATCGCCACGCTGCTTTCCATAGAGGATGCCTGTGCATTTTAGATTACACATTTCTCCCCAAGCAGCGCTTTAGCTGCATTCCACAAGAAGTATTCATCTGGTAGATTATAATATTTAGGTCTGCTTTTTTTTGGTTTATCTTGTGGTTTTTGTTCTTATTGTCCCATCCCCTCCCATGCCCGTTTTTTATTTGTTGTTCCCTTTTTTGGATTTTGAGCATTGTGTATTTCAAATTATTTGTAAATGATCTGAGACCTCGAATTGTATTACTTCTGTATTATCTTTCTTCAAGAGATTCAGATTTGTTTCAGGTAGGATAGTTGTAATACTCATAAACCAGGATTATTTTAATCCAATTTCAGAATTTGAGATGGTTTTAAACCATACTGCAGCCCTGTGAGGGTAATTGTAATTTCTGGTTCACCCTAATACTAGATGCAGCTCTTTGCATCTCAGCCCAAGGTGTAGTGTTTTATTAGACCTCCTGCTCTTGTTCTGAGGCTTGTACTCCAATTTTTATCCCCTTTGTGCTGAGGCACTTAGAAATACTGCTTAGCATTTGCTGCATTTGGAAAAAGCCTTAAGGAAAAATGGTCTCAAATCCTAGACTCAACTTTCTTTTTTTTTTTTTTGAGTTGGAGTCTCACTCTGTCACCCAGACTGAAGTGCAGTGGCCGCTCCCGGCCACCGCAGCCTCGACCCGCTGGGCTCTGGTGATCCTTCCACCTCAGCCTTCCAAGTAGCCGGAATTACAGGCACGCGCTACCCCACCCGGCTGATTTTTTGATTTATTGTAGAGATGAGGTCTCACCTGCCCAGGCGGGTCTCGAACCCGCGGGCTCAGGCAATCCACTCACCTCAGCCTCCCAAAGGCACGGGATTACAGGCTGAGCCACCAAGCCCGGCTTAGACTCAACTTTCAATGTGTCAATCTTGACCTCATCCTAGCCCAGTAATTCATCACAGCCTTGATAGCTCCCAGGGCCTTGAAGAGTATGTTTTATTATATAAAAGTCAAACATATACTCTGTTTAAAAAGACAAAAGAGCAGCGCCTTGAAGTTCATAATGAAAACAGAAACCAGCAAGGCTTTGCTCTAAATATCCTTTCCATTTATTCAAAAATAGTTACTTTCAGTTCATCTGTTTCTTTTAGTATTTGCCTCCATATTTCCAAAGGGTACATGTATTACTTCAATATATTTCATTGAATGTTATAAAAAATTATGTAGACAACTTCTGCTTCTGAAAAGGGTGCATAAAAGATAAGATTTTTGTCATTGTGAGCATCTGAATGTGCCTTTCATATACCATTACTTTTGACTGATATTTTAGCTGATTGTAAAATGCTAGCATATATATTGTTTTTCTTTGAAGGCATTTCCCATTGTTTTTTCACCTTCAGGATGCTGTTGATAAGTGTGATTTAGTTGTCATTCCTTGTTGTGTGCATGCGACATCTGTCCACCCTCTTTACCTCCCTCACCCTCTCTTTTAATATTTTCCTTTTTTTCAACCATATTGAAATTCTGTGACCATATGCTTGGTATAGCGCTATTTTCATTCTGTGCTGGGCCTTTGGGGGAATCCTTTTGATCTAGATCTAGCATGTCCTTTAGTTTGAGAAGTTTTTCTTTGATTATTTCTTTTATAATTTCTTCTCCATTTTTTGTGTTTCTGTATTTCTTCAACTCTTACTGATTGGCTGTTGGATCTTCTGGTCTGAGCTTCTGATGTTGTTGTACCTTTTGTCTCCTGGTGTATCTGTCTTCTGGTCCTTTTGTTCTGCTTTTTCTCATCTTTTTTTATGAGTTTATGAGTATTACAACTATCTTTTTTTATGAGTTTATGAGTATTACAACTATCTTTTTTTATGAGTTTATGAGTATTACAACTATCCTACCTGAAACAAATCTGAATCTCTTGAAGAAAGATGAAGTTTTTCTCATCTTTCTTGCTTGATGTTTCTGTAGAATTTTTTTTTTTTTTACTTATGTCATTTTCCAATCTCCAAGAGCTCTTTGGGATCCTTTTAAAAATAATCCTCTTATTGCATAAATGCTGTACCTTCTGAGGATATTAAGAGTTTATTATTTTGGTTACATATGTGTTGTCTTTATTTTCTTTGTTTCCTCTGAATTTCATTTTCTGTTCATTTATATTTGATGCAGAAAACTTTTCTTAAGTGTCTGTAATTATCTGACTCTGCTCCACTCTTTGTCTTCTAAAATTGTGGTCCCTTCTTTTAGCTACTTAGTTCTCTTTATCCTTGTAGGCCTCCAGCTCTTTTTTCTTTTCTTTTCCTTTTTATTTATTTTTTGAGTTGGGATCTCACTCTGTTGCTCAGGATGGAGTGCAGTGGTACAATCACAGCTCACCACATCATTGACCTCAGGCTAAGACAATCCTTCCACTTCAGCCTCCTTAGTTTCAGTAGCCCTTCAGAGTCTTTTTGAGTAGGGAGAAGAGGTAAACACGTGTGTGATTCACCATTCTAACTGGAATAGATCTGTTTTTAATTTGCAGTGTTATGCATTCTTTAATGTGTTTCTCTGTGACAGAGTCTGAAAAATAGAATTGCTGAAATAGGGGTTATAGACATTTTCATTTTGACAAATATTAAATAAAGTCTCCTGTTTGATCAGTTATACTTAAGAGATTGTGAGTGAATAGTAATGTACATTTTGTTCTCTGCATTTTCTGCAGGTTTCAAAAACTTTTAACAAACAAGTAACTCATGTTGTATTCAAAGATGGATACCATAGCACCTGGAACAAAGCTCAGAAGAGAGGAGTAAAGCTCGTTTCAGTGCTCTGGGTTGAAAAGTAAGTTGTTTCTCTCTAAGTTTTTCCTTAAGTATCTAGTGTTGAAAAAGTGTGGAAGTGTTTTGCATAGATCACAGAACCAGGTAAAGTTCGATTCTGTCTTTTCTTTGCCTATTACGTGGGCAAGTAACTTGACACCCTCTAGCCTCAGTTTCTACAGCTGAAAAATGGGTATACTGTAAGACCTAACTCTGCCTACAGAGAAAATGAGCACGGAAGCCCTAAAGAATAGGTCTGCTTGGTGTATTTGGGAAACAGTAAGGAATGTGGGAATGTGATGAAGCAGACTGTGTTAGTCTGCTAGGGCTGCCATAACAAAGTATCATAGACTGAGTGGCTTAAACAACAGAAATCGATTTTCTCACAAGTCTGGAAGCTAGAAATCCAAAAACAAGATGTATGGGAGTTGGTTTCTCCTGAGGTCTCTCTCCTTGGCCTGCACACACCCACCTTTTCCCTGTGTCCTCACATAGTTGTCCCTCTATGTCTATCTGTGTTCTAATCTCCTCTTATAAGGACACCAGTAATACTGAATTGGGGCCACACTGGCAACTTATTTAACTTTACCCCTTTAAAGAGACTGTCTCCAAATCCAGTCACATTCTGAGTTGAAGGGGGCTTGGGTAATTCATCTCATAAAAAGAGTGGTCAAGGGAAGTTTAGGTGGAGATTGAGATCAAAGAGGTCGTGGGTGTCAGGGCATGCAGGTGTGAAGAACAGTCAGATTCAGGAAATGTTTTTGAAGGAGATGCCTAACTAGATTTACTAAGGATTTGAATGTGAATTTATAAGGAAAACAGAGTCAGGATAACTAGGATCTTTGGCCTGAGGATTTGCCATTTTCTGAGATTAGGAAGGCTTCAGAAGGACCAGACTGGGTAGGCGGAAGTTCTGTGTGGACATACTGATATGAGGTGTTGATTAGATAGTCCTGTAGAGATGTAAGGCAGATAGCAGCCATGTGTCTAGCACTTAAGGAGAGGTTGGAGATGAAAACATGGGGTCGTCAGTGTGTAGGTGTTATTTAAAGCCAGAAACTGGGCATGATCCTTGGTGTAGACAGGGAAGGGAAGAAGCTTCAGGACTGAGCTTCCAGGATTTAGAGGTCAAGGAGGAACTAGTGAAGGAGACTGAGGAGGAACAACCCACAAGGGCGAGGTTCTTGACTTCCAGGGAAGAGGGCTTCTCAGGGTAAGGATATCAGCTATGGCAGAAGGTTGAGTGGAGGGAGGTCTAAGAGATCACCAGTGGAATTATCAACAGGAACCCTTGGGAATCTTGGCAGTTCATGAGAGCAAGCAATACTGGAATAGATGTACTAGAAATTGGAATGGGATTGGAAACTGCAGGTAGACAGCTCTGGCAGAAACAGAACTGGACAGGACCTGGAGGGGATGTCTTTTAAGAAGGGAGGAATGACAGCATCACTGAGCTTGTGAAGCTCATCCAGTGGAGAGGGAAAGTTTCATGATGTCAAGGTAAGAGGAGACATTCACTTGCGCAAATAGCTTGAGGGGCCTGCAAGGATAGGCTGTAGTGGAAAGGTCAGTGGGCTAGATAGGACCAGGGTTGGATCATTTTTACAGACGGAAGGGAGCACGTTGTTCAGAGACAGTTACTGTTAAGTGAGTAGATGTGTTGGTCAGACCTTGTGGAAATTCTTTCCTGTTTGTACTTTCACAGTGAGGAAGCAAGATCTTCATCTGAGAACGAGAGTAGGGGAAAAGGTTTTGGAGGTTTGAAGAGAACATATGAGATAGTTGCCTTGGAATGGGGGAGAGAGTGCATGAATTATGGAACATGGTAGTGTTGCCAGTGGGCAGGACTAGGAGCTCACTTGAGGATGGTGGGTGTAAGTTAAATGAGCCCAGAAAACAAGCCAGTTATTTATCCAGCAACCTTCAAGCAGGAAGGAGGAGGAGTGTTGGAGTTAACCAAGATTGGGATTTTCCCAAGTAACTACCATCAAGGGAGAGAAGCCAAAGGAGGTGAGGGACATGCTAGGTAGTCATTATGATGGACCATGGAACCCAGGCTTGAGGGGAGGTCATGAAGGGAGCGGAGGAGATGGGAAAGTTAACAGATCGTAACTCTTAGCTGGGTTGAGATACTGTTCGGTTGTACAAGAGGCTGTGAGTTTGGAAAGACAGGAGGATGTGGTTGGAGGAAGTGATGCTTGCAATGTAGGTGATGGCAGGTATGCTGAGGATATAGAATCATACCCATAGCACCTGTTCTCTTTGTAGGGATCCTTCTCCATTTTAGGGCCATTTACCTTTGAAGTAGTTCTTTATTCACCAGTAACAAACAATAAGTGCATACTAGGTGCTCTGGAGAAACTAGAACACATATGACAAAGCACTTAAAGAATTTATAACTAGGCAAGAGGAGCAGATAAAACGCCATGTGTCATAGTTTGTTTTCTGTTACTTATAACAGAATACCTGAAAGTAGGTAATTTATAAAGAAAAGGAATTTATTTCTTATAGTGCAGAAGCTGAGAAGTTCAAGATCTAGGGACCGCATCTGGTGAGGGCCAGGTGAGGGTTTCACATGGTGGGGGGACTGAGCATGCTAGCTCAGGTCTCTTTTCCTCCTTTTATAACTCATTGTATATAAATATTTCAAAATTTGAAAACATCGAAATTTCAAAACATTTCTGGTCTCAAGCATTTTGGATAAGAATTCTCAACCTTTGCCACATTTTGTATATGCATTCATCAGTATATGGACATTTGAGTTATTTCCAGTTTGGGGCTATTATGAATAATGCTGCTGTGAGTATTTGTGTACAAGTTTTTGTGTGAATATATATTTGTTTTGTGTGAATATGTATTTGTTGGGTATATTCAGTTGCCCTTTAGTGTCTGCAGGAGATTGGTTCCAGGATCCTGTATAAATACCAAAATCTGCAGTTCTCAAGTTCCTGATACAAAATAGTGTAAATTTGCATATAACCTATGTATAGCCTCTCATATCCTTTAAATCACTTCTAGATTACTTGTACATAAGACAATGTAAATGCTATGTGAATGGTTGTTACACAGTATTATTTTTTAATTGTTGTGTTGTTATTTTTCATTTATTTTGTCATGCATTTTCCATCCACGATTGGTTGAACCTGTGGATGTGGAACCCACTGAGAGGACCAAGTGTAGGCACACTGTTGGGTCATATGGATTTTGAGGATTTGCCAAACTATTTTCTACAGTGGCCGCACTATTCTCCTTTTCCACCAGTGGTGTATGATGGTTCTGATTTCTCCACATGAGCATGCTAGCTCAGGTCTCTTTTCCATATGCTATCTCTCTTTGATGATAGCCTTTATAGTCTGTGTGAAGTGGTATCTCACTATAGTTTTGATTTGTATTTCCCTAATGGCTAATGATATTGAGTAGCTTTTTATGTTTTGTTTTTGTTTTGGTTCTTGTTTTTTTTTTTGAGTTGGAGTCTCACTCTGTCGCCCAGACTGGAGTGCAGTGGCTGCTCCCGGCCACCGCAGCCTCGACCTGCTGGGCTCCGGCGATCCTTCCGCCTCAGCCTTCCAAGTAGCCGGAACTACAGGCGTGCGCTACCACGCCCGGCTGATTTTTTGATTTACTGTAGAGATGAGGTCTCGCTGCCCAGGCGGGTCTCGCACCCGTGGGCTCAGGCAATCCATTCACCTCAGCTTCCCAAAGGTGCGGGATTACAGGCTGAGCCACCGAGCCCAGCTGCTTTTTATGTTTTATTGGCTATTTGTATATCTTCTTTGGAGAAATATCTACTCAAATACTTTGCCCAATTTTTAAAATTGGGTTGTCTTTTTGTTGTTGAGGTCTAAGAGTTCTTTTGATAGTGTCCTTTGAAGCACAAACTTTTTTTCATTGATTAAGTTCAATGTATCTTTTTTCTTTTATTGCTTGTACTTTAATTGTCACATCCAAGAAATTATTTCTTAACCCCAAGGCATGAAGATTAACATCTATACTTTCTTTTACAAGTTTTATAATTTCATCTCTTAAATTTAGGTCTGTGATTTCACTTTGAATTAATATTTGTATATGGTGTGAGATAGGATTCCATTTTTGTTCTTTTGCATGTGACGAAATGGTTGTCCCAGCAACATTTGTTGAAACACCATATTCTCATTAAATGGTACCTGTGATGAAAATTGGTTTACCATAGACACATGGGTTTATTTCTGGACTCTCAATTCTATTTGATTGACTTTTGTGTTTATCATTATGCCAGTACTGCACAGTTTTGATTACTGTAACTTTGTGGTAAGTTTTTCAAATTAGGAAGTGTGAGTTTTTCAGTTTTGTTTTTCCTTTTCAAGATTGTCTGGCTCTTCTGGGTCCCCTCTATCTCCATATGAATTTTATGATCAGCTTATCAATTTCTTCAAGAAATAAAAAGGGCTGCTGAGATTTGATAGAGATTATGTTGCGTCTCTATCAAGGGAAGTGTTGCTATTTTTATAATATTTAATCTTCCAGTCCATGAAAATGGGATATACTTTTTTTCAAGGACTTTAATTTCATTCAGTAATGTTTTGTATTTTTCAGTGTATAAATCTTACACTCCATAGGTTAAATTTATTCCTTTTTTGTTCATTTTCACAAACATGGAATTGTTTTATTAATTTCATTTTTAAATTGCTAGCTGTTAGTATATAGAAAAGCAGCTGATTTTTGTGTATTGACCTCATATCCTACAACCATGCTAAATTTGTTTATTAGCCCTCAGTGTCTTTGTGAGTCCCTTATGATTTTCTTTTTTTTTTGAGTTGGAGTCTCACTCTGTCGCCCAGACTGGAGTGCAGTGGCTGCTCCCGGCCACCGCAGCCTCGACCTGCTGGGCTCCAGCGATCCTTCCGCCTCAACCTTCCAAGTAGCCGGAATTATAGGCATGCACTACCACGCCCGGCTGATTTTTTGATTTATTGTAGAGATGATGTCTTGCTGCCCAGGCGGGTCTCGAACCCACAGGCTCAGGCAATCCACTCACCTCAGCCTCCCAAAGGCACAGGATTACAGGCTGAGCCACCGAGCCCGACTCCTTATGATTTTCTATGCAATGTTGTATAATCTGTAAATATAGTTTCATTTCTTCCTTTCCAATCTGGCTCTCTATTATTTCTTTTTCTTGCCTTATTGCTCTGGCTGGAACCTACAGCACAAGGTTGAATAGAAGTGGTGAGAGTGGACATCCTTGTCTTGTTCCTGATCTTAAGAGAGAAACTTTCAGTATTTTTTTTTTTTTTTTTTTTTTTAATTTTTTATTGGAGTCTCACTCTGTCACCCAGGCTAGGGTGCAAGTGGCCTGATCATGGCTACCACAACCTCGATTTGCTGGTCTCAGATGATCTTTCCGACTCAGCCTTCCACATAACTGGGACTATAGGTGCATACTACCACACCCAGATGCTTTTTCTGGTTTATTGTAGAGATGAGGACCTCACCATGTTGCCCAGGCTGGTCTCAAACTCCTGGACTCGGGCATTCCTCTCACCTTAGCCTCCCAAAGTGCTGTGATTGCAGGTGTGAGCCACAGTGTCTGTCCCAGTATTTCATTATTAACTATCATGATAGCTGTGAGATTTTTGTAGACGTCCTTTATCAAGTTGAGAAAGTTTTCTTATATTCCTTTTAGTGTGTGTGTGTGTGTGTGTGTGTGTGTGTGTGTGTTTTAATCATTAAAGGGTGTCAGGTATTGTCAAATGTTTTTTCTGCATCTATAGATAATTATGTGGTTTTTGTCCTTCATTCCATTAATGTAGTGTAATTGAATGGATTTGGATGGTGAACCAACCTAGCACTCCTAGGATAAATCCTGCTTGATCATGTTTTATACGTCTTCTTTTTTTTTTTTTAATTGCTAAATCAGTTTGCTAGTATTTTTATTTATTTAGCATCTATAATCATAAGAGATGTTGATCTATAGTTCTCTAATGATTTTGCCTGATTTTGGTGTTAGGGCAATACTAGCATCATGGAATGATTTGGGATGAGTTCTATAGTTTTTGAAGAGTTTGTAAGGATTGGTGTTAATTCTTTAGATATTTGATAGAATTTACTAGTGAAGCTATCTGGGCCTTGCTTTCTTTTGTGGAAAGTTTTAATTATTAATTCAACCTCTTATTGTAGGTCTATTCATATTTTTCTTGAGTCAGTTTGTACCTTTCTAGGATCTAGCCAAGTGGTCTAGGTTATCTAATTTGTTGGCATATACTTGTTCATAGTGTTCTGTTATAGTCTTTTTTTACTTTCATAAAGCCAGTATTAATGTATTACTTTTATTTTTTGAGGAGACAAGGTCTTGCTTGCTATGTTGCCCAGGCTGGTCTCAAACTCCTGGACTCATGTGATCCTCTTTCCTCGGTCTCCCAAAGTGTTGAGATTACAGGCATGAGGCACTGTGCCCAGAATTTACCACTGATTTTAGTAATCTCTCTTCCCTTTTCGTCTTGGTCAGTCTAGCTAAAGGCTTTTACATTTCATTGAACTTTTCAAAGAACCAATTTTTGGTTTCATTGATTTTTCTCTATTTTCTATTCTCTTTTTATTCTCATTGTAATCACTATTATTTCTTTCTGCTTAACTATGAATTTAGTTTGTTCTATTTCCAGTTGCTGTAGGTGGAAGATTATTAATTTGAAATCTTTCTTCTTTGACTCTGATTATTTAGGAGATTCTTGGTTAATTTCTATATATTTGTGAATTTGTAAAGTTTCTTTTTGTTTTTCGTATTTTAGGTTTTGTGGTTGGAGGGCATATTTTATATTATCAGTCATTTAAAATTTATTATTTTAGGACCCAAAATATGCTATATCCAGGAAAATATTAAATGTACATTTGAAAAGAATGTGTTTTCTGTTATTGGAAAACGTTTTCTATTAATAGATAGATGTCTGTTAGATCTGGGTTATACTGTTTTTTAAATTTATGCTGTTTTTTAAATCTTCTGTTAACTTTTTGATCTCTGTCTAGTTGTTCTATCCATTATTGAAAGTGGAATATTGAAGTCTCCAACTAATAATTCAGGATAATTCCTGAATTATTGCTTTCTTCGTTTCTGTCCATTTAGCATGTCTTTTAATGCTTATCAGATAGCAACACAGTTTTTTAGTTTTTCTTTATCTGAAAATATCCTTTATTCCATTATCATTTGTAAATAATATTTTCCATGGATATACAACTCCAGATTGACAGGGGTTTTTTTGTTTTTAACCACTTAAGGGTATTTTTAATAGTCTTCTATTTGTTAATAGACTTCTGTAATCTTTTGTATTATTTCTTCATTGTATTTAAGGTGTCCTTTTTCTACGGCTTTTTTCCAAAACTTTCTATCTTTCCCTTTCAGAAATTTAAGTGTCTGGATATTGTGCTTTTTCGTTTATTTCATTTAGATTTTGCTGAACTTTTAGAATGTATAGTTATGTTTTTCTAAATATGATTCATTCGGGCTGTCACTTCTTCACGTATCTTTCCTGCCTCGTTTCCTCCTTATTTTTCTGCTTAGCTCACATCTTTTTCCGAACAGCTCTATGCTGGGGATTGGCAAAGTTTTCCTGTAAAAGAATGGAAAAGAATGAAGAGGAAATATTTTAGGCTTTATGGGCTATATAGTCTCTATTCAAGGATTCAACTCTCTTGTGGTGTCAAAGGCACCAGAGAAAATAAGTAAACAAATGCATGTGGCTGTGTGGCAGTAAACTTACAAAATCTGGCAGTGAGCCAGGTAGTTTGTCAATTCTTCCTGTGTAATACGTGTTTTGAAATGTTTCCTTTAGTCCCTGATGCTCTGGTTTTTGTGCATCATATTTCAGTTTTTTTTTTCTCTATCTGTCTTTAGGTTCATTGACTCTTTTCTCCATCAACTCCGTTCTGCCATTAAGTCCACTTCGTACATTTATTTTAGGTTTTCATTTTTAATAGTTTGTTTTTAAGCATTTTTTGTTTTGTTTTTCATCTGAGATCTTTGATTTTTCTACATTTTATTATGAGTGTGTTTTCTTATTACTTCAGTGACTGAAGTTATAAATAGTTACTTTAATGACCATGTCTGATAATTTTTTTTTTTTTTGAGAAAGCAGAATTTATTGAGAGGACAGAAAAGCTCCCACAGTGAAAGGGGACCCACGGAGGTTGCCCCATATCTGATAATTTCAAGGTTGGCATTTGTTTTTGTGTTTTCTTGAGAGTGTGCCACATTTTCATGGCAGATAATTTGGAGTTGTATTTTAGATATTGTAAATATTATGTAGACTGAGTTCTTTCGTATTTTTCTGAAGAGTATTGACATTTTTGTTTTAGCAAGCAATTAACTTGTCATGAAAAGTCAAAATGCAGACTGTCATTTTAAGACCTGTGTGGAGGGCATTTGCTTAGATTGGTTCCTTAAGCCTTAGCTCCAAGCTGATTTATTTGCCTCATGCACATGTAGTCCAGCCAAAGACTTGGACGTTCATACTCAGAATGTGGATTTCTCTTATTTCCTGAATTCTTAGCTCTTTCTCTAAGAGCTGGTTTCCTAGGTTCTTCCCCTAGTCTTTTCAGCCAGAAAGACACAGCGGGTGCTTCTGTTGGTGTGAGTTCTCCACACCCCTCCCACTGGTCATGCCTTCCTTTAGGGCACAGGTACAGAAAGCATGATAGAGTCCAGATTTTTTTGCTTCCTTCAAAACTTTGCCTGTCCCCGCCTTCCCTCCAGCTTTCAAAGTGCTCAGGTAGTTGGGGTTTCTTCCCCTGTATTTTCAGGAAATTGTTTTTAATTATTTAGTTTTTTAATATTGTTAATAATATATTTTCATTATGTTTGTATATATAATTCATATTTATCATATTATTTATGTATATAATTCACTGGTCTATTAGGAATAAATAGAATTGGAATTTAGTATGTTCTTTTCTTTTTTTTTTTTTTTTTTTGAGTTGGAGTCTCACTCTGTCACCCAGACTGGAGTGCAGTGGCCCCTCCCGGCCACCACAGCCTCGACCCGCTGGGCTCTGGCGATCCTTCCGCCTCAGCCTTCCAAGTAGCCAGAATTACAGGCGTGCACTACCACGCCCGGCTGATTTTTTGATTTATTGTAGAGATGAGGTCTTGCTGCCCAGGCGGGTCTCGAACCTGCGGGCTCAGGCAGTCCACTCACCTCAGCCTCCCAAAGGCGCGGGATTACAGGCTGAGCCACCGAGCCCAGCTTAGTATGTTCTTTTCAAAGCATCTGATGCCAGTCGAATTCTTTTTCCCTTGCAAAATATTTGTTCTTTTGGCTTGGGCACTCCAAGGATTTTTTTTTTTTCTTTAATGTCTAAAAGGTTTACTGTAGTCTGTTTTTGATTGATCATTCCATTCTGGGTTGATCTTTTCAAGAGATTCAGGTCTTCTTGAAAATTTTCTTGAAAATTAAACATTATTCTGTTTAATTGTTTTGCTTTTCTTCTTCTGAGACTCCAGTTATAGCTCAGGCCTGCTCAACTACCTGTTTTTTGAAATTTTCTTTGTTTGTTTTTTCCTGCTATCAACCTTTTAATTCAATTTTTATTTGAATATATATACACTTTGACACTTTTTAATTTAGTCTCCGTTTCTGGCATGACATGATTTTTCTTTTTCTTTCTTAAGTTTAGTCACCTCTTATTTAGTTTTTCGTTTTTCATTTAGTTTTTATTTTTATGTTTACGATTCAAAAATACATCATTCATATATACATGTGAATATATAAATAATATATATATAATATATAATTTAAATATATATATATAAAATTACCACCACCACCACCACCCAGATACTCATTGACAATATTTGATTCAAATGTGAGGGCTGTTTTACATTCTTCTTCAACTTTGTGTTCGTTTTTATTTTAGGGGGTGTAATGGGGAATTTTCATCAGCTGAAATGATTACATTTGCATTTTCCTCATTTTTTAAAAAACTTTTTGTAATGGATATAGTCGTTTTGTTGCATTCCCATTCATTTTAAAGGCTAGGTTTCTAGTTTGAGAGCACCTTGTTCTGCCAGTTATGTCTTGTGCATAGTTTTTCTATAGGTGACATTGATGTTAGGGGACGGGGGCGGTTTTGCCTTTTGTTTTTGTGGGATCCTTACATGTTGTTTTCTGGTTCCATCTCTTTGTTGCTTTTTGTCCAAGGGTTACCATCCCCCCAGGAGTGATGTTTTTCAGAGCCTGCCAAGTCTGCTCCTGCTCCCAGGCCCCTTCCCTGACACGAGTGCTGTGAAGCACTTGTGTTTTGTGTTTTGTCAGATGGTGCTGGACGACCTCTCTCTCAGATTTCTTTTACCTTGGCTTCGTCTGAGTCCTCCTTGCTGCTCTACTTTTTATGTAGTCTTAAGCCTGTGCTCTCCCACTTTCTGCATCCACAGACTGGAGCTCTGTTAGAATTTGGAGCATTTTGCTACTTACAGGTCTTTTGAATTTGTGCTATTGTGTTTCCATATCAGTAAGAATGTAGGTTATGGGCGTATTTTATTTAAAGCTCCTTTTTTACATTCTGTGTTTTTTGGTGGGGAGGGTACGGGAAGATTCAAAATTAGGCAGCTGCCAGTCTTCTCTGTCCTTCATCTCCTCACCGAGCCCACTGAAATGGCTTAAGGATTTTTATCTCAAAATAGATTTCTGATCAGTCTCTATCTCTGCTGTTACTTCCATAGTCCAGAGAGCGGTCAAATCTTGCCCTTGGTTACTATACCCCGTCTTCCTTCCATTTCATTTCATACACATCAGCAAATGTAACCCTTTTAACACATTAATCAATTTTATTCTTCTTACTGGAGTAAAATGGCTTAGAATTAAGTGGTCTATAGCAGGGAATGGCAAACTGTGGTCTCCAGGTCAAATCCAGCCTGCCATCCTGTTTTGTTTTTTTTAATAGCATATGAGCTAAGAATGGTTTTTAAGTTTAAAAGGTTACAAAAAAACCAAAAGGTAACTATTTTATAGTACACTTAAATTATATAAAAGTCAATTAAATAAAGTTTAATTAGAACACAGCCATGCTTATCTGATGGTGTATTTTCAATGACTGGTTTTGTACTACAGCTACAGAATTGGATAGTTGTGTTCATATGGCCCACAAAGTCTGAGATATTGACTACCAGGCCTTCTGCAGAAAAAGGTTACTGGCCCCAGGTCCTGAGCACTACATGGTTATTTCCTTCTCTTCCAGTCTTGGCTCCTCTTCTTGTTTGTATCTTCCTATACTCTAGTCTTCCAGGTCCCCAAGCCGACCAAACTCTTCTGCCTCTAGTTATTGGCAGGTGCTAAGAACTCTGCCTCCTTTTCTGATCCCTAACCCAGTTTGGTACCCAGCTCCATCATATGTGTCACATTTCAGGTGCCTTCTCAGAAGCACTTTCTCTGTCCGCATCCACAGTTAGAACCCTCTTTGTTATTTTATCTTGCCTCTTTATTTCCTGTTTGTGCTAGTTTGTTCATTTGTCTGCTTTATCTGTCTCTGTCTAATCATGCATTTTGGTCTTTCCATTGCAACATAGACTCTAAGGAGCAACTATATGCCTATCTTGTTTGTGGTTGTGTTTCCTGTCAGTATCTTACATATCTCTAGCTCTTAGTAGATGCTCAATAAATATTTGTTCCAACAAATTATGAACAAGGGAAAATTTACTTAATTGACCTAGAGATATCAGAGAAAATTTCATGGGAGAGGTGACTTTAGCTACATTTGAAAGGTTGCATAGAAATATGGAGGGGAGGGTACAGAAAAATAAACCTTTACTAAAAGCTTGAAGTAAATGGGAATGCATGGACAACAGTGTAAAGCTGACTGTTGGACATTTCTGTACTTAAATCAGGCCTCTCGACTAATCTTGACATTGGCAATGATCATTAATAGTTTTTTCTCGTGACAGTTCTAATTTGCTGGCCTACCCCTAATGCCCTTTCTTCTCCCAGTCTTCACCCTCTTTCTCTTTTGCCCAACCTACCCCTAGCCTCTGCTTCTCAGGGGCCTCATGCAAATTCTGAAATACTTGTAACTCTGTTATCTGAAGGTAAACTTTTGAGGTCTCTCAAAAGTGAACTTAATCTCCTGACATTTTTAATATAAATTCTTTTCTTTCTTGTTTATCATTGTTTATTGTAATATAGTCACATTTTAATTATTGCATATATTTCATTACTGGTTTTTAGATCTCCTTTAGATATCTTGAAAGCATACTTTTTTGAATTAAATGTGTTTATATTTAAATGTGTATATATTTTTAAAGTCAAAAACCCTCACCTAACCTACCCCGTGTCTTATATTCCTTCCACTAAATTGGGGGAACCTACCATTGAGAATTTGGAATATACAGTTTTAGACTTTTTACTAAAACCTATTTTTAAAAATGCATAAATAAATTAATAATCTTTTTTTCAAAATTGCTAGGAAATAGATTTTAAATGTTCTCCCTGTGTGATGGATATGTTAATTAGCTTATTATCGTGTCACAAGGTATACATATATCAAAACAGCACTTTGTACCCCATGAATATAGACAATTATTATCTGCCAAATTAAAATAAAAATATAAAAACAATGCATCCATATACATTTATACATTCATGTAAATAAGTCGACTTTTTAAATGGAACACAGATATACTCCTGTAGTTAATTGTTTATTAGAGAACATCGTTCCATGTCTGTATATATAGATATATCCCATTTAAAAAAATATATGATAGTCTTTTGTGGTAGCACTCCAGTAATGTATGTAACAAGTCTCCAGTTGATGAATATGAAGTTTTTCATTTCTCTCTTTCTTCTCCTTTTTTCAGTCAGCAATAGTACGGCGTTGAGCTTTAGTATACATTACTGTTTTGCAGAGGATAAGTCTTTCCATAGGCTTAAATTCCAGGAATGGGTTTTAGAGTTTAAAGAGTTTACATGTTTAAGTTTATGATGGATGCTGCCAGATTATCTTCTGGGAAGGGTGTACTGGTTTCCATTTTTTTCTAGGAGTATAAAAGAACACCCGTTTTTCAGTACCTTTACTTACATTGTGAGTTGTTAGTCTTTTTATTCTTTCCTAATTTGTAGGGGAAAAATAATATTGTTTTATTTGCATTTCTCTGATTTTTAGTGAACTTGATCTTTCTTCAGCAGAACATAGAGGTGAGAGCCAAACTGATCTTTATTTTATGTGTCACACACGGCTGTTCTTTCATTGTTAACTGCCGGTGGGGCCACTGCTCATGTTTTCTGCTGAACACGTGAACATTAAATACATAAGGTCACTAGGTGTCACTAGAATCCCATTTTGCTGGGTTTGCTACCAGTGAACAAAATTTTAAATTCTGACATTTCCTTTGGACAGTAGAAATCTTTATCACGAAGAAAGAAGAATTAAAGGTGAAAGAAATAAAAGCCAACTTAGCTCTCTCACTCTAAGTTCTGTTGAAGAAAAGTTATCATAAAGTTAAATGTATTAAACAATCACAAAAAACGGCTAGGGTGAATCCAGCTCTGCAGCTCAATAGGCTTTGCCCACCTGAGAGTCAGTCACGGACCAAAGTCCAGCATCTCCTGCGTTGTGTTTGCTACAAACAAGGATATTTTCCCGCATAGCCACAAGGCAGCCAGGAACACTGGGGACATCCTGTGAGCACCCACACTCCGGTCCCTCTCCTGGCAGCTCCCTGATGCGCCTGCAGCAAGCTCCCCTTAATTCTCTCCCTCTGAAGCCATCCATCCCTGGTCCTGGTTCGGCTTCTGTGACCTTGATACTGTCAAAGACCACCAATCAGTGCCAGGCCAGGTCCCTCAGCTCAGGACTGCCAGTGTGTTTCATGAGGTTATGGGGCCCTGCCTCTTTGCAGCAATATCCTGGAAGTGATGACGGGTTCCTCTTGCTGCGTTGCTGAGGTGGCATGCGATCTCAGCATCCTGTGCTGGTGAGGTGACCTTGATCTGCCCCTCAGGTAGTGAGGACAAAATGGACACCCCCCCACCCTAATCAAGCCTCTGCCACCTAGCCATGGCCATCAGGTGTGTGTCCTCACCTCAGACTGGGCCTTCCCCCTGCATGGATGCCCCCTCCTTGGACTCCTTGCTGGCAGAGCACGCTGTTACCCTGACCTGAGTCTCTTCCTTGTGCCACAAGGGGGCATGTGTCCAGATTGTGTGCTTGCAGGCTGGCACCTTCAAAAACACATCATTCACTTTGAATTTCCCCTGAGTGCCTTTCGCACAGCGCCGTCTGCACTGGAGATTAATGTGCGTTTTGCTGAATTGACTCATTGACTGGCTTTGGGGAATAAGGTGGTAACACCACTCAGTTTGGGACAAGAGTAGGAGAAGGCCACAGGGTTGGTTCAGGCAGAGTCAAGGTGTCGCCTTAGCTAAGGGTAGAGTGGGAGCCTGGGGTCCTAGCGGACCTAGTAGGAGTGCAGTGGGAAGCACTGGAGTGAACTGGCTCTCTGAGAAGAAAGAGCCCGTCAGATCAGGGCTTCCCAGAAGAGCAGCTATGGTTCTGTCGTCTCCAAAGTAGCAGCAGTTGGACAAAGATGGTCAAAATCTGGTTCTGTTTAGAAACATCTCTAGAAACTCTTTCCCTCTTGACCACTAGATGGGGAGATAATGTTATCATTTTACATTTCTGAAGAACTACGGAAATGTAATTGGAAGCTGTTTTGTCTGTTCAGTAGACTCTGAGTACCTGGTAAGTATAGCTTTTAATGTGTTGCTGAATATGATAAAGCACAAGTTATTTGCAACATGGATTGACATTACCACTGCTGAGTACCACTGTGTCTTCATTGTGAAAACAAATAGTTAAACCCATATAGACTGAGTTCAGGGAGCGTGTCCTTTGGGTCTTTACTTCTCATCACCCTGATGAGTGACAGGTGGGAAGCTTTTTCTCAGAGAGACAGACACCCCTTTTCTAACTACGCCACCTGTGTCAGGACCACATTTTACTAGACTGAGTCAAGCCTTTCCCAAAACTATTGTGCTTATACTATTTGTACTACAAGTAAAACTACTTGTACTACCAGTAAAAGATACTAGTTTTGTGAACTTTGACAGGTGATCTTCTGAGCCTTCATATTCTCGCTAGTAAAATAGGAGGAAATAGTCATGCTTACTTACCCCCAGGGCTGGTGCGCTGGCTGAATTTTACTATGATGATGATGATGATCAGTCTAATACTCTCTTTGTTTGATTTTTCAGTTCTCAAGACAACTCTTATGTATTCTTTATTTTTGTTGGTTTATGTCATTTTATCTTCCTTTACTGCCATTTCATTAGGGGTTTGGGAGGCAAGAGAAAAGCCGTGCTTCATTCCACCAAAATCAACCAGAGGTCAAGAACCTTCCATTTTTACTGCCTGAATATTGCTTAACTTTTATTCCTTTCACCATCCGCCCGGTCCCTGCTGCCTTTACTGACATCTTTAGCATCTCCTACCTCAGTCATTGCAGCAGTCCTGAGTCGTTCCCTCGCTCTCTTTGTCCTCATCCCAGATGGTGACCTATGTCCCCTCCCTCACACTGGTCCTACCAACCCATTCCTCAGGCGACCTGACCATGTCCTTCTCTCACATCTGTCCTGATGTCCCAGAGCACAGAATGGGGTCCAAGCTCACTAGCTTGGCAAGTACAACCCTCAGGATGACCTGAGTTCCTTCTGTGTGGCTGGTCTCCTAACTCCCATTCATTTATTCAGTCATACGAGTGGTGTAGGTTTTCCCAAATATGTCATGCCATTTATTCCACCATACTCTGTGCTCTCCTTCCAGATCCGGATGGAAGATAATCTGTCCTCCCACATCTGCCCCACCCCCTCAGAATTGAGTCTGGTGACCATCTATGTCCTGAAGCTTTTTCTTTTTTTCCTAAAGCCTTTTCTGATTCTTCGAGTATCCGTTATGTTCCTTTTCTGTTTCATTGTACTTCTCTTATTACAATTACCATACGGTATTCTTTTTTAAATTTTTAAATCTTTGCAAATTCCTTTCCTGTCTGACTTAAAGGCAGCTGCAGTCTCATATCTGTTTCTTCGTACTGGGATAGCACATGTCGTTTAGCTCTGAAGTCTCCTTTGTGTACTCAAGAGAGAATGCAAAATGAAAAAGGGAAATAACACATCTATACTGTTATAAATATACTTTTGACTTTGCATACTCTCTAAAGGGTGTCAGGGACGCCAGGGGCTGTCTGACCACACTGTGAGATACGCTACCCTAGTGTCATTCTCAATGCTCTATAGATAGGCTTTACTATGTCACACACGTACATATTTCTGAAGCTGCTTTTCATTTCTAATATGTTTTAGAGAGCTTTCTGTATTAATATGAATATATATTTATATTGTACTGTATTTTAATTTTTCAAATACCTATTTCCATGTTAGATTTTGAACAGTGATAGTCTTGTGAAAGATAGCTGGAGAGGTGGTTGGGGTGGGCCTTATAAAAACACTGAAACAGCAGATGGGTGAGATTATTCTGTAAACACAGAAATGACTGAGGGTTTTTGGTTTGAATTGGGGAGGGATGAGTAAAATGCTTTAAGATTAATATTTCAGTAATATATGAGTGAATTAGAAGAGGATAATTGGTAAGGCAAGAAATTGTTTTGAAAATCATTGTAAACATTTAGCTTCGAGTTAATTTAAAGCTAAACTTAAAGCTAAGAAAGAGATAATAGTTGAAGGAATCCAGAAATGCAAAAAGTAGACAGTATATTGAGAGGAGAAATGTCAAGCGAGACCACAGACAGGGATGGGAGGAGAAGCTTGGCTACGTGGAACTGGGTTGCACCCCCAGCTCCCGGGACTGATGTGGTGTCTGGATGGAAACACACTTGAAGGACAACCCAGTTTTGGAGAAAAGATGTGCTCTCTGGTCTCAATTTCTTTAGGTCACTTTTAGCTCTACACTTCCCATTTAATGGCTTGTTAATTCTAAAATTACACATTTAATAGCATCTGCTTATACCTTTGTCAGTGTATTGATCATTTTGAAGTGTGCTTCCAATTGTTGCATAAAGATTGTACTTCCTTTACCTCTCGCCTCTGCTCTTATACTTTGTCACCATGTAGAGATGATTTTGGAAAGTTTAATTTATATTGACTTTTATGTTTGGTATTAAATGGCTTATTTTTAAAAGAAATGTCTATTAAAATGGACTGCATGTGGATGTGTTTCTTAAATTGCAGGTACAAGTGCAGATTTGATGCTGTGTGAATGTATAATAGAAACAAATACTCACTAGACTAATTTAATTATACAGATGCAGGACAGCTGGAGTACACATTGATGAATCATTATTCCCTGCAGCTAATACTAATGAACACTTAACAGGCCTAATTAAAAAAAAAGTAAGTAAACAATTTCAATGAAGACAGTGCCAACTATGAATTTATTCATTCTTTTGTTATACCTAGAAATTAAAACTTTTACAGATGTATTCAACTTGTTTTCAGTGGACTATTGATGATGATTTTTCACATAACCTTTTGAGCCAATTATAGAGATTATTTTATTCCGTGAATGCTTGGATGTAACTTGTAAGAAATGGAAGAGGCTGTGGTTGGCCACAGGAAAACTAAATGTTGCCAAGAGACCAGGAGACATTCAAGTGCTTTGGTAATTGCTTCAGAGTTCAGTTTATATATCTGTAGCAAAATGCCTTCATTCTATTTAGCTGGAAAATTTCAGTAGTCCGAAGCAGATATGTCCAAGTGTGTAAAGTCATGTATTACAGAAAATCTGCTTTGCAAATACAATCATCCCTCAGTGTCCTCAGGGCATTGATGCTAGCACGCCTCTGCAGATAGCAACATTTACAGAGATGCAGATCCTTTATGTAGTGAGATGGTGTTTGCACATAAGTTTTGCACATCCTCTCATATACTTTAAATCGTCTCTAAATTACTTATAAGACCTAATACAGTATAAATGCTGAGTAGATAGTTGTCATACTGTTGTGGTCTTTACCGTGTTATTTTTCATTGTAGTATTGTTATTTTTTATTGTTGCTTTTTCTTCTTTTGAACTTTTTCAATCCTGACGTGTGGCACCCATGGATCCAGACCTCGCAGATACGGAGGGCCAACTGGAGAGCTAAAGGCACTACTTCCATTTGAGGCCTCATTCACATTTGAATTACAGCCATTTAGCTTTTCTATTTATTTAAAAGTTTTAATTGCAGTTTCTTTATTTGAGGGAGCTTACTATGAAACATCAAAGCCACTTGGTTTTCATATGAGACTCTGTCAGAAGAGGATTTGATGACTTTCTCCAAACTGAATTATGGAAGAACCGCACATTTCCCGTAGATTAAAAGAGAAGTAGCTGTGACCTTCTCTACGTTTTCTGAAATTAGTGAATGATGTATCTCCATGACTTCATCTCAGACTAGCCAGAATTTGCCAGTGCAGTGGTAGATGAGCTTCTTTCAGTCTCCAGCCAGATCTGCTCATCTGGTTATAGGTGAAGGGTTCAGCAGAGTCTCTGACTCTCTGCGACATGCAAAAATAAAGTATTTATTGCAAAAACACATCAGTAATATGTGCCTATTGTCACTGTAAATCATTTGGTTAACTCAGATAAAGCAAGCATCTCTTGATTTCTTTTCCCTCAAAATAAGCAGTTTTCAATTTGACGTGCATCCTTCTGAAGGGGATGTCTTGGTACACGTTACGTATGTGTACTTGTTCACATGCACACATGTTGCAGGAATGGAGCCCTGCTGCCTTGTGTGTACTGCTTTGGGGTACTTACTTCCCCCCCACTTAGCAATGTGGTTTTGATCATTTCATGTTAGTTGATACAACTCTACTCATTTTTTTGTGTGGCATTTTACAGCGTGAATGTGTTTTCCCTGCATTCATGCACTTTTAGATCATTGTCAGTTTTTGCTAAATATATCACTTATGCAACATGTTTGAGTTTATTTCTCCAAGCTGGATATCTAGAAAGGAAATTACTGAGTCAGAATACATACACATTTTTATTTTAACACTTCCACTGTTGAAACCTATTTCTTGACACTGACGACTGCTGGATATTATTAATCTTTTTAGTTTTTACTTTAAATAATTTTTATTTTAAAGATGTAGGGTACACGTCAGGGTTAGGTATACAAATGGTCAGTGTACAGGTAAAGTTTGGGCCTCATAGTTTTTCCTAATCTGAAGCATAAATAATGACCACTCATACACTTCTCCACTTTAATATTTACCCATGTATAGAAACCTTCCCTTTTCAAATGTAATTGCAGATTCACATGACTCAAGGCCTTATTATTTCGGGTTCTTGAGGCGGTCCTCTGCCTTTGTCCCCCTCACCCTGCCTGCTGCCAGCCCAGCTCGCCTGCTTGCTCCTCCTCTAACACACCAAGTGTGTTTCTGTTTTAGAGTCCTCATGATAGCTTTTCCCTCCACCTAGAACATGCTTCCCTGCTCAATCCATCCATATGACTCATTTTCCAACCTCCCTACGGATAGGGTTTAGCTACTGAAGAAGATTGACAGGACTTGGAAATAACAGTGAATCTGCAGAGCACCTGGGAAGCAGGGGGCACAGGGTGGAGCCTCTTGTACTCTGCTGACCAGGACCATGTTACCCTGCCCTATGGGCAGAGCCCTCCAGACATGTCCTGGTCTCACGAATAATAAGCAATGCTGAAAAGTCGGTACAAACTGCCCCCAGACTTCTTGGACCTGTGGTTATAAAGCGCCACTGTTTAATTACATTTCATGTTGTGCAGGTACTTTAGAGAAAACAGTGCAGGCCGGTTCAGAACCTGTTGAAATAACCTCCCAACACACATATGATATAATTTGCTTATTTATGTTTATTTTCTGTCATTCCTTACCTGAGTAGAAGCTCCATGATGGCAAGGATCTTTCCAGGTTGTCACTATGGACCTGACACATATGAATAATTTTTGTTAATAAGCGATTGAGTAACTGATAGAGCAAGATCTGGAGTCAAGAATGACTAAAATAAATTCTTTAAGACTGGAACAAAATAGTTTAGACTGGGTATCCATGTAAGTAAATTTGGGCTGGTAGCTTCAACCTCAGATGCAAGAGAAACCTAGACAGAGATTCCTTTAAGAGGGAGCTCAGGCATAGAAGCAGCAGTAGGCAGAACTGATGTCGACTTCAGGTTTTGTATTTTTGGTGATGCTGGACTAAAGATGGAAAGCACATGGCTAGTTCTAAAGAATAAGAAGGCTGGGAGTGTGAGCTGTGTTTTATACATTTTTTCTCCTCTCTGAGTATGGTAAGGCTAGAGTCAACCCAGGACTTCCTTGTGGATATCAGCCTGGGCTTCCATGTGTCTGTGTGTATAGTGAAAGTTTGGGGGTTTTACTGGCTGAATGGAGTTACTGTAATTTAAGTAAGGCAAGATGGACAATGGTTCTGTTCTTTGGTCATTATAAGACAGTAGTGAATTTTGTGTGTTATCACTGTGTCACGATTTGAGAGGAAAGGTGATACTGAGCAAGTGATGGGCTCACTACCTGGCATGCATAGAAGCCAGTATTATGGCATTGACTTTTGAGAAAAGAAAGACTTCGTAGACTTCATTGCAAGTCAACTGGCACAGCGATGGGAGGGAATGCACAAATATGTCTCCCCAAGATGGGGCCTGTGGCAGGTTTTATAGGCAGAGGGTAGTGAGGCATGATCTTATTGGATCTTGTAATGAGGTGATGCAGTGGGGTGAGGTGATTGGATCTTGGAATGAGGTGTGATCTGATTGGATCCTGCTGTGGGGTGATACCAGGTCCAGATCTGATGGATCATGGATTGTGCCATCCAGTATCTGCTTCTTAATTTGGTCCCCGTTCCTTGGTCCAAGCACTTAGGTTCTGCCCAGGGTTGCGTGCTTGGTTTATCTGGGTATGCTCGGGTTACACAACTTGGAACCTGGAAGTCTATGGCAATTGCAAAACAACTCACCATTTTGTTACACAAAGTTGAGCTAGATCTGGCTGGTTCTGCAGTAATAGTAGCAAAAAACAGAAGACTAATTTGCCTAAGAACCTTCATGGAAACCAAGAATTTATTACTGATGTCAGAGAAAGTATCAGAAATATATGTGAAAGGACTTTTTCTTGTCTTAAGCAATTACAATACAGTATTATTAATTTTTATGTCCTTTTTGCACAGCGTAAGTGTATGCAGCCCAAAGATTTTATTTTAAAATCACCAGAAAATGATAAAAGATATCAGAGGAAATTGGAGAAAATGGCCCAAGAGCTACAAAGGCAAAAAGCAACCATAGGTAAGTCAAGAAATATAATACTGTCCTTTGCAATTGTGTTCCCACATCTGCCTGGTTTGCCTGATGACCAGGGTGTTTAGGATGAGGCAGCTAATGAAGACTGCAGCAGCTTTAGTAGGAAGGAGGAACTGGAAGGTCTGTAGCCCACAGGAGACTTGTCTAGGAGCCATGTTGAACCAAACAATTGAGCTGATTGGCCACAAAATCCGAATCATTTATCACATTGATGGAACTTTTTATTTTCAGGAATGGTTAGAGAAGAAAAGCAAGCTTTTCCTAACAAACTTTATTGAAATAAATATACTTACGGATTTCTTCTTTATATATCACTTTGTATTTTAACCTAGTACTTGGTCTTCTTGTTTTATAACTCAGAAGAGACAGATCTTGGATGATATGGTATATTCTCTTGGTGATTTAGAAAAATACTTTAGAATATTATGAAACTTTAAAGTTCTTTGTGTGTTTTTGGTATTTCTCTTTTGCCTTCTTCACTGTCCTCTAAATTCGGTATTTCGTGCTAATCTTGATACACCATTATTACAAGCAAGCAATTGTGGTCACCAGATAATACATAGTACAGAGATAGGACACAATAGTTCCCCTTGGTGTTTTGTTTTAATCTGTATTACTGTCACAAATTTTCTACTCCGTACTTTGAAATTATTCAAATAGGATTATCAACCTTTATTTTAAGCCTGTGATGATAATGCAACAGAAGTGGGAAGAACATTTAGCCTGCAGTGCTGCCATATATGTCCCCCAAACATGACGTTCGTCATTGGTCTTCATGCTCCACTCTCCCGCTGTCTCTTGGTATATGTCGGTCCATCCTTCACATACCCACACAAGTGCCTGGTCTTCCTCAGTGTTCAAGCCACACACATGTAATTACCCTTGACAGCTCCTTCTAGACTGATGCAACTGTGGAACCCACCAAGACTGTGACCCTGCTTCAGAAGTGACTGCTTGGCTTCTCCTTCTGTGCTCTCCTCTTCTGACTCCACCCTGCGTCACCCCTCCCGTATTGCCACAGCAGTTCTGACTTGGGCTCTCTGTGCTGTGTCCTCACAGTTTATCTCTGCTTTGTTAGGAATGATGCAAACTTCAAGTCAGATGAGTACCCCCTCCCTGGCTTAATTTACTTGGTGTTATTTCAAGGAAAAATATTTAACATGTCCTACAGCCTTCTAGATCCTGTATGATCTGGCCCCTTCCTCTAGCCTCAGCTCACTATTGTACACTCTCCTGTAATTCTTTTTTTTTTTGAGTTGGAGTCTCACTCTGTCATCCAGGCTACTGGGCTCAGGCAGTCCTTCTGCCTCAACCTTCCAAGTAGCTGAAACTACAGGCAGGTACCACCATGTGCGTCTGTATTTCTTTTTTTTTTTTAAATTGTAGAGACAGGGTCTCTCCAAGTTGCCCAGGCTGGTGCTGAACCCCTGAACTCAGGCACTCAGGGAACCCCTGCCTCCACTTCCCAAAGTGCTAGGATTATAGGCGTGAGCCCACCACTCCTGGCTACCTAGAATTCTTTATACTTTTGCCACTTTGACCTTCTTTTTCTATGTCAGTGATCGTGTATCTGAAAAGAATTTGACAAAATTCTCTCTTTAGACCAAATATGTATCTTAATAGAAATTGCCTTTGAAAAACTAAAGGTAGAAGGTATTGATGATTCAAATAATGTGTGTCTGTATATTGCCAGAACTACAGTAAGGGCTTTTCATGCCTAAGAGTTATGAAGGAGAAGACATTGAATGATTCTTGGTTTTGTTTTTTGGTTTTTTTATGGGGTGGGGGAGTGCCAAAGTCTTAAGTCCTCCTTGAGCATATTCAAGGTATGTTTCGTAAAAGTACACAATTCAGCACCCACCCAGAACCAGCCTATAATTTCATGGTTCAGGGACCACCCTGACCCTACTTCATACATTCAAGTTCATGTGTGGGTCTGTGAGCATGTGTTGAGGGTGGGAGTGGCAGTTAATGGGGGCAGTTTCTGAAACCTGGGCCAAAAAAACCAAAGTTAGGAACCAAATCACGTTCCAACTTTACAACTTCTTACCAGCTGGAGCATCCTGGGTAAGTTATTTAACTTCTGTATCTGTTTCTTTGTCTTTAAACGAGGATACTGTTACCTAATACATTGGGTTTGGGGGGCAGTTAGATGCAGTCAAGCATGTATCGTGCTCAGCACAACGCCTGGGTGAGGGGAATTGCTCAGCGGCTGTGGCCTACAGCTGTAGTGGCAGCAGCACAGATCGTAGAGGTGACAGTGGTGGCAGGATATTAGCAGGAGCAGGAGGCGATGTTGAAAGGGAAGAAGAAAACTTGGGGTGGGGAGGTTCCTTACAATGAATTCGATTGCTTAAATAGGAAGATTATTTTTTGAGCTCAAAGTTGAATTTTTGTTTATTTTCAGATAATGATATACCTCTTCTCTTATTTGAATCTGATGGTTCATTGATGTATAGTCCAATGAAATATCATCGTAGTCACCACAGTGCAATGGAGAAGAGATTACAAGAGATGAAGGAGGAAAGGGAAAATCTCTCTCCTTCCTGTAAGTGATTACTTTGTAAAATGAAAATTATGTAAATAGGTGAATAAATTATGGTGGAAAGTTTTATTTTCTTTACCTAGATAATCTAGTTAATGTTTCCTGATTCTAACAGATTTTGACCTATTTCAGGGCAGACTTTAATATTTTTTTCTAGAAATTCTTATCAGTAAGATTTTTGAAGCCTATGTTGAGTGTATAGTATTCTTCAGACTTGAAATCTTATTTATTGTAGCTCCTTTGTAATTTCTAATATCTTTGGAATTTTTTCTTTTTAAAAAAAGCCATGTCTCATTTGAAGGCATTTGCTTTCATTAATGCATCTAATAAATTGGCTTGTCTTTCTTTATTTCTTTTTAACATCTTAATTTATTAGTAACTGAGCTTATTTTAATAAAATATTTAACTAAGTGGATAATAGTAAAAACTCATCTTAACCCTCATGTAATTCTACCCCTCTGCCTAGAGGTAACCTGTATTTTAAGTTGATGGTTTTTTTCCTGGTCTTTTTTGGTATATTACATTTCTTTGCAGATATGGAAAAGATAGAGGTTGGGCTTCTGTGGAGAGGTGTAATTTCTGTTTTACCTAAATTGGATTATGGCATGTGTATTATTTTCACTTTCTTTTTTTACTTGAATGTCCTGGGGGTCTTTTTCAGCTCAATAGGTGTGTATTGACCACTTTGTTTTAAGGTACTGCAGAGTAGTCTACAGTGCGGATACTGACTTATCTGTTGGTGGTTATTTTCCCCCAGTTTTTCTTTACTAGAAGTAGTGCTGCAGTTTTTATTATTTTCTTAACCACTTGGCTCGGTTGTTCTTGTTTTTTATTAAAACTTTTATGGACATAAGACTTTCTAGCTCCCCATAGTTTATACCGTTATAACTCCTATATGCATCTACCTAAATCCTTATCTTTCTGCATACTTCATGTATTTCAATAATATTAATTCATAAATGCAGAATTTAATTTTTTTTAATTAAGATTATGGAGTCTTGCTGTGTTGCTCAAGCAGGATTCAAACTTCTGGACTCAAGTGATTCTCCTGCCTTCATCTCCCAAGTAGCTAGGACTGTAGCTAGGACCTACAGTCCTACCCATCACCCTGCCCAGCTTTCTGATGGGTACAGTCAAATTATCCTTCAAAAGACTGTGACCATTTTACCCTTCACAGGTTTTTTTTAATAAGTGTTCATTTCTCCATACTGGGGAAACTGGATGGCATTAGTTTTTAAGGCTTTTTTCAGTCTGAAGATTGAAAAACTATTTCTTTGTTTTTTATTATTAGTGAGGTTGAGTGTCTTTTCATATTGACTATGACTTACTACAACTTTTAATGTTATCGACCATTACCTCTCTGAATTTCATATCATTTGTCCATCTGCCTATTATATTCTTCTTTCTGATTTGTAAGAGCTTTTTTAAAGGTTAGATATTTGGTTTGTCTTGAATTTGCATTTGTATATGCAAAATAGGCATCTTTGTCAGATAAGGTTAGTTTTGGCCACATACAATGAAGAAGTAGGTAGTCAGTGGTGGTCACCCATTGTATCTTTAAGAAACTAGTTTCCCATCTTTCTGATTCACCTTCCTTGGTGCCTGGCTTTTCTCCCAAGATGTGTGTCCCTCCAAGTTGAACCTTTATCAGCCTTCTCAAATGTCCCATCCGATAGTCCTGCCAGGACCTGGTTGTATGGCCACTCCTGATTGCAAGCAAGACTGAAGTATAGTCTTTTCTAGAATGCATTGATCAGAGTTTCTCTGTTGTTAAGACGAAGTGAGTAGATATTGAGGTAGGTAACTAGTTGTGTCCCAGAGAGACATCCACATTATTTCAAATGTAATTTCGTATATAAGCTAATTCACCTTATACTTGACTGTTTTCCATTACTTTGCAATGTTAATTCTGCCATTTTACCACATCCAGCGTAGTTTAAAACTCAACAACTGAAAATGTGATCTCTGTTGACCTTCCTTATCTTGGTTTGTTCTCTTTTTTACAACTGCTTGCTCAAGTCTTCTCAGAAAAGGATCCTTTTGAGTCCCTTTAAGAAGTATCTTTGGATATGAGACCCAAGCATCTCTTTTGTTTCTTGTCTGCAGTATGCACAACCTTTGAAGAGAACATTTATTACCTTATTTGATAAGCCATTGGGATCCTAGATATTTTCTATAGTTTCAGAATCTCTCAGCCCAGCACTAGTGCCATTTGAGGCTGGGTAATTCTTTGTTGTGGGCACTGTTCTGCACAAGGCAGGGTGTTCAACAGCAACCCTGCCTCTGTCCACTAATACGAGTAACGTACTTAACCTCCCTCCCTTACCTGTGACATCTAAAATGTCTCTAGACATTACCAGATACCTCCTGGGAGCCCAAATCACCATTAAGCAAGAAACACTGCTCTAGTTATAGAGTAACTGTCAAATGCATCTTTGAAGAAAAAGCCATGATTATAAAACAGGAAGACTGAAACAGACAAAGTATTCACTTTGTTGAGCTTCTGATTAGGTTCAGGCAAGTTGACTTTTTAAGATCCTCTCTAACTTTTATGATTCTATGATTTAATGGAATCAGCTTTGATTAATAGGTAGACTTACTGTTGGCCTCATATACTAAAAAAAAAATGGAAGTTTTATCTAATGAAATGTTTTAATTCTATTTTCAGCTTCCCAGATGATTGAGCAGTCTCATGATAATCCAGGTAACTCTCTGTGTAAAGTATCTTTGACCATTTCACATGATACTTTATGTTCACGTAAAGTTATGTTCTTTTCTGAGTTATATTTAAGCATTGAGAATAGTATGATTTTCTTATTTAGCATTTCATATAGTCATTTGCAATGAGTAGAATAATTAGTTAAAACTAGATCTCATAAATTTCCTTTTGAAATTAGATATTATAATAAAATTAAGGCATGAGTTAAACTTCCTTTTTGGTCCTGTGGGTTTTCTACTAGGCATTTGCTTTCTTACTACAGAATCTATTGCTCATTTTCAAAAATTCTTGTTATCTTACATGAACTAAGCTGTATGCAGTTTAAACTGTGCAGAACTGAGAACAATCAGAGCTTTGGAAAACTCACACAGTGCATAATGAATGTATAGAACATAAATATAGGAAATAAATAGAAGGTTTCCAGTTAGAAGCAGAAGGGCATTGGTAAGAATTAATAAAATTGGTTAAACATGTATATTTATTTTTAATGTGAGAGCTCTTATTTGATGAGATAATTTTTCATGATCATATCTTTCCTTTGAGCGTATCAAATTTTTTGTAATTTTTCAGTCCAGCCCTCAACAAGGCCTACATAAGTAGTAGTGACCCCTAAATAATTGTTCAAAGTGCTTGAAATGTTGTGGAATGTCTTACTATGAAGATACAATAGTGACAACACACAAAACAGCATCAAGATATTAGGAGTTTGAACTAAAGCTTTCTTCCAATGCATGGTTTATTCTCACAATCGTGTCTCTGTGTGTGTGTTACTTATTTACCCATTTACCCTAAAAAATCTCCATCTTTTCCTTTTATACTTGATACATACCTTTATTTCTTATGAGTTGAAAGCAAGTGTCAATAATAGCTAACACTGATTTTGCTTTTGCTGTGTTGTAGGCACTGCTCTAAGTGTCTGATTTACTGTACCTAATTTAATTCATCCATTAACCCCACGAGGTAGATTCTGACACCATCCCCATTTTGCCAGTGAGGAAATCAGGACACAGAGGTCAAACAGCTTGTACAAGGTCCACACTTTGTGAGCGGCAAACCCAGGCTTCTAACTTAGGCAGGCTGACTTTACAATTTTACTCTTCATGACATGTCACACTACTTATCGGCATTTTGAAAGGTGTATATTCAGCTGCTAAAATGAAAAGCGACGTATATTTCCAAACACTACCTTGAAGACACAGAAGGCTCTGACTTGGTGCAGGCCTGGCACCTCCTTTCCACTGGGCCCTCCCTCCTGGAGCACAGCCACGAGGGAGGAGCCCTGGTGATTACCCGGTCTCTTCCTTTTTAAAAGTAGAATTTGAGTGATTTCAGTCACAGAGTTGCAGCACTTAAGACTGTATGATTTCTGTGAAATGGAGGCCCTCTGCTGGCAAGCACTGAGTCCCTACTAGGGAAGCCACCACTGGGCTGGAGACTTCATATTCCAATATGGACAGAAAGTGGTATCTGTGCTCCAGTAGCTGATAGTGTGGAAAGAGGAGCAGGCCCACACAGGACCACAGTGCATTGTGATGCATAGTGCTGTGTAGCAGAGGGGACACAGCTGGCTCGACCTGGCCAGGGTGGGAGGGTCACAGGGATGTTGACAATACAGGCAGGTTTTGAAGGTTGAATCATGGAGGGAAGGCAAGGCACAGAGGTGTAGAGGGTATAGAATTTTGAGGCGATAGGTAGCAGCTTAGCATTACTCTAAAGAAATGTAAAATCCTTATGGGACATCAAAACACTGAGATCTACCAGAAGGTTCACTTCTGGACATAAATATAATACGAGGCCTTCACTAGAAGACGGGGGAGGGAAAGACGAGCTTTGTTAGTTGGGGAATGCTTCGTAGAAGATTAGGACTTGACCTCAACCTTAAAGCAGTAGTTCTTATGTTTTAGAATTATTGACCGCCTGGATCATTTAGTGACAAGTTATAGATGTTCTTCCTGGAAAAAAGTGCAATGCATGTGGTAATTTCCATGACATTTTGAAGTTTATTACTCCTGTCCTCCCTCCCTACCCTTATCCCATGCACTCACTGAAGCCCAGATTCAGTAGATAAAAGCACTGTCCTAAAAGTTATTCTTAAAGGGAAATGAGAAGAACAAAAATGTGGTCAATTTTCTTATTAACTAAAAGCTATACTTAAGTATTATTATACTAGTCATCTGAAAATTAAATTTATAATAATTTAAACCATTTAAAAAAGTTACTTCTTTATTTATATTTTCCAGATGAGTCCTTTGCTGGTGGTTTACACTCATCTTTTGATGATCTTTGTAGAAACTCAGTATGTGGAAATGAGGAAGGGAAATTGGGAGAATCCATTCTTGAAATTAAAAGCGATATGTGTGTTTCTTCACCTGCATCAAAAATGCATAGTATTCATTCATCAGCATCCTCCAATTACCTCAACACACTAAGTCCTCAGAAATTTATAAGTAATCTTTCAAAGGAAGAAACAAATTGGCAAAGCGACACTGTAGGTAAAATAGTCACCCCTGACAAAAAGCAAGCAGAAGGTGTGTCTAAGGAGATGTTTGATGAGAAACACAGTTTGTCTCCTACGTTACATTTAACAAAAGGCCACCTTTTGGTACATTCAAGACCCAAGAGTCCCTCCGTAAAGAGGAAAAGAACATCAGGTGACCCACATTTATCGCCAAAAGAAAAATTAAAGAAAAAAAGTTGCAGCAAGAGATCCATCATGCCACAGTTGCAGCTTTTTAAGTCGGAAGACAACCCGCAATTCAGGACCAAATCTGCTCTTCAGACTCTTGATTATGGGGAGTCCTCGTATGATGATTATTTTTCACCTGATAACCTTAAGGAGAGGAATTCGGAGAATCGTCCTCCTGAATCTCAGCCATCATCAATCCCTGCTCAATTCAACCACAGAAGTCTTTCTAAGGAGGAGAGAGCAAGCGTATTTAAAATGTCTGATTTTTCCTGCATTGGTAAAAAGCACCGATCAGTTAATGTTCCTGATTTAACAACAAAAACTAGGCCTACTCCTCAGAAAATTACGGTTGGTGAAGGCAGTGCCACTTGGAGCTGCGTGACTTTGGAGGAAGCATCTACCACTGCAGAAGCTACAGGGTGTTGTGGACAGGCCAGTGCTCGGCAGAGAGAAGGCCCACGCCCTGGTGCAAGCCTCTTTTCTCACACTGCTGAGGACTCACCTCATCCAAATGGACCTTGTGGTGATTCACCTCCTATGAAGGGAAGTAGAGAAGAAATGAAAGAATTGATTCACATAGAAGACACACAGAAAGAAAGTGCCACTCCCAAAATGCCACAGTCTTCAGAAGGTGAAGCGCAACGAGATTATGAGCTAAGTTTTGTAGATGATTGTCACGTGGAGACATCTGCAGGAGAAAAGGAAAACTTATCCAGAGGATATAGCAAAAGTATGTGAATCTCCTTTTCCAAGTGTCTTTGTTAAACAAATACGTAAGAGTGCATCCGTATTTTAAGTTTGTCACAACTTTTTCATAATTTAAATGATCCCCCCATTTTTATTTAAAGAATATGTGTTTGATATTCTCCAATGCTAATTTCTTTGGGAATCAGTTACTTGCCACCCTATGGATTTTCTTGGCTTTTTGGTCAAATCTGTTGTTAAGAATAAATTTTTTTCTAAGCTTTTTCCTTCTTACAGTTCAAAAGAATAAGTAAAACCTAATATGAATAATTATCTGGAGTTTTTTTCTTGTTCTATTATAATCTCTTGCCACAACATGATTATTGTGTAGAGAGATATACTTTTTATACAATAGAGCATTTTTTTTTACAAAATTTAGGTTCTTACTAGCAAGACTTTTTATTCTAGAAAGAAAATTAAGGAAGCGTAAGCCGATGATTCTGTCAAGTAGGAGGAAATATTAAAAAGTACATTTAGAAATATGTTATCAGTATTTATTTTTGAAGAAATTTTGGACAGTGTTAACCATAAAGAAATATTTTTCAAAACATTTTTGCTCAGGTAGGAAGTTTAATTATAACAGGCCTTGTTTGACATTGACGTATTTTGCTTTAAGCATGTCACATAAACGGATTCCCTATTTGTGATTTAGTTGTAACTATAATAACATGTAATTAACATAATAAACTATATAATAGTTGTAATTGTAGCAAAATTAGCAACAGTAATAAAACATTTTGCACTTATAATCTTAAGCACAAATAGATTCTAACCATCAAAATTGACGGAATCTTAAACTTTGAGAGGCCGGGTTTGGTGGCTCAGCCTGTAATCCCAGCACTTTGGGAGGCAGAGGTGAGTGGATTGCCTGAGCCCGCGGGTTCAAGACCTGCCTGGGCAACTTGGCGAGACCTCATCTCTACAATAAATAAAAAACTAACTGGGCGTGGTAGCGCATGCCTGTAATTCAGCTACTTGGAAGGCTGAGGCAAAAGGATCGCTGGAATCCAGCAGGTCGAGGCTGCGGTGGCCAGGAGTGTGCCACTGCACTCCAGTCTGAGTGAGACTCCAACTCAAAACAAACAAACAAACAAAAAACTTTGAGCATCTTTACCTAAAGATTTAGTTACAATTTGAATAAGACCAAATTTACTCTTCATCATATCACTGCTCTTTGGATGGTTTGAACCACCTTTTCAAATGGAGACGTCATGGTAGGAATTGAAATAATCACATATGTGCTACATGTCTTTTCCCTGAATATAAACTCCCCAAAATTGTCTCATAAAAAGAATTAAAATAATTTAATATAATTTAACCTACTATTTATATTTTAGCTTTCTGAACATATATTAGTTTCCATTAGGCTTAGAGTGTATTTTATTTTAAGATGATGTTGACTCTAAAGTTAATATGAAACAGTAGACGTGTGACTTGTTTTGATAGTTAAGAATATTCTGCTCTTAAAGTATGCATTCTCATTCTTCCCAGTTTTTATCTTTTGTATTTTCTAAGCTTTCTGTGACTCATATTTAATGACATGTAAAAGCGTAAGTTAAGTGGAAATAAGCTGGTTTCAAAAAGTGGCACAGCCCCAAATACCAGTGTTGTCAGGAGTGTCGTCGTCCCTGGAAGCAGGTGTATTTCCTGTTCTAGAACACAGCCCCCATCCACAGCTGAGGCTCTGGGGTGGGAGAAGATGAGGGGCAGGCCCTTGTTGACGCATGGGGCCTTGGTGGAGATTTAGAGAGGTTGTTGTTCAAGTTTGAACGTTGTCACACAATGGACAGGCGGGACCCTGGTGGAACTCAGTTTGACTCAGATGGAAGCATTCTGTGTACCCCAGTAGAAGGGCTTCTTCTAGAGTCATCTGCCTTATTTCACGTCATTACAAAGAGATGGAAAATCACTGGATTCTAGGATTGGAAAAGACTTACATGTTACCACTTTCTTTTATAATAATAAAACGAAAACTCATTGATGTTTTCAGCTGTCCGCAGGCAACCCAGTGGGACTCAGGTAAACGAGCTCTCTTTGGGAATCTACTGTGGATGAAACCATAAAGCCTTTCATTTAAATGTCAGGTGTGTACATTCCATACCTGCTGAAATTGTGGGGGGGGTGGTAATGACTTCTGTACATCAAACTCTGCCTCTTCAAATCTTTCATGTTGAAATAAAAGTCATTTTTCAATTTCCGTTTTCAGTTTACTTTTACTTGTTGCTGTTGTTGATATCTAAGAGTATAATAAAGGTTTGAAGAACAAGTTATAAAGGGATTCCATAATAAACGTTCATAGAACAGGAACTGAGGGAAATACTTAATTTTGTTTTTTAAAATAATAAAATCATGTTAATTTTTCTTTTTTACATTTTTACTCTCTAATTTTATAAACAATACACAAATACATTTCTGTTGTAAGAAAGATTGCTGAGAGAATACAGTTTTCCCACCTCATGCTCCTCCCTCTTTTTGTTAGCTCACTTAACTCACAGAGTTAGTTGTGCACCTGTTATGTCTCAGGCACTGTCAAGTTTGTTGGGGGATGGCAGAGAATGCAGCAGCATGCACCCCTGGTGGAAGGGGGCAGATAGTGAATGATGTATTGCACAGTGTCAGCTTGTGAGCTGCAGGTGACAGCTTTTTGTCAGTGACAAAAAAGAACTATGTTGGATAGATAAGATAGCCAGTGAAGGCTCCCTGAGGAGATGACAACAGATCATGGGCTTAGGGAGGCAGAGGGGAGCCTGTGGCTGGCTGCTGAAATCATGCTTCACCCTGTGGCAACAGCAGGTGCAGATAAGATAGACAAATGTTTGAAGAAGAACAAAGCTGCCAATACAGCACCAACTCCCTGAGCTGAGGGAAGGAAAGGGAGGTCAGAGAGGGGCAGGGTCCAAGTCATTAAGGTCTTCAGTCTCTGACATGGCAGGGAGCTGTGTTTGGTTTTCAAGTGTGATAAGCCATCGGAGGATTTGAACTGGGGAGTAACTAAATCTAGTTTATGTTTTAAGTGTAACCCTGGGCACTTTATGAAGAATAAACTGTGGGTTGGAGTGTTTGCTCCAAACAATCATTGTCAAAAATTTAAGGTTTCCTTCCAGAGGTGTGTGTGTGTGTTAAGGGGACTTTTTTGTTGCACATAGAATTACATCACCTTTGAAATTTGCTTTTTTTTAACTGATGTGTCATATACTTCTATATTAGTATCAATAAACCTTCATTCTGTAATTGTTCTATATCAGGGGTCAGCATAATTTCTCAAATAGTAAATACTTTAGGTTTTGTGGGCCAAGAGGGCAAGTTGAGGTATGGCGCTGCTTAAATAGAGGATTACATAATGTGAAAAAGACATTTTTGCAAATTTTTTATTGATGAAACTCAAAATTGAATACAATAGTAACATGGGTCTACTGATGAGAAGAATAGAATAAATTAGGGGAGGAAATAACGTTTCATTTAATGGGCTCAGACCAAGTGTTTCCATCACCAACATTGACTGCAAGTGTCTATTTTTTTTTTGTTTTGAGTTGGAGTCTCACTCGGTCGCCCAGACTGGAGTGCAGTGGCCGCCGGCCACTGCAGCCTCGCCTGCTGGGCTCCGGCGATCCTTCCGCCTCAGCCTTCCGAGTAGCCAGAATTACAGGCATGCGCTACCACGCCCGGCTGATTTTTTGATTTATAGTAGAGATGAGGTCTCGCTGCCCATGCGGGTCTCGAACCCGCGGGCTCAGGCAATCCACTCACCTCAGCCTCCCAAAGGCAGGGGATTACAGGCTGAGCCACCGAGCCCAGCTGCAAGTGTCTATTTTAAGGCTGTTACGTGATACGATTCTTTGTAGAAAGATTTTACATGTTTCATCTTTGAAAATGTTTTCTCAGACAGGCACTTCCAAATACTAATATCAGTCCAGAAGCAGATGGTTTTCACTATGCATATCCATTGCTTACAGGCATTTATGGCACTCTGTCAGAATCTCTGGACACGTGCCTTGTAGCACATCCTTTTACATCCTTTCATTGCAGATTAATCACTTGCAAGTAAAGGCTAGGTGGAAGCCCCTCAACTCTGCAGTTAAATGGATTTTGAAATAGTAAATTCCATCGGTCTCACATCTAGTCTGGAAAACGCTGGCAGAACTGTGTAGTTTGAACTTAAGGACCGGTATCCACAGCACATTTGCATGGGAATGGAGATCTTGTTTTTACTTTTGTCAGCACAGGACAGGATTTATAGAAAGCAGTTTGATGTTACTTATTTGTGGAAATGATGTCCCGTCCTGACATTGCTGACCGTAGCTCTTCAACCACTGGCATGGGTTTAAATTGCCAAGGAGATAGAGCCAATTGGTCATCCTGAACTAGCTAGCACACAGTTTGACTCCTAGTTGCTTCTCACTAATGAAGGGGAGCAGAGCGGTCCCACAGGTGTCAGGTGTCCACCAGCAGAAGCGGAAAGGTCCTTCCCACACCTACATCCCACTCTTTTCCATTTTCCCATTGGCTTAATATGATTTTCTTATTTGCTATGCACTTGGAATTTTACATGTCGGCACCTTGTACACGAGTGTTGTAAGCTTAATCTGGGCAATTTGGTCATGTCCAAATACTAGGTTCTTGTTCATAGGTAGTAGTCACCAGCTGTTGAAGATTGGTGATGACTAGCTACTCTTCTGCCAGCTCTCTGACCTGATCTTATTGAAGGCAAGTCTCAGACACACATTTATTAAACATTTATTGGCAAACAGATAGTTAGCAGTCCACAAAACTGACCAATAGGAAGTCTCAATTCTAGGTCCTTTAGTTCACTATCCATACCTTATCTGAAGGATTTGCTGGATGGAGATGATATTCTGTGGGTAGGTTTTTGTAAACTTGTCAGCATCAGACCACCAGGTATCCTTTGACCCTGAAGTTTGTCATAGGACCATTTAGGGTTCATCTAAACACTGATATTTAGATCTCATTCTGAGGGATACCAACTCGTACTAGATTTTTATGCAGGATTAGTGGTGCCCCTGTGATACTTAAACCAATTCAGTTTTCTTAAATCCGTGAATTTAACCAACACGAAGGATTAATATGGTTCAAGGTGGAGTTTATTTGCATTGTAACTTTAATCCAATTAATGGAGAATTACAGGCAGAAATGCTATAGTACAATAAAAGTACATTTTATGTATATTCATAATCCTACAACAGATAATTTTAATTTTAGATTTATTTCCAACAATAGGAGAAAGTGATAGTCTGTTATTCTTGATACATCTCATTGAAATCATCAAGAGGTGTGCCATTTTTAAATTGCGTTGATGAAAAATGTTTTGTATGTGCTTCATAGGAACAACTCATCCCAGTCACAGGCAGTTAGGTGTTTTTATTTGCTGTAGTATATTTTACATATGATGAGTGTTCATTTCAGAGGAAGTGTGAATTACTGTTGTAGCAAATAAACAGGTGTACATATATTCTTTAAATATTTTAAATTGAAGAGTAATTATTGCATTTATGACAACTCAGATAATTTGCAAGTGTATTAAGAACCCTCTTCCTCATAGCCTGCCTACCTGCTCTTCTCTCCAGGGCTGTAAGACTAAGGCTAAGCAATCTTTTTTTTTTTCTTTTTTTTGAGTTGGAGTCTCACTCTGTTGCCCAGACTGGAGTGTAGTGGCCGCTCCCAGCCACCGCAGCCTTGACCTGCTGGGCTCTGGCGATCCTTCCGCCTCAACCTTCCAAGTAGCCAGAATTATAGGCATGTGCTACCACGCCCGGCTGATTTTTTGATTTATTGTAGAGATGCGGTCTCGCTGGCTCAGGCAATCCACTCACCTCAGCCTCCCAAAGGCGCGGGATTACAGGCTGAGCCACCGAGCCCGACTTGGGCTAAGCAATCTTAACAGCTCAATGTGGGTTAGTCAGCCTTAATAGGCACTGCAAGGAAGGAAGGAAGGAAAGCTATTGATTATTTAAGTGGTTGATTCACTCACTCATTTATTTATTCATTTTTTATTAATCAGATGTTTTCTTTGCATCTACTGTGTCCAAGGTATAAACACAGTAAGAGATAAGATTCATATAAAGCTCTACTCCTTCCCTTAAGGAGCTCAGACAAGTAGAGAAGATACAGTCAAGATAATCTATATAAACCATCAGGAAATTCAAAAGTTGGAGAGATTACTTTTAGTGGGAATTAAAACGAATGGACATATATAAAATCATATTTTAATTTTCTCTACAACAAAGGAAACAATTCCACATCGTCTTTTGACAATCACTATTAGATTTTGTTTTTTCCATAATTAGCAAAGTGAGCTTGGTATTTTAACAGATGAATATGAGTACAGTCTCTTGTTAGCGAGTTTGCTTGTGTAGAACCTGTGAGTAACTGGTACATATCCCAAAGGTATGTATGGAAAGGAGTTTTTTCTAGGTATCTTTCAAGGTCCTTTCCAATCTTAAGATTTTGCATACTACATTGTACTTAAATAATGCATCATTCAGATTTCTGGAGCTTAGAACATTATCCCGATTGGGATAATGTTAAGTGTTGCATATGCTGTTTTATATGTTAGAATTGTGGATTATTGAATCACTGTTCAGAAGTCTTTTTAGCCCTTGACTTTTGCATAGTGCTTTGTATGAATACATACTGTTTAAATGTATTAGTACTAGTATGATTGATCCTAATTCTGTGTCTTGGAAGTAGGAAAGTAAATGGATGATGGAAATAAGAGTTTATTTTCTTGGCCTTAGCTCTAGGCAAAATTTTGACATGGGCCAAGTATCTCTTAGGTGTTTTCAGCATGCTTTTCTCATCTCTCTCCCTTTCCTAGTATTTAAGTTACACATGTCCTTAAGTGGCCTTGGCCTGGTTCTTCCTCCAAAGTGATCACATTAGAAATTTTTTTCCTTTCTTCCCCCGGTATCAAATCAGTATCAAAACTTTTCCTTAATCTTGTGTGTATTTCTATTGAGTAAGTGAAGGTTGTGATTTAACTAGTTTGCACTGAGAAGTGAATGAGTGACCATTTTCTAACTTTCCTTGATGTGTTTATATTTTGATGTTATTGTTAATCCATACAAATTTGTAAGTGGTGAAATTTCAGATAATATAACCTAATGAAAAAAATTCTGGGGCTATGAGGTTAATTTCAGTATCTGACCATTTTTGTGAAAACTGTCAGTGCATCATTGCTATGAGGGTAGAATGAAAATGACAGGAGAGAGAGAGAGAAAGCTAGAATTTATGGCTTTCATAGGGAGATGCTGTGTACTGAACTGTGTCCTCCCCCAGATTTATGTGTTGAAACTGTAACCCTCAGTGGGATGATACTTGGAGGGGATGGGGTCTTTGGGAAGATAATGAGGTTTAGATGAGATCGTGAATAAGTCCTTCATGATGAGAACAGGACCATTATAGAAAGATACTAGAGAGCTTGCTTCCTCTCTACCATGTGAAGACATAGCAAGAAAGTAGCTGTCTGCAAGCCAGGAGGAGAGACTTCACCAGAATGCCACCGTGCTGGCACCCAGATCTCAGATTTCTAAACACCCAGCCTGGTATTTTGTTATGGTAGCCTGAGCTAAAGAAGACAGACATTTCATCAAACTAGAATGGGTTGGAGGAGGAGCAGCTCCAGGCTATACTATGAGCATGTAGTTGACTTTTCTCTGAGACATTCAGAGTAGATGTTCTTTAGGTAGTTGGGTGTAACCACTTGAATATACCCAGACCTCAGCTGGGCCTGCCAGGGAGCATAGAATTAGAACTCTTTAGTAATGGATGACTCTATGGGAAGTGATGAAATCGCCTTAGGAGGTGAGAAGGGAACCTATGACAACCCGTGAAAAAGCCACACTTCAGGAATAAGCATGAAAAGTGTCCTCCGAGAGGCAGGAGAGGCTGGACGAAGGGAGTAGACATTTGTTTACTGACCTATAGCCAGAAGTGGAATCCAACAGCCCTTTCCACAAGTGCTTTCTGAATTACTTTGCACTGTCAACTGCTTTTAGTTTACTAATGTCCTTTTTAAAGAAAACATGTTGGTAAGTGACTGTGCCAGAGTATGTAACATGTTTTAAATAATCAAATAATAACTCATTTACTTAGATTGCTTTCTGACTGCATGATTTGTGAAGAGAAAATATGTCATTAACAATATCAGTCTTTCTTAAACTTTAAAAGGTGGTGGTGTATTCCCTAGAGCTTTATGTTTACAAAATGCTTTTCAACCTATTTGTTGTTTGGCAAGAACTAAGGCAAGTGGTTGTCAAAACTTGTGGGCTTTTTGTTTCGTTTTTTGTTTTGCTTATTTGTTTGTTTTTTGCACTAGGAAGCTGCAGAATGATTCATTAATAGGCCATTGCATCCCAAGTTATATTTCTAATCCACTGCTTTTTTAATTTTGATATGCTTGTGCTTTAAATAAATATTTGTATTTGGAAAGGGAAATAAGTACATAGTAGATACAATTAATATTAATTCTAATCTTCTGATTATTTTTAATCTCAGATCTTAAAAATGACAACATTGCATCCATGTCCTGCAGTTCTCAGCATTTTCAAACGATGATTGTTGAAAGTGGTGGAAAGTAAATGGATTGATTAAGTAAAAGTGAGAAACTTAGCAAGATCCTAGCACAAAATGACCAGCCATACAATACCTTTATACACAGCCTGCAAACCCATCTTCCCCAATCCATCCATCTTTATTTAGCTGGTTGAAGTCATCACTGTGGCTGGGCAGTCATCAGGGCTAAAGTAGGTTGGAAGAGAAATGGGTACAAGTCAGCTCTATAAGATTGCTGAGGAGGTAGGGGGATCAGGATGTGACTGGTTTCAGTCTCCAAAGGGATCCAGTACTAGGGCTTATGGCAAAGTCGGTTTGTGGATCAGACCCTGACCTTAAAATGTTTCTAGGACCCCGGCTGCAGATAACAACTAACTTGAATTTAAGAAAATATTTAAATATTGTTGTTCTGTATTTTTCACTGAGATGGAATCTGTTTTTTGAAAAGAGTGAACACTTTCAAATCACACTCTCCAAACTTAGTTATGTCTGGTTTACAGCAACCTGTGTGTAAAGCAGTCTTTCTCATGTTGTATGATCTTTCATTTCTGAGGACACAGATGCTATTTTTGTCTTGTATTATATTTATTTATCTGTGTCTACATTGTCTACTGAGCCATAAGCTCCCTAAAAGAGGGACAAAAACTTGTACATTTTGTATCTCCAGCCCCTGATCATTTAGTATTTGTTGATGAGTAAATCAGTGAAAGTGGGGATGTACACTTGGGCTAACTGTCACCTGATTATAAGGCAGCAGCAGTTGGTGAGTCAATTAATAGAAAACATTTTACACGTCGTTGTGGGTTACTTAGGTCTACACAATTTAGCTTCTAATGAATCCACATGTCACTGAATGAGTAGCTTATTTTTGATTTGTATATCTACATGGTGAGACATCTGAAGCTTTATACTTCAGATGAAGATTATTTTCTAGAAAAATTCAAACCTGAAATTATTTATTGCCTCTAATTTAGAACTGGCTTGTCTGAGGAACTGGTTTTGATCATTACTTTAAAATGTAAGAATGGAAGTTTGAAGAGTGCAGAAGATATGGGTGTGTGTTTCCTTGCATTTACTTTCTTGTTCATTAGCAAATGGACAAATGTGATGATATAGAACATTGTGCCCTAACAGTAAATTGCTTCTGGCCATTGAGTTAAGTTAATTGCTTGGGATGCTGGAGTGGAATGAGCTAAAAATTCCAAATTGATCTCAAAGAGCGAGAAGTGTGCAATGTTTATCTGAAAGGCCCTTAGTTTCCTGTTACCATTATGCATAAATGCAATTTTTATTTTGCTTAAGTTGTATTAGTATTCAGTTCATGTAAAGTTCTAACCAATTTTCAATCCACTTGGGTTTTAGGTGTTAAAAATAGATCAAGGCATGATGTTTTAGATGGCTCATATGAAGATTTTAAGGACCGTATCAAACCGCATGAGGAATCAAAAAAAAGTGGAAAAGGCAGAAAGGTCAGTGTGTGAAAATACGATTTTAAACTTTCAGATGCTGCTACACTGTGATGTTCTACCATGGGTTAATGAAATATCAACAAGTCTATCCATTTTGTGTTTTATTTAAAGAATTGATTATGGGTGAGTGTTGGAAAATGCTGAACATGAAACTGAGAGCCTTGGTCACCCCCAGGACAAAGAGTTACTGTTGACAGACTCACAATTCTCATAGCACTTTGCCAGTGCATTTCTTGTAAAAATGCCTGCAGCTTCTCTTGAGCAGAGAATGTTGTTAGTGCCAGTATTTGTTGCTGTGTTATAATCTGAATAAATATTTACTAGGCAAGAGGTGAAGAACCCAAACATCATCCATTTGTACACAAATCAAGGTTTGACCTCAAGCCATCAGAGTGAAAGGTTTATACACCAACACTCAGGGACACTTGCTTCTCTGTGGTTTTGGCTTTAAAACCCAGCTCTTCCTCTAAGAAAGTTCTCTTATCCCAGGACAGGCTTACATGAATAATGTTAGGAATATTTTTACATTTTTTTGATTATTCACCGGCTGCTAAGCTTAAAATGAGCCACTCCACATTATCTGGTGCCTAATTTTTATGAGGCCAAGGTAATATAATCTGGTGAAACCTGAATTCAAATGATAGGAAGAACTATACTGACAAACAGGCCCCAAATGAAAAGGTTGCAGTGACAAAGATGGAGTTTGCAGGGGGACGCCCGGCTCCTGATTCTCAGACGTGATGAACAGCAGCACTTGACCTGCAGAAGGGCAACAGGATTCCTTTGCTTCTTCTGTTGGCAATGGTTAAGAGACATTTAAGTTACACAGATTCCATGGGTGTGTATTGTAACTTGTAGAAACTTAGATTACCAGGGCTTTCTGGTGTGTCTTAGGAAAAAAAATGGAGCAAAAAAAAAAAATGAGAAGGAACCATGTTTCAGGTAGAGCAGCAGATGTGTGGAGAGAGAAATTGTCAAGGTTCCATGACATATTGGTAGTATAAGTGCCACTGAGACACCTGAAGTCCCATTTTAGGATTACATTCAAGTGTCCTATATCTTTTGCAGCCTGTTGAACCCACCCAGCTTGTGGTCTCACGGGCCACGTGTATAATGCTTCTCTGTTTCCCTTTCTTCTTTGCAGAGAACCGTGACCCCCATGGCCAAGTGTATGTTTTGCTTCTCTGTTTCCCTTTCTTCTTCCTAATTGCTGTGTGGCCACTTGACTTAGGAGAGGGGACCCTCCAAAAACCGGAATTATCTTTTTGAGGATGGGCCCCTTGTAGTACAGGCATCCCCTGCTAGGTAAATGTCGGAACCCATTAGCATCAGTGTACCGGCTAGCATTATTGTGAGAGACTCCATTTGGCTTCAGTACATTTTTTAACATATTTTTTATTTTAAAATTGTGGGGTACAGTTAAGGGTTAGGTATACAAATATGCATTGTGCAGGTACCCTTGTTGATGAGGTATGCCCCCCGCCGTCCCCAGACAGATATTGACTCCATTAATTTCATCTCCCCTCCCCTCCCTGCCCCCCCCCGCAGTTTCCCGCCACTGTCAACCCTTTTCTTATAGTATTACGATAGTTGTTCAAGGTCCACTTATGAGTGAGAACATGTGATACTTGGACCTTTGTTTCTGTGAGAGATCACTCAGTATTATAAACTCCAATTCCATCCAGGTTTGGAGATTTTTTCAACTCATTTGTCCATTTCATAATGGGGGATTTATGGGTGCCCCTCCTCACACCATGATGAGTGTTCAGCTTTGACCGAAAATGGCATGACCCCCGTCCCACCCTCCCTACACGCCCAGTCTTACCCAGAGCGTCTTCTGGGTCCCCAGATGAGAAAAATCTTCAAAGGGAAACATTTTGCCACTGTGGAAGAGGTGAAACAAAAAATGGCAGAAGCACTAAAAGGCATCAAAATTGATGAGCTCAAAAACTGCTTTGAGCTGTGGAAAAAGTGTCTCGATGCGTGTAGTGAATCAAATCATAGGGTACTTCGAAAGTGAATGAAGGTTAAACATGTGAGAATAAGTAAATAAACTCTGGGTTTTTTGGGGGTTTCCCCTTGTATTTCCGTTAGAAAGAAATAAAGAAAAGGGCCCTATTGATAATCATCCCATCAGTGTCCTCAGCGTTCACTGCTGCTGCTGCCGCTGCAATCCATGGCAGCTGGTCCACAGCTCTGCGTTTCACTTGACATGGCTGTCCGCCCACTTTCTGCCCTCTCAAAGGTATCTTCTCAGTTGTGCCTTACTCATCTCTGTGGTTCCAATACTTGGTACAATGCCTGGCTTTTTTTTAAAGATGCTCAGTAAATAATTATTATTGAGTTACTTGTTAGTCACCTTTAAAAAGCTCCATTCTGTCCAATAAAAAAAGCACGAAGTCACTCTCATTTGCTTACTATGGAAGGTAACATTTCAGACACTTGACCCTGTTGCCTTAACCCTGGACCTGACAGGCTGTGTCTGTAGAAAACATTGGGTTACAGATATGCATCCAGAGTGGGTGGGAATCTGGTCCCTTCTTTCATATGAGGCCTCTGACCTTAAATGGTAAATGAAATGGGAGATTTATGCCTGTTTGACTTTCTAGCATTACTTTATAGATCAAGTGGTAAATGCTACATAAATGTAAGGTAGTATCGTTGTCATGAATAATGGTAAAATAATAGGTGGTCACAGAAGACAGTAAAATATAAAGTAATATATACACACCTACCTATCTGCCTTCAACTGTCATACTCAGGAACAAAAATATTTTAATAACTTGAATAGCCTAACTTGTTCAAATTTGTTTTAACTCTTATTTGAAAATATTTTCAATGTATTAGTAAACTTTCTGCCCTCATAATTTAGAATAATAGAATATAATACTGAAAGAAATGCATCACTTCTGTTTCTGCAGGAAGAATCACTTGAAGCATTTTTTGTGTGTGTTTTGTTTTGTTTTGAGTCTGAGTCTTGCTCTGTCGCCCAGGCTGGAAGGCAGTGGCATGATCACAGTTCACTACAGCAAGACCTCCTGATCCTTCCACTTCAGCCTCCAAGCGTCTGGGACTATAGGCATGCATCACCACACTCCACTAATTTTTTTTATTTTTTTGTAGAGACAGGGTCTTGCTATGTTGCCTAGGCTAGTCTGGAACTCCTGGCTTCAAGCAGTTTACTGCCTAGGGCTTCCAAATTGATGGAATTACAGGTGTGAGCCACTGCAGTTTTTACATATGCAAATTGTCTGCCCCCTTCTGAGTGCCTCTGGGCCAGCAGCCCCAGGCCACGTCTGTGTAACAGCAGTGCTCTGCCACTAGCTTGTGAATGCTGCTGCTCCAATACGACTCCCTTCCTTAGCAGGGAGGAAATGAACACTCAGTGGGGGGAAAGAATGTACCTTGGGCATCCTATCCAGCAAAAGAAACGAAGCCTAGGTTTCCTTTCCTGCACATTGTATTCTTCCTAATCCATTTCTTATTCCAGTTTAGCATACAGTCTTTTCCCTAAGGAATCAAGAACTCCTAACGCTTTAGGATAGTTCTTCCTGCCTGGGTTTTACATTGGAATCCCCTGGAGACCTACCAGATATGAAGTTGCCTGGCTCTCACTCCCAGACATCCTGGTGTCATTAATGTGGGGTGCACTCTGGTTACTAAGGTTTTTTTTAAAAAAAAAAAAAAAACTTCTGAGTTGATTCTAATACAAAGTAAAATTTGGAAACCACTGCCTTAGGGACTTGATCTAGTATAGTTTATCCTGTGAGAAGTGTTGTTTGTTTCTAAGCACTTCTCATATAAACCTGTTTCATCATTTGGACTCTTTAAAGTGACAGGCAAAAGCTGAAAGTCCTGAATTTTTTGCTTATGGTTTTAGAAGTGCAAATTTAGATAGCAGCATGGAAAGATGAATGACCATGGTTTATCGTTTTGCAGGTTAGAAGGAAGAATTATTTATTAAAATTTCTTGAAATGAAATTTTGGATTTTAAAGATATAGCTTTCTGGTAGTTTAAGAACTCTTAATATGAGGATGGGGAGAGGAATTGATGTTGATATCTGATGTTATAATAATGAGTCCAAAAAATACTCAATTTCGTTGCCTGGTTTTAAAAGTGTACAATGGAATTATAGAAGGATTAAATTGGTGAATTAAATAGAAGTTTCTGAGCCGTATAATATTAGTCTTAAAGGTTATGTTAGTATCTCAATATTCCCTTTTTCCCACTAAAGCTGATGTTTTACATGATTGTTTGTTTCTTAGTAGATTTGAAGATAATCTGTGCTAAACTGAAATTTGAAACTTTTAACATAGTCATGTTTTTATGTGTAAGTATATGTTAAGGGATTATGCCTTATTAAGCATAAAATGGTTGCTGTTTTCTACAAAAACGAAAATCTTGCAATTGAGTTTTAAGGTTGAAAAAAGCAAGATTATAGGACATACCTTTCATCAGCTCATTACTGATGCACATTCCTCTGCTGAAGTGAGGCACAGTGAGGTCTGCAATGTAAAACCTCACTGAATGAGAGCTGGCTCACATGCAGCTTCTGTAGTTGTGAACATAGTTTGAAACTCAGATGTGTCTCGTGGCCCTCGTGATCATTTTTCCTTTTCATCTTAATCTTGAAGTAGCACATATAGCTGACGTCCTATCCGGGCAGCCTGGCTGAACAGGCCTGATGAGAGCTGTCTGTCCTGGATTCTGTGTCATGTGAAGGTGTGTCCTGGATTCTGTGTCATGTGAAGGTGCAAGGTAGAGCATCTGAAGGACAGGGTGGTCAGATAGACCTATCCTGGTGGGTGGAGTGGCACAGTCCTGGTAGAGGGTGTGGCCGGGGTGATCGTCCCAAATAGCATCTGAGCACAGTCTGCCCTCATCTGTGGTTTTCTGTAGCTTCATCGTGATTGTTATACCGGAATGTTGTGTTTGTTGTTAGCCTACTTGCGATTCACAGGCCTTCCTGTCTTTGATCTGTTCTGGAAAGTGCTCAGCTGTTATTTCTTCTGACTGTTTTCTCACGCCTCCATTGCTGGGAATACAGTCCCGTGTCTTACCCTTTCATTCCTATAGCCCATGTCTTGACTTTCCTAAATTTATTTTCTCCTGTGTTTCTTTATTTTATTTTGGATATTTTCTATTGATTTCCTTTCCATTTCGCCTTTTACTCTTTATAAATCCATTCTGATGCTAAACCTAAATACTGAGTTCTAACATCTCATTTATTATTTTTTTAGTCATTTGTAATTCTATTTGAACTTTTTTTAATCATTTTCAGTTCTCTGCCAAAATTATTAATCTTGTCTTTTATTTCTTTGAGCAACTAAACATTTATTTTGAGAACTATACCTGATAACTCCATTTTCTGGCTCCCCTTAGTTTCTGTTTTTATTATCTGTTGTTTTAAACCATATATTCCTTATCTAATACATCTGGTTATTTCTGATTTACCATCCTATAAGGAATCGAGATGAAGTTGGATTCATTTCTCTGTGAGGCCCACCATCCCCAGGGAATGTAGACTTCAGATACTGGGTCACCTCTGGGGTTTCTTCTTCTATGACTCACTGTCTCATTAGCTGGGCAGTGTCCTCAGATAGGTGGTGTTTCTTTGCATCTTGTCCAGCTTTCCTAATTGATCAGAGTGAGAAGGCTGTTCCACAAGACTGAGTCCACCATGCCAGGAGATAGTGGACAAATGTTAATGGCTCTTTAAAGAAAGAAAACTTCTAAATAGACTTATAGTATAAATCCTCTGAGAAAAGAGCAATAAGAGACCAGAGAGAGAAAGGATATTTAAGAGGAACTTTCAAGTTACTGTTTGCAAAAGACCCACTAAACATCTAAAGTGATATTAATTCTGTTTCTTTTAAAGAGTGAAAACAAATATGATTCAATAAAGAATTAAAGAATCTCAGAGCTATAATTCCCATTAGAGATTTTTTGGTTTAGTTCCCACTTTTTTTTTTTTTTTTTTTTTGAGTCGGAGTCTCACTCTGTCACCCAGACTGGAGTGCAGCGGCCGCTCCCGGCCACCGCAGCCTCGACCTGCTGGGCTCCGGCGATCCTTCCGCCTCAGCCTTCTGAGTAGCCGGAATTACAGGCGCGCGCTACCACGCCCGGCTGATTTTTTGATTTATTGTCGAGATGAGGTCTCGCTGCCCAGGCGGGTCTCAAACCCGCGGGCTCAGGCAATCCACTCACCTCAGCCTCCCAAAGGCGCTGGATTACAGGCTGAGCCACTGAGCCCGGCTAGTTCCCACTTTTAATGGGAACAGCCACTCTATAAATCACTTGGAAAATCAGTCATCTTTTTTAGACTTATTATTTTAAATATGTATGTAAAATTTATTGAGTGTTTTTTATTTTGAGAATCCAGTTAAGCAATTTTAATACCTCTGTAATCTTAGCTTGTCATATGTACATTGATAGTTGTACGTTGTTTTAGAAGGAGAAATATTAAAATGTTATGACAAATTTTGACCTGTTTTCTTTGTTACTAGTTGAATATTATCAGACATAGAACCCAAAGAAGTTAAGGGTAGGATCAATGCTAGTACTCTGGTAGAAATACATGAATGTGTGTGTGTGAGTATGAGTGAGTGAGTGTGTGTGTGTGTGTGTGTGTGTGTGTGTTTTCTCTCTAAGGTATTTCGTTTATTATACCACTTTTGGGTTTTGTTATTGTGTTTAAAATATTGAAAAATTTTTAATGTGAGTCATCAACTGGATAGCTTTTTATAAGGGGTTAAGTTTTAAGATCTCATTTTGGAGTCATCCCTGCCAATCCAGATTGTTCCATGAGAAGGCAAGCGGTGGGTGAGCACAGGAATGTTTACAGATGGCTCTCATAGCCAGGAGACTTGGAGAGCTATGCAGGACCAAATACGGTACACTTGATTTGACAGTGGCTAAAAAAAAATAATTAAAGAATTATACACCAGATAAAATGCTGAAATTCCAAGTTTCTTAAATAGGGAGGAAAACAAATGAGCAATAGCTTGCAAGTGTTCTTACAAGGACATAGACTGCCCTACTCATCTCTTAATACTCAGTATAACATAGTATCACAAACAAAGTAAGTGTTTAGGAGATATTTTCTGAGTAAATAAGAGATGCATTAATTTCTCTTTTACTTTCTGAGTGAACAGCTTTAAAGCATTTCCGGTGCTCTTAATCATCACTCAATAATTGCATCATCGTGAGCTTCATTCCTTGTTGAATATTCTTCCTAAATTTGGGAGATAGTCTCATGTCAGTAAAGGATGAATCCTTTTCTCTAAGGTTGTACAAAGCACTGCCTCCGAGCCCAAATGCCTGGGTTCAGTTCCAACTGGGTACAAGTTACTTCTTGTCTGCTTCTCTGCTTCCTTGTATATAAAACAGAGCTAATAATAGTGCCAGTCTCAAAGGGTTCATGCTAATTAAATGAGTTGAAGCCTGCACAGAGCTTAAGACGGCACCTGACATAGAGATGTGCTAAAAATGTTTGCTGCTTTCTTCAGCACAAATGTGACATCCACATGTTGACCATTCTTTGTTTTTGTAGCCGTAGCTTGAAGTAGATTGTGTCTCTCTCAACTGTCTCCCTACTTTCCTACTCTTCAGAGACTGCCATGTGCCCTTCATGAAAATCCTCAAAAGTTCCAGGATAGTCGAAACTATGTTTCTTGATGAATTTATTGACTACAGTCACGCCTGGACTAAAGTGGAGTCTCTGGGCATGGAGGGAGAGAGGGTATTTTTAGAAAACTCTTCAAATGGCTCCAAGATGATGGCCATCCTCCCAGTTGAGAACCTTTGTCATGAGGGTGAAATGGAGGCTGTTAGCATGGCATTGTGCCTGTCGTCTCAACTAGAAGGCAGGCGACATGAGTTTTGTAGTTGGTGATGCGCGTGTGGGGGACGTGCTTCCTCAGAGAGTTCCCTGACACATGCTTTGCTTGTTTCTAATACTATTAACACCATCCTAAGACAGATGAGATCTGTCGATTGGTCCATGTCAGTTGAACACGATGTACTCTGAGCTGCCATTTATTGAGTACTGTGGCCTCTTATTAGTCTGGGTTTCCTATTTCTCAGTCACATGGAGGTGCTGAAAAGAAAGTATATTTCAGAGAGCTCCAATTATGTCTTTATCAAAGAGGCAGGGGATGTAGAATGATAGCTTACTTGGGTCTGGCTTCTTCCAGAAAGGCACTTTGTGGTGGAAAGAAGACAGAAGGGTTCCAGTGGTGGGAATAGAAGGAGCATTGGATGATGGGAGGCCGAGAAAGGTCTAGGCCAGACATGTCATGGAGAATCTGTTCAGAGGAAGGTAATGACTGCAGGGACACAGAAACGCCTCTTGAATGAGAAAAACACGGTATTCAAGCCACTTGAAAATAGCTAGCTGCTATTTCCTTTTCTTCAAGAAGATGGTCCTAGAACGAGTACTTCCCTGCTGTAATGGAGACACCAATATTTTATAAATGTAGTTTGATAACTTACGGTAATTCTAGGCCTTTGGCTGTTTGCCAGTAGATGGTGCACTTGGCTAGAAGCATATATTCTTGTGGCTTTGATTTTTAAATTTAACTTTCAAGTTGAAATAGCAGTGACTCATCCAAAGGAGAGGTGATATTTTTTTTCTTGAAAACTCAGCATGAATGTGTTGTTATTACCCACGTAGGGAAATTGCCACACTTCCTCGAGGATGGCACCTTTTGTAAATGTCCATGTAAATATTCCCATTGTTCAGACCCGCCAGGTGCAGAAAGATAGGGCTCTGAGTGCCGATCACCCGACAGATGAGCTTACCAAGATCGAAGATGCCCTTGGTTCCTAACACAGCTGTCTAAGTGGCCTGTAATTGCTTTGAAAAATCACTTTTGGCATGATGTATCTGAAGTTGACAGTGTTGGGGCAGTGCTCATTATAACAGGTGTGGCGGCCACCAGCAGATGTTGCTTTATGACTCCGCTTAACAACCAGCTGCCTCCTGACGGCCTGACAGTTGCTCTCAGCTCCTGTTAGCATGCTGTTGTTTCTCTTGTTATGTAGGAGAGAAAATATTTCTGTAGAAAACATAAAGTAGAATCTTCAAAGAACTCCATCTTTTTAAATATGTGTTTCCTGCGTTTAATACAGAATGACTGATTTTGAATGTGCTATAAAACGTGTGGCTCAGAAATTGTCACCTGTGCTCTGGCCTGGAGGTGCTGCAGTTGAGGACCAGTCAGGCGGATCTGCTTGTGCCTCGGTGGTCATCTTAGGCCACATAAAGGCAAAGGCCAAGACTGCAGTACATGCCCCCCTGGGAGAGACCCACAGGCACAGAGGGAGGAGCTCTTGAAGAAATCTGTTGAGGATTTGCTGGCAGGCATTGCACACGTTGGGCAAAGGAAAGGTGTGCGGGCCCAGTTTCAATAGTGCTAGCTGCTGGTTTCTAAGGTCTAGCGTACTAAGTATACTATTTGGGGGATGTTAGCAAAATGAGGTGAACCATGATAATAAATTGGTTTAGAAATATCAAATTAATCTGAGATATACAGAAACTCAAACAAAATAGTAACTTGGCCAAGCAGCAAACTTGAATCCCCTTTTTTTTTTTTTTTTTAAAGGATTTTTTAAAAGTAAAGGAACTCTGGATAAGGGAAGGATGCTCGACCTGTCCCCAGAAGCTGTTCAGGCATAAATATCCCCCACCACTGCACGGTCCACCTCCCATGTCTGTTCTGTCCTTGGATGACTAGCCTTCACTCGTCAGTGTCATTCTGTTCCTCTTACTGAGTTAGTCTGAGACAATAACTAACTTCTGTCCAATTAAGATGTAAAGGGAAGTCTTTTCGGAAGGTTTCTGGGAAAAGTGTTCTCTCTATTGAGATAGCCCTGGGAAGAAATGTGCCCTGGTCCCTCGGAGCTTTGTTGTGGCTGGATGTGTCCCCTGGATCTGCTGTAGCCTGAGAACGGAGCCAAGAGAGTGCACCCATGAAGGAAGGGAGGAGACAGCAGAGAGGCCTGCAGACCTGACGGTTTCTTTCCACTGACATCAGAGATGTTTTAATAAGAGACAAGTTGCTCCATGTGTCCTGTTCCCCAGATAGGATGTAACTTGGATGCACAGAAATGCAGAACTGTTTGTATCTGTTCTACGGGCTAGATTTTACTTTAAGCGTGGGTGGTTTTCCCAAGCAGGTTTTAGGTCTCCTCTCCAGAGAAACAATTATTTCCTCCCCAATTATAAGATATTTATTACTTTGCCTTTCCTTAAGTTTTTTTTAACTTTTTACTCTTTTAAAAAGTGACTACTTTCCAAATAATATTTAGGAATATAAATTATTTGACATTAATCCAAGATAATTTAGTTTTTTAAAAAAATAAAAATCAGCATTATTTGGAAGGAGAGGGATTAAATAGAAGAGTAACAGATCAAAGCTGCAGTTCAAAATCAATAAGGCAGTATATAGATTTTGTTAAAATATAAAGCATTTTAAACAGATTTTTGGCATCTACTTTTGTGACTTTTGGCTATGAGCTAAGATTTAGTCAACGGTGAGCCTGTATAAGAAAATAATATAATGTATGATTGACTGTCAAGGGGGAACAGCTTGGTGTGAAGCACTTCTGATTCTGGTCTTTGTGATCGTTGATCTTCAATTTTGAAAACTTTCTTTTAAAGTTACACTATTATATTTTTCTGCAGCAATATCTTCTGGCTTTCATTTTTTAAGTATATATATTTATAATCAAATTTATCATCCAATTTTTGTCATTAAAAAGGGCACTGAAATCTTATCCCAGCATTGATAGGGTTGTGTCTTTTTTCCTATTTCAGGTTTTGGTATCTTTTGCTGTCGTTTTATTTCCTCGGGTGAAGTTTTAGCAGAGGAGGGATCACAGATAGGAAATTAGCAATCAGGATCAGTTTAAGGGTTGGAACTATGGTGTCCTGAGGATCTGGAAGGTAGAGGAATATGTCTGTTTCTCAAAACAGTCCACTCGCCAGGAAATCCCATATTTGCATATTTGTTGATTGTTCTGACTGGTCAGTGGATTACTACATGTGATCACCTTTTTGATGCTTGTTCCCATCACCCATCAATGCTGCAAGGGCTTTTCCTGTTAAGAAGCAGAGTCCTGCATGTTCTTTTCTCATCGAATAACAATGTTGAAAACATAAAAGGGTTGTTGTTCTTTTTCCTGTAATAGGTGTTCTATAATAGATACCTTGAAATACTTAAATATGTGAGAAAATGTGACCAGAATAAGAGTGGGAAAGTAAAATTTGATGTTAATATATTGCAAGTAATGAGATAAAAGTCTCAGCTTTCCTTGGGGCTGTCCATGTAATAGAATTTTGTTATTTTTTTCCCCATTTCTTTGATCCTCCTTCTTTTAACTGAAATGTTAAGATATATGCTCTATGCTTTTGTTTCGTCTTGTACTTGATGAAAGCAAATAAACCCATGAGCAGCCCATGAATACACATAAAGTTCATGGGTCTCCAAAGCATGTTGGGATCTTACTCTGTCACCTGGGCTGGAGGTAGTGCCATGATCATCAATGGCCGTGCTAGAATAATCGGATTGTACCTTCACTTTGTAGTTGCTTTGTTAACCTGCCATTATAGGCTACAGTAGAAAATGTAGAGTGTTCTTAACTTGTGTTGTCTCAATCTGAAGGAGAAAAGCAGTGGTGCTTCTATAAGACAGATATAAACTCAGTGGTATCATTTCTTTCATCCACTAAAAGTTAGGAAAAGTCCTTCTTTGCTCTGTCAACTCATCCCAGTTCGAGGTGATCTGTTGTATTCTTTCTTTAAATCTCTCTCCACAAAGGAGATGCTACAGTTTGAGTATTGCAACTCTGTTTTTGTTTTAGTCAGGATCTTACTCTGTCGCCCAAGCTGAAGTACAGTGGCATGATCACGGCTCACCAAAGCCTTGACCTCCCAGGCTCAGGATATCCTTCTGCCTCAGCCTCCTGAGTAGCTGGGACTACAGTCGTGCACCACCCCGCCCAGCTAATTTTTTATTTTTTATTTTTGTAGATACAAGGTCTGGCCATATTGTCCAGGTTGGTTTCAAACTCCTGGGCTCAAGTGATCCTCCTGCCTTGGCCTCCCAAAGTGCTGGGATTATAGGCATGAGCAACCATGCCCAGCCTGCAGCTCTTTGTCAACTGTATTGCCACCTTCTGGGCATCTTGTCTTGTGCTGAATATAAACAAAAGATGCTCATTGCTAATTGCATAATCCTCTATACTCCACAAAAGTAGATAGTTCTTAAAGTCTCAGCAAGTTCAAAGCTTACATTTCTGTCTTTCATTACAGGTTTTCATATTCATGCTCCCTTTGTTCATTCACTTGCTTATTCACTGCCACACTCCTTTATTCTGTTATCCATCAAGTTCTCAACTGCAGAGCCCACCTCGAACTCACCTTCCCTCCCATACCAGGTTCATTTATTCCACCTCCCAATTATCTTCAATCCGATACCTTTTTGCTTTCATTGCCATATGCTTGGTGTTGACCTCCATCCTTTCTTATTCAGGTTTTTGTAGAAGCTGAGTATTATACCTTTTTACCTTGCTTACACTCTTGCCATGACTCTTACTGAAGTTTATCTCCTTTGCCATCTTAAGGATCTTTTGTGAGGTTGGTCTCCTGAGTGACATCTTGGTGGAGCCATACAAACTTCTCTTCAGTTCCCAAAGGAGCCCACTTTTGTTTTCATAGACTTTTTGCGTATGTATTCCCCCTAGTTAGGAAACCATGGGGACCCCATCCCCTCTGCCAAACTCCTTTTCCTCCTTAGCTTTGAAGGTGTTCCTGGTCATTTCTCCCTGCCTCCTGCCCCTTTTAGGCAGATAGTACTTTTTTCTTTTTTACTCTCAATTACACTTAAATCTGATGAGAGCAATAATTTGATTGAATTATAATTATTTATTAAAATACTTGTTGCCCTCAGAATACTCCCAGCCTCTTGAGGGCAGGAATCACAATTTTTTGTATCCCTTGTGTCTGGTTTTGTGCTTGGTGTATTGTCTTGGCTCATTAAATGTTTAATAGCTAAACAAACATTTAGTGTCTGAAGAAATTATTTCCCTGGAATTGAATGCTTCTCCTTTCATTAATTATTCAAGGAATTACTCATCTTTCCATCTTTTTTTTTTTTTTGAGTTGGAGTCTCTCTCTGTCGCCCAGACTGGAGTGCAGTGGCCGCTCCCGGCCACCGCAGCCTCGACCTGCTGGGCTCCGGGTGATCCTTCCGCCTCAGCCTTCCATGTAGCCGGAACTACAGGCGCTCACTACCACGCCCGGCTAATTTTTTGATTTATTGTAGAGATGAGGTCTCGCTGCCCAGGCGGGTCTCAAACCCGCGGGCTCAGGCAATCCACTTACCTCAGCCTCCCAAAGGCGCGGGATTACAGGCTGAGCCACCGAGCCCGGCTTTTCCATCCGTTTTTATTTAAAACTGACCAAAGGTGAGCTTGAAGTTTGAAATTAAAACATTTAAAAGTTGTGTATTCTATTGAAATCACATTACAAGTTTGTAGTGAAAGACTTAATGAGCCTATTGCTTCTTGGATATTCACAGCTCTTTTCAAAACTCTTTTCTGAGATATTTAAGATAAATATCTGTATAGTGAATGTGAATGACAAGATGTACTGAACATTTAAGGAGATGACCGTTTTCAGTGTTTTCATAGATAGAACATTCATTAATGAAGAATGCTCAAAAGCAGGGAGGGTACCCAGAGTTTCATGGATTCAGGTAAACAAGGCAGTCACTATGCATCTTCTGAGAATGATCAGTAAGGAGGAAGGTAGACTGGACTGAGTCATTGAAGAGGAGTGGTGGCGAGTGGCATCTTGGAATGTCGGAGAACAGGATGATGCACTGAGGTTGGCCAAAATAGGTAGAGGAGTTTCTTAACCAGCACCATCTTCCAAGAGCCCAGATCTCAAGTTCAGCATTGCCAGTCCCACCTGTTGCTCAGAACAAATGTTATTCTTCACCAAGCAACAAACATTTCTAGTGAGGTGAAGCAGAGTCTAAGAATGGTCTCTCAAGGACTTTTGCTAGTGTTATTCCTGCAAAGCCAGTGTAATCATCTGGTGAGAGGTGGTAGCAAAGGTCACTTGTGTTAGGGCTCTGGAGATCTTAAAAGAGGAATTCCTACAATAAAAAGGGACATATTAATTAGCATAAAATGTTGTATTGTAGTGAAGAACCAGGCTTGAACCCTGGAGTGACCATTCCGGGAGATTTCAGGAGTTTGGTGGAGGGACCCCTTGTGGTTGTGCCATGAGTCAGTGGGTTGTGTGGTTCTTGCAGTAGGTGATCAGTGCTGTTGGTATCAGCCACAGTCTTAGCTACCTCTTGTATAAAGGCATGGACATTGCATCATATCCCACAGAAACACACTTTTTTTTTTTTTCTTTCTTTTTTTTTTTTTTTGAGTTGGAGTCTCACTCTGTCGCCCAGACTGGAGTGCAGTGGCCGCTCCTGGCCACCGCAGCCTCGACCTGCTGGGCTCCGGCGATCCTTCCGCCTCAGCCTTCCAAGTAGCCGGAATTACAGGCATGTGCTACCACACCGGCTGATTTTTTTATGTATTGTAGAGATGAGGTCTTGCTGCCCAGGCGGGTCTCGAACCCACGGGCTCAGGCAATCCACTCACCTCAGCCTCCCAAAGGCGCGGGATGACAGGCTGAGCCACCGAGCCCGGCTGTTTTTTTCTTTCTATAGTTCCTTCCCTGTTGATCAAAGATAATCTCAAGGAAAGATTATTCATGGTCACAAAGTAATACTGGTCTGGTTAGATTTATTTACATAGGTGCAGCAAGAATGGTAACTTACCAGTAAGGCCTGAAGTTTGATTTATGGGAAATTCTCTTAAGAAATCTGAGCTTGTGCTTTTTTTTCTTTTATTTTAGAGATGAGGTCTTGCTATGTTGTCCAGGCTGGTCTTGAACTCCTGGGCTCAAGAAATCCTCCCACCTCAGCCTCCTAAAGTGCTAGTATAACAAGCATGAACCACTGGCACCCAGCCTTAGATTGTCCATTTAAAAGCCTCTTCTGCCGGGCTCAGTGGCTCAGCCTGTAATCCCGCGCCTCTGGGAGGCTGAGGTGAGTGGATTACCTGAGCCCGCGGGTTCGAGACCCGCCTGGGCAGCGAGACCTCATCTCTACAATAAATCAAAAAATCAACCGGGCGTGGTAGCGCATGCCTGTAATTCTGGCTACTCGGAAGGCTGAGGTAGAAGGATCGCCGGAGCCCAGCAGGTCGAGGCTGCGGTGGCCGGGAGCGGCCACTGCACTCCAGTTTGGGTGACTGAGTGAGACTTCAACTCAAAAAAAAAAGGCTTTTCTGACTAGGAAGCCAAGCCAAGAGCTTGCAGTCAGATTTCACCTGCAGTACCTATAAATTTGAGTGAATGCTTTTTTTTCTTTTAATATCCCCAATATGTCCTGTGGATCTTGGCCTGCTACAAAGTGACCTTCCTCACTCACTGGTATGGCCTTTAAGCAAGGTACCAGGCTTGTTTTCCTAAAAGAGCTTCTTGAGTACTTTCAGTGTCTGGTTATTTCTGATTAAATGATCATCACTCTCAAATATGGCATTCTGGGCAAGGCCATGGTTGCATAGCCACTGTTTTCAATTATGCCCTGGTAACAAGGAACACAGATTGTTTTTGAATCTATGCAAATAATTATATTGCCCTGAAAATAAGAATACTTAATAACAGTTTCACAATTCTGGAGAGGTCAGACAGGGAGAATAAAAATATCATTTCCAAATGTTTCCTTCCTGTTTTTGAAAGCACAGTCTACTAAATTGTCATGAGATGGAAGGGAAAGAGCTTCCTTATATATCCAGAACATAGATTATTTAAATGTCAGCAATAATAAAATAACAAAAGCCACAGTCATTTGGGCCTAGTAATTAATTCTTGTTTTATGTAATCTTGGGTTAGCAGTCTCACGAATCCATCTGCTTCTCAACTAGAGTTACAAAAATCCTGATTCCCCAGGTAGACTCTCAGCATTGTTTACATGATGCCATATGAAGCCTGTACCTTAAAGTATTTGGCATAGAACTTCTCCACAGGGCTCTGAGACAGCCTGTCTTTGTTGAGAATAAGTTCCTCTGGCCTTTAGCTGGTTGAAAATGCTGACTAGGGAAGCATCAGAGTAAAACAAACGTCTATAGGCAACAAAATATTTCAAATGACTGTGGTTAATGTATTACTGATAATTTTCAAAACTAAAAGATCAAATGAGAGCTTATTACAAGAGTGACAGCAGCTGATGAGTAGAGTTAGTTATGGCATGCAAAACAAAGTCAGTTCAAAAAAGTTATAGACAAAGCAGCTATAAACATAATGATCAGCTCTATTTTCAAATAAGAGTGGACATTACATCTATTTTATAAAAACAGGAAAAGTATATTCTTTACAGAAAAAAATCTTCAGGTTTAATAAAATATCCCAAGACATTACATGCCACGAACATCCCAAGCATATAATTAGAATAGATCAAGAAGATCACATAAAGAAAGTAAGGAAGGTCATGGTATAAGTCATAGAAGGTTATTCTGGTAAAACAGAATTTTTGACATCTAAGCCAATAACACAGAAAAATAATAACCCTTTATACTTTAGATGGAGGCAATAAACAGTAAACCAATGAAACAGGCCCATTAATACTGAGCAAACTTTGCTGAGAATTTTTTGCATATTTCTTAACTTTTCAAGCTCTGATATTATAAACCAATACATATAAAATTCGATCTACATTTTGTCTTTTATTCTGCTGTTTCATGCTTTGGAACAAAGTTAGTTAGGACTGAACTCTCACTCTATGAAGTTGTAGTTAATGCTGAACCCATAATCAATATTAATGAAATATTACTAAGAGTTAGCATTCAATGTTCATTATTACTGTCTCTAAACAAGTCTATATTGATAGTTATAACCCATTGAGAAAGGTTTCTGGCGTCCTTAGTAAGCTTGAAGAGCACAAAAGACTGCAGAAACCTAAGCCCCATCCCTTTAGGATATACTCTAGTCCTTGAAAAAAGAAGTATGTACACAGTTATATGTCTCTGGAAGTATTTCTCCAAAGTATAGTGTCAGCCACATATTATTACTTTTTTAAAATTTTTATTTTATTTTAAAGTTGCAGGTACACATCAAGATTACGTACATAAGTGGTTTAGGTACAGGTGAAATTTTGGGCTTCCCATTGGACCTCACTTCACCTGGATTAGAATCAGGTACCCTTATTGATATTATGTCCTCCTGACCCCCATCTCCTAGCAGTGTATTATAACTTTGACCCAAGTAACTAATTTCTAGTTAGTGGAAAGAACCGAGAGTAGACAAATGTGCAATGCCTGTCACACAGTGGCATTTATACATACCTCATTCCAGACCCAAAGATACAGTCTCCCTGTGGCATGAGAAATAAGAAACAAAAGCATAGAAACTTAAAATTATGCTAACTAATCAGTTTTCATATTCTGTCTGACTTAGTAGTGATATAGATATCTAAAGACTACCTGTTAATCAACTCAATTTAGCAGGTTTCAAGTTACCTAAAAATCTTGGAAATTATGTGCACATTTTATAATATAAAACAATTATTGTTAAAATAGGTTATCAGAATGATGATTCAATTTGATTAAGCAAAAGTTTACATTTTTCATAGTTTTAAACATTAAGTAGGAGTAATGTTCACTTATTAGAGAGCAGGCACAAGTAGAATTAAAATGTATACTTTTATTATACTCAATGCTGATAACTCACAGAAGATAGCTATTTTTATTAAACCAAAAATATTCAAGTATGTCATTTGTCAAATATTTACTTAAGTATTGAACTTGAATTCTTAAAACATTTGTGTTTCAATAAGAATATTTAAGAATACTTTTATTTAGAACTGTTGAAAGTATTATTTCCTTAATTTGTGGGAATTTTAGGAATATTCCATTTGTAGTTGCTTATTTATTTTTAAGCCAATCAGAATAGACTTCTTTAAGAGATGTCATCATCTCTTAGCCGGGCGTGGTAACACGCGCCTGTAGTTCCGGCTACTTGGAAGGCTGAGGTGGAAGGATGGCAGAAGCCCAGCAGGTCGAGGCTGCGGTGGCTGGGAGTGTGCCACTGCCCTCCAGCCTGGGTGACAGATTGAGACTCCAACTCAAAAAAAAAAAGCAAGAGATGTCATCATCTCATTTGTTTATACCATTTCTTGATGGTTATCTCAGAATGGGAGGTAATAGCTGTTTGAGAACTCCCAGCTACATTGGGGTTCCAGTATCTGAGTGGCTAACAACCTTGCCCTGATGAAACACCATGGGCAGCTGGGCCTGGGTATTTACAGTGTGCCTCTCACAGAATACTTCATTTACTTGGCAGATGGCCTAATGCCTAGTTGTCTGACCTGTGACCAGGGGTTTCTCACATGGGAAGCTTGCTGGCAGACGCCCTTGGCTCTTGTCTGACCCGTGTCCAAGTTGATGTCTGCCTTACCATCACTCTGGCACTGGGAACCTGCCCTTGGGTTCTCCCCTGTGTCCTGGGGAAAACCCAGCCAGCCTGGGGTAGCCCCTGGCTCTTCAGATGGAAGGCAAAAATTCAACACTACCACAAAAGGAAATAAGTTCAAAGGTTTATTAGTTATAGATCCTGAGGAGGGCAGGCAGCATGAGTCAGCAGGCCTGTCTTCCAATCTCGGTTCCTCAAGGTGGAATGCAGAGTCAGGTAGAGAAAGAGAGGGACCCATGCACCAACACCTTTACTGGGGTACAGGGCCTTATCCAAGCAGGTTTCTTACAGGGAGTTGTAATTGGTGGGTTTAAACAAAAGGACTCGAGTCCCAGAAGGTCACATAATGTCTGTGAGATGGTCGATGCGGCACATGTCCGTGCCAGGTGTGGGGGCAGTGGGGCCCCCACAGGTGGTCTGTCCCATAGGGAGAGGGTCACCAGGAAAAGGCTATATAAGACAGACATCTGGATCAACACATTGAGGACTGGGTGGGAGAGGTGTAGAACTGGAAACTTCATGAGGGCCTGACTGTTTCTGGTATAAGAAAGTTAAATTTATATTCAAAAACAGATGCCAAGACAACATAAAATTATATGCGTTCACTACAGTGGCCTTTCTGCAGTACAGGCATATGAACATACGAACAGAGAGAGGTTATAGCTTTAATTCTAAAATTTTAGTCATGAGTCGAGCATAAACACAGAAATGCATGACTCATTCCAGATATCTCCTTCCTGGTGGCATGAAATTCTCAATTGTTTTGAGCCCCAAGTAGAAAAGTAGACAAACAGAAAAAAACAAGTAAATCAGATTTTCTGTCATCCTTCACTCAACAAAGACAAGATATCTATAAACCAGCAGTCAGTTTACAGACAGAACCAAATGGTCAGACCATGAAACCAAAAGAAGGTGGCATCAGAAATCAAGTGAATACTCAAACAGAATCAAAATTGATTTCTTACCTTGCTGCCGAGAGGCAGGAATCTGGACCACAGGATCATAACTGGACTCCGTGCTGGGTCTGAGTCTCCCATTAGAGATAGAGCATAAAAGACTCCTGGATTCTCCTGTCCTGGATGAGGGAACGAGGCCAGGTCTGATCCTATTTCAGTCATGGCACCAACACAGCAAAAGACAATTTCACCAGACAATTAAGACCGTTCTACATCCAAGTCTTAGGGGACTCTTGAGGGTAGATGGAAGTGGTCTCATCTAAATCACTGAGGAGTGGTGGTGGGTGTTGAGAGAGCAGAGTGGGCCTTTGGATTTGGCCTTTCCCAGAACATGAAAGGCAGGGAAGATTTCTTAAACAGCGTTTTATCTTCTAGGGGCCTAGGGCTCAGGTAAAGCTCAGGTCTTATAATATGCATTGCATGTTACAAAGTTATAAAGGACTGTGTAATTTTTCAGCAGTTAATATGTGTTAGTTTGCCTTTTTGGTCTTTTCCAATAATGTTAAGCAAGGTTTACTGATTTTTCCTAGATTTGTGCATCTCAGACTGTAGATTTCATTAAGGGTTGAGGGGAGTATCAGGTTACCATCATTCAAGAGAATAATGTGGCCAAACTTTCTCCGCATTTTACTGCCTTCAGTGAAATGTGGCACATAGCAACGGTTCCATAGATAAATGATTAAGAAATGGTTTGTATTCTATGTAGTTACATATTGTACAGGTTATGATATTTTCAAAACTGCTAATTTTAACATTTAATTTTAATCACAACGAAAGGTAGTACAGGTGAGGAAGAGAAGCAGTCCGAGGTCGTATTGTAAAAATCAAGTTGTAATCAAGACAGTTTCCTTTTCTCTTTCTTCTGGACCTCTTGGTCATAGAGACGAAACCCTCCTGGCTTCTTCTGTATGGCTCCCCAGAACTTTCGGGGCTGGTCACATTACCGGACCTGTGTAGTTTTCATTCAAGGGTGATGTTGAAAAACCATATTAGGTTTCAACCAGAATCTTACCTGATGATTGGAGACTGCCACATAAAGGCCTTGTTTCTAGGTGTAACTCAGGTAGTTGTTTGTGTGGTGTCAGAAATAGATAAGTGCTCACAGAATATTCTGCAGGGATAACTAAAAAGACAGGGAAGCAGTCATCTGTTAGCTTACTTATCACCTCTCAGTGTTCTTCCCTTGATCATCTTTTTGATTCATATTCTTCCTTTTCTGCCTTACTCAAATAGATAGTGCACAGGCCCCATCAAGTCTGTCGTTTTTGTCGAGTGGAGTTGTTTGAATGCCTTTTGGCCAGTCTTCTCATTTTCTTCACACTGACTGTTCAAGACACGAGTGAGTGTTAATGGTTATGCTGCCATGTTGACTATATTTGATGTATCTCATGTGAATTATAGAAATATATGAATAATGTGAATTCATTTTTATTTCTATGTCACACACACACACGCACAATGACTATCTGGCAGAATATACTACCAAATTGTTAAACAACGGTCGTTTTTAGCTGGTAGAATTACAGGGAATTCATATTTCTAATTATATATTTCCATCGCATTTAAATATTTTTGCAGTCAGCATTCATTATGTAAACAAAAAATATTTATAATCTTTTATTTAAAACATATTTGCAATTCCAGTTAATAGCAGATGCCAGTGCAGCAAGTAAATTCCATTATCTGTACCTCTGCATGTGAGGGATTTGCTGACTGGTGAAGTAGAAGCACAGGCACGATTGTGCTCATATGTCTGAAATGAGAATATGGTTGCCTAGAAGTCTTAGGAAAAGTGTTGTTCCATCTGCAAAAATGCCCTCTTTACCCCGCCTTACTTTGAAGCCTGTAAAGAGGTTGACACTTTTGGAGGTCTGCTAGCTAACTGGTAGAACAGGCTTCTGGGAGGAACTTTTTTTTTCCTTTCTCTTCTACCTCATGTCTGGATTATTTTGGATTGGTCTTAGGATAGTATCTAAATTTCTATCTCTTGGGCTATTTTTTCCAGGAATATAAAGTTTTTTTCTTTGATATATGTTTCAATGTTTATTTTTGAGTGATGTGACTTTTCAAAAAACTTAATAAAGTTTATTTCTGTGGGAAAAATATTTTTTATATTTTTGACTGTTTTTTGTTCCTTTTCTTTTGAAATCTCTAGCCAACAAGAACATTAGTCATGACAAGCATGCCATCTGAGTAAGTACTTGTTGTTTTGATTTCTATTCAATGTAAAATGTTAACCTTTTCTCTCTTATGTGCTTTTCTAGTCAATGTAAAATTTTAACCTTTCCTGTCATATACTCTGATTCTTTGTGCTTCTAGGCAATTCACAGATCTGTGCTGTATCCCTTTTACTCTGCATAAGTATTATCTGAGTTAGGAGATCTTTGAAAATTTAAAATGGGGTTAAATGTGAACGGTTTAGTACTGAAAAGTTTTAGGGGTTGTTTGGGCAGCATTAAGAGGGCTTGTGCTCTTTCTGCATTTTTTTTTTTTTTTGCTTGCTTAATACCTAATGGCTTTGTTTATCCACCATGAACGACCCCATGAGTGTCGATAAATGAAATAACGCAGACCAAAACATTTCCCTTAAAGGTCTTAAAGAAATGCTGTGGTAGAAAGTTTTCTGCAATTGTTTTAAGGCAGCTGTCCACACATTCTGTGGAAGGGTTAATAGCTTGCTGGCGTGCTCTTATCATCTTCCTTAAACATTTAACACAATAAACAACATCCAACAAAAATACAGTACTATATTCTTCGTAACAGATTTTTGAATTCCTGTTTAAAGGGGAAAACCATGTTTTTTAGATCAGTCATAGGTTTCAAGGGTTTAAGACATTCATCAAAACATTGGAACATTTCAATAAAAAATATGCTGCCTACAGAAGAATGTATGTTTTGAACATTTGCTGTAGGGGGATCCTTTTCCTGCCCATGGCCTGAGAGTAAAAGGGTTGGTAATTCAAACACCACACATGATGTGTGAAAAAGGAGCTCACTCAAAATGTTTATAAATGTATTATGAAATATGTTGAACGTTCTAAGTAGTTTAATACAGAAATGAATATTGAATATGGGTGCCATATTTTTAAGAGTTTTTTTTTTTCCCAAATAAACTAGTTATTTTGTCATTCAGAGTTTTTTTATTTAGGCCATATTCTCATCATACATAGACTTCTTGTGTAAGTTAAGAACAAGACCTGGAATTCTGACTCCATGTAGATTAGCCATACCTTGAGGAGACACATGTTACTTATTGGCACATCCAACAAGCAGCTGGCAGCTGCCAGACTTGAGATGGAGAAAATCCCGTATTCAGAAATGAAGAGTTCTAGAGGGCATCTAGTTTAGAGGCTTTTACTTCTTTTCAGCTTTGATTTCTTTTGTCTTTTTTACCTTCATCTTTTTTCCAAATTTAATATTTTTCACAGCTCAAATAGGCACAGATTCTCTGGTTAAAGGTGATGTAGCCCAGATCTTGACTCACATGTCCTCTCTCCTTTAGAGATTGCTAAGAATTTAAAAGTAGGATAAAACTCAACCCTTTCATCTTACAGGCAGAGAAACTAAGGTCTTGACATGTACACAGCTCTGATGACTAGAGATAAAACTATGAAACACCATCATTTGGAAAGAAGAATATTAGAGATAGTCTATATAAGCATGGACAATAGCTTCTTTCCTTTTGTGATAGAAGTTTTGGAGAGCAGTGATATATATTCCTTTTGTGATATAAGTTTTGGAGAGCAGTGGTATATATTCCTTAACTCATTGAATACATCATAACGTAGTTTAGAAAGGCTTTACTATCTTTTGTATTTCATTGGAAATTTTTATTTATTTATTGTTAAATTCCCTTGTTTCATTGATTCTTTTCTTTTTCTTTTTCTTTTTTTTTTTTTTTTGAGTTTGGGTCTCACTCTGTTGCCCAGGCTAGAGTGCAGTGGCACAATCATGGCTCACCTCAGCCTCGACCTCCTAGGCTCAGGAGATCCTTTCCACCTCAGCCTCCTGAGTAACTAGCTAGGACTACTGGTACACACCAACACAGCTGATTTTTTTTTTCTTTTTCTTTTTTCTTTTCTTTTTTTTTTTTTTGTAGAGATGAAGTTCTCTTATGTTGCCTAGGCTGGTCTCGAACTCCTGGGCTCAAGCAATACTCCTGCCTTGGCCTCCCAAAGTGCTGGAATTACAGACATGAGCCATCATTGGGGATTTTTAAAACTTGCTGGGAGAGAGCAAGAGAAGCAGTGCCAGAACTAAAGGCATTAGAAAGGTTATTGTAAAAGGAAGAGAAGAAGGGCAGAGTTCTTTGCTGAGAAAGGTGGATGGAAAGTTTTTTTTTTTAAAGGGTGCTTTAAGCATTAAGGAAATGATGGAGAATGATGAGCTTTGTGACAAAGAGGTTCTATATTTGATCTGGTGATTTTATAAAAAGGGTCTTTTTTCCCCTCTTAGTAGAAGAACTATGTATGTGACACTCAGTAAATGTTATATTTTCAAAAAAATAAGTGAGAATCTTGGTCCTGACCTTGCACAGATAGGTTCAAACTGGCCTGAAAAGCAAACAGTTCCCACAGTGGGAAGAGTCTTAGGGTCTGGTTTCTGATACTGGCTCCATCCCTGACCAGCTTGGCCACTGTGGGGAGGCCATTTACAGCCTGTGGGCCTATCTTCTCAGCCATTAAAAGAAATCATTGGAATTAAAAGCTACAGCTAAGGTTTATTTTATTTTCTCAAATTTCAAATAATTGATTTTAAAGAGATTAACACAAACACGTAACCGAAAATCAATTTAAAATTTTAACTTTCTAGTTTAATCATCATTATTATTCAGTGTAATCACCTTGATGTTCATGTGCAAAAGACATACTCATTTTGTTGATTTTTCCAGACATATTCATTTTGTTGATCTCCCCCCCCCATTTGATAGAAAGCAGAATGTCATCATCCAGGTTGTGAACAAATTGAAAGGCTTTTCACTTGCACAAGAAGTCTGCGAGACCACCACGCACGTGCTATCTGGGAAGCCCCTCCGTACCCTCAATGTGCTACTGGGCCTCGCGCGTGGCTGCTGGATCCTCTCTTATGAATGGGTAAGGCTATGCTTGAATTACACACTTCAAAACTGAAGTGTTGGGTAGGTTGGGTCATCCTGAGTTGATGACACCAGGACTTATGCCGACGTGCACCCTTGTGGGTCTGCGCGCTTTCCTGTGAGCAGAGAAAACCGTTCTTTCTTTGAGTTGATCTCCCTTTGGCTGACACCTTTCAGCCGGGGCCAGGCCCTTGGGGAATGGGAGGACTGGGAGAGTGGAGAGCAGGAAACAAGTAGCCTCCAAGATAAAGCAGAAACGAGATTAGAAAGATACAGAATGAAAGCGCAAAGTGCGTGTTCTCACAGTTGAATGAGCTTTTCCTCTGTGTTTAACCAAGAAATACTGTGACCTATGCTAGTAATGGTTTGCAGAGCCAAAAGAATCCAGTGATTGTTTGTACAGATGGATTTACTTAGGATGAAACATGTTCACTTAATCCCATTTGGATAGGTTTTATCTTGCACATATCTATCTGCAATATTGTTTGCCCTTATTTCTGTGCATCAGAGGTCGTCTTAAAAAATATTATCATCTTCATAAAAATTGAAATTGTCTGTTATTGGTTCTATTTTCACTGATTCTCAACCTGAGGTCACTCCAAAGTATTGCTTTCTGATGCCAGTAGCACCGTTTGTTAGTTCTCTAGCCATTTTGCATCTGTTAAGTGTCTGTCCTCTTTCTTCCTACTCCAAGAATGTATTACATTCATACTGCACTAGTTTAAACCAGTAGAATTATAATATGCAAAAACTACAGATGTAATTTTAAGAATGGCTGTGATCTTTTTTCTGTTATAACTTAACCCTGCAGATCTCTGTTACAAAGCATTAAAGAGATTAGTGCAAAAAGTTGTTAAGTTGGAAAGTACTCTTTGCATGGGTGGCAATTGGAGATTACCTTACCTAATTATATACTGGTACCGCTTATGTTTAGTTGGATGAAATACAGTAATTCCCCCTTACCCATGGTTTTGCTTTGTGTGGTTTCAGTAATCACAGTCTGAGAATGTTACATGGAAAAGCGCAGAAATAAACAATGTATAAGTTGTAAATTGCATACCTTTCTGAGTAGAGTGATGACATCTCTAGTGGTCCTGCTCCATCATGCCTGGAACGTGAATCATCCTGTTGTCCCACCTGTCCACTCTGTAGATGTTCCCTGCTCATTAGTCACTTAGTAGCCATCCAGTTATCAGATCACTTGTCATGGTATTGTGGTGCTTGTGTTTGGGTCATCCTTATTTGACCTTATAATGGAGCCAAAGTGCAAGAGTAGTGATGCTGGCAATTTTGCTTTGCCTCTGAGAAGCTGTAAGGTGCTTTCTTTAGGTGAAAAGGTAAAAGTTCCTGACTTAACAAGGAAAGAAAAAAATTGTGTGCTGTGTTTGCTAAGATCTACAGTAAGAAAGACGTTTCTATCCATGAAGCTGTGAAGAAGGAAAAAGAAATTTGTGCCTAGTATATAGAGATTTTGGTATTACCTGCAGTTTCAGGCATCTACCAGGACTCATGAACCACACCCTGCTTGGGTAAAGGTGGACTACTGTATTATTTACAACTCTGGCATCAATAAATGAATTCCCTGTTTTATTTCTCTCTAATTCAAACTGTCTCTGTATCTTTATCAGTCAGCTCTTCCCTCCCTCAGTATTCTGGGGGAGGAAAACGTCCTTTCTCTTTTATAAAGAAACACATCTGCACTTGATTCTATATCAACCTATTTTTCTGGGGCTTTGAGGAGTGCAGAGAGGCTTTTGCTGTTGGTACCATAAAGACCTACTGCCTGAATGCCTGCTTATCTCTGCTCAGCATCCTGCACGTATTTTCCTGCTAATCACACATGGAAACAAAAGTGGGTACAAGTTTAGGTTATGGTCTCTTTTACAGGATTACCTGATGTGAGAAAGGCAGGCAGTAAAACACATTATTTAATAAACTTTTGGTGTTCAGGCTAGACCCCTTGCCTGGAGGAAAGACATGAGGCACTCAGGCACGTAGTTAATGAATGAAGTGCAAGTGCTCTAAGGCAAGGAAAAGAAATAAGAGGCTAGAAAAAAGGTTAGAGAGGAAGAAGTAAAGCTATCTCTATGTTGACAATCAAAAGAATCTACAAAACTGCTCTTAGAGCTAATAACCAAGTTGAGCAAATTGCCAGGATGCAGGGATACAGGTGATGCTTAAGGATAACTCTAATAAAATATGTATAGGATCTATATGCTGAAAACTACAAGATTCTGATTTTAAAGATCAAAGAACTAAATACATAGAAAGAATACTATGTTCATGGATTGGAGGACTCAGTTTTGTTAAAATGTCACTCCTCCCCAGAATGATCTACAGATTTAACACATTCTTAGTCAAAACCTCAGTAGACGATACAGACATGTTGGTTCTAAAATTTTATGGGAAGGTCAAGGAACCAATATTGCCAAAGCAATTTTGAAAGAGAAGAGCAAAGTAGGCAGGCTGGCAATACCTGATTTGGGAGCATCCTTTAAAGCTATGGTAATCAAGGCAATGTGGTATTGGGAGACACAACAGAATAGATGGGGAATACAGAAATAGGCCCCAAAATATATTCCACGAATTTTGAAAAAGACAATTCATTAAAGAAATTCAATCTTTTCAACGAAGGTGCTGGAGCAATTGGACAGCCTCAAGCAAAAAAGAGGAACCTCATCCTATACCTCACACAGGATACCAAAAAAAAAAAATTCTCAAAATGCATCATAGACTACATGTAAAATTATAAAGCTCTTAGAAGTAAACATAGAAGAAAAGTGTTCATGGTCTTGGTGTAGGCAAGAAGTTTTTAGATGTAACACCAAAAGCATTATCTATAACAGAAAAAAATGATCAATCAGACTTCAAAATGGAAAACTTACTCTGTGAGGATATTATAAACAGACCAGGCAAAAATATTTGCATATCTTATATCTGACAAAAGACTTATATGCAAAGAATTCTCAAAATTGCATAAACCAAACAAAAACTGGCAAAGAAAAGATTTGAACAGACATTTTACCAAAGATCTAAAGATGGCATAAGCAAAAGAAATAATGTTCAACACTGTGCATCAATAAAGAAACAAATAAATACACCACTGTATATTTATTAGAATGGCTAAAATAAAGAATAAATAAAAAACAGCAAGAGGCAGGGTCACTAGAGCTCTCCTATGCTTAAAGTTAAGTGTATACTTACCGTTTCACTCAACCATCTTACTCCCAGCTGTTTGCCCAGAAAAATGAAAGCTTTAGGTTCACACAAAAATCTGAACCCAGATGTTTGTAGCAGCTTCATATGTGATCACCCAAACCCAGAAACAACAAAAGTGTCCCTCACATATGAGTGGGTGAACAAGCTGGTCCACAAGTACTACCAAGCACCACTCAGTATTAAGAAGCATCGATGGGGTGTGCAGCCACTTGGTTTACATATTGCAGGCTCCCATTCATACTTCATTCGGGAAAGGGCAGAATTGTAGGGCAGGACAGGAGATGAGTTGTTGTGGGAGCTGGGGTGGGAGTTGGTCTGCTGGTGAAGCCTAGCAGCCAAACCACCTTTGGGGTGTTGGGATTGTTCTGTGTTGTGCTGGTGGTGGTGGTTACAAGAATGCATGCCTATGTTAATACACAGAGGACTGCACACACACATCCATACTCAAGTACATTTGATTGCTTGTAAATTTAAAATAAAAAGGATGTCTAGGCTGGGCACAGTGGCTCACACCTATAATCCCAACCCTTTGGGAGGCCAAGGTGGGAATATTGCTCCAGGTTGAGACCAACCTGGGCAACATAGTGAGACCTCGTCTCTACAAAAAAAAAAAATTAGCCAGGCATGGTGGTGCGTGCCTTTAACTACAGCTACTCAGGAGGCTGAGATGGGAGGATTGCCAGAGCCCAGCAGGTTGAGGCTGCAGGAAGCCACACTTGTGCCACTGCACTCTAGCCTGGGTAATAGAGTGAGATTCTGACTCAAAAAAAAAAAAAAAAAGTAAATCTAATGAGTGTGCTCCATGCTTTCTGAATGAGGGTGTTTGAGTACTGTTGGGGCCACTAGCTGTCACCTTGGTTTCAGAAGCTGATTTCAGTCCACGCACTGAATTATTTTTACAGTCTCCTGTCCCTTCATTCACCGCCTCAGCTCTGGAAGCTTCCATCAGCATGGAAGCTAGTCTCATCTTTTCTGTCTTACAAAATGAAAGGAAATTTTAAATAACTTTCCCTGGATTGCTCTTTGCCTTCTGTGCTTCCCTTTCTTCAGTGTTCATGGCAAAATGTCACAAATGCATGTCTGTGCTTCTCCTTGCCTTATCAATGATGCCCAGACACATTGCTGTTTGGGAAAAGTACCCATTCCTGGAGTATGGAAAAGGCCCAGACTTGGAGGAGGAGATCTGCTCATGCTAGGACAATGGAGCCGTGAGGCTGTCAGGTGCACTCCCCTCCCCCCCCGCCGCAAATTGGCACGACATGTGTGTTGACATCCATTGGTCGCTGCCAACTTGCTCCCTCGAAAGATGTTGAGAAACATGGCTGAATATCTTTCTCTATCTAAGTCTTCAGTAAGACAAAAGGTTGGGCATGGTGGCTCACACCTGTCATCCCAGCACCTTGAAAGGCCGAGACAAGAGGATTGCCTGAGCCCAGGAGTTTAAGACCAGCCTGAGCAACTTGGTGAGACCTTGTCTCTACAATAAATCAAAAAATTAGCCATGCATGGTGGCACATACCTGTAATTCCAGCAACTTGAAGGCCTGAGGCAGAAGGATTGCCTGAGCCCAGCAGGTCAAGACTGAAGTAGCCATCAATATGTCACTGCACTCCAGCCTGGGCAACAGAGTGAGACTTCAACTTAAAAAAATAGAACTGCTGCTTCTTGCATGGCCCCTCTCCTTTATTATTATTTTTTTAAAAGAAATTCAATAGTACAAATTTATTTGAGAGAAGATAGTTGCTACCACCATTAATAAAGCCACTCCATGTAACTTCTGAAACTTCATTATCAATTTAATTTTCACCTACAACTTACGTATAACTTTAGATATGAACCTCATAGGTTGCAATTTCTTTCAAGGTTAAAATATGAAGTGTCCATATTATATTCTTAATATTATTTGTATTATATATTATCCATATTACATACAAGTGGGAACCCAAAAAACACCTGAATTTATTTATTAACAATTGTGTATGTGTTCATACATGTTTAAACTTTAGTCACCTTCTAAGTACTCTCTGTTTGATGCAGAATACCTAATGAGATGCTTTTTCAACACTGCTCAAAAAAATTTTTGAACTTGTCAATTTTGATGCCTTTTAGTGCTTCTGTCATTTGTTTGTTTCACCTCTTCCACACTGGCAAACTGTTTCCCCTTGAGGACTTTTCTCATCCAAGGAGACAAAAAAAAAGTTCCTTGGAATGATATTGGGTGAATAGGGAGGCCTAAGTAGGGTACGGGGGTCATGCCGCTTTTGGTCAAAAACTGCCAAACACTCAGTGCAGCGGGGCAGATGCATTGTCATGGTGGAAGAACCAGTCATCTGTTGGCCACAACTTGAGACGTTTCTTCCACTTAATTTTGATGCAACCTTCTCAAAACTTCCAGATAAAAACTTTCGTTGGCTGTTGGAGCCCAAGGAACAAAGTCCAAATGTACTACTAGGGTCCCACCTCCAAAAGATAATTCTGGGGTTTTTTCGGTCCCCCCTCATACATTTCATGTAAAAGGATTCTCTCTCTCTTTTCCTCTTCCTTCTTTCCCCCTCCCTCTGTCTCCCTCTTTCTCTCTCATCCTCCTTCTTCTAGCCCTGTTTCCAATGCAGTTGGGGGATTCTTAAAATATTCTCTTTGGCTAGCAGTATAAACTTGGTTCCAAGAAAAACATTGCTGAGAATGTTTTTATTTCAGGGCTTGTGTGATATTCTCTGGAAATTTCTTGTAAAGGAGAGTTGTAGCAGTTCTTCAAAATTAGGTAATTGTATGTGGCCCAGCCAATCCTATCAAAAAATTGTGGGGATTTTATAACAAAATTCAGTTTGAATTTTACTAAATTTTTTTAGAAGTTTGTTGGCAATTTCTGCATGTTTACAGCAGTTCGCACTTCCAGTGTTAACACTACTGTTTTCAGGAAAGAGAATAATTTATGTTTTTCCTGCTTCATGACTGAATTGTCTGGCAGATACATAGAAATAGAAAACTGTGTCAGGAGTTGCTGAGCTTCCTATTCATGGGAGACAGGAAGTAACACAACAGAAAAAAAAAGAAATTGATTTGACCGAAGTGTCCCTTTAGACTCAAGTTGTTTTGTTATGTGTTGTTCAAGCCCAGTGCTACCTCACTATTTAAATGCTCTTTATCCCACTCTCACTCAGATGGTGTTTCTTACATTCTTTCCTGACTTATCTACAGTTCTACTTTGCCTTCACGTCTTTTAGTGGTTGCTAAAAGACAAGTGAGTGTCCTGTGACTCAACCTCCTCCCTTTTCCAGCTGACATTTCGTATTGCTCTGTCCCTCTTTCAAAGGTATGGCAGAACGTTGAGGAATCAGTCAGCCTATATTCAGGTTAAAAAAAATGTTGATTCTGAACAGCTTATGAATAAGTCTTGATAATAGGGTTTCAAAGCCAAGTCAGTTGTAAATGCAAGTAAAGAACTCAGAAGCTATATCCGTTTTATAGCCAAATGTCAAGGCTGTTAACAGTTAACAAATAGTGTTTCATTAATCAAAAAAGATGTCATAATGAGTCAATTGTCTTGAAATATGTGATCCAGTTTGGGTTTTCTCACATGAAATTCAGTAAGCAGTGAATCTGTTAAGATGTATTTTATTGGCAGTGAGCATAGACTCAGTGAAGTGTTAGGATTAGAATAACATACATAGTTCATATAGGCCATGTCGCATTTTACACTGAAGAGCACTGAGTCACTCCTGAAATTGTAACCCAAACCCATGGTAGAACCAGAACCAGAACCTCTGTCATTCACTTGTGTTAGGACACCACACTGCCTTCCCAAGACTATTCAAAAGGAATCCTCTTCTTTGAAAGCCCTTCTCTTTTACCTTAGGTAGGCAGATTAACTTCTTAACTCATCCCATCTGCAGGCAGATTATGTTTTGTGTGTCCCATCGCCACCTTAGTTGCTGAGGGTTTCCCTCGGTTCCCTCTGGCAGAAGTTCATTGGCTACAACCACAAGCTAGCACAGGTGGTGCCAAGCTGACAAGGCTCTCAGACTCAAGTCTTGGAACCTTCACGGCTTCATCTCAGAGTCTTTGTATGCTGCCACATATTATCCCATGGGAAAGGACTTTATGCTTTACAGAGCGTTTTCACATCCACTGTCTCAGTGGACCCTTTCAGAACATGTCTGCAGCAGAGAAAGACTCTGTGAGATAATAAACAGGAAGTTCAGTGATGGAGACTCGAGGCAGAAATAGCTTGTCTGACTTGAATATGGGTCTTTGAAATAGTCTCAGTCAAGGCATTATCCCAAATGAGTGACTATGAACAGTTATTCAAGTACACATGATTTGTAAATCTTCATTGCTAAAATAATGGATTCTGGTTTGGGACAGGCACCTGACCTGTAGAGTTTGTCGGCTCTGTTCACTCGAGGTAGGTATTGAACAGCACCACAGCTTCTTCTCTGTGGTAGGTCTTGAGACTCTAGGAGGGTGGCCAGAGGGACCACTGGAAGTGACTACTTCTTTCCGGGTCCTTCACCTTTTTCTGCATCTGTTTGTTCATCCTGGCAAGACCCTGGGCTATACTTTTCCCAGATTGAAAGTGCTGTGCTATCCCAGGAATATAATCTTATGATTGAGGATGACTAGAAAAAAGCAATTCCTTGGACAATTGAGGGCTTTGGTGTTGCCCTCCATAAGGACACTTGAAAAGACGTACAAGGAGGACTATGAATGCCATCTAGGAATGATGAGTGGGGGAGTTTGAAGGAGTCAAGGTGATTTTTTTTTTGGAGTGAGAAGAAGTCACCCTGGAACACAACATGGACTTTATTAAGAATTAAGGCTATTGCATGCAGTAAATATACATGGCCATAAGAATGGGAACAACAGAGCTGAGAACTCCTACAGAGGGGAAGGCGAGAGAAGGTAAGGGATGATAAACCACCTATTGGGTATGGTGTTCACCACCTGGGTGACAGACTCAGTAGAAAGCCAAACCTCACCATCATGCAATAATATATCATGTAAAAATCCTGTACATGCACCCCCTGAATCTAAAATAAAATAATTTTTAAAAAGAGAAGGAGGAATGAGGTTCTATCATCATTTCATATCTTTAATAATTTTTTCTAGACAGAATTAGCTTCATATCCCTGGCACATATAAGCAAGTACACACACAGTCTTAAGGCTGCAACTTTGCAAAGAAGAGAAGCACCTGAGGCACTGAGCATGAGTAGGAGGAAAGGAATATAAAGAAGGTTTTCAGGACCCAGCATGGATGTGTGGGTCACAACCAGGAATCCAGAAGCCACCAGAGTATTTTAACTCCAAAACAGCAGCTTTTGTCTTTTTGACCTCTTTTAGAGAATGGATTGCCGGAAGACAGTGGGAACAGGGCAGAGTGATTAGCAGGAGACAGCTAGTACCATGCAGGTGCAAAATGATCATACTGTGACTAGAGGTATGGAGAGGAAAGAACAGGCAGACCTGCTTCTGAGGAAGACCTCATGGAATGTGGTAGCATGAGGAGAAGTCAATATAACTCCCACCTAAATTTTTTACTGGAGCAACTGAGGGTAGGCAGTACCATTTACTGAGTTAGAGGATTATTGGGGAGAAGAATTTGTGCAGGACTTGGGGTACAATTAAAAAATCCTGATTTAGGAATAGTGAGTCTGAGATTCCTGTTAGACATTCAAGTAGCTATATCACATCACATTATATCTGTGTGTGTGTATCTGTGCTCAGAGGAAAGGTCAGGGTTGTCAATATTTAATACAGCCATGGTCTTTAGGGAGTGAATGTAGAATAAAGAGAAGTCGGTTTAGACCTAAATCTGTGCCTACAAGGGTACGTCAGGGAGAAGGAAAAGGAAGAATAGGATCCAGACAGGATCAGTTAGCAGCATGGGGGAACAACCAGGAGAACGTGGTGTCAGTCAGAAAAGGAAGTGTTTGAAGCAGGGATGCTTAACTGTGCATCCCTAGAAAGTGAATGGGAGAGAATCCACTGTGAGATTTGACCGCATGGGTGTTGTCAGAGACTGTTTAAAAAAGCCAGTTTAATAGAAAGACCAAGAGGATTGAAGAGTCAGCAGTACATAAAGCCATGGAAACAGCAAATATAGGGCTATTTCTAGATGCGTCACTGTGACTGGTTTAGAGGTATCAGTTGGCAGCTGATGGGGTGGGCACTATTTAGTATGACTTGAGCTTTCTAATACAGCCAGCTGTAACATAAATAATATTCCTGGTGCTTGGCAATTTGGTTGTATGTTGATGAATTGGGAGTGGTCTTGGAAAGCACCTGAATCTGATACCTAGTTAGGAGGGGAAAAAGTTAGATTGTTACTCACATTAAAACAAAAATTGCCAATTTGGGAAATAGTTTAAATGAGTAAACGTAGATATATTTCAACAGATAGAGTGGGTACTTGCTGGGGCCCATTGTTTTCAAAATCATGGCCTTCGGGGTCCCCTTGTTTGCCTTATGATTGGGAGTTCTGGGACCTCAACGTAGTCCATGTTGAACTACAGCCCAAATTCAAAGTTTTGGCTATACCAAAGGTACACCTTTAACCTTTGCAACTTTCTGTCAAACCTTTAACTTTTCCCTTCTGTTTCTCGTATCTCAGTCAAGTAGTTCTAGCTTTAAATAGCACAGAATATCTTAACTTTAGGTTCTCATCAGAAAATTCAGCCACAGTTTGACTTATCTGTAACTTTTTAGAAATTGTCTTTAGATCTCCATCATTTAAATAGCTCTCAATGACTTTGGGGATATCACTAACTATCTGTTATTTTAGGGTTTGTAAACTCTGTCCATGAGCTAAAGTAGATTGCCAAAGAATCAAACTTGAACTCAGTTAGTTTTTGTATAAGTACTCTCTGGGAATTATTCTTTAGTGACAGTGTTAACTTTTAAAGAGAGCTGATGTAAGAAATACTAGATTTTAGAAAACTGTTGCACTTTTAAAAAAAACTTTAATTGCAGTGTTGCTCATTTTTCTTTTTATTTTTCTTTTTTTTAGTTGAACTCTCACTCTGTCGCCCAGGCTGGAGGGCAGTGGCATGCTCACTGCAACCTCAACCTACTGGTCTCAGGCGATCCTTCCACCTCAGCCTTCCAAGTAGCTGGAACTACAAGCACACGCCACCGTGCCTGGCTGATTTTTTTAATTTATTATAGAGAAAAGGTCTCACCAAGTTGCCCAGGCTGGTCTCAAACTCCTCAACTCAAGCAATCCTCTCACCTCGGCCTCCCAAAGTACTGGGATTATAGGCTTGAGCCACTGCACCGGCCTGTACATTTTTCTGGCTAAGCATAGTGGGGTATCTAATCCCCCACTAGTTTTTTTTATATATGATCCACACATTTTTCCTGAAATTCATTTCACAGAAAATGAATTTTACAAAATTTTTTTTCATTTTTTTCTTTATGAGAGAATGAGAAATATATAACTCAAAGTAATTTTGTCAACTGAAATAACAGCTTGTAGCTTCACAAAAGGTCTGTTTCTTAGTTATTTTTAATTGGTTTTTATTTCTTTGAAAGAAAACTTCTCTGCCTGGATACTAAAACTTTGCATAACCCAATAGTTTATTGAACATTGATGGTTCTCGGGTAGTATACTACATTGACCTGTGCATCTTATCCTTCATATGTAAATGCTATTGTATGATCACTGGCTACAACAAAACAAGAAAGAATAGTATACAAACACTTACTGTTATGTGATTTTTAAACATGCATTTCTAATATTCTGGGTACAGTTCATTGTAGAACGTTTATTTCACTTGTTAAATTGTATGGTATTTTTGATAGCATAACTTAGAGACAGCCATATTCTCCTTGACACAAAGGAGAATGTTTCAAAAACAAAGCAGAACCTCTTTAGTAAACACAAGCTATTTAGCAGTCACCAGCCCTTTGAGGACAGCAATTGTGCCTTTCTTTGCTTATGTGGCCCTAGGAGCCAAAACCAACATGTAACTCAGTACTTATGTGCTACATGAGTAAATGAGTAGAGGGAAGGCTCTTTATTTCTTTTAAAGATCTCAGAATGTCTTCTTGCCCCAATAAATTAAAAGTCATATAAAAACATTATGCATTGCAAATTATCCATGTAGTTAAATGTATTTCTTGTCAAAATTCATTAATATAAGAAGAACTGAGGATCATTTAAGGAAAAAAAAATCTTTGTAATTCAAAGTCACAGAAAAAAGAATAAAAAAGACAGTGATTTCCCTTAGTAGCCTTAAAATTTGGTTGGTTTTCTGTGTTGGTAATAATAATTTCAGCTTTGTTTTCATACAATGAAGTGATATTTCTTCTATTTATTTTAGTTACATTGGAATTTGTTATATTTATTTCTTTGTTTTCATTTTGATAAGAGAAGTACGCGCTTGTGTTATTTATAAAGATGTTTGGACTTAACATGTAAGTGGTGACATGCTGGGTCACCCTGGTCACTGCCTAGCAATATTTATAAAGTGGCTATTACTGAGCAGTTAAGTCTTAACATCTGAGAATAAATCATTTTTGGAAACTGGAAAAGATTAGGTAAAATACAATCAGAATAAATATGACTTAGATACCTGTATCTAACCAAGCTTTTTTGTAAGAATATTCTAGCATGTACAGACTTCGAACTCAAACACTTAAGGCCCTCAGTACAATTGGTCTCAAACCACAAATCCAGATATCAAGACATTGATGGAAAGAGTAAGCAGAAATGAAGACAAGATGAAAGAATGAAGGAGTTGATAACTGAGATGTCGACAATAAAGAATATAGTAAACAAAATAGAGAACAAACTGACAAGCAAGGAAAGCAGAATTAACCAAGCAGAAGAAAGACTCTCAGAGCTTGAAGACCAAAATATGGAGCTAACCCAAACTGTTAAAAACAAGAAGCATAAAAATATGGAACACAGGCTCCAAGATATTAGGAGGCTGAACTTATGCCTAACTGACATTACTGAGGCAAAAAGGGATATAGAGACCACCTTGGAACAAACATTCCATTAAGTTATCCAAGAAAATTTCCTTCATCTCATCAGAGATGCTACCCATGCAAACACAAGAGATTCAGAGAACCCCTGCAAAGCATCAAATGAGGAGACCACCTCCTAGACAAATAGCAATTTATTTACACAATGTATGCGTAAAAGAAAAAAATCCTAAAGGCAACAAGAGAGGAAGGTCAGACTACCTAATAGGAAAGACCAATTAGAATAGTAGCAGATTTACCTATAAAAACACTACAAGCTAGAAGAGACTGGAGTCCAATCTTCAAAGTTCTCAAGGATAAACAATTCCAACCAAGAATTTCCTACCCAGCTAAACTAAGCTTCATCAGTGATGGAGAATTAAAATCCTTCCCAGACGTTCAATCCCTAAGAGTTTATGCTACCTCCAGACCAGCTATGCAGAAAATTGCATAAGAAGGTATTAAACAAGGAAGAAAGAAAAAAAAAGTACGACCACGTTCCTCTCAAGAATGCAGGAAAACAGAATCCACACAGCGTGCATCCTACTGCAAAATTGAAAACACACACATATAGCAATCCAAAAATCAAAAGAAAACCAACAAACAAATAAACAGCAAAAAATAACAACAACAAAGAAATTTATAAGAGCCCCATGACAGGGATAAACTCTTACATCTCAATAATCAGCCTGAACGTGAATGGACTAAATGCACCACTGAAAAGATATAGAATGGAAAACTGGATTTAAAAAATACAAAACACAACCCCACAATTTTCTGCCTCCAGGAAATATATATCAATACAAAGGACTCTCACAGACTCAAAGTTACAGGATGAAAAACACATTTTCAGTTGTACAGAACACAAAAGAATGCAGGAGTCATGACTTAATATCGGATAAAACAACCTTTAACCTACAAAAATTTTAAAAGATACAGAAGGAGACTACGTAATGATAAAAGGCTCAATTCATCAACAAGAAATATCCATCCTAAACATATATGCTCCCCACACAGGAGCACCAGCTTTTATAAAACAGCTACTAAGTAAACTAAAAAAGATTTGACTCTAACATTATCATATCTGGGGACTTAAATACCCCACTAACAACCCTAGATAGATCATCAAGGTAAAAACTCAACAAGGAGATCTGGAACCTCAACTTGACACTTGACCAAATGGACTTAATAGATACCTACAGAACAGTCCACCCAACAACCATGGAATATACATTCTACTCATCACCCCATGGAAGATACTTCAAGATTGACCACATCCTCAGCCATAAATCAAGCATAAACAAATTTCACAAGATCAAAATACTGCCATGCACCTTCTCAGACCTCAGTAGAATAAGAATAAATATCAACACCAACAACATTTCCCCAAAACCCACAAAAACATGAACATTAAACAGCATGATCTTGAACAATTCCTGAGTCACCACAGAAATCAAAACAGAAATTAAAAGATTTTTAGAAACAAAGTGAAAATGAAGAAACATCTTACCAAAACCTCTGGGAGGCCATGAAAGCAGTAGTAAGAGAGGAACTCATATCTCTATGAACACACATCAAGAAAATGGAAAGATCACAGGTTAACAACCTAACAGATCACCTAAGGGATCTGTAAAAACAAGACTGCCAAAACTCTAACTTTAGCAAAAGGATCCAGATTACCAGAGTAAAAGCTGAAATACAGGACATAGAAGACAAAAACATCATAGAAAAAAATCAGTGAAACAAAATCTGGGTCTTGGAAAGGATAAACAAGATTGATGAACCCCTAACCAGATTGATCAAGAAAAACAGAGAAATCATCCAAATACTATCAGAAATGCAAAAGATCAAACAAGTGCAGTGGCTCAAGCCTATAATCCCAAAACTTTGGGAGACTGAGGTGAGATTGCCTGAGCCCATAGGTTCGAGAACAGCCTGAGCAACTTGGCAAGACCTCATCTTTACACTAAATCAAAAAACTAGCCGGGTGTGGTAGAGCATGCCTGTAGTTCCAGTTACTTGGAAGACTGAGGCTGAAGGATTGCCTGAGCCCAGCAGATCAATGCTGGGTTGTTTGTGAATGTGCCACTGCACTCCAGCCTGGTTGACAGGGTAGACTCCAACTCAAAAAAAAAAATAATAATAATGCAAAAGATCAATTCACAACCAACCCCAAAGAAATACAAAAGATTCAGAATTTACTGTGTACACTTGTATGGAAGCAAACTCAAAAGCCAATGGAGGACTTTCTAGCATCACACAACCTTCCAATGTTGAAACATGAAGAAACTGAGACCCTAAGTAGACTCAAAACAACTCAGGAAATTGGCTTCATCATAAGAAAACTGCCTACCAAAAAATAAAGGCACTGGGCCAGATGACTTTCCAGCAGAATTCTACAAAATATTCAGGGAGGACCTGATACCAATCCTATTGAAAGTACTCCAGGCAATCAAGAAAGATGGAATTCTCCCCAAATCATTTCATGAAGCTAACATCACATTGATACCCAAACTGGGTAAAGATCCAACAAATAAAGAGAACCACAGGCCAATATCCCCGGTAAACATAGATACAAAAATTCTCAACAAGATTCCAGCAAATTTGATCTAAAAACACATCTTAAAAATCACCCATCATGACCAAGCAGGCTTCATTCCTGGGATACAGGGCTGGTTCAACATCTACAAGACCATAAACGTAAATAAGTGCATCAACAGATTTAAACATAAGAACCACATGATTATATCATTAGACACAGAAAAAGCTTTTGATAAAATCCAGCATCCTTTCTTGATAAAAACCCTTGAACACCTAGGCATAGGTGGAACATAACTCAAAATAGTAAGAGCCATCTACGATAAACCCACAGACAACATACTGCTAAACAGACAGAAATTGGAAACATTTCCCCTGAAAACCAGAATAAGACAAGGCTGCCCACTCTCATCCCTCCTATTCAACATAGTATTGGAAGTCCTAGATAGAGCAATCAGACAAGAAGCAAATTAAGGGTACCCAAATAGGAAAAGAAAGGGTTAAATTATCCCTCTATGCACAACATAATTCTATACCTTGAAAATCCAAGAGAATCTGTCAAAACCTCCTTTCACTGATAAAGGACTTTGGCAAAGTCTCACAGTATAAACTGAATGTCCAAAAGACAGTCACATTCTTATGCACCAACAATAAACAGAACCAAACAAAAAACACAATTCCATTCACAATAGCCACACACAAAAAAATGAAATACTTTTGCATCTTCCTAACCAGAGAAGTGAAAGAGCTTTACAGTGAAAACTACCGGTCAAAGAAATCAAAGAAGACAAAAACAAATGGAAAAATGTTCTTGTTCATGGATTGGAAGCATTAACATTGTTAAGATGTCCATCCTACCAAAGACAATCTATAGATTTAATGCAATACCCATTAAATTACCAAATCATTCTTCTCAGACCTGGAAACGACTATACAGATATTCATATGGAAACATAAAAGACCACAAATAGCCAAAACAATAATCAGCAAAAGAAACAAAGTGGGAGTTATCACACTTCCAGACTTCAAGCTCTACTATAAAGCTACAATATCCAAAACAGCCTGGTATTAGTGCAAGAACAGGCACATAGACCAATGGAACAGGATAGAGATTCTGGAAGCAAAACCTTAATTTCTCAACCAACTCATCTTTGATAAAGCCTCCACCAACAACCACTGGGGAGAGGAGAACCTATTCAGTAAATTGTGCTGAAAAAACTGACTGACCACATACAGGAGATTGAAACAAGACCACTACCTATCACCATACACAAAAATCAACTCTAAATGGATCAAAGGCCTAAATGTAAAACCTCAAACTATAAGAATCCTAGAAGAAAACATAGGAAGCACCCTTAGGGAAATTGGAATAGGCAGCCAATTCCTAATCAACTCTCCACAAATGAATGCCATAAAAGATAAGATAGCCAAGTGGGACCTCATCAAACTGAAAATCTTCTACAGCACAAAAGAAGCCATCAAGAGAGTGGGGAGACAGCCCACAGAATGGGAAAAAAAATATTTGCAAACTGTAAATCTGACAAAGGTCTAACATCTAGGAACTCAAATGTACCGAAAGGGAAAAAATAAACAACCCTATTAAATAGTGGGTAAAAGATACAAATAGATACTTCTCAGAAGAAGACATATGAGCAGCCAACAGATAACATGAAAATATGCTCAGTCTCATTAATCATCAAAGAAATGCAATCCTAACCCCAGTCAGGATGGCCCTCAGCAGTAACTCAAAAAACAACAGATGCTGGAGGATGTGGAGAAAAGGGAATGATTTTACACTGTTGGTGGGAGTGTAAACTAGTACAACCTCTGCGGAAAACAGTGTGGCACTTCCTAAAGGTTCTAAAAATTGACCTTCCATACAACCCCAGAAATCCCCCTTCTGGGAATATACCTGGGAATATTCTCTATAAAAAAGATACCAGTACACGCTACATTTATTGCTGCATTATTCACAATAGCAAAAACATGGAATCAACCATGCTGCCCATCAAAAGTGGACTGGATAAAGAAAATGCGGTACATATACAAGATGGAATATTATGCAGCCATAAAGAAAACATTATGGACTTCACAGCAACTTGAATGAATTTGGCCAATCCATCAGTGATCTATCACAGAAACAAGGATCTGAGTACTACATGTACTCACTCATAAGTGGACCCTGAACATTTTTCATAATACTATAAGAAAGGGATGGACAGTAGTGGGACACTGCCAGGGGAGTGTGGGCTGGAGTGGGCACATAACATCAATAAGGATAAAATTACATGCATGATGGCTACTTATGTACCCTGAGTTGTACCCCGAGTTGTACCCCATATCTAAAATAAAAATAGTAATTAATTTTCAAAAAGAATATTCTAGCACATACCAATGTGAGGCTTGTTTTTCCTGTCACCTCTTGTAATGCAATCTCTATCAATTAATGTATTTTAAAATGGAAAAGAGTTCTTAACTACTTATTTATAGTGCCTTATGCTTATCCTCTCTGTCTCAGTTAAAAAGATTGTATTCAATTTTTAGTTTCCTGCCCCTTTCTTTATGAGACAGCTATAGCAATGCTTTTTAACCCTTAATGACTTATGAATTGCCTGGGGGATCTTAGTAGAATGCAGATCCTGGGTCAGTAGGTCTGGGTCCCCAGCTTCACCTGCTCAAGCTTCCAGATGATGCTGTTGGCCTGTGACCATGCATTGGATGGGGAGGAGCTGCAGGAGTACCCAGCTGTATTCGGGGGTGGAGATGGAGCTGCTTCTGGATGTTGTTGGTCTCATAGAAAATGTAAAGATATGGAGCTGTTTTGTCAGGTGACTTGCACATGCTACCTCAGTCAACACAGTTTCTCTGTGGAAACTGAGACTTGAACACTTTTAGTAAATTGCTCATGGTCACAGTACTTGGAAATGGTTAATTTTGAGTTTGAATGCAGCTCTTCTTCAACCCATAGCCCATCTTCTTTCTCGCATCTACTTCCAAAGATAACCTAGAAAACATTTTTGTCTTCTACAGCCATAACTTTGATGTCGTCATTGTGATTACACACACCTCATGCATTTTTAAAGATTGATGGATAAGACAGATTTTCTGTTGATGTTACTACTTGGTAGCTTCGTAACCATGAGTAAGACCATCTCTTTATCTATAAAAGAATGGCCAGATCATGTACATAAAGTGCCCAGTAACAATAATGTTATTATTATTCAATAAGCATTTTTAACACCTATCACTAGCCTTTGTTAAAATCATAACTTGGATAAACCATGATAATATTATACTAAGCGAAAGAAGCCAGACACAAAAGTCACATGTTGTATAATCCCTCTCAGATGGTATCTCCAGAATAGGCAAATCCATAGAGACAGAAAGCTGATGAGTAGTTACCAGGGGATGTAGTAGAGGAGAGGACAGGGGGGTGATTACTTAACAGGTTCAGAGTGTGTGATAAAGTTTTGAAACTAGAAAGAGATGATGGTTGTACAACATCATGAATATACTAAATGCCGCTGAGCTGTACACTTTAAAATGGTTAATTGTATGTTATGTGATTTTACCTGACTTTTCAAAAGTCATACATGGAAAACTGCTTAAGGTGGCATTGCATCTACTAAATAGATTTGTATTTTTGAAAGAGCTTTATGGAATTATAGGAAACATTTTTTTATGTTATGAGATGTGTTGGAAATACAGAGGAATGGCTTATTTTGGAACAAATATTATTGCCTTGAAACCTTGCCAGTTCAAGCTGGTCTCTTTGGAGGACTAGATCTCCTCTATTTTCTGGCTCCAAAGTGCCCGGGACATAAGCACCCTATTATTTTCTTATTAAAAATTATGCCATTGACATCCCCAATTTCTTTCTCCTGGAGTATGTTGTAACCTAGAAATAACTTCATTGCCACAGAGTTTCAATAACTACATGGATAATTTTGTAGTTCATAATAATGTATAACATGTTTATATGACAGAAAGGTTAACTAGCTTGCCCCTCTCACAAGCTGTAAAGAGATGGAAATTGGTTTAAACCCAGTGTCCCAGATTCTTGCTTTTACCAGTATATTGTACCATCTAATTGAGGAACAATCACAAATATTAATGTATTTTCTCTAGGAAAAAATAAAGCAACATACGTACTAGAAAACTTTTCAGTTTTATTGTTTTAGAAAATCAATTACCATAACACAAACATTTAAGGAATAAACTCTAACCTTTTTTTTCTCTTGCCCAAATTCTTGACAGAAGAGTCTGGGGAGTCAACCCCTAAAACCATGAAGTCTCATCAGACAGGTTTTTACTAACCTCATATAATGTGGCTTACTTTCCAACCTGACTCTGGCATAATATCACATAACAGATAAAGAAGAAATTTAAAAAGAAATTGTGATCCTGCAAAGCCTTCTTTTGGGAAAATTTGCATCTGTATAGAGTCCCCTTCCCAGGAATTCCCTGAAGAGTCTGACACCTTTTAAGACATTTGCTTTCTGTTCTTCTTAAGGGCTGCCACCTATGAGGCTTCACCTCCATGACAAGAACCTTGGTTTCCTTAATCTCCCCTTTGTTTTAATTTGCTGAATTTGAAATCAGCGTTTCTTTTACTGGTTTCAAATTCTTTATTATTTTATTTTTATTTCCATTGCTTTAAGGGGATAGAAATGATTTTGGGTTACATGGGTGCATTTTATAGTGGGTGAAGAAGTCTGGACTATAAGTGCACCTACCACCCCCACCTTTGCACATTGTACCTATAGTTGATTTTTTTTTTTTTTGGCCCCTCCACCCCTTTCCACTTGCCCCCTTCTAAGTCTTCAGTGTCCATTATGCCATTCTCTGTGCCTTTGCAGTTTCTTAGCTCCCACGAAAAAGTGAGAACATGCCATCTTTAGCTTTCCATTCCTACTTTACTTAAGATAATGTTCCTCAATTCCATCCAAGTTGCTGCAAAAGACATCGTTCCATTCTTTTTTTATGACTGAATACTATTTTATGGTGTATATGTATACCACATTTTATTATCCACTAATCAATTGATGGGCATTTAGGTTGATTCTGCATCTTTTCAGTTGTGAATTGTACTGCAATAAACATGCGAGTGCAGGTGTCTTTTGTATAATGACCTCTGATCCTTTGGGTGGATACCTAGTAGTGGGATTGCTGGATCAAATGGTAGATCTACTTTTAGTTCTTTGAGATATCTTCATACCAATTTCCATAGTGGTTGTACAATTTACACTCCCACCAACAGTGTATAAGCTTTCCCTTTTCACCACATCTGTGCCAATATCTATTGTTTTTTTAATTTTTTTTAATAATGGCTATTCTGACTGGTGAAAAGTGGTATCTGATTGTGGTTTTAATTTGCATTTTGCTGATGATTAATGATATTGAGAATTTTTTCATATGTTTGTTGGCTATTTGTGTATCTTCTTTTGAGAGATACCTACTTTTTAATGGGATTATTTGCTTTTTTCTTGCTGATTAGTTTGAGTTCTTTGTAGATTCTGTATATTAGTCCGTTGTCAGATGTAAAATTTGTGTATATCTTCTTCCGTTCTGTAGGTTATCTGCTTATTCTGTGGATTATTTCTTTTGCTGTGCAGAAGCTTTTGAGTTCAGTTTAGTTCCACTTGTGTATTTTTTTGTTGCATCTGTTTTTGGGGTTTAAGCCATAATTATTTGCTTAGGCCAATGTTCAGGACAGTTTTTCCTAGGTTTTCTTCTGGGATTTTTATGGTTTCAGGTCTGACACTTAAGTCTTTAATCCATCTTGAGTTAATTTTTGTATATGGTAAAAGATAGGGATTAAGTTTAATTTTTCTGTACTTAGCTATCCAATTTTCCCAGCACCATTTGTTGAATAGGATATCCTTTCCCCAGTGTATGCTTTTGTCTGCTTTGTCAAAGATAAATTATTGTGGTATTTGGGTTTATTTCTGGATTCTCTATTCTTTTCCAGTGGTCCATGTGTCTGCTCTTGTACCAGTACCATGCTGTTTTGATTACTATAGCCTTGTAGTATAATTTAAAGTCAGGTAAGGTGATACCTCCAGCTTTGTTCTTTTAGCTTAGGATTGCTTTGGCTGTTCTGGCTCTTTTTTGGTTCCATATTAATTTTAGGATTGGTTTGTCTAATTTTATGCAAAATGACATTGGTAGTTTGACAGGGATTGCATTGAATCTGCAGATTACTTTGAATAATGTAGTCGTTTCAACAATGTTGAGTCTTCTAATTCATGAGCATGGGATGTTTTCCGTTTTTTTGTGTCCTTTACGAATTCTTTCATCAGTGTTTTGTAGTTCTCCTTGTAGAGAACTTTTACCTCCTTGGTTAAATATATTCCTGGATATTTTAGCTTTTTGGCTGCTGTTGTAAATGGAGTTGAGTTCTTGACTTGATTCTCAGCGTGGTCGCTCTTGGTAGATAGCAGTGCTACTGATTTGTGTGTGTGGATTTTTTATCCTGAGACTTTACCAAATTCATTTATCAAGTCCAGGAGTCTTTTGAAGCAGTCTAGATATAAGATCATATCTTTTCCAATTTAGATATCCTTTATTTCTTTCTCTTGCCTGAATGCTCTGGCTAGGACTTCTAGTAACAGATTGAATAGAAGTGGTGAGAGTGGGCATTCTTACCTTCTTCCAGTTCTGAGGGGGAATGCATTCAACTTTTCCTCATTCAGGATGACATTGGCTGTGGGTTTATCGTGTCTGACTTTTATTATTTTGAGGAATGTTCCCTCTATGCCTATTTTGCTGAGGCTTTTTTACCATGAAAGAATGCTGGATTTTATCAGATGCTTTTTCTACATCTGTTAAAATAGTATAATTTTTGTTTTTAAGTCTGTTTATGTTGTGGGTCACATTTATGTCTACTGCCATACCACCCTAAACACATCCAATCTTATCTGATTTTAAATTCTTGAAACAGAGCCTAACTCTTTCTACCAACTGCCAGTTGGAAAATGCTTAAATCCACCTATGACCAAAAGCCCCCCACTTGGAGATGTTCCTCCCACCTTCCTAGTACCAACCGGTACAATCTTCACATATACTGGTTTATGTTTTACCTGTAACTTCTGTCTCTCTAAAAATTTCAGTCATTTTGGGCACATGTTCTCAAGACTTCTTGGGAATGTGCCATAGGCCTTGATCACTCACATTTGGCTTAGAATAAACCTCTTTAAACATTTTATAGCATTTTGTATTTTTGTCAATAAATCTGCAAAACCTGCTGAGAAAAATATTTGTAATTTGATTTTTATAGTTTTGTTAGCTTAAAATAGTAAAAAATTAATAAGTATTCTTTTGTTACTCTTGTAGTAAAGAAATCTTCAAATGCTGAGCATATTTCTATACCTTTCATAAAGTCTTACAATTTTTTCTTTTTGACCCACAGTTGGTGGGGCGAAGTATAGGTGGGGAACACCGTAGCAAAGACAGCCCCAATCACTTTTCATTCACTAAAGGAGATTCTAACTATCAGATTTGATTTTTAATTAATTAGCTTGTATTTTTGATACAATATGAAATCTTTTGTACGCAGAGAATATTGTTGACTTGTGTCACCAGGAAGGCCCCCTCTTTTTCTTTTTTAGTTATGTTTCCACAAATATTCTCAGTACCACAGCTGCAGTTGAGTTTAACAATACGGTGAGTACTATGCTCTCAAGACAGATCTAAAACAGTGATTGATTACACTGGCTATTTAGAAATGTGGAATAAACATAGTATTGTATTATAGTCATTTTGCTTATCAAGAATGTGAATGTTAATAAATATTTTCAACACCATCAGTAATGCTGTCAAGTGAGTTAAATTGGCTTCAAGTTACAGTGTTTCATATCAATAGTTAGTCATTATTAAATGGAATCACTGAGCCAGGCACAGTGGTATGTAATTTTAGCCCTAGCTATTCAAGAGGCTGAGGCAGGGGGATCACATGAGGCCAGAAGTTTGAGGTTGCAGTGAGCTGTGATCGTGCCCGTGAATAGCCACTGTGCTCTCCAACCAGGGCATAGCATAGCAAGACCCCATCTCCTTAAAAAAAAGGAAGGGTGGGTCATTACTTTTTTCAAGCTCCATCTAAAAAATCCCTCTTACAGATAGCTTTTTTCTTCTAATCCCAGTCTTCTCTCATCCTTGTACATTAAAATAATTCTATGTTGTTTTCCTTCCCTAACATTTTTTTTGAGAAATCAAAAATTGAGGATTTCTTATTTAGTGTTTTTGCTTATGAACTACTTTGTAAGTCACTTTTTTCTAGACAGCCAAAGTAAATTGTATAGATGGTTAAGAAAATACTAAGAAATTAGATGAATGAATTAAGAAAAATTCATTGGATTGTTCCCAGGTGGGGATGTAACATATACTCATCTTGAGCTGTAATCCTTTGATCACAAACAATTTGGTAATTATTCTTTTAGGAATAGGAAATTGAAACAGCTAAGGAAAGCACCAGAGCTGGCACCAGTACTAGATGATGGAATATTCTTTTTCACTTACGAAAACTGTAAAGTGAACCATGCCTTTGAGTGATAATGATACATTAGTATAGGTTCACCAGTTGTAACAAATGCACCTCTCTGATGGGGAGTGCTGATGATAGGGGAGACTGTGTGTGTGTAGGGGCAGGAGTTATGTAAGGTGGGACCCCTCAAAAATGGATTTTGTTTATTAAAAAATTGTGTATTCTTACATGTATAAACTTCAGTCACCTCCAAAGTACTCTCTGATGCAATACACCTTTTGAGCTGCTTTCTCCACTGCTCAAAACAGTTTTTAAACTCGTCAATTTTGATGACTTTTAGTGCTTCTGTCTCCTTTTGTTTCACCTCTTCCACATCGGCAAAACATTTCCCTTTGAGGACTTTTTTCATATGGGGAAACAAACAAAAAAATTGCTCAGGGCAAGATCAGGTGAATAAGGAGGTTGGGGCAGAGGGTCATGCCGTTTTTGGTTAAAAACTGCTGAAGACTCAGTGCAGTGTGGGCACATGTGCTCATAAATCACCCATCATAAAATGGGCATACGTGTTGAAAGAATATCCAAAAAGGAAAAGTTCACCGAAGCCAACCACAGCGTTTCACCACTACGTCAGCTGGTACACTGATGCCAATGGGTTCCTAGAACACTTAGCTAGCAGGGGAAGCCTGAACTACAAGGGGACTGTCCTCCAAAAGATAATTCCGGGTTTTGGGGGGTCCTACCTTGTATGTACCTTCCTCTTAATGTTGCTGTGAACTTAAAGCTCTAAATACATAAAGCCTTTTACAATGTTAAGGAAAAAAGTATGCTCTCCATAGATACATTAATTTGAACACAAGAACACTTGGAGTTTTTATGATCTCCTATTACTATAATAAGCCACATTAATTTGCCTCACAAAGTAGTTCAAAGAACTTTAAAGTTCTTGCTGTTCCTCTTCTGCATTGTACTGGAAGTTCTATCCAGTGTGATAAGGTAAGAAATAAAATATGCATTTAAATTGGACAGTAAGAACTAAAACAGTCTATATTCAAAAGGACATGATTGTCTACTTAAAAAACTTCAACAAATCTACAAAAAAAGCTCTTACAACTAGTGAGTTGATTTTAAGCAAGGTTTTAGAATCCAAGGTTATAGGATCAACATAAAATACCCCATTGTATTTCTATGTCCTGGCAGTGAACAGCGGCAGTTCTAATTTTATAATATGCCTTTTATATTAACATTCCCACAAATTGAAGTATTTAAGTTTAAATCTGACAAAATATCAGCAGGATTCTAACGACCAAGCATATTTGAAAAAGATCAAAGTTGTTTTTCCTTTCGGCACGTTTGAGTTCCTTGTAGATCCTGGATGTTAGACCATTGTCAGATAAGCAGTTGGCAAATATTTTTTGCCATGCTGTAAGCTGTCTCCCCACTCTCCTGAGAGTTTCTTTTGCTTTGCAGAAGCTTTTCAATTTGATGAGGTCTCATTTGTGTATCTTAGCTCATATGGCATGGGCTTTTGGGGTTTTGATCAGGAATTGGTTGCCTATTCAGATTTCTGTAAGGGTGTCTCCTGTATTTTCTAAGATTCTTAAAGTTTGAGGTTTTACGTTTAGGTCTTTTGATCCATTTGGAGTTGATTTTTGTGTATGGTGTTAGGTAGGGATCCTGTTTCATTCATCTGCATGTGGTCAACCAGTTTTACCAGCACCATTTACTGAATCAGTTCTCCTCTCCCCAGTAGTTGTTGGTGGAGGCTTTGCTGAAGATGAGTTGTGAACAAACCCATTCAAAAGTGGGCAACAGCCGGGCTCGGTGGCTCAGCCTGTAATCCCGCGCTTTGGGAGGCCTAGGTGAGTGGATTGCTTGAGCCCGCGGGATTAATACCCGCCTGGACAACTTGGCGAGACCTCATCTCTACAATAAATCAAAAAACTAGCCAAACATGGTAGCACGTGCCTGTAGTTCTGGCTATTTGGAAGGTTGAGGCGGAAGGATCGCCAGATCCCAGCAGGTCGAGGCTGCAGTGGCCGGGATCGTGCCACTGCCCTCCAGTCTGGGCAACAGAGTGAGACTCCAACTATAAATAAATAAATAAAAAAATAAAAAGTGGGCAAAAGACTTCTCAAAAGAAGACATTCGAGCAACCAACAGATACATCAAAAAATGCTCAGCTTTACTAATCATAAGAGAAATGCAAATCAAAACCACATTGAGATACCACCTAACTACAAGTTAGAATGTAGTTTATAACTAATAAAACAAAAAGCAACAGATGCTGTTGAGGATGCAGAGAAAAGGGAATGCTTCTACACTGTTGTGGGACTGCAAACTAGTTCAACCTCCATGGGAAACAGTGTGGTGATTCCTAAAAGAACTAGAAATTGGCCTTCCATATGATCTAGCAATCCGCTTTCTGGGAATATACTCCAAGGAACTGAAATCACTCTACAAAAAAGATACCTGCGCATGCATGTTTATTGCAGCACTATTCACAATAGCAAAAACATGGAACCAACTGTGTTGCCCATTGAAACTTGACTGGATTTTTTAAAATGTGGTACATATATGCAATGGAATGTTTCACAGCCATAAAGAAGGACAAAATTATAGACTCTGCAGCAACATGGATGGATTTAGAGTCTGTAACACTCAGTGATCTATCACAGAAACAAAAAAACTGAGTTCCACATGTTCTCACTCATAAGCAGACCCTGGACATTTACCATAATATTATAAGTAGCTGGAAACTGCCAGGGGAGAGGGGTACACATAACCTCAGTAAGGGTACCTAATCTCAAACCAGGCAAAGTGGGGACCAAAGGGAGGTCCAAAGTTTAACTATACAATGACCACTTGTATACCTAATCCTGAATTGTACCCCACATCTTAAAACATAAATAAATAAAGGAAAAGCACAAAATTGGAGACTCCCACAGTAGAGAATTCTAGTTGAAGCTAAACTAGAACGCTGAACAATTTTTGCAACTCTTTTGTCAGTTCAAAATTACCCAAAGTAAAGTTTAAAATGTAAAAAATCCAGTATAACTTATAAAACACAAATGTTTCCCAGCCCTGATCCCTACTCCTCAGAGGTAATGTTACCAACCACTATGACAGTTGCTTCTGATATTTACCTACATATTTCTCTTTTTTATAATTTGGCTTTTTATTTGTTAGAAATAAACATCATCCATACCCTTCCGATATTAATACATATATGTATATCCTACATTTTATTCTGATAAGCTGACAGTCAAATGAAACATAACATATATTAATTGCAGAGAAATGCTTACAAATATCAGCCTTTTTATTTTGTGACATTATTTTATAATTAAACACAAAAATTATTGTAGGTCGATTATTTTTGTCCAAAATACAAGATACCCAATGTTAATGCAAACAACTTTCATATATTTTGATATCATGACATACTAAAAGTAGCTTGAAGCTTATATAATTGGCCCCTTCACCAAGTTTATATCAATATGCCATTTCAAAATTTTTTCTGCAGGTCATTCATTTAATCATATAATAAATCTAAAGTAGATTAAATAGCACATCACATGTTAAATAAGAAGTCAAAATAGAATTATTAACATTTGCATTAATTTGATAATATAAACTTTCATATCAAGTAATTTCATTTGTCACTTATTGTATGCTGTAAAACAGTGATCACCAGCCTTTTTGGCATCAGGTGCAAGTTTTGTGGAAGCAATTTTTCCGCAGACTGGGGGGAGGGGGAGGGAATGTGCAGTCAACCCTCACTGCTAATATGCATCTGTATTTGCAGCCATTCCCCGACACTAGCATCACCACCTTCGCTTCACTTCAGGTTATCAGGTGTTAGATTCCCAAAAGGAATGCACAACTTAGAGCCCTCAACATGTGCAGTTCACTATAGGGTTTGCGCTCCTGTGAGACTCTAATGTCCTCACTGTTCTGACGAGGGGCGGACCTCAGGCAGTGATGCGAATGATGGGCAGTGGCTGTAAATACAGATGAAGAAGCTTTGCTCACTTGTCTGCTGTGCGGCTTGGTTGCTAACAGGTCACGGACTGGTACCGTGGGGACCCCTGCTACAAAATTTTAAAGTCATTAAAATATCTCTCAAAATAGAATTATTAGCATTCATATTTAAATGGACTTGATAATACAATCTTTAATAATGATTTACCTAAAACTCGGTGATTTCACTTAAGTCACTTCTTAAATACTTTCAAGTTTTAAAATATCTCCCATGGAAGTTTGCAAAAATTCAGCTATGTAAGTCAAATCAGGTGAAACCATTAAAACCAGGAAAAGATGTTGCAATAATTACATGTATTCTGTTTAAAGGGAATCTTGCCATTCTTGAGTAGATGATTGGCAGTTGGATAATATGAGGTCTGGTCAGTTGCAGACGGGAGATTAAAGAACAGTGGGATGGTAAATTGATTAGAAAAAAATGTCATGAAACCATTCTGGCTGCACCTTGGCCTGCCTACGTCATAGAAGTATCTCCTGTAATTTCCTGTCCTAGCTCTGGGTAAAAGTCAGTGATCACCTCTTGAAATGAATGCTAACCTTGTATTATGCAAATTCCTATACTATTTAATTTTTTTTCATTTTAGATTCAGGGGCCCAAGTGCATGTGTGTTGCATGCACATAAATGAGTACTGGTAGAAATGGGGTTCAGGTTTCCTTGGTCCCCAGATAGCCATGTGATAGGCAGCTTCTAAATCCTCATCTTTCTTTCCTCTTTTAGTGCCCCAGTGTCTATTACTTCTGCTTTAGTCCATTTAGCTCCCACATGAAGTGAGAAGAGGTGGTGCTTGGTTTTCTGTTTCTGAGCTAGTTCACTTAGGAGGGTGTTCTCCAGCTCTATCCATGCTACTGTGACGACATGATTTCATTCCTCTTTATGGCTGCATAGTATTTCATGGTATATATGTACCACATTTTCTTTATCCAGTCTACCACCGATGGGCAATCAGGTTGATTCCATTTACCTACATGTTTCTAAATAAAATTATGTTCCTGGCACTTTTTGATTTTTCACTTTTAGACATTTTCTGTAGCCTTCCTTCCATGAAAGATTAAAATGTAGATGTAGCTGTCTTTTACTACTACCCATACTTCTCCCCCATCTGCCCAATGTGATTATCATCTTTTGTTTATCATTTTACGCATGCATGTGTGTATAAACACACACACACACTTATTTGAGTACTAAGTGAACACAGTGTGCTGAGCCTTTTAATATACTGTGATTCTTTTGCATTTCTGCTAATTTTTTTTCTGAGTAATAACTGACAGTTATCTGATTGTTCGTTTTCTAAGTACCTATCACGAATTCACTGCAAAAATACTCCAAAGGATTTTAATTCTTCTCTCAAATCTGCCTATACATAAGAGAATCTCTTAATTCTTTTGACTTTTCTCAGAGAACCACTCATGAAGCCCTTGGTTGTTCTGCTTCCCTTGAAACAGGTTCCTTCCTGGTCCACACACAGCTATAATCCAAGGTCTTCCCACAGTCATGATCTCAGGGACTCCCTTGTTGTTTGCTTTGGTCTGTGTTTTCATGCTAGGGGCTTTTCTCAAGTGAGTATAAAACCATGTTTGATAAAGAGCTACTGAGCAGCCGATGCGCACTGCGTGGAACATAGACCATGTGATGTGGATAGAAATATTTGAGGGAAGTCTGATTGTTAGTATTTGTGCATCTTCTTTTTTCCTGGGCTGACAGTGTCTCTGGAAGTGATTGGCAGGTCCTACTCAAGGGTCCTGTGCCAGCTGCACGTTCTAATGAAAACTGGACTGGAGCGGGCATTCACCATGGTTTCTCACCACCACTCTCAGGAAAGCCTTCTGATTTTACTTCTGTCTGGTTCCAGGGGAGAGTGGGACTGGTGTAGGAGATTTGCTCCTTTTCACCCATTCTACCGCCCTGTTGTCAGAGGTATCTAGTGGCACCATTTTCTCAGCCTTTCTGGGAACTTGTGGAGGGATTTGGATGTTTCTCGTCGACTTTCTTCTCTGTATACTTTAGTTTTAGCCCTTCTGTGTCAGTTACCACTCATCCATCTGCTTTGCAACTTCTAAGATATCATTATATTTTTATCTGCTGTGGACTCATTTTCCATTTATTTTAATTTCATCACTTTAGCTGAGTATGGAGATTAGTATTCTCTTATTTTGCTGGTTAACAGATGGTTGGCTTCATTTTCTTGGTAGCATGCTATTCTTCCCTTGTATTTAATAACAGGCCATAATAACAGGATCACCATAGATACACTGGCCTCACATTGTCCAAGCAGAATGATGAAATGTACATAAAAGAGAAAATACTAGTTGTATTTTGTCTGGTGTGAAATTAACTGTGTAGTCACTCCTACATTATGGAAAGTTGTTTTTTTAGTAACTATTACCCTCATAGCAAATCTAATAATCTTTTTGTTAGATTATTACTCTAATTTTTATTTATTTATTTATTTATTTATTTATTTTGAGTTGGAGTCTCACTCTGTCACCCAGACTGGAGTGCAGTGGCCGCTCCCAGCCACCGGTGATCCTTCCGCCTCAGCCTTCCAAGTAGCCGGAATTACAGGCATGCACTACCACGCCCAGCTGATTTTTTGATTTACTGTAGAGATGAGGTCTTGCTGCCCAGGTGGGTCTCGAACCCGCGGGCTCAGCCAGTCCACTCACCTCAGCCTCCCAAAGGCGCGGGATTACAGGCTGAGCCACTGAGCCCAGCAGATTATTACTCTAGTTTTTTAAATGGTTCCTATTTAAATTCATCAACAAGGTTTGGATTTGGTGAGTGATAATTTTAAGATGTCAAAAATACCTTTTTTATTATGTGATACGTTGTGTACAAGGTGCTAAATTTTTTTTGCAGTAGATGTTGAAGTCATTCTGCCTTGCTTATGAGAAATTTGTTGGGCCAAACTTTTGTTTCTAAGTTTCCTTACAGCCTTACCTGGGATCTTTCAAAGTAGGCTTTCTAGGTTTTGATCACTCTTCTGAGGTAAAGATAAGTTTGTCTAATGCAAGTACTAAAGCAAATTGTTTATACTCTATTACTGATTTGGTGATTTTAGTACATTCAAATTACTGTTTTCTTCTATCTCCTTAAAATATTAATTCCTATATAAATTAAACTTATTAATTTGCTTAGCAAAACTCTAGCTGCCCTATGGTTTTATTTACTTAACAACTAGAAAAGAACAAACTCAGGGAATATAAATTTTCTCCATGAGGTTATTTAAATTCAGTTGACATTTTAATGTGAATTATATTTGAATTCAAATGCCACACACATGTTTGAGACTGGTTCTCTGGCTTTTCTTGCTGGTACATTGTGTTTCTCACTATACTGTTCTTTTACATTGCCTCATGTCTGAAATGAACCTAATTTTGAAACTTTTTACATTTTATTTCCTGGGTTAATTATATGAGTTTGTGGGAAACCACACATATTGATAGTATATCTCTGTAAATGATAACATGTATCAGTTGATAAGAGGTAAATACTTTGTTACTTAAATGTTTTTAACCACCTATAAGGAAGCACATTGAAACATGGTTTTAGTGTAGAGGTGCCAATTTTCTAATACCTTCTTTTATTGAACTTACTAAAAGAAGTCTTGTTGGAAGTGGGGTAATATTGTTTATACAATAACAATGAAAAGAGAATAGAGACCTAAATGACAAGATGGTCTTATACACAAAGGTCTATACATGAAGATTAGTTACACTGAAGAGGTTCCTGAGAACACACCTTGCTGTTTTCTATCTCTCTCAAAAAAATGGAGACAGACTTTTTACTCCATATCCTGGATACCCTCTTGGGCCCAGTATCCTCAGAGCTGTTTCTCCCACCTTTTCTGGCTAATCTGACTCACACCCTACACTTCTTTTGCCATGTGCTAATACCCCCCAACCCTATTTTTTTTAATCACTTCTTCCAAAGTACCCTCTACTCTAGTAAAAAAGAAAACCCTCTCCCCTTCCCAACATCTCTCTCTTTGCCTAATGAACTTTTACTCATCATTTAAGACCCACCTAGAAATGTCAGCTCATCTGTGGACCTTTTCATGATTCTCCTAGACTGTGTTAGTTTGCTTCCTCCTGTGGGCTCCCATAGCACTGTTTAAGAGGAACCATCATCCATGCCTCCCACCAGAGTGTAGACTCCTCTAGATGTGGGGCTGTGGTTTCGGGAACCAGCTTGTGTTCTTATTTATGGTGAACTCTCAATAAACTGTTCTCAATAAACTGTGAGCAGATAGTGAGCTGAAAGAAATAGTTGTTGAATAAAGAAAGGCATCTGTTTAAAGTAAGAAGGAGACCACAGTTGAGAATTTTCGGATTCTGTATTCTACATCTATTTACTCCAGTATCATGTTCACTTTTTCTTAGAAAAAAATATTGCTAACTCATGTTGGATAAGTACTACCTTTAATATATAAGGAAGGAAGAGTGTAAGACTGTCCCACAGATGGTACTGAACCTTCAAAATTACCAAAAGGAAGATGCAGGCCTTCTTCTTGTACCAAGAAAAAGAAGATAATTTCCAATTTCGGTCATTTCTAAGCAAAAAAAGAGCTTATACTTTAGGTAGCAATCCAGAAAAAAAGAGTGGATTCAAATTCACTCAGCAAAAAAAGCTTATACTTTAGTTGGCAATCTAGAAAAAACAGAGTGGAATCACTGAATGTAAGAAATGAATTGCAAACAAAAAATAAACCTGAGTTATATAATTCTGTTTAATTATTTTAGCTGTAAAACTCCCCATGTGTAGAAACAGGCAGATTTTCAGGGAATTTGATTATAGAGTAGAGATGACTACACAGTCTCAAACATTGATTGCTGAATTTAAAAGAAAGATGTTGTTTGATCATTTAAAACTATGTGGATTGGAATGTGATGATGATGATGATGATGAAGATGATGAAGAAAACTTGTTTATGAGACATTTAAAAAATCCTAGGAAGAATTTTTAAATGTGTTGTGGAGAACTTCTGAAAATATTAGCCAATGTCAGAAACAAAGTCATAAGCCAAAAGGATTGCTTTTGAATTTAGGCTTGTGATTTGCCTTCTATTAACTTTTTTTTTTTTTGATGAATAAACTTCTCGAATATTTATGGAGAATTGTTTATAAATGATTTCACACATTAGGAAATTGGAATTTTAAAAGATCCATAGGATTTCATGTTTAAAAACAGGGTGATTTTAAATATTTACCTTCCTAGGTAATGATCCAGATTTCTATTCACTGTGAGACTTTTTTTAAACTGAGTGTTTATTAGTATTCATCATTTATGCAGCATGAAGATTCTGAAGGCTCTTTGTTATTTGAGAACACATCTATTTGAGAATTGTAAAGTGTATCACTGCTGGATTTTTCTATTTGTTTTTGCTAGATCTACAGATGACTCTTGGTTTACTTTGCACTGAGCCTAATAAATCTTTAATTACTTTCTATTCGTTGTGTCACTTGTAGGTGATGTGGTCTTTGGAGTTTGGTCACTGGATTTCCGAGGAGCCATTTGAGCTTTCAGACCACTTCCCTGCAGCTCCTGTAAGTCAGATGTTGTTTATGATGATAACTGCAACTTGGTATTCTCAAGAAATTATTATAAGCATAGAAATAAGCTCAAGTTTTGATCAAGTCAAAAGCAATTATGGCCATAATTAAAAAGACATTCAGGCCGGGCATGGTGGCTCAAGCCTATAATGGTAGCACTTTGGGAAACTGAGGCAAGAGGATTGCCTGAGCCCAGGGGTTCAAGACTAACCTAGGCAACTTGGTGAAACTTTGTCTCCACAATAAATAAATAAAAAATTAGCCAAGCATGGTAGTGCATTCCTATAGTTCCAGCTACTTGTATGGCTAAAGCAGAAGGATTGCCTGAGCACAACAGTTTGATGCTGGGGTGGCCGTGAGCATGCCACTGCACTCCAGCCTGGGCAACAGAATAAGACTCTGACTCAAAAAACAACAACAACAAAAAAAAACATTCAGAGAACTTAACACATTTTATCTATTTGTGAGAATGTGGAAACATTCTGCAAAACATAGTGAGGAATGTATATCTTAGAAATTTTAATTATGAAAGTCCTCAAAATTGAGAAAACCAAGAATGGAAAAAAATTAAATTCTTGGGAAGGTAATACTATATCTTGCTTAATGCTTTTACTGTCAGTAGAGATAGAATTGATAGGTATAAAAATTGTGGCTTGCTAGCATTGTGATATGGTCTTTATATTTTGATAAAAATAGGAATTTCTCCTAAACTCCACTTCAACTTTACTGACTTTTAAGTATTTCAAATGCTAAATCAAAATGTTTCAGGTTCTAATTATTCAAAATGTTAAGTAATAATTAAGTGGGTAAGCTAAGGTTTGATTGGAAACAGGATTGCGCAAAAGTTGACTTTCATTTTCAAAAATGTTAACTGGTTTGTGACAGTTTATTCTTTCAAAAGATGAATACCAGAACGATTACGTGGTGATTTTTTATCTGCATCAGTCCTGTATTTAGTTGTTTGAATAGGGCATATGACTATAACAGAACAAGAATTTGAACTCTACTCTCTAATCACTGTATTTGTCTAGGTTGTTGGGGTTTTTTTGTTTTTATTTTTAAGATTACTGTTTTGATTTTCTTTCAACTATATGCATGTTTTCTTAAGGAGAGAAAAAAATTCTCTTAGCAAGACTATTTGTTTGAAATAGTGTGTAAGGAATTGAAGTGTAAAGTCAAAACACAAATTCTCCCCATTCTCTGTCATAAGAGATATGACAATAGATATAACTCTGAATAGCACAGTAAGGTTTGTTCTTGAAATTCATGTTACCTGCGTATATGAGGAATTGTTATAAATTAAATATCTTGCCAATTTTTCCTGTATTATCATTTCTTTACTATCTGTCACTGTGATCATAGAACTGTTATAGAAACTTAATGTTGTTTTTTGATGCTGTTAAGTTTTCTTATTCTCCAGTGTTTTTTAACTTGATACAAAGCCACAAATGTTGAATTTATAAAGGCTACTTAAATATAAAATAGATACAGTTCTAAGATAGGGAGGTTCTTTGCTTAGTTCAAGAGTTGTTGGGAAAGTGCATCTTTGTGGGAAGAAACCAGAGAAGCCTTGACTTTTTCAGAGCCCATAATTGACTCAAAATATGTAACCGCACATATGTGTTATAAGACTGCATTGAGGGTGGGAACTAGTAGGGGTAAAATAAATTAGATTTTTAAAAATGGAGTAGAGAAAAAAATAATGGCAGAACAGTATAATGTAAAGATAGCCGTGTAGTCAATGCTGGCTGAAGATTTGACTCTGCACTTCCTAGTGAATTACTCAAAAAGGAATATGTGAGGAATTGCTTTTAAATTATAAAGCATTATATAAATGTTCATAGGTTTAATTGTAGTATGACAACTTCAAAAGGAGTTAAAACTCTAGGAGCTTAAGGTTTGCACTCTTGAGCCTAAAGCCATGTTCTCAAATTTTCTGTAAACATTTAAGGATACTATGATTATCAGATTTTGTTTCTGCACTTTGAGACACTTCATTTTTTTTCTTTTCTTTATTCTAGTTTGTTGAGGGATATAAAAAAATCTTACTCGTGCAAAAAAATTTTTAAATAAGTTTAAGGTGAATCTTGAGAATTATTCCTTTGTAAAAGTCTTACATGAAAGATTTTTCTCATCCACAAATTAAACTGTCTAGTTCTATAAAAATACACCTTGCTAGAAAATAGACCTCTGTCTTAAAATACTGAGAAGATAGTAAAGTCTCTTGGTTGTAGAATTAAATGCATAATTTTCTTCATCATTAAAAATAAAATGTTTCCTTACCATGAAGCACAATCAGTTCTTTCAGAACCAAATTACAAAATTGCAAATATTATCATAAAAGTTAAACATAGACAACTCGCCTAATAAGTTATATTTAATTACTAAAAATACCTCCATATTTAACAACCAGGCAGAAAAAAAAAATACAATCTTCCTATAAACTAAAATGGCACACATTTCTATTGGTAATTTCAGAGATCTTGGAAGTTTCCACCATATAAACTTGAAATATGTATTTGAGCATTAACTTAAAACTAAGCTGTCAACATATGTGTAAATATGCTGTTTTCAAAATAAAAATTTAAAGCACCTAGGAGGTGGGATAAAAATGCACTAACTTTTTTCAAATATTAAGCTGTTAATAACACACTTCTCAGAAAATCCCTGAAGATATATTTTATGGCTTAGAGAATTTTTTCTTCCTTTTAATTGGTGAGAGTGATGCTGAATTCAGGACATATGGATATTTACACAGTCTATAAACAGTGCTCAGAAGAATGCAGTTCCCAGATGATCTGTACTGTATAACATAAGTGTTCTGTTTTCCAGTTATTTACTGATAAACTCACACATAACATTCTTGGTTGTGACAGCAGAGTCTGTAAATCGTCAGTCTGAGTCTCAACCTTGAATTCATCTTCATGTAGGTGTTCTACCACATCACTATACCAGATGTTGAGGGTTTTCTTTGGTCCGTTAAGTGACATAGGTTTAAGTGATGAAGCTTATGGGCCCTAATTTGGAGTCTGTGAGTCCCGCCAACCCCTGAGAGCATACCCTCTGAGGTGGAAGAGGACACCATGCTCAAGTGTGTCCTTCAGTGCTTTGGGCTGAAGTCTTTGAAATAGCACAATACATTCTTCATCTGGTGTACCCAGGCATTTAGAAACTTGCTGGTCGGATCATCATGGTAGTGGCCTTGAGCGAGTAGCCCGACCCTTTCCAGTAGTACCACTTAATGCCGTTGAACTTATTTGTATTCTGCCTTTGTGGATAGTACATTCCGTTCAAGTTAGAAGGACCACATGCATCAAACCACCAGCCTGTGAAAGTAAAACACAGAAGGAACTGGGAATTAGAAATACTCAGCTAAGCCAATAGTCACATTCCATGCATTTAAAGTAGGCACATGCAAGTGTTTGTGAATATAGGGTATGCTGCACTGGCAGAGGTAGGGTTTTCCAGCTTTACATGGATGAAATCACCATTCTGTTATGGTGATTGTTTGTACAGACTTTCTTTCTCTCTTCTCTTACGCTGTGTGGAGGGTGTGAATCCCCCGTGACCCTGGTTTGGTGAGCACACAGAACTTTCACACTTAAAGCCCAGATAAGCAAACATCTGAGAACTGGTGGACGACTCTCTCCAGGCCAGGATTATATTCCAGTCCCAGCAACATGGTGGGCCAGACTCACTCGGGCTCCCCTCCCTCTACTAAAAACAAGAGTTTTGGTTGAAATACAACCCAAAATGTTAAGTACTTAGTGGAGCTAGATTAAAAAGAAAATCTCTAAGTTGCAGAGACAAAAAGGAAGTTTAAAGCTAGAGTGGTCGTGCTCACTTAGTCAGAGCAGGGGCAGGAGGGGTGCCCAGGACAGTGGGGTGTGAGAGTGGATCCCCATCTACACCCTAATCCCTGGGCTTGGCTGGAAAACAGGCTTTCAGGAATAGAGTGTCTGAGGTTTCACTTTCTGAAGTTTCAGATACCTGCAGCCAGCCATGGTCCAAAAATAGTGGATAGAAAATTCCAGAAGTAAACAATTCATAAATTTTAAATCGCATGCTGCTCTGAGTAATGTGATGGAATCTCCCACCATCCACTCCATCCCACCCGGGACACAAATCACCCCTTCCTTCCCTGTATCTACACTGTCTATACCACCTGCCCACCATGTTGGTTATCAGATCCAACTTACTGTGGTACCACTGCTCTTGTGTTTAAGTCACCCTTATTTGACTTAGTGATGGCCCGAGAGTGCAAGAGGGGTGATGCTGGCACTTCCAAGATGCCAAAGAGAAGCCATAAAGTGCTTCCTTTAAGTGAAAAGGTAAAAATTTTCCACTTAATAAGGGAAGAAAAAAGAAATCGTATGCAAAGGTTGCTAAGATCTATGTAAGAATGACTCTTCTAGCTGTGAGGTTGTAAACAGCGTATTGTTATAATTGTTCCATTTTATTATTAGTTATTGCTGCTAATCTCTTACTTTGCCCAATTTACAAATTAAACTTTATCATAGGTATGCGTAGAAAAAAAATCACAGATAGTTTTGTACTATCTGTGATTTCAGGCATTTGCTGGGGATCTTGGAAAAGTGAGGACTACTGTAACCTTGATTTAGAATATGTTAATCTGAATAAGTCTCAAAAACATTGTGTTGGAGGGACATGTGCAGTGTGACAGTACTTATAGTTTTAAAATACAGAAAACAATAACAATAACTATCGCAATCTCCATAAATAGTAAAATGAATGAATAACGTGAACAAACCTCAGCTTGTCTACCAAAGCAGCAGATAGGGAGTGGCCTCGGTGGAACCTCTTGCCTTACCTGTACTGCTTTATTTCTTACGTGAAAATTCTGATGCAAAAGAATATTTACGATATGTTACACATTGGTTTGTGAGTTCCCGTTTTATCCAGATGCCTGAGTTCTACACTGGTGGGAATCGCTCGGTGACTTGAGTTGATTCAGATTACTGTAGATTTAATAAGCAGTGTGTATGCATTATTCAGACACCTTCAGATATTCAGGAATGTTAGATTCGTAGATCAGTCCCTTCTGGAGCCTGCTGTCCGACTTAACTATAGAACTTGCTTTCTCTGCAAAACGCTAGCTGCCCATGAGGCTGGATCATTCATGGTCCAGACCATAGGCTAGAATCTGACCTCTTTCTCTCTTGGGCTTCTTTTCCTCTCCCGTCTCTTTTCCAATTTCATTCTCAGCCCCTAAATCTTGATTTGAGTAAGTAAATATACTGTTTCCTTGGTTATTAATATGAGTAGCCTCCCACACACGGGTGGTCTGAAAACCACCACTTGCTCCAGGAGAGAGCCAGGTCCAACGTGTGGAACAGGGACAGGAAATAAAGCATGAGGTGTATGTGGTCCCTTCACCCGACCATCTCCCCCTTTTCTGGCTTTAAAAAAGATGACTGTGCTATGATGAGGGAGACAAGCAGCTAGTTTGCAAAATCAATATAAGAGCTTTTGTTCTTTGGCATAATTCTAGCCAATAGGGAAGATCACGATATCAGATAGTAACTGCATGATCTCAAGAGCCAGAAGATTGATTTTTTTTTTCTAATGAAGCCTAATCCTTCCAGTATTAAAGAAATAAAATTGAAATACATGAAAATTACTGAATTTCATGTTGTTTTCATAAATTCTCCCTTAGACTGTAAATGATTCTTCTTACAGTATAAATATACAACTTGGATATTCTACTTGTTTTACATAGTAACTTGTATTTATAAAATATATGGACCACAGCTCTTACTTTTAGTTTTTCTAGATGAGTAATGCTTCATTTTTTGTGAATATGAGGGGTACCCACCCCCCAAAAAACTCAAAATTTATTTATTAAAAATTGTGTATTTATTCTTACATATTTAAATTTCAGTCACCTTCAAAGTACTCTCCACTTGATGCACTACACCTATGGAGATGCTTTTTCATTGTTCAAAACAGTTTTTGAACTCACTGATTTTGATACCTTTTTATACATGTGCTGTTTTTTTGTTTCACCTCTTCCACACTGGCGAAGTGTTTCCCTTTGAGGAATTTTTTCATCCAGGGAAACAAACAAAAAAAAAGTCACTCTGGTCGAGAACAGGTGAATAGGGAGGGTTGGAAGTCATGCCATTCTTGTTCAAAAACTGATGAACACTCAGTGCAGTGGGGGCACAAGCGCTCATAAATCCCCCATCATGAAATGGGCAGGTGCATGAAAGCATCTCCAAAAAAATTTCACTGAAGCCAAACACAGCCTCTCACAACAACATTGGCTGATACACAAATGCCGACGAGTTCCTAGAACACTTACCTAGCAGGGAAAACATGTACTACAAGGGGTCTGCCCACCAAAAAAAATTCTGGTTTTGGGGGGTCCCTCCTTGTATATAGTCTATATTCTTTACAAATCAAACCCTACCAATTTACCTGTTTTTCTTTACATTGAGTTTGTACTATTAGCAGAGTTTTTTGTTGCTGTTTAAATGTTCAGTGTTTTCAAGAAATAACTTGACAGTGTGTGTTAGACTTTTTTCTTGTCTCAGTCACTTCTGATTCCTGTTAGTCAATTTTCTAAATTTGTAAAAATTGGAAAAATACATTTTTTAAAAGCTGATTCCTATCATTGAACTCTTAAATGTTTCTGAATACCAACCTTAGACATTTCAAGTGACTGCTGCAACAGTCTTTTGCTTATGGGTATGGTGTTATTATCATTTTTTAAAGCAAATGATACTAAAGGTAGAAAACAAGAAAGACCTTAAAATAAAAAGTCATTCATTTTAATTTAATGTACTGAAAAAGCAGACTGGTTAATTGGTTTGTGTTTATATGTTAATGAAATCCTCTTAAAGAAAGACAACTAAAAATTTCTTGTTTAAACATTAAATTATTCATTGGAAATAGTTCTATAATGGCAAATCTTATCATTCTTTTGGTTTCCATGTTAAACTTTTTTAGTAAAGCAAAATGGAATTATACCATCTCTCTGACATCTGATAACCTGGCCAACACAAACTCAAGAGAGCTTGCTGAATATCAAATATCCCCTCTCCCCTCCAGGGGTAGGTCCTGAGGAGACACAGTTGGCCTGCTGACAACTCCAGCTCCTCCTCACTTTCTTGCTTAAAACTTAGTCTAAAAAAGTGAAAAATAGTTTTACCTATATTGAACTAATAGGCCTATTTATGACATTTGGACATTGTTACCAGTCACGGATCCAGATTGCCAGCCTCCCCCCATGAAATTGTCCCTTGCCAATACAAATAGGAAGACAGACAGCCATCCCTACCTCCTGTTAGCATTTGTGAGCACTTGCAGATACATTTGTCGTTGTCTGCGTCCTTTGTGCTAAAATCATTTCCTGGTTGGCTTATGCTGCTTATTTTGCCGGCTGTCCCTGTGAGTCCTTTAAGGTGAATCCTGTGAGCGTGCAAAGGAAAAATAAATAAATAAATATTTGGCTTGGGTTGTTGATTTACCGTAGGGGGAAATGTTTCGTAGTGAAGAATTCCATCCCACAGAGGCGCGTTCCGTACTCGTTAGTGTACTAATGCATACTCTGGACAAAATATTTTACACTGGTATAAACAGGAACCAACTTATCATCAAATCCTTCGGCAAAGAGGGATGTTTTTGTGAAACCTTCAACACATATCACTTGCATGAGTATCAACAGGGACTGCGGGGCCCTGTCATTTATTTTCCTGCTGCTTTCAGATAAACAGAAAGGAGGGAAGTGCCACACGAGGGGACCTCTTCCCAGGTCCCCAGCCGTCCGCCATATTGAAATGAGAAGCCTGTGGTGACTGGACAACCTCAGACATCATTAGTTTCAGCAGGGGGTGGGTGTGACGGGGCAGTGGACAGCATGGAATGATCACTGAGTTGGGGTAGAAATTTATACAACAGTGTAGAAACCAAGTCCTCATGACAGCTTTGCCTCATATCTATATAATAGTGTAATAAACTGTTTGAACACTGGAAAAGGAATAAATATCATACTAACATAGACACTAGATAATAGCCCACATGATTAGGATACTGATGCTCCTCACCTTACCATGGGTTATGGTCCGATAAACCCATCACAAGTTGAAAACACCATAGGGTGAATGTGCAGGTAATAAACCTAACCTACCAGACATCACCACTTAGCCTCGCCTGACTGTCAGAACTCTGACATTAGCCCACAGTTAGGCAGGATCACCTGGCAACGCAGTGCACAGCAGATGAATTGTTGACCCTCGTGATCACAAGGCATACAGGGAGCAGCCCAGTGTCATGAGAGACTGTCATACCACATGTCACTAACTGGGCAAAAATACATATCATGTTTGCAGCATCGTAAAGCTGAAAAACTGTAGGTTGAACCATTGTAAGCTGGGGACCATCTGAATTGCAAAAATATGGCTTACATCAGTGTGCCCATGAGGAAAAACCAAGGGACTGGGGAAGAAAACGTGTTTTGTTTTTTTAATTTCCCATAACTATGCTCAAAAGTTACTGCTGCAAAAAAGCCCCCTGGCAGGTGGTTCAGGACAGGTGGGAGCAGGTGTCCACATCACGGGGTGTGCAACGCCACTGTGTTGGTGCACGGAACATTGGACTCTGGAGTCTCACGCCCTGATGGGGACACGGGCATGTGGAGATTCAGGCGAGTTTCCTACAGAGCAAAATTCAGCCATGGCAACAGGAGAGGTATACTTTAAGCATCAAAGTGCTGCTCTTCTTTGTAAAACCTGCTAATGTTTGCTGACCACTACTTTGTGATAATATAATTTCCAAGAGTTTCTGTTGGAACAAAGCACAGAGAAGAGAGGAGAGGTTCATTCAGTTCCACCTGCCTGCCAGGCCAGGCTGGGCGCTTACACCGTGTGCATGGGTTGCTCATAACTTCCCCCAGCGGTGGTTGCCACTGTCCCTGTTTTTGACATAGAAAGTCATGAGGGTTCAGAGATACAAATTTGTCCAAGGTCAGACCCATAAGCTGTGGAGCTAGGATTTCCACCAGGTGCAGCAAACCCCTCTGCCGTATTCCCCACCCCTCTGCCAGCACACCTTCATGGAGATGTTTGTTGAGGACGAAGCTGTGAAAAAGTGGGGGCCATGTCACATGGGGCTCCATAAGTGTCAGTCCTAAGTTACTTTGATGTTAATGGCTTAGATTAAAAAATAATTAGCCCTGGAAACATCATCACAAGGCATTGACTGAACAACTGAATCTCAGTGTTTCCCTACATGTTTCAAAAGTGAGACTGATCATAGCTCGGTCTCGAAAATACCTGCTGCAAAATGTTAATTGAATAAGTTCACCATCATTGGGATTTTGAAACACTTCCTTCCCAGTCTTTTCTCATTAATCATAGACAGGACTGAGGTGAACTGCTTGCCCTGCTTGTCCTCCTTTCAACTCTCCTGTCTCCTTTGAACAATTTCAGTTCTCACTGAGCTCATTAAATTTCCCCAAAGGAAAGCAAAATAAGGGAGAATACTGTTTTTGATGAGTCTGTATTAGAAAGGTTGTGTAATTTTAGATCCTTCTGTGGCCCACTGGTTTAAAGTGCTTTGTTTAAAACTGGGTAATTATAAATGTGTTCTTGAAATTACTTTACATGATATCAGTTGATTTCATGGAACAGTGGAGTAAAGAGGTGGTGTCAGCATTTAATAATTAAATCTCAGTGTTCATATAATACTTCCAGAACATGTGTGAAAAGTGACCAATTTTAAAGATTTAGTGTACAAATTGCTTTCAGTGTCATTAAAAAGAATCAGATTCTACTGAAGCATTTATCCATTACTTATAACATGTATTTTTCAGTTTTCCAACATTTGGGGAACCTTTCTTCAGACCAGAAAAACAAAAACTTTGGTTCTGCATGCAATTGGCATTTGGAAGCATTTGTAGTTATGAAAGGTTTTAGTCTATTCACAGTTCTCTTATCACATGGCATCATGTTTTATTAGGATAATAATTTTTGCTGTAGTATCTATTTTATATTGCCAAGTAAATTAAACTAAGCTTTAAACTAGTGTATATGTTTTTTAAATGGCATATCCAAGAATTGACTGTATTTCTAAAGGAATGTCTGTTAAGCACCGTCTCAGTTTAAAATATTTTTATAATGTCAGCGTACAAGGGTAATGACCCATTTTGTAAAATCTTCCTATTCAAACAGTCTAATCCTTAATTTTTGTTTCTTTTTTATTATTATTATTATTCTGCTTTTGTGGTTTCCTAATTGTTGCCAGTTGAAAAAATATTTAGCTTGGAGGTAAAACAATGACCGACCGCTTGTGTCTCGGAATTCATTGAAGTTTCGATCTCTTTGGAGTCGAGTTGGAATTGCTGTGAGGCCCAAAAACCTATCTTTTCATTCATCTCAGTGGTATCCTCTCCAGGGGAGCCCTGCTCTTTGTGCCACAAGAATTGATGAAATATGCTTCACTGACTTTTTAAAAGTCACATCAATGTTTATCTGCTTCTCAAACATGCTTCTGAATTTTGATCCACTGTGTGTGAAGCAGGGCATGCTGGGCATTGTATAGTTCTCAGGTAGTTGTCCCAGCAACTCGACTTTCTACCACTTCTCTGTACTGCCCACTGCGACCTTCCCCTGGGAAGCTAGCTGCTCAAGGACTTTGGAATCATGTTTGCTTTCCAAACTATTCTGTCTGTGGAGCTTCACCAACAGAAGGTCTGCAGTGGGCACTAATGAGTTTAGGATGAGACTATCCAGATAATGACTGTCTTCTGGGATGCTTCTGTTGAACTTCATTTGCTGATCCCTGGCCTCAGTAGGTATTTCATGTGTGCTCCATGATCACCAGATGTCACCAGTCTCTCTTTAACCTCATTCAGGGTGATATCAGTGACTTAACCATTCTCAGATCAATTGCTGAGGTGCCCTCAGCATACGGTCTCATGTCTCTCTCTCCCCCCTCACTGCACATGCATTTCAGGTGCCTGTGTACTGGCATAACTGTGCATGTGACCGTTCCTTACTTGTCTCACACAGTAGACCATCAAGACTTGTTGACCTTCTCTGTGTCAACCCTCATAGCATTTTAGAGCCAGAAAGTAAGTTCCTGGTCGAGGTTGCCCATGCTGTTATTCAGTATTTTTGTCATCGAAAAGGTGGGGACAAGGCAAATACTAAGGGAGTGTTGTAAATCTGATATACTTTCTACACAAGAAAGTGGGTAGTTGACTAACCATCGCATCTAATCCTGCCTTTTGTCAATTTGGTAACTAATCCTGACTTTGTGATTGAACACAATTGAATGTGTTTAAACTTCAAATGGATAGATTAACTTTAAAACATTTCTGAAGAAAACAATGTAATAATATGTATTCATCTGTTAGACAATTCACATCACATAACATGTTATCACAGGGACACTTGACATTCATTTATTTTGCAAATAGCTGTGAACATCCATTATCTACCAGGTACAGTTCTTCTGGGCTTTGAGGAACCACAGGCAACATACTGTCCTTATTAAATTTTCTTTATATTGTTATAACCGAAGTTAGAGTTTTAAAACCATAGAAACTTACCTAAAGCACAATAATACCTCTTAAGAATCAAAAAAAAAATTTTTTTTCATTTAAGGTAGTCTAAGAGTTATTTAGATCTTGATTAAATTAATGTGGTTCTCACTTTCTGGAATAATCACCCAGCAAATATTTTCATTCTTTTTTCAAGGACAAATAATTTGCTTACCTATAATTGAGCTCTTCGCTTGAGAGATAGAAATGTTCATATAGTGAGTAGGCTTCATTCCCTTCCCAGTCTTTAAGGTGTATCTTAAGCATGTAGTGCTGCTGATTAGTCAGTTGTGCAACAAACTCATTTCCCAGCCAGTATTCTCCTGAAGGGTTACCAAATCCCTGGAATGCAAGTTGTAACATTCAGTTACTTCATTTATCTCTTTCTTTATGTACTTGAAATTAACAGTCTATCAATTTAGCATAGATAACTATCAGATAGCAGAAATTGCTTCAGGTGCTATGAATTACTTCAGGGTCTTTTATATAGGAAGTTGATATCAAATAGACCAGTTATAACAAAACCAAACTGTTGCTGGAAGGAAATTAGTACTGGAATAATTAGAACTACTTGGGGAACCACCCATAGAAACCTCAGGATACACAGCCATGTTTATAGACACGTGAAACACCGTGTAACAGTTGGCTTACCAAAAAATGCTAAGCTTGTCTTTAAAATTAAGCTGAGCCCTGGCATGCTGTATTTTGATACATAGTTTACCTAAATTGACCATTCTTTAATGGAGAGACTGAAACACCAATTTGAAGAACGCTTTGGTTAGATAAAATTAAAATTAAAATTAAAATATGTAAGGTCATTGGTTAGTTCTGGATTTGCAGTTAAGGTTCTGCAGATCTTGAAAGTTAGTTTTCACAGGGGAAATTGTTTCTTTTCAGATGCTTTAGCAAATATCCATACCACTTTATATTCTTTCCAAGTCCTCTGAAAGTCAACACTGCCATCTTCCCGTCGCTGAATAATTGTCCACCCGCCTCCACCAGTTTCCATGTCACAGTAAGCCTGCGAACGAGAACACAGAACGTGGGTGACAGAGGCCTACCTCTTAAGTGACACAGACAAGACTAATGTAGACACCTGGTATGGGACTCATGTGGATAGGGTTCTCTTGGATAAGGCATGGGGTCCATCTCTGTGGTCTCCCGAAAAACAGATGCTTTTAAGTAAATTGGAAATGATGGGTTTTAAAAGGTGATGACAGTAAACAGTAATATGACACAAAGTGTTGAACATATCACTTGCTTGTCACCATCTGTTCCAGGCTGCTTTTTAGAGGTTCATGGTGAATGGGACATCTTAGCAGATTAACTCCGAACCCCCACATCTCCAACCTGTAGAAAAACAACTACTCATGTTCACAGCCTTGAGAGCCTTTCCCTGACTGTCCACCCCTCTCAGCTCTGCAGAGTTGTGGAAAGGGGTACTCTTCCACTGTAGGGTTTCCAAGACCCCCTTTACATTCTCATGCTGTGGAACTATTAAGTTTCTTGGTTCTACCCTCAGTGCGTGGGCCTGAGGCTCCAGTGTCCCAGTGCAAGGTGTGTGACCAAGCTTGGCCAGCGGTTCTGCCCCACAGGGCATGTCTCGGGAGTCCCTGTACTTTGCTCACCACCCATGGTATTCCATGGTATTGACTTCTGCTCTTAAACTGGCTCAGTGGATTTCAACTTTGTCCAGAACACAGAACTCATTCTTGGGCCAAGAGCATGCATGCCCAATTTCAACTCAGCTGGAGTTTTACTATGAAATTAAAAACCCCTGAAAATAAGATTACATAAACAGTTTTAAATAATAAGATTATAATAGAACAGAAAAGTTTTCCAGAAAGTTAAGATAAATTTTCTACAACATGCTAGGTAGGAAATATTAAAGTCAAGGTTCAAAGCCAATTATAAATATTCTTTCTTTGTTGTTCTCCACAGTCTTTTTGAGAATAATGGCGGAGACAATTGTGGTCAACTGTTCATATTTACGAGTTAGAATCCTAGAGATGAGAGCTAAAATGTAACTAAGTGAGCACCTCATCCAATGCTTTCATTTTATACATGAGGAGACAGGGACCCAAGAAGTGAAGCTGCCTGGTGCCCCATTGCTAGTGAGGCTGGAGAACTGTCCCTGGAGCAGCCTGCCCTGGGGGGACTGCTCTCCACCATCGGTCCAAGCCCTCTCCAGGAAGGTCATGGGGTTCACATCGTCTTCCCCAGTGGCCCTCATGCCTGGAAAGATATGAGCCATTAAAGAAAGTTACATTTATCAAGAAGAAAATTATTTCCCCGTTTTAAATTAATCAGATATAGAAAATTCCTCTCAAGGTAACGCCTTACTATCATTCTGTATTGAAATTAGTACTAATTATCATTGTTATTATTACAACACATCACTCTCTTCCAAACGCTATGCCAGATGCTTTGTGTATATTATCTGTAATCTCACAGCAACTTGGTGAGATGGTAATTCTGCCTTTTTGAAAGGAGAAGTTACTTAGTGAAGTTAGATTAATTTGATCAGCGTTACTCAGCTATTAAGTGGTATAAGATTTGAATAAGGTCTCTTTAATACCTAGCTATAAAGTTTTTTTCCCACTGCATCATGCTGCCAAAAACAGAGAAACTTGACCCTTTTGTTAACAGGCCAAAAGTCCCTCAACACAATCCCAAGTTGAAATCAGTTTATGAGTAATATTGCCTCTCCTCTGCCTGTGGTTAACAAGATGGTCAGTACTGCTCATGTCTATCAATCTGTCCTTTAAAACCCATTTAGTAAGCTAGCAGAATAAACTACATTGGTTTGAGAATTCATCTGTATATATAGCAGTCAATTCTCTTGTACCCTAAATGGCGTGCTGGTGGGTTGAAGGAATTGATGTGATTCTTAGTGAGCCTATCCTTGTTTCAAGAATATTTGACTCTTCAACGTCAAAATCACCGTTTTGAAGTTACTGGTATATAACTATATGTTCTCTCTTTTTCAGGAAAAAAGTTTATCTTGTTATGGAAGTCAGAGACAAGACTCGCAAACATCTGAGAGTCACTGCTGGGACATTAGTGATTCCAGCCATGTCACCACTTTCTTTGATTCCATTAGTGATGATGATGATGATAAGTTTATTAGAACATTTTCTTAATGCTTTATTCAAGTTTTTAGAAAAAAGAAGATTTATAAAAACTGGAGTATTGGGGTTAATTTGGCCATAAAACTTGCAGAGGAAGATAATGCTCAAATAGATTTATCTACATAGCCAAAATATGTTGAGTAAAAATGCTGAAATAGAGGATCAGAAAAGCAGAAGTCCTCAGATGCTGCCCGAGGCCTTGCCTCTCCAATTGCAACAAACTCGAGGGCAGTAATTACTTTTAATTAGGACACCATTTGCATGGTTCGGGAACCTGATATCTTCCTATAAAGCTTGATGTTTTTCAGCAAATAATACTTGACTTAAAAGTTGCTCTTTGCCGGGCTCGGTGGCTCAGCCTGTAATCCCGCACCTTTGGGAGACTGAGGTGAGTGGATTGCCTGAGCCCACGGGTTTGAGACCCGCCTGGGCAGCGAGACCTCATCTCTACAATAAATCAAAAAATCAGCCGGGCGTGGTAGCGCACGCCTGTAATTCCGACTACAGGCTGGAAGGCTGAGGCAGAAGGATCACCGGAGCCCAGCAGGTCGAGGCTGCTGTGGCCAGGAACGGCCACTACACTCCAGTCTGGGTGACAGAGTGAGACTCCAACTCAAAAAAAAAAAAAAAAAGTTGCGCTTTGACTCTGAGGCCATGTTTATGTGACTGATTAAATAGTGAACAGAGATAAATATTAGGAGTCAGGTATCCTGTGAAATTTAGGGAAGGAGACTATTATGGCTTTAACAAGTAAAAGCATACGGTCATATGTCTAAGAAATGCTATCTTGCAGTTCCTCTCTTGTATAAAAACCTAAAAAGGTTTTCAAAAATGAAGTTGCAGTATTTGGGCCTTTTGGGAAAAGATTTTCCCAAAGATCTGTGGAACACTCTTTTCTAGAATCTGATGAACCAGGGCAAAATTGAGTACTCTGCCATGCAGATAAGCCTGTCTGGTCTCTGGAGGCAGTCATATGATGACAGCTCCCGTTTCTTACCCCGAGTTCTGTCCTAGGGGCAGGACCTCTGTTGTCAAAACCTCTGAGACTGAGGGTATTATGGTCATGTTACAGATTAGGAAACTGAGAGCTCAGAAAGGCTAAACGACTCACTCAAAGCCACACACTGACAGAGTGGAATTGAAATCCAAATCTATCTGACTGTCTTTCCAAGGATCAGATTGTGAGTTATGGAGGCTTAAGTCTAGAAGGGAATTTAGAGGCAACAATCTAGACCATTTATTTTAGAGATGAGAAAATTGAGGTTTTTAAAAGATTATTGTTCCCTGCTGTGTAAATGAGTTACTTTTACTGCAAATGTTTAAAGAGAATATAAATCCTAGTGTTTCCCACCATGACCTGAGACTCATATAATCCCAGAGCACTATATATTTTCATGTGTCTAGCATGTTTCCGTCAGTTGATGGGGGTGAGACAGCTCACGGGATGGGAACCCTGCACAACGGCAGGGAAGCATGGAGGCAGCACGGGGGGACGGCATGACGGTTCCTCCAGGTCTGCATCTGTGGCGATCCCATTTTGCACACCTACCCTGTGTCCCTCTTGACACTCCCGTCCCCATTATCACTAGACCAAGAACATGCCAACATCTGGTGACAGATAATGACATGCAAAGAATTGTCGTGAAAACCGAGAACAAAAGGGGTTGAAAGGCTTAGGGCCTGTTAATTGCTTTTTCAACTGCAGCACACTGTTTTGTTTGTGGTTATTTCTTCCTCTCCCTGACATACTGATTCTAGGGCACTAGGGACACTAACTGATTTTCATGGTTGATTTCATGTAGCATGAATGAATTAGAAAGGTTTCTTTGGAAAGTATTATCTTTGGAAAGTACAATATTTCTCTTTTAAATTCATAATCAAGGTATATGTTGCTGTTTCAAACTCCAGGTCTTTAAATCCCCAATGCTTATGTCTTTACAGTGTTTTTCTTTGATGTAATGTTAAACACTTAGGATAATACAATCCAAGAGCCTCTAAAATTTCCATTTTGATACATTATCCAGTGTATTTTCTATAGTTGTTTCTGTTGGTTCAATATGTAGCTGGCTTTTACATTAGATGAAACATACTTACAGACTTTTAATATATGTAGTCATCCAACTTAACACTGACTTTCATGTAATATCATTCTACCCTATCAAACCTCTTAGAGAAGCCACACTGAAATATTCTCTGGGGAAGTGATTTTTTTCCCTCATCTAAAGTTCAGTGTCTCCCAATGCAGTTTCAGGAGAAATGCTCACTGAGTGTTCCAGAATGATTAAGTGAGCCAGGTAGTAGCTTTGGCCTGCTGGTGAGTGCCGAGTGCTCATTTGTGTTACACGTAGTAATTGAACACACACCTGGAAATAAACCCCCCACACATGAGAAGAAAATGAATGTTGTCTTCCATGGTGTGTTTTTAGTCTTCCAGACTGCAGTAGATGAAGTTAGAATAGCCTGCCCCAGCTGTTCTCAGAGTGTAGAATGTGGAGTCCTGGGTGTTTCTGAGACCACTTCAGCAAGTCTACAAGGTTAAAAATGTTCTCGTAACACCAAGACATTATTGGTCGTGGTACTGTGTTGGCTTTTGCACTGACGGACAAAAGTGGTAGTGAGTGTAACTGCTGGCATCCTCATATGAAGCCAGGCAAGGGTACCATTCTGTGTTCTTACAATGGTACAAGACACTCTGTTCCTCAGTCACACAAACAAAACAGAAAAGACAGAAAAACCAGTGTCATTTAAAGATGTCTTTGACAATACAGGAAAAGTTATTAATTTTATTAAACCTCTGCTGCTGCTGCACATCTTTTTAATATTCTGTGTGATGAAATGGAAAATATGTATAAATCACTTCTGCATACCAGAGTACCATGGTTGTCTTAAAGAAATCATTTTTGTGTGATCATTTTAGTTGTGAGCTGAGTGCACCTTGTTTGTTGTTCATTGAATACAAATGTTGCTCGAAAGAACGATCAAAAGACCAACTATGGTTATTCAAACTTCCGTTTTGAGAAGGTATTTTCTTTAAAATTAATGAGGTGAGTCTGGCATCTTAAGGGAAACAACTGGCAATATGCGATATTCAAAAATAATGCAAGGAGAATGCATTTCTTGTGAGGACAAGATAGGTATTTCTATGTCATTAATATGCAGTGCCAACATTCTGTGTACAGAGATTGAACATCGAGCCCTTGGGGAGCGCTTGGTGGGAGGGAGGGGCTCGGTCACTGCTGCTTTGCCCTGAGGGAAGCGGGTGTCTGTGGAGTGAGAGTTCTGGTTTATAATTTCTCATGCTCTAAAATGACCTGCTCAGAGCCAGGGAGTTGGTAATGGGAGACGAATGCCTTACCTTTATCTCTTCTGTAGAATTAGGAAATGTTAACGTGTAGATGCCGCTAGTGGTATGTCCTGCCTTGAAGACTTCAGCACAGTCTCTGAAAATGATTTGTTCTTCTTTAGCAGGAAAAGAGTTCTTAGCTGCTTTTAAAAGAAATAGCAAGGCATTTAAATGGAGTTCATGAAAAGATATAAATGTGTTATTTCAAGATCCAATCATTTGGTGAGTTGTATTAAATTTGAATTATTAAATAAGCAAGAGGCTATGCCAGTTTTTTTGCCTTTCCAAAAAAGTTATTCTTTCAGCTTGTTTTCCTAGTAATTCTCAAAGACTGTTACAGATAATCCAAACTTCCTTTTTTAATTATACACTATATGTATTGAAAGCACTTCACAGTGAGCTGTAATAAATCATTATTTTTTGAAAATCTTTCCTCTTGAGTCAAATAGGATAAACTTACTGCAGAAGAACTAAAAAAGGTTGTACCTAAAAGCTATTACCTATACCATAGCTGCATTTCATATTCCTTTAGGCCGTTATCCCTCCAAGGCTGACATATATGTTTTTTTGCTTTATTTTTATATAGCTGAAGCCAAATCTTAATTCTCTTTGGAATACCTGGTGGAGGCATTTAGTCTTGTGTGTGTGAATGGTTTTTTTTAAGAAGCTATTTTATAACAGTTTGCATTAAAGAGGACCATAATGTTTATGTATCTGTATATTTGAAATTATTCTAAGTGTAAAAATTCTAGGGCTACAAAAGTCCTTCAAATTTTATCCTTCTGTCAACATCTGGACTTTCTATTCCTTTTTGTCACGTGTGTGTATGTGCTTGTATTCTTGCAATTACTTTTCCGTAGGACCCTCCCAAAGCACAGGCCTCCATGGACAGGACAGTATAGGAGAAAACCATAACAGACAGAGGCACGCGAGGAGAGGGAACCCTGCTGCATGTGCTTGTGTTTTTTCTGCCGGAAACTGAGCTACACCATTTTCTCAACTTTGGCTCATTGAAGCTGGCACCTCACACTGTCTTGGTCCCACCAGACAGTGTTAGATGATTGCCTTTGTCGTTCTCTGTGAATGTGAGCCAAAAACATGACTTTTCTAAATTAAATTCTAGTAGGAAAGCCCACGTTGCAAACGGGCAGCCCAGCACCAAACCCGTCACTTCTCATCCAGATTGTGCTGCTGTTGCTGCTGGTCTGTTGATTTGTTTAAGTAGAAGCCTTGTTCACGTGTCTCTAGTAAAACTGGGATAAATGTGCAACTCAAGGAAAATGATTCAAGAATACAACTGCATCAGTGGTCCCCAGCCTTTTTGGCATCAGGGACCGGTTTTGTGGAACACAGTTTTTCTACGAATGGTGGGGTGCGGGTGTTGAGGGGTGGGATCTTCAGGCATTAGATTCTCATAGGGAACGTGCAGCCTAGATCCTTCACATGCACAGTTCACAATAGGGCTTGTGCTTCTTTGAGAATCGAATGCCACCGTTAATCTGACAGGAGCTCTGCTCCCCTTCTGCTCACCTCTGGCTGTACCGCCCAGTTCCTAACTGGCCACAGATCACTGCCAGTCCGCAGCCCAGGGTTTGAGGACCCCTGGTCTACATGATTCCCATGCAAAGCATGACTGTGTCAAAAGTGCAAGATGGAAGGGCATTATAAAATAAACCATAGTAAGAACTAGACCCAGCTGGTTTAAGAAAAGGAATTTAAATAGAAACGACACAAAGATCGTATGTCACATCTTTAAGGATCAAAGATGTGTCCCTTCTTCCCTCCAATATCTAAGATAAACTGGAAGGTAAAATAATAATAAAGAAGGCCAAATGGATTTAAGGTCCTGATGAGAAAAAGGAATTTGCATGTCTTAATCGCCAGTTTATGCCAGTCACATTGACTCACTTAATTTTTATAACAAATCTCTGAGTCTGATATTATTTTTCCGGTTTAAAATCTAAAGAAACTGAGATCTACATGGTTTGTTAACTTGCTTAACCTAGTTAATCTTGTTAATGATGGAACTAATTCAAAGTAGGATCTTTACTGCCGTGAATCAAAAGTTTGCCTCATAATAATTAATTAGTGTGATATATAGTTCTCCTTTCCTTTCTCTTCCTTTTTCTTTTTAATTGATTCTGTATTGAGACCCTATGGAGATTTTTTATATGAAATATGAGATATAGTACCTTTTCAGAAAGAGAATATTTTAGAATTTTGAGAGTTTCACTGAATGAAGGTTATTAAAACGGAAGATAACTTGGCATGCAAACTTTACTTACAATTTGTTGACATCATAGTCAATAAATTATGAACTGTCTCCATCAGATCATTTTGCTGCTTTTGAAGAACCGAATTATTCACCGTGGCAGTCACTAATTGCTTTTCTAGTTCTTCAATGATGGAATGTTGCTTGGATACTAACACCTGTAGCTGATCTTTCTCCTCTTTTATCGATTGTAGTTGAACTGTGTGCTTGTCTTCCATATCTAGCACTTTCTTTTCTAGGAAACTAGTAAGGAAAATGATTATTCGTTAGTGAAGGGTATCTTAATTACCTGATTACTATCAAAGCCACGTGCTTTCTTTCTTTTTTTATTTTTCTAGTCAGAATCTCACTCTGTCACCCAGGCTAGTGTGCAGTGGCGTGCTTACAGACGGTTACTGCAGCCTCGACCTGCTGGGTCAGATGATCCTTCAACCTCAGCTTCCAAGTATCTGAAACTACAGACATGTGCCACCATGCCTGGCTAATTTTTTTTTTTTTTTTTTTTTGTAAAGATGAGGTCTTGCTATGTTGCCCAGGGTCTCGAATTCCTTGACTCAAGTGATCCTTCCCCCTTGGCCTCCCAAAGTGCTGGGATTATAGGCATGAGGTGCCACGCTGAGCCTCATTTGCTTCTTGTTTGATTTTCTGATATAGGGTGATCAATTTGGTGATACCATAAAAGTTGTACATAAGTACAAATTAATTTTATGTTAACATAATTCAGAAATGTGGAGAAACATTCTGTGTCAACAGAAATATCAAGAATTTGGAGTGTGTTTATTTTATGAGTTTTTATAGCGTCTCTTTGGATGCTATCAGTGCCAGCACTTTTCAAGGCCATAGCAATACTCACAATTTATTCAGACTTGTAAAAATGGCCCCTAAATTAATCATTTATTTTTAGGAGAAAAAATAATAAGATAAAAAACTGCATAGTAATTTTCAACTTTAAAAGTGAGGCAGTGGCTATTCTATAATGAAAGTGCACATTTTGGGAATTATTGAAGCTTATCTAAAATATGGTTTGTCAAATGTGAAATGCCATGTTTTTGTAATAATGTTCTTGCAAATAAAATCTTAGACTAGTCAAAATTTTAGGCAAAAAACATAGCATGCCGAACTCATGGAAGGACATAAAATAATTGACACAATTTTCTTTTATATTATTTGTATCTGCTGATTAAAATACCTTCTTGTTATTTCATTTTATACTTATGACAAAAGAGAATATGATTCTGCAGCTCCTAAAAATATTATTCTTCCTGCAGGTATAGATTTGTTGTATGTGGTTTTCATAGTAAATTAGAGTTTGGAGGATTATTTATTGTAAGACTCTTTGAGGGAACAGAGAATGAAAAATAATTGAGGACTGTATTCAAAGGTCCATATCGGCTCAGGAATTTTCTCCAAACCCTCTGCCTGCCTTTCCCCACAAGGTTTCTGATCCTTATGCTGGAAATTAAGCAATACATCACTTCAAGAACTCATCATTCTGAGATAGGCCTTCATGTATGGAAAGTACACGATTCTGAATTATAATTTTTTAATGTCATTACCTGTTCTTATCTTGCAATTTATTTATTTCACTGGTTTGATCCAAAATCTGTTTTTCCAATTTGTTTGTAGAAAGGGAATGTTCCAGAAGCTGAAGCTCGAGTCTTGTTGTGTGATTTAATACCTAAATGGAACAAAATGAAATTTGTATTTATCATTTTTAATTAGTTTAGCTTTATAACTTCCTTTTAATTTCAAGCATCCAAATTATAGGAAAATACAATCAAAACATTATTTACTAACCCATGTATCTTATTTTGGCATATTTTTCATTTTCAGAAAAGGCTTGATGTCTGTCCTAGATTGTATCCAAATGTGTCAAACTTTTTTTTTTCCACCATGCCTTTGTTTTGGAAGTGATTAATAGTTATGGACAATGATATTCATGTCAAACAATATGATGTTATTTTTCTAGTCTGCCATATTTTATCATTTCTATTCATGCAGTGAGACAAATTGTTGATCAAAAGTTGTTGATAAATGAACAACTATTTTCCCTCTGCTCAAATCATAATTCTCATTTTATTTGTTCATCAGTAGACAAAGGGATTAGAAGTCACATGCTTCCATTATATAAAAGCATGGGTAATTTTTAGTCTCGCATTTCCTGGTTAGCATCCACTTGTTTAGCATTTTATTTTTACTTGGCCATTTTTCTCTTTCCTGCTTTAAAAATCATTTCAACCAATTAGGAAACAATAAAATGTCAATATAAAGTAAAAACTCAGTTTTGCCCTGTGCGCCCCTCTGATACACTGGGCAACATGTGCAGTATCGCTTTCCCATTGTATTCAAGCCGCTTGAAAGATGGATTCTTGAGCATTTGGCTGCCCTTCTGCAGGAAGAATCGATTACTCACATCCTCCGTGTCATGGTTATTCAGGATGTGATATCACATGTCAATGCAAGTCAGAATTGTTGCCAAGGAACTGGGGACCTTGAAAGAATCATTGTTTGTGGGTGTCTTTATGTCATTCGCAAAAACCTTGTCCTGACCCCACAGGATGGTTTCCAGGGATGGCCTTATCCTTAGTCAAAACTGGTTGAGGAAGCTCCTCTGTGATGGATAAAGTCCTTGGCCAACTTAAGCATTCGGGATTTAATCCTGACACCTGGAATATATATCTGGCCTTCATCTTCTTTGGATCCAAACATTCTGTGTTGGTTATATCCAAAAGAAACAGGAAAATTGGGTCTCCTATTTAATTCATAAGGGTTATAAAATGAGTACAGTCCGAACAAGATGGCATATAGGTCATGACTGACCCAGGAATCATTGTGGCTTTTTTTTTTTTTTTTTTTTTTTTGAGTTGGAGTCTCACTCTGTCACCCAGACTGGAGTGCGGTGGCCACTCCCGACCACCACAGCCTCAACTTGCTGGGCTCCGGCGATCCTTCCACCTCAGCCTTCCAAGTAGCTGTAACTACAGGCATGCGCTACCACGCCCAGCTAATTTTTGATTTATTGTAGAGATGAGGTCTCGCCAAGTTGCCCAGGTGGGTGTCAAACCCGCGGCCTCAGGCAATCCACTCACCTCGGCCTCCCAAAGCACTGGGATTACAGACTGAGCCACCGAGCCCGGCCAAGTGGCTTTTTTTAAAAAAAATCACTGTTCTAAAGAGAGTCAAGCAGCTACACTGGCCTCAAAGTCTCTAGTCTGCAGGTGATTGTCCCAGTTATTCAGGTCAGGTCACTGTCTGTTCTCTTTAAGATCTCAGACCTCCAACCCTTGTCCATCATTGCCTAATGTGATAGTCTCATTCTGATAGCTAGAAGAATCTTGCTTCTAATCAGAAATTTCCATATTTGAAATCAAACCTGTTTTATACAGTCAGTAATTGTTCAGCAAATGCCTGTAAGTCAATAAAGTAACATAATTCAGTCTCTTAACCACTTCTCTTAGGCTCAGCCATGTTAGTGGGTTTAGTTGAACTTTTTATAGGCTTTTCTTTCCATCCACTTTCCTGTTATCTGGATCAGATGATACCTAGCTTTACAATAGGCTTTTTAAAAAATTGTATCACCCAACAAAAGCACATTAAATGCTATTAAGCCTCTGACATGTAGGATGTAGCAAAGAGTTTACATTGTTTCACTGTGTCTTAATACTTTTTTGTTACTATTATTTAAAGATGTCAGAAATATTATACTTAGGGATATTTTTTGGGTGAGCTAGATTGCCTACCAGTTTGACTACCAAAGATGAGACGTGACTTAATCATTACTAATTTATTTTAATAATTGACTATGGTTGTATTGATACATTTACTTCTAGATTTTTTTATTTTTAGCTTTTATTACCTCTTAGGATTAAATTTCTAGTGTCTTGTGATCCACAGTGTAAATATATATTTATATTTTTCCTAAATTGTTCTGATATCATGAAAAGAACTGATAATCAAATAATCTTTTATTCTATCCTCAAATAAAATTATTTTATTCATCTGTCATTTCCATACTGTTTTCTCTACTTCATCCAACTGTTTTTAGGGAGACAATGAAAGAATACCTGTACTGTTCTAGAAGTGGTCTTGTGAGAGTAGGAAGGCTTATGGTTTTTCTTTTCTCATATCCCCTGCTGACTAATGTCTAGCATTTCTCAGTCCTTTTAGATCATGTAGCATATAGGACTAATATGTAGTGGAACTCGTTTACAATTAAATCTAGTCTTTAAAAAAATATTACTTATAGCTCAAAGTAAGAAGACACTAACTTCATAAGCCTATAAAGAAGCCAGGATTTGGAGTCAGAGAGGACACTTAACAATGGAGATGCAAGACCACGGACTTGAACTTGGAACATCTCTATTAATCTTGCTAATAGCACTTTACCCATGTAGTCTATTCTTTTTTCTTTCTTTGTTTCTTTCTTTTCTTTTCTTTTCTTTTCTTTCTCTCATAGAGACAAGGTCTCACTATGTGCTCAGGCTGGCCTTGAACTCCTAGTCTCAAATGATCATCTCACCTTGACCTCCCAAAGTGCTGGGATTACAGGCATGAGCCACTATGCCCAACCAACTACCTGTCCTATTCTTGTTGTGTATTGTTTATCATGACTGTGGATGAATTTTCTTATTTAACACTTTTCGAATTGTAATATTATGCTGTTTTGATATATTCGTATTTTATATTCTTCTTTCCCACTACTGTTAATCACTAGCTCAGAGAATTTTAAAGCTGAAAGAGAACTTAGCAATCGGTGATCTGGTCCAGCCCCTCATCTTACAGCTCAAACCACTGAGGTCCAGAAAAGTCCTTGCTCCAGTTTATCCATCTGGTTAGGGATGGAACTGGAGCAAGCCATGGCAGAAGTCAAGGTTGTTCACTCTCATGCACCATCTGGGCTGCAACTTACTGCTTCTCATTCTTCTACTTGTTTCCTTCTCCCAAAACTCATTCTGCAGACTATTGTAACAGTTATTTGAGATTCACGTTTTAACTTAAGAGTTAGATTTAAGGACAAAGTGTCTAACTCTCCACCTCATTACTTTTCATTTCTCAAATGCTGAGTTTAAGACTTAGAAATGCAAAGAGACATGTAGAGTTCAGAAAACACCAGTGAGGCATAGAAAGGGAAATTTATCTTATGGAAGTTAGGTATGCATAGCATGAAAATAACCTGGATGTCCTTAGTAGAGTACACGTAATTTAACCTTAGTATTAAAAGTAAAAACAGATTTAGCGGTTTTAAATTCCTAGCTAGCTATAAACCCTTAATGTCTTATCAATTCATTCTTTTTCTTTTGTACTCGTGCTTTCTTTAGTCTTTCCTTACTTAACTGAGTAATCTCATGGCACTGTTGAGGGCTAGTCTTTTAGTGGCTGGACCACCGTATGTGGTATGTTTCGTTACTTACTTGGGCTTCCACGTCAGTTAACTTCCGTGTTTGCTCTGCCGTTTGATTCAGCAGGCTTGTGCCTATCTCTATCATCACAGCAGTCTGATTCTGTACTGCATTCTGTTGTATCTCTACCATTTCTTTTTTCATGTTGTCTTGGATATAATTCTCAAGCTGGAAAAGAGCAAGTGTTAGAAGGCAGAGTCATTAGTCAACACCAAAAAAATTCTCAAGCTGGAAAGGAGCAAGTGTCATTAGTCAAGTGATCAGAAACCTTATTTCTAAAAATGTGTCATCTTTTTCCTATCTTTGAAAAAAAATCTACTTAAAGATCTGTACCTTGGCCTCATTCTGAAATCTTGCTGTTTTTTTAAATCACTATTTGTAAAATATAGTGTGATTTTATTTTTATGCAAAATCTAGCAGCTCAGGTACATAGTGTGTGGGAGAGAGACGGGCCACTTGTTTCTCTAGAAGCCCACGTTGTGGCAAGCCAAGGAAGTGGGGAGAGGGTGGTGAGCCCAGGAAGGACCTCTGGGGGGCATGCTGCTTTGGTATGGTGTTTGTTCCACCAAGTTGCAACTCTGTCCTTGACATGCAGGAAATGAAAGTTTTCTGCTAGGAAACATTGCTATTTCTATTACATTCTAGACTTTTGGTTTCTTGAAATACAGACTTTAAAAGACTCTCTAAGGCTGGACACGGTGGCTCACGCCCAATCCCAGCACTTTGGAGACTGAGGCTGGAGGATTGCTCAAGGCCAGGAGTTTGAGAACAACCTGAGCAACATAATGAGGCCCCATCTCAGCAGAAATAAAAATTAACCTTGCATGGTGGTGCATGCCTATAGTCATAGCTACTTGGGAGGCTGAAGTGGCAGGAATGCTTGATCCCAGGAGTTTGAGGCTGCACTGGGCTATGATTAAGTCTTTGCACACCAGCCTGTCTCCAAAAACAAAAGACTTTCTGAGACAGAGTATGAGAAAAGGAGCATCTTTTGATTTCCCCTGTAGCCTACAGAATCACCACTCAGTTTCATCTTCTATGGCGCCTCTCCCCCTACCCTTGCTTCTTAGTGAGTTCGACCTACTATGTGCTTTTTAACATGTGTGCAGTTTTCATGATTTTGTCATATTATGTATCAGGCAAATTTTGAATCCCACAATGGCCCATTCATCATCTAGAATGCCATAATACTGGGTCTTCTTCTCACTTGCCAAAGAATATGCCAACTAATTTTAGCATAAACACAAGAGAATGAAGAAGCTAATTTCACTGCCATGGGTATAGATAACTATTATCTATGGCAGTAAAGTTGTATAATTAAACATAAATGCAAGACAACCTGGAAAATGGAAGGAGCATATGGGCTTGGAGCCAGGGAAGCCTGCCCCTACTTTATAACCTTGAGTCTAGGTAAACTGCTTAACCTTTTGGGACCCCAATTTCCTCATATATAAAATAGAGTTTCTGATTGGAGTGTTTTAAGGATATGTTAAACTATGCTTTTAAAGTCATTGTGTGTGTATAACTTTAACATTTAATTTTTCTTTCTTTTTTTTTTTAATAATGATCTAATCATGGCAGCCACTATTCCATTCATTGGTCCAAACTATAAGCTCATGATGATGGGAACTATATTTTTCCTTTTCACATAGTATAGCAAACTTTTTTTTATTAAATTGAATAATTGAAAGTTGATTTTAAAACTGCTTCTAGTGCCTTTCTTTAAAATTTGAATGGTTTCTCTATAGAGAACCAGTGGTTTCTGTAGAGAAACCATTCATAGAGTCAGTTATCACACATACTATCTCCCAAAATATTGACCACCAAATAATATTGTACTTTCTTCCTTTAAGAGTGGGAAAAGAGGATGGGAAGGGTGGCATTTCTCAGAGTTCAAGGGCTTCTCTGATGCTGCACTTTGTCGATAGCATCTTATGACTAGTGTCATATGGCTTTAGGATTACACTGGAACCATAAGTTTCCTGTCTCCATGGCTCTTTCTCCATCACCTCTGCCCCACTGCCTCCAGTTCCTTGCATGCTCCTCGTCCTGGTGGCTAATGCTCACTCCCTGCGATTGTTCTCCCTTGATCATTGGGCCAATCAGATCAGCATGAAGCATCACGAGCACAGGTGGCCCTCGTAGCCACAGGCTCTGCATAGCATTCATCCAGCCAATCAAAATACTCTCTAAAAAAATTAAAAATAAAATATAAAATACAACAAACATGATACAAATTAAACAATGCAGTATAATAACAGTTGATACAGCATGTATAATGTATTCAGTATTATAAGTAATCTAAAGATAATTTAAAGTATATGGGCGGGGTGAGGTATGACATCTCATGCCTATAGTCCCAACACTTTGGGAGGCCAAGGCAGGAGGATCGCTTGTGCCCAGGATTTCAAGACCAACCTAGGCAATGTAGGGAGACCTCATTTCTGTTTGAAAAAAATAAAAATACGTATGGGAGGATGTGCATAAGTTTTATGTAAATATACCCTATTTTATATCAGGGACTCAAACAACGTGGGTTTTTATATGGGGTCGGGGTTCCTGGAACCAATCCCCTCCAGACACAGAGGGAAAACTGTACTGGAGCTCTGATCCTTATGTCAAATAATTTTGTTGAAATTTTTACTTTTTGATATCAATCAAAACAGACCAGTATTTTAAAAATCAGGTACCCTTTGGGAGGCTGAGGTGAGTGTATTGCATGAGCCCGCGGGTTCGAGACCCACCTGGGCAACTTGTCAAGACCTCATCTCTACAGTAAATCAAAAAAATTAGCCAGGTGTGGTAGCGTGCGCCTGTAGTTCCAGCTACATGGAAGGCTGGGGCGGAAGGATCCCCAGAGCCCAGCAGGCCGAGGCTGCGGTGGCTGGGAGCGGCCACTGCATTCCAGTCTGGGCAACAGAGTGAGACTCCAACTCAAAAAAAAAAAAAAAAATCATGTACCACTACTAGGCAGTCCAACAGCCACCTCTGGTATAGGCCTCATAAAATTTACAGAATCTGAAACCCTCATCAGCCCTTTATCAGAACTAGCTCAGGCTTTTTCATGTCTGTGACCTTTCTTAATTCATTTTTCTTCCTTTCTTGCTTTTTAAAAATAATTAATAACCTTTGTGGTTGAAATAAACTGTTTAAAAGGATTCATAGATAGCAGTTTGTCATTCTAACCCCCACACACACCCCCTGCGTCACCATGGGAGTAATGGAATTTTTGAGGTTGAAGTTAAGACTCTGTGTCATCTAGAGAAGTTGTCTCTGTTACTCTTAACACCCAGCAAAGACAATATCTAAAAGATTTATTCTGAGAACTTTGGAACTGTAAAGATATACTCAAACTGGAGTTTAGTATAAATCCCTACTTAGAAGTAATAATTTACAAAGTAGTATAAATAAAAAGTCTTAATCTTCTTACTGATTTCAGTACTTAAGAGCTAAATAAAAATTATTATATCTTTTGTCATTCTAAATCATATAACCAAAGAAGAAGCAAAAATGAATCCTCTAGCAATTCCTTCCCCCATTTTCAGAGCTACTAGGTCAAATGTGGTTACAACTAGCCAGAAACATGAGAGGATTGTTTATAATTTGAAAATGTAAAGTCAAATTCCGGCTGCATGCAAATGGCTCACACCAATAATTCCAGCACTTTGGAAGGCATAGGTGAGAGGATTGCTTGAGCCCAGGAGCTCAAAACTAACCTAGGCAACATAGTGAGACCTCATCTCTACAAAAAAATTTAGCTAGGCATAGTGGTGTACACCTGTAGTCCCAGCACTCGGGAGGCTGAGGCAAGAGGATCTCCTGAGCCCCGGAAGCAAAGCCGCAATGATCATGCCACTGCACTCCAGCCTGGGTGATGGAGTGAGACCCTGACACACATACATACATAGGCCAGTTCCAATTTAAAATTAGACTTAGAAACCTTAAAAGATGTATAGGCCTAGTTTTAGAAAATAAACTGTCTTAATTTGCTGTGTGTTTCTGTAAGCTTGAAAACAATAGAATACAAAATTCTTTTTTAGTTGCTACTTTTCAGCTTTGGGGGTTGACGAAGTGTAGGTACTTGGGTGGGTGAGAGTGTGTGTGATTGCTATTCTCACATGGAAACAAATTACAAATATGTTAGCTGTGATGTGTGTATTCGTACAAACTGCAATACAAACTGCAGATATTATGTATTCAATGTACATGTGTATAGTGTCTCTACACAATATATACAGCTTTTGAAGACTTGTATTATTTAAATGAAAGAAAATCTGTATGATACTGACCCAATTACTAACCAATTGAAGCAGAAAAATGAACACTTCTATACAAAAATCTCCCATTTATTGTAGCCTGTCCACAAAGCATCACATCAAGGAGCATAAGACCAAATCTAGAAATTAAGCCCATCTGGCTTATCTACCTTATAGATGTGCCTTGAAATTGCCCTGCCTATTGACCTTGGTAAATTAGTTATTTTCTCGACTGTTGCCCTGAGAGGTCTTTCTGTTTAGTGTCTCTCTCAGTTTTGCTGTCTGTGAGTGAAACCTAGAAATATAGAAATCTGCCCAATGAAATTCCTTTCTAGTATAAGAAAATCTTAGTATAAGAAAAGAAAAATATGGTGAATAAGTCGTTCTTCACCAGCCACGTCACACTCTGCTGGCCTTTGGCAAGTGCTCTCATCCCCGTCATCTGCACTTAACTGCTCTCATCAAAACAGTCCCAAAACACTTAAACTTCCTGAGGGCGGGCTGTGGTTCCCCCTAATTTTATGGTGGCATTCATCTTCACGTTTTGTAGGAGTGTCTGCTGTCACCTTCGTCTCTGAAGATGGTTACCCTGTGATCATGCTCTGTGGGCACAAGGGCCTCTGAAGAAGGCCCCTGCACGTGTGTGCGAGGTCAGGGTGTGTCGTTCCATCCTCTTCTTAGTGGCCAAAGCTCTCTGCAGAGTGTCAGACCTTGAGCTTCTCTTCTTTTCTCAGGTCTCAGATGAATTGTCCAAATTTAGCAATTTATTGCAGTGGCATGGACTGTTGCTCAGTGTTATTCAATTTGCTAAAAGAGAGTTGTGCTCCAGATACAGTCTTTAAAACTTGACAACACATTGACGCTCAAGCAAGCAGAATAAAATATTTTAACACAGTATGTGTGTGTGTTTGTGTGTGTGTGTGTGTGTGTGTGTAAAATATGTTCCGAAGTTTTTTATTACTCCCCCAACATTTTGAGGGATCAGATTTGACAAGAAAAATAAGTGCATTTGTGAGGCAACTATGACAGATTGATTACATATTAAATTTGGCTATCTTCCTTCTCACCAAGATTAGCATCATTATTTTTTTATACCAAAAGAAAAGTAATCTTGAAGTTGGCTCAGTAAGGGAAAACATAGATAGTACACGAAAACTATCCCTAACTTGGAGATCCTGTCATCGGTCCCTCACCAACTATAGATGCTGGTGGAGAGATGATTTCTATTTATTTATTTATTATAAATTGTTTATTTTAAATATGTGGGGTACAAATCAGGGTTAAGAGTGTTATTTAAATAACGCTCACTGTCCTCAAAACTTTCCATTAATTAGTTTTCATTCATCTGAGTGACCTAACTTTCCAACTAAATTAACCAATAACTTGGGGTTTCCATGGAAACATTTTACTTTCCAGCATTTCAACTTAGAAAGAAGATATTATAGCTATCTTCCACAAACACACAGTGCTTTTCCTACCTCAGTGATCCCTTCTTCTCAGATTTCACCGTCCTCTCTCTCCCAGATGGTCACATGATTCGCCCCCCATCCCCCCAAGCTGCTGTCCCTTCATCCCACCATCAGAGTCAGGAAGCCACATGCAGACTGGATCACTCTGCGGCTCACATGCCACCTCGCACCTTTGCTTGAAGATGAAGTCCAGATTCCTTCTCTTGGCCACACGGACGCCAGTGCTCACGATCCCTGGCCTGGTACCCTATACCCCGGGTGCCCGGCTCCCCTGGCTGCCCCTGGCTGTCGGGAGCCTCTACTGCCCACCTTGGTCTCTGCTCCTGGCATCCTTTCAGGGATCACACCTCCCTGTTGTGCTCTGTCATTAAAGACGCTGACTCATTATGTGTTTCATTTTGATGCCAAAAACATTTTGTATTTGTTTTATTTCTTTTTAAATCTCCCAATTCCATAGGCTAATGTTCTTGTTTGCTTAGGATACTGAAATTCTGTAACATTCTATATAGCATTCTATGTAAAATTCGATATACCCTAGTAACAACAAGCAAAACATTTACTCTTATAATTAGATTGAAAACTTGAGTGCAAGATTATTAAATCCAGGGATCTTCTGTTTGGAAGGCTTTTGACCTAATGTTCTTGGTTCTCTGTCATGAGGAAACTGAAACATTATTTGAGGTCTCTAGACAGAAAAGTGTCAAAACTGGGCTTTCCTCCCCTGCCTTATAGAGTTTTGTTTGTGTGTGTGTGTGTGTGTGTGTGTGTGTGTGTGTGTGTGTGTGTGTGTGTGTTTTCAGGCTAAAGATTCTGCTACCTAAGCAGTTGTGTACTCAGCAGTACTTTATCACAGATGCTGAGATTTAAGGACAAAGGACCTGGACATGCTTGTCTTGGACAAACCTTTGTCCTCTTATGGACATGCTTGTCTTGGATAAACCTTTGTCCTCTTAAACTACTCGCAGGAGATGGGAAATAGCTGCAACATCCACGGGCTAGAGATGGTGTTCAAATGCCCCACGAGCTAGGAAGTACGTTTTTCTCTGTTTTCTCCTTGTGTTGGTGCCAGACTTGAATTTTTCGAACCCAGAAAGCCTACATCAAAGCTACTTGCCTTCCATGAGCTCCTAATATAGTTTTAGTCCTTTCTTCACATGCAGTGCAAGGCCCTAGACGATCGAACCACAATCCAGAGGCTGAGCCAGGAAGCATGGCCTTCTGCAGAGTTCCAGGCGGTTCATCTGACCTCTCTCTTGTTTTTCGTTTTTTTGTTTTTTGTTTTGAGTTGGAGTCTCACTCTGTTGCCCAGACTGGAGTGCAGTGGCCGCTCCCGGCCACCGCAGCCTCAACCTGCTGAGCTCCAGCGATCCTTCCGCCTCAGCCTTCCAAGCAGCTGGTACTACAGGCACACGCTATCACACCTGGCTAATTTTTGTGATTTATTGTAGAGATGAGGTCTCACCAAGTTGCCCAGGCAGGTCTCGAAGCCACGGGCTCAGGCAATCCACTCACCTCAGCCTCCCAAGGCGCGGGATGACAGGCCGAGCCACCGAGCCCAGCTCATCTGACCTCTCTTAACAAGCAAACCTGCCTTCGCCTACACTAACCACATGGATTCCACCCGCTACATAGGATGCTTCAAGCACATCCTATAACCAATTTGTTCTGACCCATCCTTTTTCCCTTTTTCTATTAATAACTTATGAGTGGCTTTCTGGTACTGTCTAGACAGCCAACCCTTTTCCTACTTTCGTTAGTGGAAGAGACTAGAAGCTCACTTACTGACCACTGTAAACTCCAAGATGTGGTAGGGAAAGGGAACTGTGAGTTGCAGGCCTCTGTTGGTGTATTCCAACCTTGAGAATCCGCCCCCCCTTCTGTGATGGATATAACCCACTATAATTTGAGCGCACCAGTATATCTGAGCACCATCAATCCTATCTGATATATGCTTATTTGTGAGTTTAAGTATTCCTTTCATTATTTAATGGTGGGGGCGTTTTCACATATAATCACATCTCTCTGCCTTTCTATGTGTTTCCCTTACCATCGTCCCAAAATCTGAGCAGAAAATATGTTTTTCTCCTTAAAACGTTTCAGTCAGTTTCTACTGCTAAAATGACTGTCATCACTAACAGTCATTTTAAATTATGTAGCTTTAATAAGAGTGGTATAGTAATCTCATATAAATGTTTGGGCATTTCATATGGCAAAAGATGTCATATTTTACACACAAGTGGCTCTTAGGGCACATAGCTATTTATCCAGATGTCTGTTAGAGCACCAGCTCACAGCACTGTACAGATGCCAACATACGCAGATGCCTGTGAGCCAAGGAGCAAATAAAATGCGACAGACATTGTAAGGTCATGTAGACATTTATACACAGCAAGAATAATTACAGCGATTAACAGTGGCTACGTGCACGTGTGTGTATCTGCCCATCTGTATATCTATCTGTCTGTCTGTCTATCTCACTGGATTCTCACACAGCCTTAGCTTGGGTTTCCCCAAAGCAGAGCCTGAAGCAAAGGCAGGCATGCAGGAAGTTTATTTAGGAAGTGGTCCCAGAGCGGGCAGTGGAGGACAGGCGAGGGAGGCAGGGGAGCGGGAAGGCGGTCCACACATGTGAACTCCGTCGGCCCCCACTGTAGCGCTAGCAAGGGACAGGGCCTTCTGAGGAGCCCTGGAACATGTGTCTTAGTGGGCAAGGGGAGTCAGTGGGCATGGGCTCCACATGTTTGGGGTTGTGCTCACAGAAAAAACCAAGAAGTTCCCATGGGCATTCCAGTGCAGCTTGGGCTCAGGGTCTCTGGGCAGGAAGCTGGGGTCTGTGGGAAAGCCCAAGGCAAGGCCTGTCTTGGGGATGGCAGAAGAGGAGTTGGGCCCAGAGGATTCCCAGCAGCACCAGAGGGGTTCCTTAGCATGGTAGGTGATGTTTTGGGCCCGTTTATGAAGGGGAAAAGTGAGACTCAGAGAGCATCAGAGTTTCGCCCCAAGTCCTGCGGACCAGGTACTGTGAGCCATGGTGGAAGACCAGCCATGGGGTAATCCAGAGGCCCACATGGAGGGAGACCGTGGGTGTATAACCCACAGTCGGCAGTCCTGGAAAGGAGAGGAGGGTAAGAACAACAGTCTGAAAAGGACAGTATTTTTAGCAGGTTGGGGAACGGGCAAGGCCAGAGACAGGACACCAAGGCGGAAATCGCCACAAGAGGCAGATGGAACTTGAACTTGACAAGACTGTAGCAGCTAGAGCAGTTGAAGAGAAATTCGCTTTTGTCCTCAGCAGATGCCCAATGACACATCAGTTATGCTGCAGGCTTCTGCCATTTGCCTGCTTCGTGGGATATTTTGTTAAGTTCCTAGCTCGGAAGATGCTAGTGGGGCTTCCTACAGAGGTAGAAAGAAAATATACAACTCCTCTCTTTAAAAATGCACTGAATGATAAATGAGTACAAATAGAAAAGGAGTGATATTGATGAATTCAAGCTACAGTATACTCAGGTTTCTTTTTTTAATGAAACTAATGTGTTCTTGCCTTTCTGAATATAAGGGGCACTGAGAGAAAAAAAAGTAGCAAATATCTTAAGTGTCTCTATGCCAGATAAAATTTTATGTATGTATATCGTTAGACATATATAAAACATATGCCTACACATGTGAGAGACATACATACAACATATATGTGTATATGTATGTGCGTGCACACGTGTATATCTTTTACTCTTCTCTGTGAAATTATAGATATCCAGAAACTCTCTGGGGGTGGGAGGAGGCTTTAGAAACCAGTAATACTGTTGAACTGTCATTGTATGGATAAGGACGTGAGCACCTGAGTCACATGCTAGCTGGTAGCAGAGGATAAATTAAAACCCTGGCCACCCAGTACCTCATCCAGTGATCATCCACTGCACTGACATGCCAATTCTTACCTTAAAAACATGTGCAGGCTGGGTTCGGTGGCTCAGCCTGTAACCCCAGCACTCTGGGAGGCCGAGGCAAGAGGATTGCCTGAGCCTGCGGGTTCGAGACCAGCCTAGGCAACTTGGTGAGACCTCATCTCTACCATAAATCAAAACTTAGCCATGCGTGCCTGTAGTTCTGAATACTTGGAAGGATGAGGCAGAAAGATCACCGGAGGCCAGCAGGTTGACGCTGGGGTGGCCGTGAGCGTGCCATTGCACTCCAGCCTGGACAACAGAGTGAGACTCCAATTCAAAAAAAAAAAAAATTGTGCAGGGCAACCCCTCTTACCCAGCTAATTTTTTTTTGGAGAAATGAGTTTTCACTATGTTGCCCAGGCTGGTCCTGTGCTCCCACCTAAGCAATCCTCCCACCTAAGCCTTCCAAAATGCTGGGGTTATAGGCATGAGCTACCTCACCCAGCCTCCAGGACACACTTTCAAGGCTAACTAGTTTTTGCGTCCTTTATTGAGATGGCAGGAAGCTTATGTTGTTTCTGTTTTAGAAAGGGAGGGAGTGGACTCGGGAATGCTTGGGAAAACTCAGAACAGGGCTATGCATGTCCTGCTGGCTCCTCTGGACAGACCCTCAACCTCCACCCCAACTAAGACTTTCTGCTTCTTTATCTTCTCTTTCTGCTGACACCCAAAAGGTAGAAAGAATTCCAAGGGATAGAATTTTTTAGGTGATATTGGAAGATGCTCAAAATACACAGGATTAATTTACATGAAAACAGCAGGACCGCACGCTGTCTTTGTGTATGAAAATGCACCTACTGACCTAGCATCAGCAAATATGTTTTTATGTCACTTTCTGAGTGGGTGATCACTCTCCTCTGAACTGTTCGTGTTCTCTTGCCCAAGAACCCTTTATTGTACTTTACCCTGGCTCGGAGTAAATGGGCATTGATGCCCTGGCACACTCTCTTGCAATTTGAGGTTCCTGTGAGCACCATGTGCCAGTGGGCATTGTGTGTGGTGGGGACTGTCTCTCTCCCATCTGTGGAAGAAAGCCACGCGAGCCATATGTGAGAGTTGCGAAGGTGTAATGCCAGGAGATTTTTCAGCAAAAAGTGTGTCTTTTCATTCTGATTTTCGTGTTCCTGAAGCTGTAGATAAAGCTTTTTTAATTTGATGGTTTTATAACAGCTAAAGTTCATGCTTTTCTGAGCTATTCAGGAGGAAAAATCTACTCCTTATATTCGATTAGATTATCTGTCCTGTGACCTCTGGTTCAGTTCCCATTCTCCCAAGTGGTTAAAGCTACAAATTTTTTCATATTTTCATATTTATTTACATAACTTCAGTCCCCCATGTGCACAAACTTTAAGGAACTGTACATCTGCCTGTGCTTTGCAGAGCAAAGAGGGAACAATCTTTTTAGAACTCACATTAGAAACAATGTGTTATGTGTTTAACAAGACTACGTTTTGCACATTAGTCTTTAAAAGTTGCAATATATTTTTAAGCATTTTAACAAGCTTATCTTAGATGTGTTCAGCAGTGAAAGTCTTTAAAATAAGAAACAATGCAGCAAAAACAAAACAATATTCATTACCAAAATTATGTGGCAAGATATAGAACAGTAAGATTGTTTTCCAATTATAAGGCTTATCTTTATTTCTTGATCTGAAATTTGATAGAAAGGGTACTAAGTATGTATCACCATATTTACTGTTCATCATTTGAAATTCTGATAGTCAAGCAAGACTACTATTCATTTTGGAAGCCCATAGAAAAACCCATAAGCATGTTCCACTTGTGTCTATAGCCAGCCTTCCAGCAAACGTGCTCTGAAAGCCACACACGCTGTGTTCTCTGGATGATGGTCGGGCAGCGCCACTGAAGAGAGAGATTGCAAACTGCAAATGGTGATTATGACTTTGGGCATATCATTGAGCTTCTAATTATGTCTTCCAAGACCTCCTGACCCAAAATAAGAGAGTATTTTACTACAAAGTATATGGTGTGTTAAACTTCTGTTTACAGAATATCGGTTCTAGGAGTGATCTTGTTCCTAACTTGTTTTTAGAGGAAGTTTACCACATTTTTGTTTCAAGGGTGTGTTATCTATATATCGGGGTGGGGAGGGGGAGAAGGTGAGCAGGAACCAGTGTGTAAAATTTGGCCATAAAACGATGGTGTCACCGCTCCAAACGGAGTTAAACATATTATTTTATTCCTATAGGATTGGTAACTTACCCTAAAGTAATTTTTACACAAAATGGTACTCTCAGAAGGAATTCATTTAAATAAAGGCACAGATACAGCATGAAGAGCTACACTTTGCTGTAAAGGAACCTTTCTTACATCCTAACCTGTGGCATCTGTTGCACTGTCCAAATTAGGAGGAGCCGAAGTAGGTTTTTAGGCCAATCGCATGACTCCAATTTAAGCCTGCTAAATAACACCTTGGCAGTTTTCACTAGTTCTTTTCTCACGATAGAATCCTTATTTCATTGTATAAATGTTGCTCCATGGAGATTGCTAGGATGTGCTCACAGTCTGCAATTCAATTGTCAAAGATAATATAATAGATAGCCATTAATTAAATGCTGTCACAGACATCGTGTTGAACAAAGGGCCAAACACAAGAGTGCTTACTAGATGATTCATTTCCATGAAGTTCAAGAATAGATCGAACTTATTGATGGTGATGGAAGTAGCTTGTGGGTGAACTGAGAAAAAGCATGAGGGAGTCTTCTAGGGTGCTAAAAATTGAAATCTGGATCTTGGTGCTAGATGAACATGAGTGAATTCCTATTTTAAAAGTTCATCAGACTACAGATTTAAGGTTAGTATACTTTATACTTTTTCTGTGTCTTATATCTCAAAAAAAATCTCAAGGAAAAGATAATTTGAAGTGAAATCTTTGACAATTTTGCTATGACATTATGACCCTAGTTACTGTAAGTGGTTTTATTTATCAGTGTCTGGGGTTATCTAAAATAATGCCCAAAGCAGTGAACTTTTGGGAAAGTAATTTAAAATTACTGTTTGCAGAGAACTATGGATTAAACCTTCCCAGCTATGCAAGGAGGGTTAAAAGTAGTCAGTTAGGTAAATTAGTAATTTAACATTCCGAAACACAATTCTTTCCGGATCAAGCATACAAGGCATTTGTTCTTGGAAGACCAAGAAAGAATCCATGTGGTTCCCATTAGTCTAAAAATAAATAATAAATAAACATCTGAGTCATGTATTGCATTTTGTTTGAGCTCAGTGGCTGCAAACATAGGAAGAAAATGATTTCTGCTATGAATAATTTTTCTACCCGTTGCCCATCGAAATGCATACAAAATTATTCTGAGAAGAGTGAAATAAATTAATTGATTGAATTTATTCTGCTCTGAGCTACTCCAATGCAAGTGTTTCCTACTTTGGGGCAATAGTATAAAAAAAACTGAATAAGAGAGTTGTATTGGTGTTGACTTGGGAAGAAGGGCTATTTGTAGAGTCATCACTACAGCACAGGTTTGGGAATCAAATGCACCACACCCCATGTGAATTCCAGCTCCATTCTTGTGAGCTACCAGCTCAATACAGTTTAACCTCATATATAAAACGGGTATATAAGTACTTGCTATGCTATGTTAGTGTGAAAATTCACTGCAACAAATTAACACAGTTCTCAAACAGTGTGCCCAGTCACCTTGGGTCTCTGCAGCAAACTCACAGGAAACAATGGAAGATATGTGAAACATTTGGGAGAAACTCAACAATATTCAACATCTGTTAGCCACTATAGGAACTGGTAGCTCAAAATAGCTTAAAGATTTAACACTATTAGATTGTGACTCTGTCAAACTGAGTTTTGGGCTGTTGCTGTTGTAAAAAGTAAATATTGCAGGAAAATCAGCATGGAGCATGAAATGTGGGTGGTGGTGTCCAATCGGACTCCAAAGTCTGAGAAGCCAGGAAGTGCATAACTGACAAATATATCTCATTCTTAAGTCACTGGGGTTATTTAAGAAAAACTAAAGTATAATTTTTCTTCTCTCAATTGATGTTTCCAAATGGCTACTAAATTTGCCACCAGCACATAAATACTTAAAGTGTTTGGCCCTAACTACTTCATAAATGCAGCAGGTAGGTATTCCTATTGGGTCAGAGGGGCTGTGAAAAATAACAGAATGCCAAGGGTGCCGTGAGCTGAGAAAGTTTGAGAACATCTCTTAGAACCTTGCATTTCATAGGCTATAAGCTCAGTCCACCATCTTCCTCCCCATCCTGCAACCCACATATTGCCTTTAATTGTCATCTCTATGATTTGATAAGCTTATTAGAAAACTAGTAAATCAAAAAGAACAAATAAATTTGTGTAGGACTTTCAGTAAGATGTATACATCAGTGTTTTTCTAACTTCTGAAACCATTAAGAAAAGCAGCCGTGTTTCCTGCAAGGTAGTTGGTTGACCCTGTGTCTCCTCTTAGGTGAACAGCTTTTATAAATGATGTATCTCAATGGAAACATTCTCAGAGCAACGTGCACATGTTCTGGGGGTTATCGTGGTCACCCTCAAGCTAATGGGTTTTAGGAAGGCAGAATGGTGCTAGTTTTACAAAAGTTACGCAACCCGTTTCTGCTTATGATTTATAGTTTGCACGCATGCCATCCTCACTTGTTCTAAGATGAACTAGTTTTATACCATTAGATTATGAAGAAAAGCCAAATGTACTTGACCACCATAGCCATTTGGGCAGTAAATTTTCAGTGTGATTCTCCACATGCTTGTGGTAAAAGTACAAGGGACTTGACTCACTTTCCCATAATTAGTTTCAGTTCTGGAGGACTGCCCCCTCGCCCTCGCCCTCTCGCCTCGCATGCACGTCTCTTGCGATGGAAGCTAGTGGAAAATTCCTATCCCCTTTCACTCCACTGCCACAAGTTATAAAAAGCATGCCATTCAGAATTGACATTTTCTTTTGCGTGCTTGAATTTTTACTCACAACTTGAAGGGAAAAAAAATCATTTTGAGATCTGTCTCTCTGTTACCCGTGAGGCAAGGGGCCACAGCCTCGCTTGGTACCACCGTAGAATGGCTGGCCCCGTTCACCTCATCTACAGGGCATCATGCATTTATAGCAGCGAGTGCCTTTTGGGTGGTGGTTGTGACCGCCCAGCACTGCAGCGCCTAGTGACACTCATTGACACAATCACACAAGTCACTTGAGATCCCCATTTCAACTGACTCATTCAGTGGGAACAAAAGCTCACATGCTGGTGGGAATGCTGGCCAGGGTGAGCACAGGAAGGAGGGAGCCCAGCACTGGTTTTCCTATCGTTAGGTTTGTTTGTTTCGATGAGTCATCTTACCACCATTTTTTAACCAAAATTCACTGTGGTTACTTCTCTAATTTGGTCATGACGCCTACAAGCCAGTTTCATTTTATCAGCAGTAGTGAATTCTTGAAAGCTTCCCTCTGTGCTAGGAATCTAGTTTCAAACTGAAGTGGTCCGAGTGCCAGCTTAAACTTTGTGGCTTAGTATCTTTATTGAACCCCCTGGCGGAAGGACCTACATTAGAGTTTTGGCTGCTCTTTGGGACTTAAATTATGAGCAGTTGGTTCCACTGGAATCTTGGCCCTCTCGTGGAGTGGCTGTAGGAGTACCCTGGCTTCAGGGGGCCAAAGTTAGACCATAAGTGAGGCTTTGTCCCAAATGCCTCTCCTGTATCCCAACACTCTCCAGGTGGTATGTGTAGACCTAACAGCACTCTTTTTCTTGTTCCTGACTCTCCACCCTCACCCCTCTCCCCCAGTTAGTCCCCTGCCTCTTGGATGCCTTTGAGAAGAAAGTCCATGCTAACTAAGGAAACTTCCTGAAAATGGCAGGGTTAAATTCAGACCCGAATTCAAATCTTCATCTTAGTCATTATTCCCAGTGGCCACTAACTCTTCTCCAGACAACTTGAAGGGAGCCTTGGGCTTTGCATTGCACCTTTACTGGGCACTTTAGTGGCCCCAGTAAGTGCTCAGAAGCAAGATCAGACTGAACAACTTTGTGAGAGGGGCTGGTGAGCCACACACAATACAGAAAGTGTCCCTGAGGGATTTTCCTAATGATGACTGTCAGTTGTACAAGTGGAAGCTTAATACTACTCGGAAAGATTCGGAAGAACAGTACCTTACTCACAGAAGCAAGCTCTAGTCTGGAAAATGGTGGTATGTGACAAGCATCTCTCTCTGACTATGCTGGAAAAGGAAGGTGCTGTCAGCTGGAGGGGAAGGTTTGAAAGACCAGAGGGAGCAGCGGATAGATGCGTGGGCCCTTCTTCTGTCTCTACCCTTTCTCTTCCATTGAATGTTAATCAAGTTCCATCATTCTTGAGCCATCTGTTGTACTTCAGTATCTTCTTGTTAATCTCCAGTTGTAACTTGAGGGGAATTATGTTTGACTAGTACTTTAAGTTAATGAAACAATGTGTTGCCCCAGATTTCATTCTGGACACCTCGGGAATAAACACCAAGACCACTCCTCAAAATATTTTCTGCAGAGTGGATTTCATTAGAAGGTAGGTTAGTGTTGGAACTCATTCAAGGCCACTTTAAGTCAATCCAACTGTATAGATTTCAAAGATAACAGTGCAGGAGAACAGTACATGGATTTGTACAGTTAAGAAATGTTGAAGGGTTGACTTCCATAGAAGAACACAAATGTCAGTCTCCAGCTGTACTGTGGGGACATTAATTGTGTTATACAGTGAAACTGTATATAGTAACAGAAAAGAGCAAATTTCAATACATACAACAACATGAATGAATCATAGAAATAATAAAAACAGACCAAAAAAGACTATGTGCCGTATTGTTCCAATTATATCAAGTTCAAAACTGAGCAAAATTCACCTATGGCGGGTGGCAGAGCAGAGTCAGGGCTGACCTTGAGAGGAGGGAGGTGCTGACCAGGAGGGCCATGAGAGCACCGTCTGCCGTGCTGGAAGTACCCTGTGTCTTGAGCTGGGTGGCTGTTACACAGGTATGAACACATAGTAAAATCCATCAAGTTACATACTCAGGATTTGTGAATTTGCATAAATTATACCTCAAAAAAAGCACTGGATTCTGTAGACCAGAGTTAGCTCAACAGAGTCTGAGGCGTGGCTGAGCCAGCAGTTTGGATCCATTAAAAGGCCAGGGTTGGCATTTCACAGGAGAATATTTGGGAATATTTGAGGGTCCTGGGGAGCATTGCAAACGGACTAAGTTCCTGCTCTTTAGGACTTGTTTTGCCAGCCCTTCATTCCCACTAGTTTGTCTTCAGAGGAGTTACATTTTAATTTCATACCAACTAACATGCTCTTCCAGAAATCCCTCCCATCTCTGAAAGCCTCGCCAAGCCTGGGCCCTGGTGGCAGCTGTGAAACTGTAGGTCTTGTGACAGCAAAGGGTGACGTCTGTCACCTGTGCTAACCCAAAGCTGCGGTTGTCTAGAGATCTGAGTCACTGGGCTTCACCACTCTACTACTCCGTCTGGGTTCCCATCCTGAGCGAAAAGAAGCACAGCACAGGGCAGTGGGCGTAACGCCAGCTGCGGGGCTTTGACACAGACCTTCGGGTTGGATCCCCGCTCCGTGCCCTTCTGCCTCTTGGACCAAACACTGCATATCCAGCACTTCTTAGCCTTGAATGGAAACAGTTAAGAATATCTACCAGAATTGGCCGCCTCACTATTTTCCAAATTTCCCACATTTGTTCTTTGGATGTGCTTTGGATATGACAGTTGTGTGCCGTGTAGGGTACCAAGTGGTGGCAGTGAAATCTGTTATCTCTCCTGATCCACACATGGAGAGGTATGCATTTTTTATTTCAATCTTTTGCAAATCTTTTTTGAAGTAAGATGCCCTGAAAGGAAGAAACTTGATCATAGTTTTGCCGACCATGTACTTTCTTATACCTCTCTGAGCTTGACCTTCTTACCCATAGCAAAGAAGAGAATATCCATCTTGTGAAATTAAAATGGGATGGCATAGCCACATAACATGCACCTGATAAATGCCAACTGCCACTACAGTGGTGATCAGCACCGATGTCACCCCTGTCATTTTACAATCAAAACCTGGAGCCTAATGAGAGAGAATGCTCTTCATTGATTATTACAGAGATGAGGTCTCACTGTGTTGCCCACACTGGGCCTTTCTCTGTTTTGATCTCACATGACTGCTGTTATAAAAAGCAGTATCCTTTATGCAAGAACCCTGTAGACTTTTTAACAAACAAGCGAAGAATGGCTTCACAGTAGCAAACTCTTAAGACCTTTGTTTTGAGAAAATGGATGAGATGTTACCTTCCATGTCTGATGGGCCCCTGACCAGAGCTGACTGGCATTGCTGATGCTGACTTAGGATTTTGAGACACTTAAAACTGACATGGCTAGAGAAAGAGTCTCAATTAAGTAGATAGAGTTGTTTATTCATGATTTTTTTTCTTTTTTTCCTTTCTCATGTAAAGACTGTTTATTTTAATGGTAATGGTATTTTAGGGGTGAAGAAGGGGAAAGGAAAAATAGCATGCCATCAATTAATCCTATACACTGCAACTGTGAAAGCTTCCTGGCATGGGACAAGCTACTCATGTAATCAGAAGTAAATTATATGTATTAAAAATTGTCCAATTAAAGGCAAAAGCACATATAGATTTATTGTGTTTGTTATTACCCAGGAGGAAACCATACTGTATTTTAAAATATGGAAAATTAATTACACATCACAAAATGACCAACTGTTATTTAAGGGGATCAGTCTTGAGTTTTATAACTTGTGACGTTTTTATCCTAACCTTCACTGCTTTTAAGAACATGTCACTGATGCCATTTTAAGTTGAAAATTATTCTGGTCAGGAATTCCCTGTTACTAACCCTTTATTATGTTTATTATTTTTTTTAATTTATTTATATTATTTATTATATTATTTACTATGTTAAATTGGATACATCTTTTTTTTTTCTTTTGAGAGAATTTAGAATCCATTCCTTAATAGTTAAAGTAATAAGGAATTTCATAATGTTAGGCACAGGTGATGAGCCTGTGGTTGGAATTTGATGGTTTTATGTTATTCAGCAAAATGGAATATCCTCCCTAGCAGCATTTTTGCACCAAAATTTCCCATTAAGAGGACCAGTTTGGTGAGGAGATTTTTTAAGCTACATCTGTATGTAATAATTTTTCGAGATTCCAAAGACGAGAAAGTCGAATAAAACTCAAAGTAGTACTTCAACTATCTGCTGACTAATGTTCATAATTATCTGGTAGATAACCAAGAACTGATATCATCTGTTGATTCCAGAAATCTAATGGCAGAGAAAATGCTGTCAGGAACCCAGAGAAAATCAGGGGGAACGGTACCTCTTAGGGATTCTGAATCTTTTCTGTTAAGATATGTGGCTGGACTGGTTAACCCCAAAATGCCTGCTCAGAAGATACTTTGGGGCTATTTTATGATAGACACGTAGTGCCTCCCTTCTACTATGAACATAGAACATGCAGAAGAGCAGTTTTGCTGACAGCTCACTGAAGCCTAAAGTGATAAAAATGCAGTCATGATAAGGTGTGAACATGATGCTAGGCTCATAGCAGTACCTATGAGCAAGACAGGTGCACATGGGGCCTGTTAGAAGATGCCATGTGATGGACAGTTTTGAAGCACAGTGTCTCTACAGAGAGGCATTCATGAGATGCAGAATAAAAACATTTTACAAGCACACTTAGGATTGTCCTTTTCAGTGTTGAAAGGAATTCATTATCTTACAGGGTGGAGATGTGCTTTGAGGTATATAACTCAGAAGTATAGAAGCTCAATCATTTAACCTGACTAGAGCAAGTGAAATTATAATATTTAAGTAATGTGAGCTATAGTATAGATCTTAATCATTGTTTCTACATTGCTATTAAATTAATTATAATTATAGCCCCTGCCGTTGTGTAGCATCTGACAACTTCCAGTGCACTTGGGCATCCAACATCTTAACATAATAATCCTGTGAGGTCACTGATGTAGGTAAGAACATCTATGCTGTTCCTAAAAATACACAGGAATGGTTTTAGTCAGTTAACGTCATTGAATAAGGGGTCACCAAACAAATATTGTACATGATTCCAACTACATAACATTTTGGAAGAGGCCCAACCCTTGAGACAGTCAAAGAGTCACTGGTTGCCAGGGGATAGGGAAGGATGAACAGGAGGAGCCCAGAGGATTCTTAGGACAGTGAACTCCTCTGTGAAACTATAAGGGTGAGTCGTGTCATTATACGTTTGTCCATACCTGCAGAATGTGCAACACCAAGGATGACCTTAATGTGAACCGTGGACTCTGGGTGATAGACATGTAAAGGCAGGTTCATCAGTTATAACAAATGCAACACCTGTGGGGGATGTTGATAATAGGGAGGTCTTGGTGCAGGGTGGGGGGGGTGGAGTGGGGAGTACATGGGAAGTCTCTGTACTTTCCTCTCCATTTTGCTGTGAACCTAAAACTGCTCTTAAAAAAGAAAAAGTTTTTTTTAAAAAAGTAATTTACTACATATAAAAAGAAACAAGACAACATCAAAAATTTCATCCCATAGCTTCAGACTGCACCAGAAAACCTAGCCAGTTCTCACTGGGGTCTTGTAATGGTTATGCAGTTAAAAGTACAGACACTGGACAGCCCAGAAAGTAACTTCAAAGGCATGCTGTTCTAATGGTAGTAGCCTTGACTTTATATGTAACGTGTTTTTTTCTTATATTTAGATTTCTTTGAGTCTGATGGCGTCCAAGATGCCTCTTCTTTTGGTATAGTCTACATGGGCATGTCACGACCTTTGCTCTCGTTGGGCTACATTCCTGAAGCTGGCTTGAACCAGAAACAAAATCCCTAAAATGGTCTCAGTTTTTTCACCTCTGCCTTTTTCATTCTGTTGGTGGTCTTGAGGCTCTCGGGCAGCTTCCCAGTTGCCTGCAGGCACATCTCGGAACAGAAAGGCAATGTTGGACTGTCCTCATAAAGTTGCATGTGATTCAGCCAGTTCTGCCGAGGAGGGTGGCCTCCAGCCGTGGATTCAGGAATAAGAGCAGATTCATGAGTAAGATCATTTCGTGACACATTTTTTTCCATTGGCTGTTGAGCATAACTACTAAGATTGACTTTGGGAGTCAACATAGAAATCTTACACATATGGCATGTCCAGTTGGATGCTGTTCGTTAGTGACATACAAAGGGGAACCCACAAGTCAGGTCTAACCTGGATCCCTGGAGTTTGCTGGAACAATCATAATGAAGGTGGAGAAGTAGGTGGCATCTGGTAGCCTGGTGATAAGGCTAGTGTTACTCATCATTCAACTCGACATCATTTTCTCATTTTAAATATTAATGTAAAACAGGTGCCAAGCCATTTTTGGCGATCCCATCTGTAGAATGCTAGATGGACAATATACTCAAACGGTTTTTATGACTAATACTAGTCTTATCACCAGATTAGGCCACCTGGATAGCCAACAAGAGTTTAGCCTGTGAGCAAGTGTTGACAAATGCCCATTTGGTACGCACAGAATGTGACAAAATTGAGAAATGGAAAGGCTGGATGCTTTTATTCATATTCTCTTCCAGAAAGGCCAAAGATGATTGCAATTATTCAGCACATAAAAAATTATGCATTCTCTGTGAGACTGTGTCAAGCGTGATAAAATAATTTATTTTCCAGGAGCTCTCTATCTTAATATCTCACCTCTTTAAAAACAAAAAACAGAACAAAAAACTTCATAGTCCACAAAAGATTATATAATTACATATTTTAATATTACCGGATTTGTTTTTAATGTATATTTTAAATCTGGTTGTTGATTTAAGTATTCAGTATAGACCATGAATACTTTGTAGGGTTAAGTTGTCAGGTTAATGTAAAGTTGCTCAAAGGGAGAACTGAGGCCGACTTTGGAGCAAAGTAATTGCCATCCGAGGAGCCCCTCAGGGAGGAGGAGGGTCCACAGGGGTTTTAATTAGGTTCTAGTGGAATCAAAAAGATAATGTTTTTAGCTGGTACAAGGAGTGATGCTGTAAAAGGATTAGGTCCTCTTCTCAGGGGATTTTTAATAGGTTTCACAGCTTTTGTCAGTTGCTAGGATTAGGAAAAAAATAAAAGAAAGGTGATTTCATGGGGGAAATATCTAATTAAAATATTTACTTAAAGACAGCCAGCTAGTACACCTGACCTACAGTCTGGGGTGGTGGGCAGAGTTCCTTCCCTTATTTTTTAACCACACATAAAACAGTCATTTTAATTTCAGTAAGTTTTTGAAGCTTTTATTGTAAAACATTATTCATGTGTTTTTCTTTACTGTTTTTGTTCACATCACATCATTCTTACATCACTTTCTCATTTTAAACATTAATACAATGCTGATACCAAGCCATTTATTGGTGATCCCATCTGTAGAATGCCAAATGGATGATACACTCAAATGGTTTTTAAAATCTAATAGTAGGAAGGGAAGGCCACACAGTACTTCCTGAGACTGAGTTTTATTGGTCTGACTTTCAATAGGAGACTGTGAAATCGAGGACTTCACTCTGTCAGCTTCCAGAAAAGCACTGCAACTAGATGTGTGGTTTGTAAGAACTTCCACATGTAATCCTCCTTGTTATCATATCGTTTGTTTTTACTCTTCTTTTAAAAAAAATTTATTCATTTTTTTTGAGTCAGTGTCTCACTCTGTTGCTCAGGCTGGGGTGCCGTGGCATGATCATGGCTTCACTACAACCTCGACCTCCTGGATTCAAGCACTCCTGTCACTTCAGCCTCCCAAAGTGCATGCTCCATCACATGGGGCTAATTTTAAAATTTTTTTGTAGAGATAAAGTCTTGCTATGTTTTCCCAGACTGGTCTTGTCTTGAACTCCTGTGCTCAGCTCCCAAAGTGCTGGGAGGCTCTCCATATAGTGACTAAAGGGATAATATTAACCACCCCCCACCCCCAATCCTCCACACTCCTGACCTCCCGAGCCCTATGTTGAATTTCTCCTTTTGTTTCTTTATCCTTCTGTATAACTGGTACCACCTGCTGCTATATTCCATGTTCGTGTGTCCCCCATGAGACGTCTGGGCATGCTCTTGCCTCCGTGACTTATTCCCTGCACCCAGAACAAACACTGCCTTGACACGTGTAGGCCCTCAATAAATATTTTTTCTACAAATAAATAAACTTTAATGGCTCCTGTTCTGAACTGAAAACCCCCCAAGAGGGGGTGGGAGAGGATGTGTGGTATTCACTTACGTTAATGACCTGAAAAATGACGTCCTATTTTGACACAAATTTGTCCTCATTCATGCTCCTCCCAACCGTGTTCTGCAGTCTTCCCAGCCCATGGAAAATTCTGCTTTGGTCAGAGGAGGGGATACGCGTGCCTCTTTGTGTTTGTTTTTGCTGTAGGTAATCCTACAAGACTGCTAAAATGCCAAATGTGTTGGTATTATCATGGCCTATGTTTTTAAGGAATTTAGAAAAATAGGATCACATCCACCATACCTGTGTTATAGATATTCTTGGGGCAAAATGAGGTGAAGTGTGGGAGGTGTCTTAAAGGGATTCAGTGCTATCCCCTCATTATGCTGTTACTATTGCTACCTTAGTGATGAAAAGCATGGCTGAAAAGTTGAGTGGCTCTCCTTGTAGCAGAAGAATTCTAGGATAATTTAGGAGAATAATTTAGGTTCCTTCAAGTCATAGAAGGGTGTAGTGAAAAGAGAATAGGCACTGGCTCCCTAGATGGGCCCTGTTTAATTGGGATAGACATTATCAGTTGCCAAATAAAGCCTATTTTAAAGGGTCTATAATATAGACAAATACATGTGCACACATACACACAAAGAGAGAGAGAGAAAATAGCTTTCCTGCTGAGTTGTTATTAAGTACTATAAATATTCTGCAAATTTTGAACACCTAATTTGCAAACAGTCTACACAGGTTCATGATTCATTCATGTATGTACTCTCTTGATCTCAACTCAGGAAATACACAAAGTTGTCCAGGCCCTATTGTCCCTGTATATGCCAGCTATGGAAAGATATAAACCCCCTACTTTCTTTCCCGTCAATGCAGGGGTGCCATACACTCATGCTGATTGACTCCATCACAGGTAGTGTCTGTCTTCTCCCTCTCTCACCACCTTTAGTCTGTAGCGTCCTTTACCTCAGTCTTTCTGATTTGGCTTTTTCCCTCAATAAAATTCTTCTTCTAACCTCTTGTCACGTCATTTGTGAGTCAAGAAAGATTCTAATCGTGGTATAATGCCACTGTACATGTTTTAAGCAGGAAAGCCGTGTGTTTAATATCAAATTTGTCACAGTAAAGGACTGATATACACTTCTGAGTGCTAATGTCAAAGAAAGGGACTGAAGACTGGAAGAAGGAGACTCTTCTTCCTATTTTCTATCATTTTAATAGTTTGACTTTTTTTTTTACCTTGCCCATATCTTAGTTTCATCATATTTTTGTTTTCTTTTTAAAGTTACTAGCGCGATGGTAGGGTTGATCGAACTTTTGGTTTTCAGTTCCAAACATACAAGATTGCAGTTATTTTATGGATTAAAATGGACACCATGGACTAGCCTGAGCATCTCATCACCACGTATATACTGTTATCCTTCTCAAATTCCATATACAGCAACTGATTTACAAATAACCTTTTGAGTTACAACCTGTTTGTCAACTGTAAAGAGCCAAATTGATTAAAATCAACAGATTTTAAAATTTCAGTATTGAGACCTTATGGATTATCTAGTGTCCCTGTAGAAAGTAAGATATTATGGAAGTCAATTCCCTAGTTCTAAACTCTGCAAGCAAATAATCATCTCCCCATAGCCTGATCCCTAAATAGGTAATCCAGTATGTCCGACAACCCCATTTAATAAGCAGAGACTGACCATAGAAAATACATATTATATACAATATCTATAATGGTAAATATTTATTATATTTTATATACTGTATATGGTAAGCATATATTGTACTATAGATATATTGCATAAGATATATAGTAAAGTCTATTATACTTGCGCTTTTCAAACTAAAATATGTTGTACTTCTCCCACATAATGAAACTTGGCCTCTTCATTCCTTGCTATAATGATACTAATATGTAACTAATCCAATAATAGCAGCTGTTTTCCTGAAGTCTCAGAGGGTTGAATTAGTTTATCTGCACACAGTTTGTTTCTACTACCAGACACAATCGGATGTCATGATTCAGCACACAACCAATGGCTATAGCACAGGGTCTGTCCTCCCGGACTACTGGAGACCAGTGGCCATCAATAGGATGGGATTTTTTTTTCCTTTAATGAACCGGAGTCTGTCCTCCAGGACTGCAGGAGACCAGTGGCCATCAATAGGATGGGATTTTTTTCTTTCCTTTAATGAACCAGGTTGTTTTGTTTTTAATAGACAGTTTCGGAGTGTTTTGTAGCCACACTTGATAAAACACGTGTACACACACACACACACACACACACACACACACACACACACACGCAATCCCTGGCAGAGATGGGGTGGGACTGGTAGGCTGAGATCCTCTATGAGCCTGTCGTCATCCCTTTCCCACTGACAGCAATTATGTTTTGAGAAGCATAACTGCATCACTTTCTATGCATCAGTTGATAAGTAGTAGCTCTCATTCCTTACTAGAACGATATATTTTATTTTATCACTTTTAAAGAAAGAAAAGGATTGCCATTCAGGCTCTAGTTTCCAGACTGTTCTATGTCATTAATAATAACAATAATAATAATAAAGATGGTAGAGGAAATGTTTACGCCAATTTCATAGGCATTAGCTTTCATTTTCAAGTGTCTCTAGAGTTTGCAGTTGTTTATAAAATATAAGGCATTCCTCATTGTGCAATAGTTGTTTATTTCCTTTCCATATTTCCTCTTATCAGAAAAAAAAATCCCATTTGGTCTCCTAGCAAAATACAACCTATTTTACTAAGTTATTTGTGAGTTCTTATAAAGTGTGTTTAATATCCCCAGGACAAAGATTTGGAGCCGTTGCAGGCTTAGCAAGGGAGATGTGCCACATGTAGTCTTTGAGGTCCCTGTGGTGTGTTTGGTGTACGGACGCTCATGAATGTGTCTCCTCCTTGTTTAGCCACTCCACAGCAAGCCAACCTCCCGTATTGTTCCATTCATAGTCCTCTGCGTTCATTCAGAAGTCTGACACTTCCTTTGCGCAACAGATTAAAGGGGCAGAGTAGGAGCTTTTGATGATTTGCAAAACAGCTTTCTTAGTCTAAGCTCCTTAGGCTATCCTGGTCTCTCAGAGTTGAACTGCTATTCATTGGCCATAAAATTAACCAGAAACTTGGCCTTATTTTCCTTCCTGACAAGTTTTTTAATGTCTTAAAAGCATAAAGATTTGTGTCGTCGTTGCTGTTGTTTTTTAATCTTTTATCTTTGTGTTGATGAGGGAGAGAAAGGAGACGTAGAAATGTTTTTAAAGAAAATAGTCCAAAAGAAAACACGTAAGACAATGAAAAACAGAATGGTGCTGCTTCTCTCTGCTGATCTATCAATGACTGGTAGGTGGTGGCATCAAGCCTTTAATGATGTGGCTTATCTATCATTCCATTTTACATTATTTTCTACCTTATGAGAAAGCCAGTGTTTATTATCACAGGTGACAAAACACAGAAGAGAAAAACAATCAGAGAGGTTCCATTTAATCTCTTTAAGTGGGCTTCATATTTGCTTTTTTACTTTCATCCCCAAGCCAGAAGCTCGTAAACCAGGTGAGTGAGAGCGCAGATTGCCTTTCTCAGGTGCACATGGCCAAACCTGCCGGGAAAGCAGGTGTAGAATCCGTGACAAGATAAACACCGGGTCGCTCTTGGGGAAACAGCATTCAGCCAGATGGCTGAAGATGAACTTTTGAAATACCACTGTGCGACTACTGTTCAAATATTTACTAAGTGAACCTGGAAAGGAAGAAATGTTGGTCACCTGATATGGAATTCCCTGTCCTTTTCTGTGTCTAAATGCTGCCTCAGAACCTCAAGAGAACCCGGTTGTTTATCCAAGAAAGAAATAGGAGCTTTGCCGATGGGGTTGCAGGTATACCTAATGCAGGCTTAATTAAGCAAAAACAGTTTCGCGATCTTGCATCTGACAAAACATTCTTTAATGTTTCATGACCGTTTATTTTAAGAGATGACTGCCAGTCGGGCAGATTAGAATGTTTACTACTATATTGCTCTGGTCCCTCGCCCTGGCTCTGTGAGCCGTTACCACACCACGGCCGGTGTAGGGAGGCTCTTACACGTCAGCGTGGCAGTTCACAGAGTAAGGAAGTCCGAGTTAAGCAGCTGTTTAGGAAGCAGTTTGCCTTTCAAATATTTGGACCTGCACTGCTGCTACTTTTTAAGCTTAGTGTTATTATTTGCACATTTGTGAATTTTGGTAGAGTTTTAAAAGCATACCACAGTGACCTGGGAACAGAGAGAAACTTCCTGGAGAATTTAGCCAGTTTATAAAGACACTGCTAAGAGTTATTAAATTAATCTGTATTTGACCAGGTCTTTTGGGTAAGTCTTTGTTGTGTTCTGTCCTTTGGTTTGAAGCCACCCCTCTGGTCATAGAGACCAATGGTGCTGTGCACATCCATTCATTTAAGGATCATGGCTCAAGTAATAATTTAATCATTTCATCTCAGAAGCTAAGGGAGTTAATGAGAAACACAGGTTAGGATCCAAGCTCTATTCTGGAATGAAGATTAATCGTCCTAACAAAAAGCTTGTGGTGAAATGAAAAATTGAGAAAATTATTATACTTTTCTGGGGGAAAGTGTTCAATGAGGGTCACCGACTTCAGAAAGGTTTTCTGTGACTTTAAGTAATCACGTTTCCTGCTGTGGAAGCATTGAGATGGAATGTCATTATCATGATATTTAACGATTAATCTATTTATGCATTTTGTTTAAACATCCTTTAGAATATATATATATAGTCCGCGTAGAGAAAATTCAAGGGTCATTTGGGGTTTTGTATAAATAGTTCCCACGTTTACATGTGAAAATGATGGTTTGTGAAAGAAAAACAGAGCTTTCAATATCCTATTTTAGTTCCGTTCTCTATAAAAAGTCTGTGAAACAGTGGAATCATCATAACCTGGAGGACAAACTGTCAGACCATCCTGTGGTGGCATAACTCAAGCACAGCCGTCCCACGTGCTGGAACAGAGGGGGCTGCAGTGCTGCATCCCGGGAAAACACTGGGAAAACGTACCCCCATTTACAGATGGTAAACCCTCGGGGTAGAGCCCTGAGATTCTGAGAAACCTAAGGTCTGTTTTATTTCATTTCCTCTCATTTACCAAGAGTCGCAATCTACTTTAGTAAATAAATTCAGGAAATTGGTAAAGCACTTTACTCTGTCCGTTATGTATGGGTCATTAGCATGGTTGTCACGTTCTTCCTGGCTCCCAGGCTGCTGTGGCTCACACAGCCGCCCTTGCCTGCCTGCGACCAGCTTGGAACGTCCCGGGTGACGGGTGTTACTGGGCTTAAGCAATGTAAACAAACAGAACAGCACACAAATTTTGCAGAGAAGTACATTTCCTCTGCTTTCTTAGTAAAGATTTTTAACCTTAGGGGTTTTCTATATTGATTCTGGCATTCTTTTCAAATAATCCTTTTCCACCCCGGGTCTGCTCTACACCCTGGGACAGAATAAAAGAAATGATCATTCATTCAAGGGTACCAGCCACCCGCTCTCCGGCTCTTAATCCTTTTTATCCCTTTTTTTTTTTTTTTTGGTTGTTAAAACCTGAGCTGCTCTTAATAGTGTGGATTGCTCACAAAGACAGACTGATTTTTTTTTCCTACCTTCATCAGCCACTGAGTGTTGTTCTCCATGATATTCTCCAGTGCTTGCAGCCTCTGCACCGAGTCGTCGTAGTCGAGGGGCGCGTCCCTCTGCACGGCATTGGACACGTAGGGGCTGGAAGAAGAGCGGCAGTTGTCCATCTCCGGCAGGAGGAACGTGTAGCTGCAGGACCCGTGCTGGACCTGATACTGCCTCTTTCCTATGCTTTCCATACTCTTCCGAAAGTTGTTGTAGGCTGTGGCCAAGACAAGATCACAGCTCAGAGTAAAGAAAACAATCCGCCACATGCTTTCTTTCTCCGGCTAATAAGCCACCAGCTGGGCAGACTTCAAGACACACGCGAGTCCGAGTTCGGGGTCCTGAGCTGCCGTCTAAATGCGGGACGATGCTGCCACGGCCGGGTCTGTCAATGAAAGTCCCCTCGTTCCTCCTCTTGCAGCAGCAAACTTGGTTTTTAGTGCTGCTTCTCTCCGGACATGCAGTAAACTGTCAGGCTGCCGTGGGAAGAGCAGTCCTGCTCACTTGGGAGGGCTGCATCAGCTTGACCGAGCAGCTTTCACGTTTCTTTGTTTCTCTGCCCAGATTCTATGGTGTGGGTATCCGAATCAATCACTTTCCGTTCCTTATATGATAAGTTGATAAGAGCAGCCAGACATGTGTAGCAGGCTGCTCCGCCCTCCTGGCTTATCCGTTATCTTCCTGTAGGGGGTCACTAGCCAGGCAACAGGAAAAAATCAGAGCGGCATGCCTGCTGTCCGGCCAGGACTGTATGCTGCCGAGGCCCTCTGGGAAACACTGATCAGTTACAGGACCCCTGGGCATTTCCTAGGCACCACCCTAATTAAGTATTTCCTAGAGAGAGCAGTGGGTCTCTTTTGTCTGAAACTGATTCCACCGTGCTAAAGCTGGCAAAATATCTGAGGTAATAACTTTAATTTTAAAGTACAATGAAAGTTCCTGTTTTTTCCTTTAGGAATAAAAATACTACAAATATGTCAGGGCTTTGGTTTATTTTTGTAATTACAAATAAAGAGGAAGAAGTTTGGCTCTTGTAAACTCTTTGCCTTTTCATAGAGGGAAATAGTCTCATCGGTATTACTTGATTTTTGAACTATTAGCCAAGTTACCAAAGATTTTCGTTTTAAAACAGTTGGATGGGAGCATCCCGCTTTATTAAATCATATTAGAAAGAATCAGTTTCTGAGCTCTGACATTTAGTCTTCTAAATGAAATATCCACCTTAATAGTCAAGCGAAATTTAACATATACTGTACTGATGTGTAGTTCATTAAATTACAGTATGTAGGTAGAGAGAAATCAGAATTTGAGTGTGTTGAGTGAGGAACACATAAACTTCTCCTTTACTATATTAGCATTTGTTCAATTCTCATCATTTTGTAATGCATTATCAATTACATTAGTCTCGCTCAGTGTTAGACTCAGACAAAGCACTTCCCCTTTTTAATTAAACTCTACTTAATCTGTACTTATCTGTGAAATTCAGGAGTTGTACTAACTTCCAGAATTTTTTTACTTCAATGCTATGACTCTGTAAGTCCTACAGGTTACTTCCTTTAACAATTAAAACTTAATACTTCAAAGATTAACAACATGTTAACTCACCAGCCTAAGCATTCATAGCGGAAAAAAACTTACAGCCTTTGCTGTGATCTGTTTATTTCTCAGTGTACAAGATTTATTACTCTCAGTGAGTGTAGAATATCTGGCATACTTACTTAATGGACCACACTGACCAATGAAAGATTGGTATTTTTCACCAAGCTCTAGCTGAAAGGCAGACTTTCCTTAATCTATGAATAGTTAACAGACAATAGTGACAATATCTGTGACTTTCTCTTCAATGGAAATCATAGATATTTTTATTTGCTGTCACACTTATATTCAGCACTAGAGTGTCATTAAACCCATCCTTAAATCTTATTATTGAATATTTGAATAAAGTAGCACCTGTCATCTTTGAGAAGGGGTTCGTAGTTTCCGCCAGACTATCACAGAGTTCTAAGAGCACAGAAAAGCTAGAACTTAGGTTTTCCTAGAAGGGTCCCATTAGTAGAAGAGGTAGTTTGATTCCACCAAGAATCTGGGACATGCTTTCTACTCAGGGAACAAATCAAAGAAAATATAACCAATCAGACAGTGAATCACAGAAGAAAACAGATAGATCTTGATGGTGAGGCCTGTGTTAGAACCTTGGTTCTGTGTGACCTCGAGCAAATGCCTAAATTCTCCTAAGTCTCAGTTTCCCTACTTGTAAAATGGAGCTCATTCTTCCTCTGTAGCATTTTTAGTATGAAGATAATATATAATTGCAAATGATGAGTTCCCTTGCTTTATGGTAAATGGAAATTTGTTTTTCAGTAAATGGAAATCAGTTATTCCACGAAATAGTGTCACTGTGCTAATCTCTGACTGAGTATGACACAGTAACATAGGGGACACATTTTTTCTTCTAAGTGTATTTCCTGTTTGAAAAAGCATAGTCTAAGGTACTCATATTGCATATGTGGTTTTTAAAAGTATTCAGACTCATAGGGTGGTTTAAAAGGAAGAAACAGGAAGAGAATGTGCCACAGTCCTTCTCGTCTACCAGCTCTGTATCCGACACTCTGCTAGGCACCGGGGGTGGAAATTAATGCAACTGAGTTTTTGACCTAAAGAAGCTCATGGTGTATGGAGGGAGAGACCCTTGAGCAAATAGGATGTGATAAGAGAAAGCGCTGTGAGGGCACACCCAAGCTTCTGGGTGGACACCAGTCCTGCATGCAACTGGTACAGACTCTGTCATTATGGAATCCCCTCAAGGTCTGAGCATGGAAGGAACAGGTCTTGGTAGATTTCTAAATAAGAATTATTGGAACTGGAGAGTCAGGGGACACTCTAGTTAGATGGGCATTGGCAGCTTTTTTGGTAAAGGCCCATAGAGTATATACTTTAGGCTCTTCTGCTCTCGGTGGCTGTCGTGGCCACTCAGCTCTGATATCGTAGCACAGATGCAGCCATGAGACAGCGAATGGGTGTGGCTGGGCCCCGGCAGAGTGTCATGAAGCGAGGATGCTCATATCTCAACTTCTTGTAATTTTCACATGTTATGAAGTATTCTTCTCTGAATAATTTTTTTTTTTTTTTTTTTGAGTTGGAGTCTCACTCTGTCACCCAGACTGGAGTGCAGTGGCCGCTCCCGGCCACCGCAGCCTCGACCTGCTGGACTCCGGCGATCCTTCCGCCTCAGCCTTCCAAGTAGCCGGAATTATAGGCATGCGCTACCACGCCCAGTTGATTTTTTGATTTATTCTAGAGATGAGGTCTCGCTGCCCAGGCGGGTCTCGAACCCGTGGGCTCAGGCAATCCACTCACCTCAGCCTCCCAAAGGCGCAGGATTACAGACTGAACCACCGAGCCCGGCTCATATTTTTTTTCCCAACCATTTAAAACTGTAAAAACCATTCTTAGCTCACAGACCATCAGAAGCTGGCCATGATCTGTAGTTTGCTCACCTCTGAATGGGAGCCTAGGGAAGTCTGCAGAGGGCTAGAAAGTGGTCAGTAAGGCCGTCTACAGTGTAGACAGTACCCTGCCAGGGTAGCCAGGAGGGCTTTGCCTCCTCCACTGTCCTATGGCTTCTTGCGGTGCTGAGAATCATGAAACAAGTCAGGGAAAGGAGCAGAAACATCTGCCCAAAGGCAAAGTGCCACTCTGACTCTGGGTTGCATTTGCCAGGTGGAGAGAGGCCTGGGAAATGACCCCAAGGGAGAGCACATGGCGAACCCACTCCCTCGGTGCATGGTAGGGCCAGTGGGACACAGGGCCATCAGAGCTGCGAACCTGATGGCGAAGAGCAGCCCCTGGGGAAGCACAGATGGGGTCTGCAAGACCACCGACCACGGCGGCTTGGAGGAGCCAGCAAGAGACCCTCCTAGGACCTGCGAGTGTCAGGAACACCTCCAGCTTAGCTCATGAGCCTTGGGGATCAGAGACCACACAGCTTGACACCTCCACTCTCTGAAAAGACCTCACTGGGGATGTCAAAACTGGTCATATCCAAAGAGTGTCTTGGGTGTTCTTCCATGACATGCAGACAGGATAGCTTAAGGCAGGCAAGACTATCAAACAAGAAATATTGTCATAGACTTCTCAAAAGCCACCTGCCTGCCCAACCTATTTTTTTCCCTTCACAGTTCTGCAGAACATCTGTACATAGTGTTATTTATTTTCTTAATGATGTTTGTTTTCTTCCACATATTGTATGTCATCAGCTGAAAGTTCAGAGGCTGCCGTTTGTTCTCTGTAGAACTGTCTCAAATTCTCATTATGCTGTTGGAGGGCACCAGTAAGACCACATTTACCTACTCCCTCAAGAAAGGGGTCGGCATTACAGAGAGCTTCCACTGCTGGCCGCTTCGGTCTGCCCTTCTAAAGGAAGGTGCTAACATGTGGCAAAAGCCAGAGTCTCCCAGGGGCCGTGGCCTCTCTGTCCCCACCGCCATGTAGGTGGATGGTGGCACAGACCCACTTCCGGCTAGATTATGGAATCAGACTGGTGACAGCCTCACAGAGACCCAGGTCCCACAGAGCAATCTGTGCAGCTGTCCTAGGAAGCCAGAAACGAAAAAATTAAAAAAAGGATGCCACCTTTAAACCAGTGCAAGACGGGACCACCCTCACACTGTGGATCCCCAAAGAGAATCTGCAAGGGGGCCCATGTGACACCTGTGGGCCAGTTTACCACTCATTATTAGCCAAGTCAAGGATGGAAGGGGGATACCAACCTGACCAGGGTAGTGGTGGTTTTTCTTTCCCAGCCTATAGAGTCCCAACCTTACGTCGTACATGTGTGCTTTGAGATAGCCCTGCCTAACTGGCAAACACAGGGAAGGTGCTCAGATGCACCGAGAAGCACCTTAGGCCTTGCATTTACAGGGCAGTTTGTGCTGGGGTCGTTTTCCATCAGGCCTGGGCAGCCCCTCCAGAGCCAGCCTTCTTCCTGGAGTCCCTCCCACCGTCTCCACCAGCAGGCCTCAGAAGCAGTGACTGGTGCAGGCTTACTCAGCCAGTCTGCCCTTAATTTTTGGAAAATGCCTTGTTGGTACATGAGGAACTCTCATGCCGAAACAGTCTAAGAAAAGAAGCCGGGACACTCTGTTTTGATTTTAGCCATTTGCAGACCGAGGGGCATGCTCGGGACTTGCGGGCGCCTGGCAAGGGAGAGCAGGGAGGGACCCTGGAGACATCTTGGCCATCTCCCTTCCCTCCCTGTCCCTGGCCTTTTTAAAATTGGCTAAGTGAAATCAGTTAACATGTTTATGTTTACAGCTTAATGTTCAGTATATAGGGAACACCATTAGGAAGTTCACTGGACATAAAACAATTGTTAGAGAAAAAGCTATTTTTACTACTCTCCCCCCCAAAATAAATTGTATGCAATAATTAATGAGAAGTAAAGAAACAGCTAAAACTGATGCACTTGCACAAAGATTTCAGCTTTCCGAAAGCAGTCTCTCTGTGCAGTGATTCCTCTATGTGTCTCCTGGGACATCTCTGTTTCTGCCCCATTTTGATACATGTCGAATCGGATTTGAAGAGCCACAAACACAGCCTAGAGCCATTTTGCAAAAATGTTGGTGCAGCAGCCATGACCACTCTCCAGAGCTGCTCATCTGGTTAAACGAATATTAAACCCTTAAACCCTGAATATGGAATGCTGGGAAAGGTCGTTCCCAGCCATGGGATTTGAGAAAAGTACCAAAGGAAAGCCCCTGCGAGTTACTGTCAAGATAGAAGAAAAGGAAGAAAAGCGTAAACACACATGCATGAACATGCAAGGTAGTTCTTGTCCCTACAACAGCAGGAAATCAGAACTCCTCAAGGTGAGAAGATGGCATATTCCCTTAGCCCAGTGCAGCTATGTGTCTTTATATTAATGGCGATGACTTTAAGGAGAATTTAAAGCAGGAATTTTGCCCCAGTTTTAACCTGGCAAGACTCAATCTGCTTTGGAAAGAAGTGCTGGCTGTCACCTCTGGGCAGCACAAACACATCCCTAGTGACAGAATCCATTTTACTGCCAAGGAGACTTTGTGGCTTTCGGTCATCTTGAGGTGGAGCTGCTGGGTCTAGGGTGTGTCACATCTTACGGCATCTGTGAAAAAGATCCTAATACGGACCTTCTGACAAATAGCTTGGTTTCCAATGCAGAAACCAAGTCATTCATGCAGATTTGAAATCAAATTGTTACTGACTAGCTTAGGACAGAATCCTTGGAAACCCAATGTGTTGTCAGAACGTGGCAGTTAAGCTTTATGGGTACATTCTATACATACTTTCACTGTTGTGGCTTTTATAATTCTTTTCTGCTTTCATTGCTACCTCTTTTTTTATTTTTATTTTTTTTGAGTCAGGGTCTCACTCTGTCACTCAGACTGGATTACAATGGCACTATCATGGCTCACCACAACCTCGATCTCCTGGGCTCAAGCCATCCTCCACCTTAATCTCTCGAGTGTCTGGGATTACAGACGCTGTCACACCTGGCTAATTTTTTATAGAGATGAGGCCTGGCTATATATAATAATATTTCATTCTCCAGGCATCTTTGCTTCTTTAATTGCATTCAATGTAGACAGCTAGAAGAGTGTGATGTACATTTCAGAGGAGAAACAATTTCTGAGATGAAGCATGATGCCTAGTTGAGCACAATTTCCTGTACTAGTTGCAATTAAATGTAAATATAACATTTGACATAAAATAGCTGACCCAGTGTATTTAGAGTACAAATTAAGTGTTGTCCGCTTAGAGTTGGGCATCGGCTCCATAGAATTCACCCTTGTAAGAGGCAAGGAAATGTATATTTTGTTAAAATAAGTATCCGACTGCCAAAGGAGGAGAAAAACCCCTTGCCAGATGTGTTTTCAAGCCATTTCCTTTCCTGGGAAACAGCCATTTCCCCTGCATTATAACCAGCCTGTTTTCACTCGCAGGGAGACCAAGTAAGCCCAGCAAGTGACAGGCCCGATGCCTCGACAACCCAGGCCTTATCTCCGGCAGTTATCTTTCTTCTTGCAGCTGTGTAACTTGTGCTTGACACAGAACCACAGACGCTATTTGTCAGAGGGTCCATATTAGGATCCAGGTTAATAATATAAGAACATCTCCATTGTTCCCGGGACTGCTCAGGTGCTTGGCATTTCTTATTTAGGGGACTTTGAAAAGATCCAAGTGTTCATACTCTAACTTATCCAAGTGTCTACTATGAGATTATGTCTGAATGACACTTAGGGATGTCAGATTAAAAAAAAAGAGAGAGAGAAAGAGAGAAAGAAAAGGAAGAAACTAAAAAGATTCCCAAACTTTTAAAAATTTATACTGCCATGAACCAGTAAGACATCTGCTAAAGAACTTTCATCTTTTAAAGCCACATTGTATATCATATGTAACTTTAAGGACTCTGAATAGAAGAATTTTTATTTACTGGTAGCTTGGGAAATATCCAAGTAACTGTTTTTTTAAGATTTCACCATAAATTCCTTGAATTTTTAGGAATATTTTAGTTTATACAACTGTTATATAAAGTTATCTCAAATGCTGTTTGATTTTTAAATATTTTCATTCTCTAATATTTTTGTGGAATATTTTATCTTTCCATCAAAAAAATGCCAAAGAGGTCAAGATACAAGTCACAGCGTTAAAAAGGCAGTGGATAAAATTCTAAAACAATAGATGAGTGCATTAGCCTGATAATATTTTTGCCAGTCATTCTGTGTCCTGTTTTCTCCCTGCAGAAAGAAATGCTAAACATTTTTTTTCAATGGGTTGATGTCAATGTTTACTAACATGACCAGTGTTGAGTCAAATAAAATCTTTCCTTTGACAAACACAGTATTTCATGAGTGATTTTGAGGTGAGTTTGTTAGTTATAATTAAAGTGTTCCCAGACTTACTTCAACAAAGTTGTAGAGACCTCAGATTCTGCTGCTTCTGAAAAATGTGTTGTTTCTTTGTCATTGCCATTCTAATAAAGAACTGTCTAAATTATTTACAGAATGAATTTTCATTTGAAAGTGGCTTAATGCCAGCTAGATGAATACTCGTTTAATCTAAATTTATAAAAATTTTTATCTTAATTATTAAACCTTTTTTAAAAAGAGAGATAAAAATGTCATGTGTGCTATTTACATTAAGATATATTATCTCTCTTGGTTATAGGTTAACATAAATAAAATTGCTTATGTCAAAGGAGTAAAAAAAAAAAAGCACATGACCTCCTTTTGGTATTCCTGCCCATCTGGCTGACTTAAAATGAAAAAATCTTCCTGTGGGAAATTAGGCTTGATTATGAAATTACATGTACAAAAAGTAGTTTTTGAAGAATTATATTAGAATTACAATAAACAGTTATGCATAAAAGGAAGTGACGTTTGCTTTAAGTGTATAAAAATATTCTTTGTCAGCCGGGCTCGGTGGCTCAGCCTGTAATCCCGCGCCTTTGGGAGGCTGAGGTAAGTGGATTGCCTGAGTGCGAGTTCGAGACCCGCCTGGGCAGCGAGACCCCATCTCTACAATAAATCAAAAAATCAGCCGGGCGTGGCAGCACATGCCTGTAATTCCAGCTACTTGGAAGGCTGAGGCGGAAGGATCGCGGGAGCCCAGCAGGTCGAGGCTCGAGGCTGCGGTGACTGGGAGCGGCCACTGCACTCCAGTCTGGGCGACAGAGTGAGACTCCAACTCAAAAAAAAAAAAAAAATTCTTTGTCATTCCTGTCCCCTCATGAGTCTATGTTGTCTGATGATGGTTCAAGCCTTTTCTAGTAATCTAATATATGTCCTCTCTTCCTCTCTCAAACTCTATCTCAGGCATTTTTTTTGGGGGGGTGCTCCATTAATAATAAACTGTTCTTCCCATTTCAAGGAAAGGGTCTTAAGTCAAAGAAAGACTGATACAAAAGAGAAGATAAAAGGAAGTAAACTGAATAAAGACTGTAAAGAGAGGTCATTTATAGCGGTATTAAGGGACCAAGTTCGTGACATCTTTTTCCTTCAAGAAAAAATAAATTCAACAATGTTTTTTGAAAACCCAAAACTATCCTACTAAAATATTTCCAGTAAAAAATAAGTATATATACATATGTGTGTATACATACTTTCCCCCAAAATCCTGATGCATATTTAAATGACCTTTTTTGTTTATAGGTCAGAAAGTCTTGCATGACTACAAAAATGTAAGTAAAACAAAAATCAATAGGAAATGGTACCAGCCGGGCTCGGTGATTCAGCCTATAATCCCGCGCCTTGGGATGCTGAGGTGAATGGATTGCCTGAGCCCATGGGTTCGAGACCTGCCTGGGCAACTTGGTGAGACCTCATCTCTACAATAAATTAAAAAATTAGCCGGGTGTGGTAGTGCGTGCCTGTATCCAGCTACTTGGAAGGCTGAGGCTGAAGGATTGCCGGAGCCCAGCAGGTCGAGGTTGCGGTGGCCAGGAGCAGCCACTGCACTCCAGTCTAGGCAACAAAGTGAGACTCCAACTCAAAAAAAAAGAAATGGTACCTATTCAAGAATGCAGATAGCAAATCCACTTGTAATACTCACTGGCACCCTCTGCTGGTCTCTTAACAAGTGACAGGCAAAACTATGTTATTAAAGTTGTTAATAGAAATGTTAGGTAATTGAGGACCTAAGTCAATTGCAACTAATATACAACGTGGAATTCTTTCATTTTTACTTTACACTATACCACATGCAGAGGTTAAACATCCACATGCACACATGCACCCAGCAAAATAATATTTTCAAGCATTCATTTAGCATTCCCAGAGCTACAAGGTATTTCTTTGTCTTCTGGCAAGAGGGCTACTGCTACTGCAATGGCAGAAAAAGTAGAGGTCTGCACTGTCTGTCTCCATAAGGAGTGGATTTAGAGACCCAATCCTGCTCGAAACAGATTTATAGTCTAAAGAGGCAGACAAGTGTCCCCACATGCATGGCCTGCTGGGTGAAGTGCTGGACGCACGTCTGGGAGACCCCCAGGCCAGGTAAGAGCTGAATGAACAACAGGAACTCTCAGGTTATTAAAAAGAACATCTTTTACCCTTCTCCCCCCCCACCTCCCAACCAGATAGGGAGACCAAAACTAAGAGAAATTATATGAGAGAGAGAGAGAGAGAGAGAGAAAGAGAGAGAAGGAGAGAAGGAGACACTGTGGAACTTCAGGGAAATTAATGTAATTGACCAGAGAGTCTGGGAAAGGGGCAAATCTGGAGATACTCTCTGGAACTAGCTCCTTAAGAGTCTGCTTAGGAGCTGTAAAGTTTTTAGAGCAGTGAAGTGGCCTGATTTGATCCGGAAAGGTCCTTGGAGAGCCCTGTGCAGAAGGGGTCGGAGGAGGTAACAGTGGAGGCAGGGAGGCCAGAGCAGAAGCTGCTGCAGTAACTCAGGTCAATATATGATGACGAGAGCTACAGTATTAACATCGAGCTCACAAGTATTTAAGAAGGATAGATGTTCAGTGCCTTCTACATTGATTGGACATGGGGATTCCAGTCAAGGGACTGGTTTGGTATTGGAATCGACTCTTCCACTTAAAGCAACTCAAAATGCTGGGTAAAGTAATATAAGAATCATTTTAAAAGCATCAACGAGGGCTCAGTGACTCAGCCTGTAATCCCAGCACTTTGGGAGGTCAAGGCGAGTGGATTGCCCGAGTCCACTGGTTCAAGACCAGCCCAGGCAACTTGATGAGATCTCGTCTCTACAATAAATAAAAAATTAGCCGGGCATGGTAGCATGCGCCTGTAGTTCTGGCTACTTGGAAGACTGAGGCGGAAGGATTGCCGGAGCCTAGCAGGTTGACGCTGGGGTAGCCATGAATGTGCCACTGCACTCCAGCCTGGGCAACAGAGTAGAACTCCAACTCAAAAAAAAAAAAAAAAAAATGCATCAACGAAATGACAAGATAATAAGCAAATATTACACCCAAGTTTAAGTGAAAGAAGGAATCAAGTGAATCATTAAACAGCTTTGCCCACAAGTCATCTGCCAAGCCTGGTCAAGGTGAGCCCACTTCTTCAAGGCCTGGGTAGTTCACACAGAAGACAGATCCAGGGCCCACACAAGTGGGAGTCCCAAGAAAGACCTCCTTCCAAGAAGATTGCCCCCAGGGGAAACAGAAGGAGACCCGCCCACTCCATCTCTCCTGAAGGATGCAAGAAAATGTGCCTCCTTGCTGCTAAGCAGAACCAGCAGGGGGGATCCCGTGGCTGAGAATTGTAACTACAACCTCACCCTTTTTGGTTTCACACTACAAATTAGGTGATTGGGAAAATCCATGGTGAGTATTTCTAATGTGGTCCCGTGCTGGTGACATTAATCCCTTTCATGAGAATCCTCTCTGAAAGAACACACCTTCGTTACAGATCTCCAAGAATTCTTACAATTACCCAAGGAAAATGGACAACTCAACAAAAATAAATTAGCACACAAGAAAACATAGTGTCATTAGCAAAAATCAGCAGAAGGAAGTAGTAGCAAAAACAGACTTGCAAAAGACTCATATGTGGAAGCTTTAAACACATTTTATAAAATAACTACCCCTATTATGTTGGTTTCCTGCGGCTGCCATAACAGAGTACCAAAACTGGGTAGCCTCAAACAACAGAATTTGTTGTCTTGCCGTTCTGGAAGATAGAAGTCTTAAATCAAAGTGTCAGCAGGGCCACTCCACTCAGAATCCCATAGAAGAGTCCTTCCTTGGCCCTTCCTGGCTGCTGGGGGTTTCCTGGCAATCCGTGGTGTCCTTAGCTTGTGGCTGCATAGCTCCAACCTCTGCCTTCAGTATCTCACTGCATTCTTCCTGTGTGTGTCTGTGTCTACACGACCATCTTCTTAAAAAGATACAGTCATATTGGATTAAGAGCCCATCCTACTCCAAGATGACCTCCTCTCCACTAGTTCCACATGCAATGACCCTAGTTACAAATAAGATCTACTGAGGTATTGTGGAGTAGGACTTTTATCTTTTTGGGCGGGGGGCACAATTCTACCCATAGCACTTACTATGTTTAAAGTTATAAAATAAAATTTTGAAAACACTAAAGGGGATAGAAAGCTAAAGGAAAAAAATCTTGCGGATTTGAAATGAAAACGCATAGAAATAAGAAGCACAAGATCAAGACCCGCCTGGGCAGCGAGACCTCATCTCTACAATAAATCAAAAAATCAGCCGGGCATGGTAGCGCATGCCTGTAATTCCGGCTACTTGGAAGACTGAGGCGGAAGGATCGCGGGAGTCCAGCAGGTCGAGGCTGCGGTGGCCGGGAGCGGCCACTGCACTCCAGTCTGGGCGACAGAGTGAGACTCCAACTCAAAAAAAAAAAAAAAAAAAAAAAAAACTGAAAAAAATTTTGCCGGGCTCGGTGGCTCAGCCTGTAATCCCGCACCTTTGGGAGGCTGAGGTGAGTGGATTGCCTGAGCCTGCGGGTTCGAGACCCGCCTGGGCAGCGAGACCTCATCTGTACAATAAATAAAAAAATCAGCCGGGCGTGGTAGCACACGCCTGTAGTTTCGGCTACCTGGAAGGCTGAGGCGGAAGGATCGCGGGAGCCCAGCAGGTCTAAGCTGCGGTGGCCGGGAGCAGCCACTGCACTCCAGTCTGGGCGACAGTGAGACTCCAACTCAAAAAAAAAATAATAAGAAGCACAAGAATTGGAATTTACAATTCAGAGATCATATTGGATAAGATTAGACACACCTGAAGAGAGCACTCAGCGAGCTGAAAGGTGAGTCAAAAGAAGCCTCCCAGGTGCAACCAGAGAGCCGAGTTGAAGACCAGGAGAGAAAGAAGGTGAGGGAGCTGCTGGGGGATGGAATCAGGAGGTGTGACTAAGTCCAGCCAAATCCCAAGAGAAGAGAGAGGAGCCAGGGCAGGAGGTATTCGAAGAGATAACTGCTAAAATTTCCCCCCAAATGATGAAAGATAACAACCTGCAGATTCAAAAGGCAACAATGAATGTCAAACAGGTTAAAGAAAACGGCTGGATGAAGCAATAAGAGGAAAGAGTCTAGAAATAGTGATTCTCCATCTTCTGACCCTACAGCTGCACAGATGGGAGACTCCAGGGACGGGACAAGAGAGCCAGGCCTGGGGGACAGGAATGCAGTTGTACAGGTTCCCTTTAGACTGGCCATGAAACATGCGGGTAGAGTCTTCCTGTTGCGTACATGGTTCTGAGCTCAAGAAAGCCACCTGGGCTGGACCAAGATCTATTCTCAAGATCAATGTCAATGCAGCCTCATTAACAATCTTAACTAACGTAAACATTGTGTAAAATGAACAAAGGAGGGCAATGTAAGTTGCATAAAGCTTAGTACCTTGGGTTCTTCTAAACAAAGTTGGATAGCAGAGCTGCCCTGTCATCTGCAGATAGTGGCATGTAGTCCTAGTTTCTGGATTTCAGCTCTGAAAAAGAAGGTTAATAATGATAAATAGAGCAGGCCCAGTCCAGTCAGTAAAAAGATACTTCACAGCACCTATAAGATGTTGCAAGGGATTAAAAATGGAATAAAGGCTGGGTGTGGTGGCTCATGCCTATGATCCTAGCACTTTGGGAAGCCAAGGTGAGAGGATTGCCTGAGCCCACTGGTTCAACCCAGCCTGGGCAACTTGACGAGACCTCATCTCTACAATAAATCAAAAACTTCGCCAGGCGTGGTAGCACTCGCCTATAGTTAAGTCTACTTGGAAGGCTGAGGCAGAAGGATTGCCTGAACCCAGCAGATCATGGCAGTGGTGGCCATGAGCGTGCCACTGCACTCCAGCCTGGGTGACAGAGTGAAACTCCAACTCAAAAAAAGAAAGGAATAAAATAATAAAAAACGGCAAGATATAATTAGTAGCATGGCAACGCTTCATAAATTTGTCATTTGTTGAAGACCTAGCCCCTGGTAGCTCAGAATGTGCCTTGATTTGGAAACAGGGTTGTTGCAGATACAGTTAGATGAGGCCACACTGGAGAAGAGTGGGCCCCGCATCCCGTGTGACTGGTGTCTTTCTAAGAAGACAGCCATGTGAAGACAAAGACGCAAGGAACGCACCTGACAACCCAGGCAAAGATCAGGGTGATCTTCCACAAGCCAAAGAAGGCCAGGGACTGTCGACATTGCTCAGAAGCTAGAGGCGCAGCCCGGGACAGTCTCCCTGGCAAATTCCAAAAGGAACAAACCTTACACAGACCTTGATCTCAGACTTCTGCCCTCCAGGAACTATGAGAGAATGCATTTCTGCTGTTTAAGGGAGTCAGTTTGACGTACTTTGTATCCGTCAGCTAGGACTGCTGTAACAATCTCCAAAATATTTAGCCTTTTGCACTTGCAGATACCTCGCGAATCGCTTACCAGCAACTTGACTGCAATTTTTACAAAATAATGAAAATGAATCACCTCATATGAAATAGTATAGCATTGGAACCAGTTGTTTTATTGTAATACTTGGCTTATAAAGTAATTTTGGACATTGAGGGACTTATTTTAGGACCAAAAAAATCAATATTTTATATCTTATATTTTTCTAATGTGTAAAAGAGTCACCGACTTGCATTGCAGGTTCATTGATACATATTGTACATTAGTAATTTGTTTGACATCACCCAGGCTCGGTGGCTCAGCCTGTAATCCCAGCACTTTGGGAGGCCGAGGTGAGTGGATTGCCTGGGCCCACAGGTTCGAGACCAGCCAGGCAACTTGGCGAGACCTCATCTCTACAATAAATAAAAAATTAGCCAGGCATGGTAGCGCGCGCCTGTAGTTCTGGCTACTTGGAAGGCTGAAGCGGAAGGATCTAGGAGGAGGAGCCCAGCAGGTCAATGTGGAGTGGCCGTGAGCGTTCCCCTGCACTCCAGCCTGGGCGACAGAGTAAGACTCCAACTCAAAAAAAATAAAAAATTTGTTTGACATCTCCCACCTGGTATTTTTCTATCTGAGCTGACAATGTGGTCTCGTTTTCTTCCTCCCACATTAATAATATGTAATTAATTGCCCAGTCTGTTGTTTGATGGTGGTGTGGAAGGACACACTCGTGATTCCTGAAACCCACTTCTCAACTGGTCGATTAGAAGCTTGACAGATTTCAAATGGGACATAGGTTTGTCATTGTTTTTGAATGAAACACTTTCAGGAAACGGACATTTTTGAAAAATTTGCACTGGCTTAAGTTTGTCCTTACAATCTCCTGCAATCTCTTGATGTTCCCTCAGAAAGAACATCTGAGTGGTCTGCTAGATGGACAGCATCCCTTCGGAAGGGACACCTGAGAGGGAAGAGCTAGTGATAGGAGGGGAATTAAAATATGCTTCTGCCTTGCAGCCTCCAGACATGGAACCACTTGTTTCTCATGCCTCCTATTCAGCCTCAGGGAGAGCAAAGTCCTGGTGGCTCCCAGGTTTCAATTATGGTGATACTCTGTAAAGTTTCATTCTGCAGCTGTGAAGCTGTCTTCTAGGTGGCCAGGGCTCCTTAACTATAGCCAAGCTGTCTAAGACTGTCCTTCACAAAGACCCAGTTCAAATGTCACTTTAGGAAGCACTCCCTACTTCTCTGCAGGAAGGCCAACCTCAAGGACCCCTGCATTGTCAAACCTGTGTCACATATTGCTGTGAGGTTAGTTGATAATGACTTGTTATCTCCTCTAAACTGTGAGCTGCTTAAAGTCTGAGGCAATGCCCTGCTGGATTGCTGCTACTGTAGTTGTTGTTTAGAGACAGAGTCTTACTCTATCATCCAAGCTGGAGTGCAGTGGCATGATCATAGCTTGCTGCAGCCTCAAACTCCTGATCTCATGTGATTCTCCCACCTTGGCCTCCTAAATAGTTGGGACTACAGATACACACCACCACACTAGGCTAGAGTTTTAAAGTTTTTTATGGAGTCGAGACCTTGCTACATTGCCCAGGCTAGTCTCAAACTCTTGGCATCAAGCAATCCTCCCACGGTCTCCCAAAATTCTAGGATTACAGGTGTGAGACACCACACCCAGCCCTTCTGTCTGTTTTTAAATGACAGCTGTGCATCTCAGCTGCACCTGATCAAAGGCAATGGCTTCTTTTTTTTTTTTTTTTTTTTTTGAGTTGGAGTCTCACTCTGTCGCCCAGACTGGAGTGCAGTGGCCCCTCCCAGCCATCACAACCTCGACCTGCTGGGTTCCAGTGATCCTTCCTCCTCAGCCTTCCAGGTAGCTGGAACTACAGGCGTGCGCTACCACACCCGGCTAATTTTTTGATTTATTGTAGAGATGAGGTCTCGCCTACTTGCCCGGGCGGGTCTCAAACCCACAGGCTCAGGCAATTCACTCATCTCAGCCTCCCAAGGCATGGGATTACAGGCTGAGCCACCAAGCCCAGCTGGCAATGGCGTCTACAATGCAATCCGAGAGACCCCCCCCATTCTGGAGGTTTATTTATCTCAGCTGCCTGAACGTCTTGCCACTGGAGTCACGCTCAGGATGAGTCACAGCATGCTTCATTCAGTCCTGGCCACCATGGTCTCCTGTCGTAGCAGAGGTGGCCACGGTGCTGTGATGGTGTCAGTCCTGAGCTAATGAAACCAAGTTCATCCAAGCAGCTCTTCCTCAGAGCACCTGCAGCACTTGCTCATGGCCTCCTCATCTGGGTCTTCTAACCTCCTCACTGCTCCTGAGGTGTCTTCAACTGACCTCTACCTTCCCACCACCACAAGCGCTCTAGAGCCTGGTGCATTTGAATGAAGCCACCAGGTGTGTAGGTCAGCAGCGCCAGAATTAAGTTAGCCAGTGCACAGCACCTGATCCAGATTAGACTGTCTCTGGGGAAACACAGGCATGCGTTCTAAAGGTACCAAGGACTGTCTAATACACATGCCAGAACTTACATAATTAAAAGGACGCGTTGTCCTTTGAGGTAACTCCTCAAGTTGATATGCACTTATTCTGCTACCCCTGTTCAAAACACCTTTAGAACTTCTTTTGTACAGCTGCTATATGCCTCAGGGCATGTTGAATTTTTTCCCTGATGACAAATCCTTATTCCTTAAAGGCAGAATACTATGTGCCAAAACTGCAGCGTTCTCCTGGTTTTTAATAGTACTGAGCACAATAGTGTAATATTCTATTGGTTTTCAGTGTTGACTCTTTTTATCTAGTTTGACAAATGTGAAAGATTCTGTGCTACTTGTACAAGAAATATAAATTTAGGATTCTCCGGTGACCTTACAGTCTAGATAAATGTTTAGATGATTCTCATGAACTTCCACATAGGTCTAAGTTATCCAGAGCCTAATTAATACAGAATCTGTGTCTCCCACCTGCCCCACAGTAGCTCTAAGAAAGGTTAAACCCTTCCAAGACTGGGTGTCGTGGGACAGGTCTCCTTTGCTGTGTCTCCTCCCATGAGACCACAAAGCATCTCCTGTCTCTCTGCGTTTGAGAGGAGGGGTTTTCCTGCCATGTTTGGGGGACAGCCTCACTCCCTGTGGGGTAGATCAAAAGTGTCCTCTCCTTTCACCAGCAGCTAAAAATACCACGCTGACGCTGTTTCCCAGACACTCAAGTGTCCTAATAAACATTTGGACTATGGTCTGTGAGAGGAATAAGCTTGAACCACTGTGATGGCCCATGGGAGAGGGAAACGGGTGGAAATTCTTTCCCAAACTGGCATTTCTAGGAAAACACTCAGCCAGACCTGCAGCTGTTCACTATCCAATATCAATTCTAAACAACATTTTAGTTGGCAAAAAAAGTGAGAAAACAGCCAGGCTTGAAGCCTAAAACTTTGGGAAATCCCTTTCCATAATGTGCTTGTTTAGGGCTTTAAAATGTGCCTGTTTTCAGAACATAAGAAATCATACCCGACTTTGCAGTACCTATTTTTCAGAATATATTTTAAATGTCTTATTGAGTATTTCATGGCTGGGCACAGTGGCACATGCCTGTAATCCCAGCACTTTGGGAGGCTGAGGCAGGAGGAATGCTTGAGCCCAGGAGTTTGAGACCAGCCTGGGCAATATAGCATGAACTCATCTCTACAAAAATACAAAAATCAACCAGGCATGGTGGCATGTGCCTGTAGTCCCAGCTACTCAGGAGAGTGAAGTGGGAGGATTGCCTGAACCCCTGAGGCTTCGGTGAGCCATGATTGTGCCACTGCACTCCAGCCTAGGCAACAGGATGAGACCTTGACTCAAAAAAAAAAAAAAATTTGACTATTTCATTCCTACCAAAATGCTAGAAAGAAAGAATCAAATGTAAGTAACCAGCCTAAAAAACTCTGCATGGAAGATGTGTACTTTAGACACGTGTCAACGAAAGTAACCCAGGGATGCTGCTGACTGACAGTTTCAAAAGTACCTTCCTCCACAGAGAGGACAGTTAAAGCCAAGCAGGCCTTCTGACAGCTTCTCAGTGTCAAACACAGGCTCGTCACAGATCTAAGCCCACATCCCACTTCTCAGGGAGACAAGGCAGATCAAGTCCAAAGGTGGACAGCAGCTGGTATGAAGATTCAGACACAGGTCTCCACAGAGCCACTTGCAGCTACTGTGGAACAGGTTAGATGCTGAGAGCGCAGTTGGCCTCTCTGCCCGTATTATTCCTGTTGCTCCTTCCCAGGACAGAGATCGTGGTTTTTATGCCGAAATGGCCTGGAAGTCCCAGTATTGCACCTGCCATGCAGGACAAACAGAGGGGCCGTGTGATCTGGTCTGGGAATGTTTCAGAGGGGACAAGATCCCAAGGCCCTACGGGACCAAGAACTGCCCTGGGCTGAGCTGTGTCCAGAGGCAGGGGGAACCTCTGTCGTATCCTTTAGCCCACCCAATGTCTGGCTCCATCTTGGCCTCACCCCCCTGAAGCCTCTAGCCACTTCATCTGTTAAAGTGAGAATAACTGACGGGTTATTTGGAGAATGAAATGACACTGGCAAAGGACTGGGTATGACGTGTGTGAGTGAGTTGATCCCCTTCCTCAGCCCCCATTCTCCATTTGACTAATTGTTTTTTTAGGGGGTGGGGGTAAATAAATTTATGTTTATTTGGGTTTATTCACAGATGTGGGATTGGCAGGTTGAATAGTAACTCTATTTTTATTTTGTTGAGAAATTTCCAAACACCTTTCCACAGAGATTATATTGACCAACTTACAGCAACAGTGTGGAAGCATTCCTTTTTCTCTTGCAGCTTCACCAACTCCTGATTTTTTTTTAACTTTTTAACTATAGTCATCATGGCCCATATGAAATAGTATCTCATTGCCATTTTGATTTCCATTTCTCTGAAGATTAGTGAGGCTGAGCATCATCATCTGCTTGTATGTCTTCCTTTGAGAAGTGACGTTTCATATCCTTTGCCCACTTTTTAATGGAGTTTTTTTTCCTGTCAATTTGAGTTTGGGTTGCTTATAGATTTATTATATTAGACCTTTGTTGGATACATAGATTACAAACATTTTTTCTCATCCTGTGGGTTGTCTCTTTATGCTGTGATAGTTTCTTTTGCCGTGCAGATGCTTTTTAGCTTGGTAAGTTTCCATCTGTCAATTTTAGTTTTTGCTCCATTTGCCCATGAGGATTTAGCCATGAATTTGTTGCCTAGACCACTATCGAGGCGAGTACTCTCTAGGTTTTCTTCTAAGATTTTTTAGTTTGAGGTTTCATATTTAAGACCTTTATCCATTTTGAGTTACTTTTTGCATATGGTAATAGGGAGGGATCTAATTTCATTCTTCTGCATATAGTTAGCCAGTTTTCCCCAACACAATTTGCTAAATAGGGTTTTCTTTTTCCAATGTTTGTTTTTATTAGCTTTGTCAAATGACTAATTGTTAAAGAAAGATTGCTTTCGTGAGTGAGATTTTTAAGGCCAATTCCCTTGGGAATGATGGAGGTCAGCCCTCCTCTCTGTCCAGGTTTGGTTTTTTGTGTTGTGGGTTTTGTGTGTGTGTCGGGGGCTGGGTAGTGTTGCTATTGTTGTTTTGAGTTGGGGTCTCACTCTCTTGCCCAGGCTGGAGTACAGTGGCACAGTCACCCCCCCTCCCGCCCCAGAGGTGAGGTTGGCCTCTATGTTGCCCAGGCTAGTCTCAGACTTGTGGACTCAGACTTTCTAATGTGTGTGGAAATGGAATGTACTAGAAACATGTCAGGTCATAACAAGGAGTCTCTGAGCCAGTGCCGCAGTCACACTTCCACAGGGAACTGGCCTGGTGAGGTGCTGTTTCTGCCACCAACATCATGCTCCACCCAGAAACTGGGTACTGTCCCACCCCTGCTCCCTCTGTCTCTAGCCTCAGGTTCAAATTCCTGGGTATGTTCCACCTCCCAGCACTATCACATCGGAGCTTAGGTTTCCACGATTGACTTTGATCGGGACACAAACATTCAGACCACAGCAGCTGGTCAGCACTGGCCACGGAATGGTTCCTACTGGCCTTGGGTGGCCTTCAGCCCCTGGCTCGGTGACTGCAGGATGGGAAGTGTGTGGTATAAAGGGTGTCTGAGTGGGAAGCAGGGGGTCTCAGGCTGCGTGGAGTGGCAGCATGCTAGAGACAGACACTGCAGCTGTAATTTACTGTGCATGCAAAACACCCAGAATCATGCCTTGCAGGTGTTAGTGTGCTCAGTAAGTGTCAACCGTTGCCACGATTTTGTATCAGCCACTTCACTTGCGTATTGCTTTCATTCCTCTTAGTATCTTCAAGACAGGCAGCCTCATTTTGCAGTTGAGGACGCGGCAGCTTAGCAAAGTGAAGTGACCGTGCAGAGCTGGAGTTCAAGCCTGAGTCCGACTCCAAAGTGCATCATCAGTCTGTCTGTGTGGTTGCTTACTTAACCTCAGATACGCAGAATTGGATTCATCACAGTCCTTGATTCAGGACATGTTCCCTTCATCCCTCCGTGGTCCGTTGTTTCATCTCTTAGTGTTATTTTGTTTGTTTATACTAATAGAATAAGCACAGGTGAACTCACCACTCTGCACAAGAAGGAGAGCATGGGATCCACCTCCCCACCTCTTTTCCCCTCCCTCTCTTCTTCCCAGGTTCCCTGTGCCCATTCTGCCTCTACTGCCTGGAAGCTTTGTCATTCAAGCCCTTCCACAGTGTGGTTCTTTCCAGCCTTTTATTTCTCTGATCTTCTCCCATCACATACTGTTTCCAAGGTCACGTGCTGCTTCTTAGCTCTGTGGCTTTGGCTCCCATTGGTCTTGCTTCTCACAGTCTTTTGCCTCCCACAAGGATCTCAGCTTTTTGAAGCCTTTCACATCCTTTGAGGTTCTACTTTTCTTTTCCATGAGGTCTTCTCTGAGGGTGAGTAATCTCTCTCCCTCTGAAGTTCTACACATACTTGGCACACAGTAGGTGTCCAGATGTTCATCAAATTGAAATCCAGCTATGTATGGTCCTATTCTGCAGTAAACCAGAATTCCTGGGGTAGAAAAAATGTTATTTTTCATCTTAGCAAATTCCACCCTGCCCAGCACTGTGCCTCGCTGAATGTTATGGGCCCAATACATTTATTAAGCATGATTCAAGAAGAAAGCATTGAGATGAATAATATCTGGCAGAATGTCCTATGAAATATTTCTCAGATGTTATAAATATGCACCAACAAAAACACACAAATGTCTACCATCCACTTTTTATGTGCTCACAAGGCACTGGCTGTATAATGGCGACTAAAACCCACAAAATTCCTGCTGTCCTGGGATGTGTGTGTTGCGTTAGTACAGGGGAAGAAATCACGTGTGTGTGCCTATAGTGTCAAGAATACAATCAGATGAAACCAGCTAGAGGAACAGAGAGTGATCGGGTAGGAATCCTCTTGAGAAGGGTCCTCTAAGTGCCCCAGGGAGGAACCGGCAGCAAGCTCAAGGAATACTGGAGTCCTGAAGGCTGGATGATGAGAAATGAGGTCTTTGGAGTAAGAACATTCCTACATACCATAAACAGCTTTGAGTTCTCTTAAGTGGGTTGTCCTGAGCAGAGACCCTTGACTAACTGGACGCAGAATAGACATGGAGTTTCCTCATCCCGAAACCCTTTTCTCTCTAGGTTTTTGGGCATCTTTGTTTGCTTGTGTGTTTGTCGCTAAGCCTTATTTTCTTCGGCACTACATTTGTACTTTCCATTGTCCAAGGCAGTTTTGAGTTTTTGCTACTTTTAGGCAGGTGAACTTTGTTTCAGTGGCTATTTTAAAAATTCACGGTGCAGGTTTGATTATGCTTTGAAACTCTCACCACTCTGACGGATACATTGGTTAGTCGCCAAGATTTGCCATCTACAACACTATCTTTGGTCACCTTCGAACGCTTCTGGTATTCCTGCTGTGGTCACTTCTCAGAAGCTCTTGCTAATCATACCCAGGCTAGTCCGCAATTGAAATACTCAGATTTATATGTTAAATTTGTAATCAGAAGTCACATATAGATTTCAAAATCAATACATACTTTAAAAATAACACTCCAGGGTTAGAAGCTCAGGGAGGAAGGAACCCTCACGTTCATCAGGTGCAGCCTCCTATTCAAGATGTGAGTTCCTCCTCCTGGCAAAATGTTTATATTGGTATCGCAGTCTAGGGTTTAGTGAACCATAAAAAGCTAGATGCTAATACAAACAAAAGTCACCCCAAAACATATTTCAGCTGATTTAAAAGGAAACAAAGCAGATGGTGATTATTGTGAAAAGAACTCTTACTGGGCTAATTCTTTTATTTTAATCTCCACTTATCCCAATCCTTTTATTGGTATGTTCCAATATACTCCAAATCTACTAGAAACGTATTATCAGAACTCAGTTCATTTCAGCCCTAACTCTTTCAGACCATTGTAACTGTGGGAGGAAGAAAGATTTAAAAAGCATTTCTCAGTGTTGCCTACAACTTCACTTAATCTATTCCAAAATTTGACTATCGACAAATCAGTTCATAGCCACTTTTCACAGAGACTTGACAATACAATGGTCCTGTCCTGCTTGCATTTTTCAAATACAGTTACATTCTGACAAGACTTTGTTATTTTGGGAAGTCCTTGCTTGCAAACACAGTTAATTTGCTAAATAGGTTGGGTAAAGCTGTGTCCCCCGGCTCCACGATTGCTTCATATTAGATTAACAGATAGCAAAACGGAGAGAATCTCAGAAGTACCCAAAAACCTGAAAGGCCAAATAAAATTTGGGAAGCTTCCTGGTGAGTCTAATTGACCCTTTTGATGAGCAGGGTTCACTGAACCAGTAGATAATCCTCTTCCCTCCACCCCAGTGCTGGGGGAAGGAGAGGAGATGCACAACAGAAGCCAGATAAGTATAAACTATTCTCCAGCAATCCAGTGTGAGTATTGGGAGCATAACTGTGTGTGTGTGTGTGTGTGTGTGTGTGTGTGTGTGTGTGTGTGTGTGTGTGTTTTGAATTGGAGTCTCACTCTGTCACCCAGACTGGAGTACAGTGGCCACTCCTGGCCACCGCAGCCTCGACCTGCTGGGCTCCAGCAATCCTTCCGCCTCAGCCTTCCGAGTAGCTGGAACTACAGGCGCGCGCTACCACGCCGGTCTGATTTTTGATTTATTGTAGAGATGAGGTCTCGCCAAGTTGCCAGGCAGGTCTCGAACCCGCGGGCTCAGGCAATCCACCCACCTCAGCCTCCCAAAGTGCGGGATTACAGGCTGAGCCACCAAGCCTGGCTCTGTATTTTTCTAGTATTTTCAGACTAGTACATAGTGTCTGTGTTTTCTCCATTTTTCTGTGGCAAATAAAGGACGTACGAGCAATGCAAAGAAAGTTCTCCCAGGCAGGGCCTTCAGGGAGAAAGGAGGTGTGAGTTTCACCAAGCATAAGCCACAGGAAGACGCCAGGTGGTTCCATGTGGAGCGAGAGCCGGTTCCACCACACCGGTCATCCCAGGAGCTCCCTACTGAAATGAGACCGTTTTGGTGGACACTGCAGAGAAGGAGAAGCTGCGTGTGGTCACCACCGCTGCTGCCTCGAAACCTCCTCCCAGGAAGGCTGCTTACCCCAGTTGTCTGTGACAGCTAGAGCCCGTCCCTCTACCCGTGTTCACCACCTCACTGCTACTTTTGCTTCTAAGACGTTCAGTCAGATGCTCTGGACGCTTTCTCTGCCTCTCCTCCCAAGATTTGCCTTTCTAAATGTCAAAAATAAGAAAAATCTGTGAATTTGTTTTTCTTTCGTTAAAATTCATTTGTAGCCGGGCGCAGTGGCTCATGCCTATAATCCCAGCACTTTGGGAGGCTGAAGCGAGAGGATTGCCTGAGCCCACAGATTCGAGACCAACCTGGACAACATGGCGAGACCTCGGCTCTACAATAAATCAAAAAATTAGTCAGACATGGTGCCACATGCCTGTAATTCCAGCTACTTGGAAGTCTGAGGCGGAAGGATCACCTGAGCCCACCAGGTCAAGGCTGCAGTGACTGTGAGCGTGCCATTGCAATCCAGCCTTGGCAGCAGAGTGAGACTTCAAACTCAAAAAAAAATTCATTTATGGCCAGATATGGTGGCTCACACCTGTAATCTCAACACTTTGGGAGACTGAGGTGGGAGGATCACTTGGGGCCAGGAATTTGAAACAAGTATGGGCAACATTGTGAGACCTCATCTTTACATAAAATTAAAAAATTAGCTGGGTGTGGTGGCACACACCTGTAGTCCCAGCTATTTGGGAGACTGGGGTGGGAGGATCACTTGAGCCCAGGAGTTCAAGACCACAGTGAGCTATAATCGTACCACTGTACTCTGGCCTGGGCAACAGAGGTCATTTATTTATTTATAAATTTCATTTATTTATGACATCAGGCATTGCTTTCATCTCTTTAGTTTAGCTAGATTGCCATACACAATATCCTTCCTTCATATTGTCCATACAAAGAGACAGGAATTATACATATGTTTTCTTCTCTTTATAAAAAAGTCTGGTCACTGAAAACTTGGCCTCTAATCTAATCTTCATGACCAATCATGCCATGACACTGCAGGGCAGATTTTTTTAAACAGGGCAGCTTACTTCCTATATCCCAGAAACTGGCCAGTGTTTCAGGAACAGTGTATATTTTTCTATTGCACCTTCTTTTTTATTTTCTTTGTGAGACAGGGCTCACTGTGTCCCCTAGGGTGGAACACAGTGGTGTGATCATAGCTCATGGCAGCCTCGACCTCCTAGGCTCAAGCAATTCTCCCAGATCAGCCTCCCAAGTAGCTGAGACTACAGGCACATACCATCACACCTGACTGACTTTTTGTTTGTTTTGTTTTGTTTGTTTGTTTTTAGAGATGAGGTCTCATTATATTGCCCAGACTGATCTCAAACTCCTGGGCTCAAGAGTTCCTCTCATTTTGGCCTCCCCAAGTGCTGGGACTACAGGCATAAGCTACTGCACCCAACCTCTATTGCACCTTCTTATTTTAGCACAAGTTCACATGTAACTGTAACTAGAAAAGTTTTTTCTCAAAGCAAATCAAGCCATCTTGATCTGCTGGGCAGTAATACAGCTAGGACCGACTAACTTTCTCAGGCCACTGGGAGAAGATAGTTTTGCATGGACAAAATATACTCCCTACTACCTGCCCACCTTTACAGATAGATCCCAGGGGCCAAACTGCGTCCAGCATTCATGTGCTTTCCTGTAAATTACCTCTGCAGTTGAAAGTGTACACTGAAGCCGGGCTCAGTGGCTCAGCCTGTAATCCCGCGCCTTTGGGAGGCTGAGGTGAGTGGATTGCCTGAGCCCGCGGGTTCGAGACCCGCCTGGGCAGTCTTGATACATAGAAATCAAAAAATCAGCTGGGTGTGGTAGCACATGCCTGTAATTCCGGCTACTTGGAAGGCTGAGGCGGAAGGATTGCTGGAGCCCAGCAGGTCGAGGCTGCGGTGGCCAGGAGCGGCCACTGCACTCCAGTCTGGGCAACAGAGTGAGACTCCAACTCAAAAACAAAAACAAACAAACAAAAAAGAAAGTGTACACTGACATGGTCCCCATGTAGCTCTCCCGCGCCACGTTTCTTTATGTGGAATGAGACCTCCGATCTTTCAACAGTTAGGAGCATCTGCTCAGTGCCAGTCATGGGGCCTAGAAATGCACATATGAGGGAGTTTCTGGCAAAGAGAACACAAAGACAAATGTTGAAGGCATAGAGAAGAAACCATGAACACTCCAGGAAGGACCAAGGGGTGCAGATGAAACTTAGAAGGGAAGATGAACTGCTGAGCTCAGAGCTGTTCATTTCTGTGGGCAGCGGGGGCTTTGAGAACCTGTGAGGAAGTTTTAGTAAGATTGACCTGGTGGTGCCACTCACAATTGGTTGAAGGTAGAGGAGATTTGGACACATGCCTGCTGAGTCCCGTCACTGACTTAGGCCTAAACCAGCCATCACATAGACGTCCTGACCTAATCTTCCCTGTGATGACTCCTGACTGGTAGAAACATTCCTGTGGTCAGCAACATCCTTGCACTGCCACCCAGTGCTCCCCATTCAACCCAGCACTGGGGACCCCACTTCCATTTCTCAGTGTTGGAAAGAGTGTGATGTGGTAGCCCCAAAAGTAACACAGTAGCCCCAAAACTTTGAAAGCTTATGTCTGAAGTTATTTACCTATTCCAAAGAAGTCACCTGAAGGCCCAGCAGGGAATTATATTGGTTTATGAAAAAGTTACAGTCACCAATGGCAGCCGGTCAGTGAAGAAAGAGTCTGCCCAGGAGGCATCAGTGAGGACCTGTCAGTGAAGAAAGAATCTGGGCCTCAGGGCAGTACAGAAACTAGTTTTATAGGCAAGCAAGTCAATTAATCAAACTCCTGTCCAGTGTTTACAATTACATTGATTACACGTGATGACCACATTGCTGTCAGCTTTGCTTGGCCATCTGCACCCCCTGACTCATTATTGGGAATATGCACACCCTTCAGAGACCAGCCTTGACCAGAGACCAGCCTTGATCAGAGGCCACTCCTGAGGGAAGAGGGAGGGGAAAACAGTTCATGTCTGGACACCCCACAAATTGCCATTTATTTTTGTTGCCGATGATGTGTATTGATCTGGCATGAGTACACTTGAGCATCTCCGGTGGTCTGAATGATGTAAGTCTGGCTGATGCCTCTTTTATTTTAAAAAAAAATCATTTGAGAGGAAACATGACTCACTGAAGTCTGGAAGATATAGGGCCCTTAGAATCGACTTCTAACTTGGCCACATTGAATTTCAAATGGATGTCTTCAGACTTTTCTGTCCCAAGATCGACTTCTGGCTTAGAATCTGTTTTGTTTTGTTTTAGCTTGTGATTCTTGTTCCCCCAGGTTTATTGGGGTAGACTTCCCATACAATAGAATTCACCACTTTCAGCCTGTAGTTTAGCTTCTGTCAATTGTATACCATTATGTGATCACCACCACATGCAAGAGATAGAATGCTATTTGTTCCTCATCTGGCAATGGCTAGACATTTGAATTGTTTCCAGTTTTTGACTGTTAAGAGTCTGATTATGATTTTTGGCATAGATTTGTATATAGTTATAAATCACTTGGTAATTTTTCAGAAGAAGAGCAGTCCTGGGGCCTGGATAGTTTATTGTAATCTCAAAAAGTTCCCAATAATAAGCTTGCAGCTCAGTGCTTTTTTGTAAGAATGCATGATTCTTTCAAGGGAGCTTTGGTAAATAAGAAAGGAAGCAAGCCCATGTGGAGACACTGTCCAGAGAACCAGACACAGATTGTCAAAGGACAGTGGATTTGTAACACCCAGAAACATGTGGAAGAGACGCTTCTCCTTCCTGATTCTGCTGGTGATGTAATTTATAAGTCCGAGCTCTCCGAGCAAGCGAGTGTCCTGATGCACTGGTGGACAGCCCCACTTGCAAAAACCCTTCCAGTATGGAGATTGTAGAGTTCTGGTTCCTTCAACTGGATGCATATCTCAGATTTTGTCTTAAGCCATTCAGAGTCTGGCCATCTTGGGAAAACAGAGGTGAAAGGATTTTCACTTTGCCAAGGTATATGGGGGGGACCCAAAAAACCCAGATTTATCTTTTAGAGGAGGGGCCCCTTATAGTACAGGCTAGGTAAGTGTTCTAGGAACCCATCCAGCATCAATGTACCAGCCAGCATTGTTGTGAGAGGCTGCACTGCAAAAAAAAGACCCAAGCTGTGGCAGACAGGTGACTGGTCCTTCCACCATAACAGTGCATCTGCCCACACCACACTGAGTGTTCAGCAATTTTTTACCAAAAGCGGCATGACCCCATCCCATACCCCACCCTCCCCACTCACCCAATCTTGTCCCCAAGCAACTTATTTGTGTTTCCCTACATGAAAAAAGTCCTTAGAGGGAAACATTTTGCTGATGTGGAAAAGGTGCAACAAAAAATGGCAGAAGCACTGAAAGGCATCAACACTGACAAATTCAAAAATTGTTGTGAACAGCGGAAAAAGAGTCTCGATAGGTGTATGCACCAGACAGAGGGTACTTTGAAGGTGACTGAAATGTAAGCATGTAAGAATAAATACACAATTAAAAAAGATAAATTCTGGCTTTTTGGGGGGTTCGCCCTTGTATGGGGGGGACTGAGGAGGCAGAGTGACTATGGTGAGGGGGAGAGAGGGTACTGACAGTGTCCACAGGGCTAGACCCTGAGCTAGGCTGGTGCTGGCGCCCACCCCGGATGGCACCGCCAAGCTCCCCTTCACCTTCTCCTTCAGGAAGGGGAGACTAGCTGCCACTTGAGTTGGACTTTCTGTTTCCTGAGCCAGGCCAGCCGGGCCGCTATCCGTCGATAAACAGCTATTACTGGAACAAGAACTATAAATTAACTTTTAAAAACTTTTCAGGTGTCAAATAGGATGGCAACAAAAATAAAATTATATTTATGAGAACATCTTTAGAAAACACACTTTGTGGCGAGAAGGAATCGTTTGATGCAGTCTTTGGGGGTGATACAAGCCCCCAGAAGGTATCCCCCTCTGCCTCCCAGGGGGACTTGCTAGAATTGCAAGGGAGGATCAGACACCTTCCGAGGAGGCTGCGTTCAGCCAGTTTCTCAGAGTGGGATAAATCCATTGGACCCAGGGCTGAGCTACTGAGGTCAATATAAACACACTCAACCATGTCTCTGGCATCCCCCTTGTCTGCGTATTCCCTCCAGCTGTCCCTTGTCCTTCAAGTAGATGTTGAACAAAATAGGTACACAGGGACAGGTTTGAATGTTTCTGATATTCACCTCCCTGGGCTACTTCTCAGCCGAGGCCAAACCTTGTGCTCCCCTTTCCTCTCTGCCCGGGGTCTCACCAGCACCCTCAGGTAGGGGTTGCGTGCAGCGTCTTTAAGCACCACCACTGCCCGGCTGGAGGTCCAGGTCTAACAGAAAAGACTCGAATGGGGGCCTGACATCATTTGCAATCTACATGTTACTTGTAGACCTTCAGAAAGCATGATCTACAAGGTAGAAAGGCAGAAACTGCAACACTGAAAGGATGGAAGGAGGGTAACCGTTGAAAGTATTCTTTTGTTTTTATGAACAGATTTTTCTTAAATAATCAGTGTGAAAATTAGAGTATAAGATGATCAAAACACTCAGATGATAAATTGGCAACAAGAATTTTCCCGGAACATCCTTCAAGGAATGTTGGTTCTGAAGTGATGGATGGTAGAGAAATGTGGTGACATAGAAATAAAGGTGTTCAGAGCTCAGACCTTAATGATAGCTTTGTTCACTCACTAAGGATTGTCCCCACCTCCCCCACCCAAAGAACAACGAGACCTCAATTTTTGGGAATCTTATTCGGTACATGTCGGGATAGGATAGTGAGTAAGGCATATTTATATGCTATACTTCCTCTTTCCTCACATTTTATTACTAAGGATATTGACATGAAAACAGGATCTTTGTATCCAATGAGTTCATCTGCTGCTGATTTCCCCCCAGAAATTCCAGGCTTTGTGACATCAGTGTATATTGCTCTAGGTGTCATTTGAAGCACCGGTATCTGGAAATGATGAAATCCTGAACAACAAAGTTTGTTTTCAGGAAGACAGGCTAGTCGGGAAGGGGAAGGATGCTAAACGCCACTGAGTGCCTACTGTGTGCCAGGCACTTGTATATTTCATCCGATTATAATGTTTTACTAAGCTGTGCAGTGAGCACAATAGATATCCTGCCAGTCAAAACTTTTCCAGTTTTCTTCAGTGATTTCAACTGTTGCTATGACATTTCTTGCTGCAGCTCAATTAATTATATGTAAAGTATCAAAGGTGTTGACTTTTAAATCAATATGTAGCCATTTGGATGCTTTTATACCTCAATTGTCATAAAGCTGATGAGGTGTGAAGATACAGCAGTATATATAGGATAAGTCTATGCTTATTGAAATGAAAATAATTCAAAAGAGAAGTCTCAACTCATAAAAAACTAGTTTTACTTTAAAACATCTGAAAGGAATATATTAAAAAGACATGTATTATACCCAGAAATTATCTTGCTCTATTGTATTTCGAATGCAGCCTTCATTTTAAAACTTCATACTCTAGAAAGTTCCTTATAATAGCAGAAAGTAGGAGAATGAGGAACAAACATTCAGTGCTAGAAGTATAATTGACTAAATCATGCAAAGTTGACAAATTATTCTTACAGAGAGGTTCCAACAGCATGGGAGAGTGTTATAATGTTAAGTGGAAAAAATTACAGATCCAACTATGGAATAATTATACATAGAAATAAGAACATGATGCAAGAACTCAAGTATAGAAAAAATTTTAAAAAAAAGAAAAAGAAAGAAGCATGAAGAGTGAAGCCTGAATGGCAATAAGGAAGGGGGGAAGGGTAACGCTCTATATTCAATATGCATCATTGGCCCATTATCACTTCATACCTGAAGAGAGCAGAACACATTTGGTTTCTGTTTTCTGAAATGTGTCATTAGCTAGTGTAACCAAAAAGCAAGCCATGAATGAAAATCAAGACAGGGGTGGGAAGTTAAAGAGATCAGCAGTTTGTCAAACTCAACATCAACTGCCCCTTTGCCATGAAACGAGAATCTCCTGGTTTCTGGGTTCAGGTTGACCAACGGCCTAATCGGAAATCTGGTTCTGAAACCAGTTCTTCTTATACAGCATGTTGGACACAAATCTGTATTGGGACACTGTTGTAAGCAGTAGCATTTTTAAAAAATACATAAAAAATAATAAATGTTAGAAAACATATCTTGAGAAGCAGTTTAGTTTCCAAGTTTATTCCCCTATATTAACTTATTTGACTCTTACAGTAACTCTGGGGTCAATGTCATGGTTATCTGCCTCATAGATGAGGAAATCCAGGCTGTGTGAAGTCACGTGATCCGTTCTCAGGCCAGTGGAGACCAGCATCAATCTCGGGCCTTCGGACCCCAGGGTCTTGTCTTTCACCACTGAGACACCTGGCTCAGTGCAACAACTGGTGAAAATTATTCTCATTGGCTAGGTGCCTACTTTTTATAGTCACTATGCTTATTGTATTTTTGGCTACATCATAGTTGAACTCTAGGGCTATTGTTTATTAAGGTCTTGATCTCACATGGTGTTTGTAGATTATCAAATGTTGAGTGATAAGCCCTGGTAACGTGATTCCTCACTGTGAAGTCAGTCTACACATAGATCATGGGAATTTTCCCACTGAAACCACCCTGGGGATGGGCTGAATGGTTAGGGGAGCAAAGGCATTTTTCCCTCCTTTCCTCTAGGTTTTAAAAAACCTGAATGACCTTAAATGAAACAATAGTCTAAGAGCTTTGCAGAAACATCTTTGCAGTCTTCTTTGCAGAGGGCCTTGTTGGTTGGCTAAGGAGTTATAGATACTATATTCTAGGACATGTGGCCCTTAGAGAAACAAGTAAGTTTGTTCCCTCACCCTTCAGCACTGTTGATGAAGTTTGAAGACAGCCCTAAGAGCCACACAGCTTCTGCGCTGCATCTGAACAGAAGATTTTCACATTCCACCAGGGCATCTTTGTCTAAAACCCATAGAATTCCTCATTTTGATCTTTGGCAAACCCTGTGTCTACCGAAATATAAAAGAAGGAGTTAGAAGTGATTTTATGCATGTCTCTGGGTAGTGGGTATGTCATGTTCACTGTAGAATTCCTTCAGGTTAGCTGTATGTCTAAAATCTTTTCAGAATAGAATGCTGGGGAAAACCTAGGGGCAGAAGTAGGGGGAAATTTCCATAAGGCATACTGAGAGTGGAAAACCACGTCATGCTCTGCTAGAATATCATCACTATCATGTTTTCCTTTATTCCTATGTTTCAGACAAGCATATGCAAAACAATAAAAAATAGTGTATTGCCTGTGTACCCCCACCCACCTTTATCCCGTCTTAATGTTTTATTATAGTTGTTTCTGTTTTACTTACTTTTAATAAATAAAAAGTTACACATTTTACAGAAGATTATAAAATTAAAAGCTACCTTTTAGGCAAGGTGCAGTGGCTTAAGCCTGTAGTCTCAGCACTATGGGAGTCCAAGGCAAAAGGATCACTTGAGACCAGGAGTTTGAGTCCAGCCTAGGCAACATAGGAGACCCTATCTCTACAAAAAGAAAACAAAAGCACCCTTTGCATCCCTTGCTATGGAATTCTGTTCCTCCTCCTTCTTCCCTAAAAGCAAATGTCCTGAATTTGCCTGTTGTCACATAACCATGCCACATAACTTTAGTGTGATTTTTCAAAGAGGGAGGGTGATAGCATGGGGTTAAGAGCACCGGTTCTAGAGTCAAATGTCACTAGGCAAGAATGCAGACTGTAGCACTTCCAAGAAAATGGAGATGATTCTTCTAAACCTTCCAAGCCTTCTTCATTTGTTCAAAGGGGATAATAATCCCTGCCTTACAAAGTTGCAGTGAGTATTAAATGAGACATGTGGCATTTGCACAGTTCCTGGCAGATGAGCACCTGATCAGCGGTGGCAGGTCAAAGCTGTCATTTCAAGGCCAGATGCAGTGGCTCACACCTATAATCCCAGCACTTTGGGAGCCCAAGGCAAAAGGATTGCCTGAGCCCAGGGTTCAAGACCAACCCAGGCAATTTGGCAAGACCTCATCTCTACAGTAAATCAAAAAATTAGTTGAGCATGGTGGTGTGCACCTGTAGTTCCAGCTACTTGGAAGGCTGAGGCAGAAGGATCGCCTGAACCCAGCAGGCCGAGGCTGCAGTGGCCATGAGCATGCCACTGCACTCCAGCGAGCAACAGAGTGAGACTCCAACTCAAAAAAAAAAAAAAATAGGGCAACCCCCTCAGGTCCCCTCCCACTGTGGGAGCTTTTCTGTCCTCTTAATGTATCCTGCTGTCAAAAAAAAATAGCCATCATTTCAAAATCTATGATGTGGGAGTGTGACTTTTTTTTTTTTTTTTTTTTTTTTGAGTTGGAGTCTCACTCTGTCGCCCAGACTGGAGTGCAGTGGCCGCTTCCGGCCACCACAGCCTCGACCTGCTGGGTTCCAGTGATCCTTCCGCCTCAGCCTTCCAAGTAGCTGGAACTACAGACGTGCGCTACCACACCCGGCTAATTTTTTAATTTATTATAGAGATGAGGTCACCCCAAGTTGCCCAGGTGGGTCTCGAACCCATGGGCTCAGGCAATCCAGAGTGTGACTCTTGTCCACTCACAAATCCCAAAGGGAACCAACTTAGTAGCAGAGTCCTTGAGCTGTGAGCAGTCTCAGAGTGCCCATAGGGGTGTCCCTGGCACTCTCCCTTTCCACTGGGGAGACTGAGTCCCAGGAGAGGTTAAGGACTGGACTCATCCGGACCTTGTTGGTAGCACAAGAGGATGCTAGCATGAGTCCTACTTTAGGGCTCTTACCACAGCCCAGCGTCACCCCACACCACCCTGCTGAGAAAACACAGGCAGCTTCTGCTTTTGGTTCTCACTGACTCTGCTATATTGGGAGTAAAAATTTGTTATAAATATCATCTGGTTGTAATTCAAATACATAATAGTATTCCTGCAAGAGTCAGTTTATCTCTCTCAATCTCTCTCTCTCTCTCTCTCTCTCTCTCTCTCTCTCTCTCTCTCCTCTCTCTCTCTCTCCTCTTTTTTTTTTGAGTCAGATCTCACTTTGTCACCCAAGCTGGAGTGCAGTGGCACAATCATGGCCCACCACAGTCCTGACTTCCTAGGCTCAGGCAATCCTTCCACCTCGGCCTCCCAAGTAGCTGGGACTACTATAACTGCACGCCACCACATTGGCTAATTCATCCAGGGCAGCTCTGACCACCGGAGTCACTGCTGTGGAATTTTACCAGCACTTTCACTGCAGTCCAGCCCGGGATAGGATCCAGAGTCCCTCCACTCCCTTGGACTTTGTTTATCGTTCTAGAAGACTCACTTATAGGCCCTCTCTGGACACCCCTAGGGCATTACCAAGAAGCAGGAGTCCTTGATCACATCCAACCAGTTTTGAAACAGTGCATACATGTGGATCTCATCCATCCATGTTGCTAAGGGCGTCCTGGGCTTGGAGCTGGTTCCCCTCAGACCATTTCCTGGAGAAGCTTGTCCCAGCCTCACCAACTAGGCTCTTTTCTGCTATGAAACCTCAGCTTCCTCTTGCATGGGCTTCAGGGTAGAGGGGCTCAGCCTCCTCACTGTCATCTCTCCCCTGTACAATGACTTAGAAAGGAACGGGGAGGCAGACACTCATCAGAACCTCAACATAGCCTCTGCGAGCCTCTGCCCTGGGAGTCAGAGAACTAGGCAGCCCAAGGACCTGCAAGGGGTGAGAGGTTATTTTAGCTCTCCCTCCTCCTGGCTTTATAACAGTTTTAAAGTTTTTCTCTAAGATCAAAGTTTTTCTAAACTACTTTTGAAAACAAAGACCCTTTTGTAAATTATGTATTAACAAAGACCCTTTTGTAAATCTTAAGACAAAGTGATTGTCAAGAACAGGTGAGTCCATCAAGTCTGTGGCTAACTGACTTTAAGCAAATCACTTTATCTTTTGGATTCTTGCTTTCCCATTTGTAAAATAGAGATGATTCATTGTTTCAAAAGCAGTACCCGAGAACTCACTCTGTGCGAGGTTCTGCCTGGGAATGAAAGAGGCAGGGAGCCCTGCTCGCATGGCGACTTCAGTCTAGCAGAGGAGATAGACAAGAATAAGTGAACAGGAGTAGAGTGTGTGCCATGGAAGAAAACAAGGAATGAACCCATAGAACATGGGTTAGGAGCGGGGTTTAGTCGGGGACCACAGCACTAAACTGTCCTGTTGTGAAGGTGAATAAGTTAAAAGAGGTAAGGAAGTTAGTCAAGTAGATCACAGGAAGAGAAGCCTTCCCTGGAAAGCAGGCCTGAAGCCCGTGGCTGCATACACAGAGTCTGATGTGAGCAGAGAGCCAGAAGGGAGTTGGAGACACTGTCGGGGGGTAATCTGGGCCGGTGGACTTCTACTGTGAACCAGATGTGGGCACTCTGCAAGTCTGAGCAAAGAGTGGCACAATCCCCAGTCCAACCAGGTCCTAAGAGCATTGTTCCGGCCGCTGTGTAGGGTCCAGTATTGGGAATAAGAGTCAACGTAGATAATAGTAGATCGTAGTAGAGTCAGACAGAACCGTGCAGGCGAAGGCACTTTACAGACAATGGAGCATCGCACAAGAGGTGGGCACAGCTATTTGTTTTCAATTCACAAAAGGAAAAATAATTAATCCCCAAAAAAGGAGCCTGTGAGAGTCAGGGAGGAATTTAAGAAATAAATAATGGTCGCATGGGAAAGTTTTTTTGTTGTTTTTTTTTTATTCATGTATTTATTTTTACAAAATAATATGTTTCTGCATCCTTCCAGACAGCTTTCACCGGCACTTAATGCTTCTTCATGGAGTATCACTTTTCGTGTGCTAACTGCACTGAAAAGAATAGGCCAGGGGGAACGTTTTCCATCAACATGAGAAGGATATTGGGGGATATTTTGATAATCGTATTAGGCTTTCATCCAGCTTTGCCCCTAACTGGTACTGCCCTCTCCTTCACCAAGTCACCCTTCGGGTTTGAGTAGACTCACGCAGAAGTTGGGGCTGGTGCTGTGAGCCCCACACTCTCCCTGGGGCCCAGACCCAAGCTGAGGGTCTTCCCCACACCGCAGCCTCCACACCGCATTCCACAGTTTGAACAGTAAGAAACGAGGTTCTTATCTGTTGAGGAAGGCAGCGCCACCAGTCGGGATGACTGGCCCCATTGCGTCTAGTTTAGGCATCGTATATTCCCGTGCCCGTGACAGCCCAGAAGGCCTATCCCCTAGAGCCGCAAATGACAACCCATGAAACGGGCTAGGTGGTACGGAAGCCAGAGTCCCAGCAAGCACAGAGGGGCAGGAGTACACGAGCGTGAGGTTGTGGTGGGGCGCCCAGAGGGATTCCCGGATAACGGGCCCAGGAAGCAGCCAGGTGGCATCTCACTTTGTGTTCCCAGAGACTAGCACAGAACCTGGAACACAATCGATGCCAACAGTGGTAGAACTGAAAGCCCAGCCAGACCAGAGCCAGAGTCAAACCCTCTGTGCTAGAATCAATAGTCTTCTAAAAAGGTGACACATTTGCAGTGGAGAATAGTTATTTTCCACCATGAGATGGCTAAGAACCAACTTGAAAGACACAGCAGGACAGACAATGAAGAATGAATGAGAAACCTTCCGTGTAGAGGATATGGTCAGATTTAGCAACGAATTGGTTCTATGGGTAAATTACATCAGCACAGAATCTTAAATAGCCCTGCAGACTCTTCTCAGAGACTGGGAAAGGAGCAACAGGACGCAACAGTCAGGTTAGCGTCCAAGAAGGCTGGACACACCCTCTTACTCTTGGCAGGTGACCTGAGCATGCCCTTCACCCTTGCTGAGCCTCTGTGAAGGCGGTAATACCATCTGCCTGGGGGCCTGCTGTGAGAATCACTTAAGCGAATGTGTGAGCCTGAGTCTCATGCAGAGGGCCTGGGTCCTCAAGAGGCTCTGTGAATGTTGTCTTGACATCATCCCTGGCAGCATGGAGGTGATGGGGAAGGAAAGGAAAGAGGCAAGACAGTTTTCTGCCATTGCCTTATCATGTCTTAGGAAGATGTTAGGCTTCTAGAAGGAGATTCCTTAAAGACAAGGCTTGAAATGTAGACTCCAAATTTTGAACACAAGTGGGCCAATGTGCTTTGTATGATGGATTTCATGTACTGTGCCAAGTGCCTTTGGCAATGAAAATACTGGAGACAGTGCAAAAATAAAAAACAACAAACTTCCCTGAGGGCCCAGAGCTCTCTCTCAGTCCAGAACATTCACCCAGCTAGGCCCAGAATTCCACTGGGTTTTCTCTCGGGGCTGTATCCACTGCAGACAGGAGAGCCCAGCAAGCCGAGGCCTCAGTGCTGGGAGGGAGAGAGGAGTTCCTCTCTGTTTCCTAATTTGTCCATTTCTGGCAACACAGTCCTACTTCCCATGTCCTCTCACTCTGCTGTGTGGTCTGAACTCACTCCTTTCCTGAATATGCTATCTGTCCCTCTGGGAACCCACATAACCCTCTTCCTCACCCACAGAAGCACGACATGAACCAACAGAGGTCTAAAATAGTCCTGTAGACCAGCAGTCCCCAAGTTTTTTGGCATCAGGGACCAGTTTTGTGGAAGACAATTTTTCTATAGACCGGGGGAGAAGGGACAGGTATGCACTTTTTAAAAATTATTATACATTGTAATATATAATGAAATAATGCAGAATCAGTGGGAGCCCTGAGCTGGTTTTCCTGCAACTAGATGGTCCCATCTGGGGATGATGGGAGACAGAGCTAGCATCACCACCTCAGCTCCACCTCAGATCATCAGGCATTAGATTCTCATAAGGAGTGTGCAACTGAGATCCCTTGCATGCACAGTTCACAGGGTTCATGCTCCTATGAGAATCTAATGCCGCCTCTGATCTAACAGAAGGTAGAGCGCAGGCAGTGGTAAATAAGTGATGGGAAGTAGCTGTAAATACAGGCCGGGGGTTTGGAGCCCCTGCTGTAGACTACACTCAGATGCCAGGAAAGGAGTCCCAGTGTGCAGCGGTCAGGCTAGCAGCTAAGACCTGGACATGACCTCTTGCTCCTCACGAGTGATCCAAGCATTCCCTGCACCTTCGCTAAGCCTTTCTGAAGGCAGTAATGCCACTTGCCTGGGGGCCTGCTATGAGAATCACATGAGGAATCCCAGGCAGGTGCCTGCCTTTCACTTACCTGTGTCTTTATAAGAAATGTGACCTCCCAGAGGCCAATACAGGTCCTGCTTATTGTTCTTTTGCCTCTGGCCCTTGATCTGGAGCCTACCACTGAGGAAGTGCCACTTCTTATCTACTGAATAAATAGCCCCATTTCCAAATGATGGTGTCCTTTGCCGGGCAACATCAGTTGAGCACATCTACAAGTTGTACCTGAGCCGCTGCCCGCCCCCTCATGGAGCTAGAATGTTCCCCATGCACAGAAATTAGTGCTGGGGCAGGACTGGGGGAAGGGGGAGGGATCTGGACCTCAAAGGCCAATCAGAAGCACTAAGGGAGGCTTAGCCTGGAGAGATGGTGGGTCCCACGCTGACCTGGGGAGTCAGGGTTGCAAGAGTGTTCTTTGAGCACATCTAGGAAGCTATGTGGGAGCCAGCTGCTCAGAATCCCACAGTCAGGAGTAGAGTTGGTCCGTGTAGGGGCCAGAGGGGCCAGAGAGTAGGAAGCAGAGCAGAAGCCTTCCCAAACCAGGTGTGGAAGGATAGAGATAGCTCTTGGCCTCAGATACCGGGGGAGGAGACGGGTACTGGTAGGTGGAGGGGGAATGTGGAGGGCTGGGACCACTGTGCCCACCTGCTGGGAGGAGCATCCCCAGAACAGCTCTCCTCTGACCTGAATAGCACAGGCTTTCTTCCTGAACACTTGGGATGCTTTCTGGAGAGGTCTTTGAGGTTTCCTCCACAGCAAACCCGTGTGCCTTGAGGTGTGAGCCTGGGTCCGCAGGTGGGTCCTCACGCAGTGAAGGGCGGGCGGAGCAGATCCTTCCCTCCAACCTGGTGGGGGCAGGAAGCACTGACCACCACCTGAAGGGGTCCGTGGGTGGGCTGGGGGCCTACCCCCTCAGAGAACAATTGCTTCTGATCATGGCCACGCTGGAGCCTATATGTGACCCACTGTAGAATGTGACTTTCTTTCCAAAATACAATGCTTTTAAATTAAAAGAAAATGGGCTTTTGTGCTTATTGGAACCAGTACTAACATGCACACACACAGCCCCAGCTCAACCAAGGAACAGGAGGAAAGCAACAAGAAGATCCTGATTACCTGTGATCAGTTAAGCCATATGTCTCAAAGCGCATTAAACTTATGTAGATGGTACTTCCTAGAATGAATGCAAGGCTTTAAAAAGACTTGATAGGCCGGACGCAGTGGCTCATGTCTATAATCCCGGCATTTTGGGAGGCCAAGTCAGGCGAATTGCTTGAGCCCAGGAGTTGGAGACCAGCCTGGACAACACAGCGAGACCCCATCTCCACAAAAGAAAATCAGAAAATTAGCGAGGTGTGGTGGCACGTGCCTGTGGTTCCAGCTACTTGGGAAGCTGAGGCAGCAGGATCACCTAAGCCCAAGAGGTCAAGGCTGGGGTGAGTCATGATCACAACTCTGCACTGCAGCTTGGGCAACAGAGTGAGACCTTGACTCAAAAAAAAAAAAAGTCTTGCTAAGGGTGAGAACTTAAAGAGCGCGCCTGGGAAGTGAGACTGTTACTTTCAACTCAGGCGTCCATGGTCATGAGGAGGGAGGCCTCTTCCTAATCTCAGTATTTTAAAAAGAAACCTTGATGTTGTTACGTGATTACCTAAAAGGGACGCCTTCCTCTCAGGACCGGAAGGATATGTTTAAAAGAATGCGAAGCTTGTGACAGGAATTATTGATACCTTTGGAATTTTTTTCAAGTGACTCAGGCTTACTTGAAGCCATTACCTAGGGTTTAGTCAGGGACTTCTTGACGCCTGTCCCCAGGCCGTTTAAATGAAAGAACGAGCGAACAAGGATGTTCCTTTGTGCATTATTCTCGACGTGATGAATGATGCTTGTTTTCCTCTCCACTTTAATTAGAATGTTTCTACATTTGCCAAAGAAAATGTTGGAATGGAGACAAAAAACTGAAATGATAGGAACAGGGCTTGATGTAATAGCTTATTTGTAAAGGAAACACAACTTGTTTGGTATTTTATTGAAGCAGGAAGTTCAGAACCTTCGTACACACAAGTACAACACATTCTCAGGTGCTAGTTGAGTCATCTGTTGTTGGAAACAGTCTCCTGGTAGTTTTCCCCTCGATTTACTTTTTATCTTCATTTTGTTTTTCTGAAAGTAGTGGGGGTCGGGTGGGGGTAGGAAGTTGCATAGAGATTCAGTGGGAGGTTGTGTACATTTAAAACATCAGCTATCAAGATTAAATAAATAAAGCAAGCGGGAATTCTCTCCTTACACATATACATGCATTTTTGTCATTGCCTGTGTCCAAAATGAGGGACACCAAAGAAAAACAATAACTTGCCTCAATGCAATTACTAATTCAAAGTAACCATTAGTCAGGGGAATTGTATTGGATATTAATAAAGATGAAAACTGGTGTAGCTTTATTTCTTTATGGTCTGTTTACTATTTAGTGGTCAATAAAGTAAACTTTTCGTCGCAAAAGGTAGTTAATAGTTGGACTTGTAGTGTTATAAAGTTACAACTGAGCCCTAAGCTGAGTTGGTGTAGACACAGAAATCTTCAGGTTGAAATTTCTTGTCCTTTTCTGAAAAATAAGACCAGGTCCCTGCTGTCACATATGTAAAAATGACAACCACTCTGACAAGAGTTCAATATTTAAAAAACTCACCAGTGCGCTACTTCTGATGGAAATTAGTAAGGCGCTCACTCACGGTATAATGCACAGGGAACAAGTATCCTTGCCAGGGAACCCAGACCTTCTCTTACTGTCCATGGGACGTGGGCCTGGCTACCTCTAGCACTCGCTTGTTCAAAGTGTACCTGGTATTACTGCTGGAAGCGGCATTGCCTCTCTTTGACATTTGAGAGCCTCCTGCTTCAGGTACCCTAGTGATTGCCTACCGTTGTAGACTGGGGCAGTACGACCCACCCTCCTTCGTGCCGTGGTATCTCTCCTGGGTTCAGCAATGGACCTGTGCAGCCTCACCCCCATGCTGTCTCCAAAGCGTCTCCAGCTAAAGGCAGGTCTAGGCTTGCGACGTCACATCTTCTCTTCCTAGACTGGCCAGAGACTATACACGTGATGAGGCAAAACTTCACAACTTTATTTTGAAAGATTTATTTTAGTTAGGTTTTTTTTGTTGTTGTTGTTCATTGACTCAATAACACTGAAAAAATGATATTACTATGAAATAAAAGGATGGAACCTCTATGGATTTTATTTTTTTAATGTTATCTGGATAGTTAAATGGTGCAAGAGGTACATAGGCAATTCAGAAATGATTCGGAGTCAGGCATGGTGGCATGCCTTGTAGCCCCAGCCACTCAGGAGGCTGAGGCAAAAGGATCGCTTGAGCCCAGGAGGTCACATCCAGCCAGGGCAAAATAGCGAGGCCCCGTCTTGATAAAGAAAGAAAACCATGAAACGCTACAGCTGTGTACGGAGGGTATGCCTTCAGACAGAGAGCTTCGAGAATAATACACAAGTACAAGTTCCGTTTATATCCATCAATACCTGTGGCACCCCCAAGGGTGACTGCAGTGATAACCTAAGCCTACTGGACAGACATCTCAACCAGGAGAGGGGGGCATAGTACTTAACACATCTGATGCACAGATCAGAATTGTTAAAACACCATATAGAGACAGATGGCAGGACTGCTACAAGGAAGGAAGGACTGAAGCCCCAGTTAGGAGGACGGGATGCTCCCTGAGGGCTGGCCTCACAAACCTGCAGCAGCACAAACTGGAGACCAGAGCCATCATTAGGCCTCCCTGCTACACAGCACCCAACGGCTGCATCTTCAAGAAGCTTCTTCCTGCCACTTCCACCCTCACGGCTCTCAGTTATCTTTGTAGATGTATCCTTGTAAAGCAGATCTCATCAGGTTGCACTCTGCTTCTAAATTTCTAGTGCCTTCCTTTGGCTACAAGTTCAAGTTCAAACTCTTGAGCAGGGACTTGGGGACTCTCCCTAAACTTGCTCCCCTCCTCTCCCTCCAGCTGCCTCCACACTTCCCTTCTCCTCCAATCTAAGGCCCACTGCCTGCATGGATCACTCACTTCCATGCCCAAACCAAGGCAGTAGGCCAGTCTCCCTCCTGCCAGGACACAGAGCATGGCCACAACACCCCCTGCCTGTCCTCCGTCACACCCACACCACATCTACTAGTCACACACAATACATGCATCAACACACATACACACACTCAACTGATACACCACACATACCACATACACATACACTCAAGATACACAGGCATCAATATACACACTCAACAGACACACGACACACACCACAGACACATACATTCAACACACAGGCATCAACACACATACACACACTCAACAGACACACCACACTACGTATACGTACTCACACTCCACACATACATCCATACACATACTCAAAACACCACACACAATACACACACACACATCCCCATCTTAATTATTTTAAGGATAAGCTGTCCTGAGAAGCATTCTTCAGAGCTTCTAGAATTAATTTCACCCTTGTTTATGGTTTCATAGTAATGTTTTATATCATGAGTATAATACTGTAGTATAAAAGGATGATTAATGTTCTGTAGTGTATCTATTTAGGTGTGTTTGTTCTGCTGATTACAAACTTCCTAAAGGCAGGGTCCTCGTTTTTCTTATTTTTTAATCCCCTGCTGCATCATACACTGCAGACTCTCCACAAAGCTTCCTGAGTTAAAACTGAATCTGGTTGGAAGGCAGGAGCAGGGGTGGAGTTTAGAAAGACTAGTGTCCTTGAGCCAAAAGATGGAGAAGGTTGCTCACTGGTAAGGGGGGAAGGTAGTTAGGGACCAGATGGTGGGGCCTTAAGAACGAGAGCAGGGCAAAGGACTGGAGCAAGGGAGGGGCATGACCCTATGTCTTGTGCGGACTGCCATGGCAGTGCAGTGAAGGCGGGTAGAGTAGACCCAAGGATCCTGACGGGAGGTGCCAGCAACCAGATGTGTCCACAACACACCTGAGCCACATGACGACTGGGAGACTCGGAGGGAGCCAGACCTGACCTGCTGCGGGGAGACTCCCTGCTATATGAATGGGAGAGAAGATGAGGGTGAGGAGGAGGGGGCATGAGGCTGGGTTCTCCCACTCCAAGAGCCCCAAAGTGGGAAGGCTCCCGCCTGGCGGGTCTCTTCCTTTCCTTAATACACAGTGAGTTCCGGGCTGGCCTTTGTTGTTGGCTGGTTGGCTTGTGGCTTTCCTTGTTGTTTACAACCTCCAGGCATTTGTGGACAGATCTTATCTCCTTCCCTCTCGTCACCTCTTGGCCCAACTCTGCAGAGTTTATTCTTTTTAACTCCTGGACCTGACCTCTCCCCACTCTCTGAAGCATATTTGCTTTGTGTTTTCAGTTTTTGTTTTATCTTGACTATTTTAAGAGATGCAATAAACTAAGTATGGCCTGGCAAGTATGGTCTTGAAATAGAACCTGGCAAGTACGGTCTTGAAATAGAAAAAAACAAAATTCAAAATATTTGTATGTAGCCAGGCTCAGTGGCTTAACCTGTAATCCCGCGCCTTTGGGAGGCTGAGGTGAGTGGATTGCCTGAGCCCGCGGGTTCAAGACCCACCTGGCAGGCGAGACCTCATCTCTACAATAAATCAAAAAATCAGCCGGGCGTGGTTGCGCATGCCTGTAGTTCCAGCTACTTGGAAGGCTGAGGCGGAAGGATTGCCGGAGCCCTGCAGGTCGAGGCTGCGGTGGCCGGGAGCGGCCACTGCACTCCAGTCTAGGCAACAGAGTGAGACTCCAACTCAAAAAAAAACAAACAAACAAAGTATTTGTATGTATGCATGTTTGTGTGTACACATGTGCATGTGAGTGCACCCATGTGCATGTGTGTGTGTATATATAACTGTGTGTTTGTGTTTACATGTGGGTGCAGTGTGCTGTGAACCCAGAGCATCAATCCTCTGGCATCACTGTTTGCACTTGTGGCTGTTTTCCCACAAACGTTCATCTTCAACCCGTATTCTCTCAGTTTTCCCAAGAATGAATTGGGAAAGAAAGGTGTGAAGAATTAGAAAGTGGGAAACGCCTCCTGCCTTGCTCCCCTCGAGTGATCACCCATCTCTCTGCAGCCTTGGAACTTATAGGAATGTCTAACTTTCATGGTCCCACCAACATGTGTAGTCTCAGGAGGGCCAGATCTGTTTGTCTTCAGTTTTCTCATAGGTGGTAGGCCAGGAATGGGGTGGTAATTGAATGCCAAGGGGCATGAGTGAATCTTCTAAGATGATGGAACTATTCTATATTTTGGCTGAGGTGTTATTACCTTAATTTGTCAAAGCCGTCAAACTTGTCCGTGTTACTGTTTGTAAAATATACCTCAGTAAAGCTGATTTAAAAAGTCAAACATGTACCTCTTGCTAGAAAATGAACCTGCAGGGTGTAAATGTAGCTAATGCATTCCCTCCCCAGGGACACTGGCATGTTAAGATGTAACAAAAGTGAAAGGCATCACACACGCACACTGATAGGCATGCACACATATACATGCATGTGAAAGCACACACGGGTGTACCTTCCCACCTTCAATAAGACACATAGGCACTACTTACTCATAAGGCTAACCTTGGTTTCAAATAAATCATCAGGGAGCAGGTTGTATGAGGTTTTAAGAAGAAATCCAAACAGAAACTTAGTCACTAACTCTGAAACTGTCACCAGTCACTTGCATCCCCTGGGCTTCACCATCAAACCCATATTCTGCATGCTATGATTCCATATCACATTCAAAAGCAGATTTTTAAAAATCCGACGTATAAGCCAGGCTCGGTGGCTCAGCCTGTAATCCCGCGCCTTTGGGAGGCTGAAGTGGGTGGACTGCCTGAGCCCGCGGGTTCGAGACCCGCCTGGGCAGCGAGACCTCATCTCTACAAAAAATAAAAAAATCAGCCGGGCGTGGTAGCGCATGCCTGTAATTTGGGCTACTTGGAAGGCTGAGGTGGAAGGATCGCCAGAGCCCAGCAGGTCGAGGCTGCGGTGGCCGGGAGCAGCCACTGCACTCCAGTCTGGGTGACAGAGTGAGACTCCGACTCAAAAAAAAAAAAAAAAAAATCTGACGTATAAAATTAGATTCAGCCAAGCATGGTGGCTTACACCTGTCATCCCAGTCCTTTGGGAGGCAGAGGCAAGAGGAGTGCCTGAGCCCAAGGGTTTGAGACCAGCCTGGGCAACCTGGCAATTTCTCATCTCCACAAAAAATTAGATGGGTGTGGTGGCATACACCTGTAGTTCCAGCTACTTGGAAGCCTGAGGTGAAAGGATCACCTGAGCCCAACAGGTCGAGGCTGCAGTGGCTGTGAGCAGCATGCCACTGCCCTCCAGTCTGGGTGACAGAGTGAGACTCTGGCTCAAAAAATAAATAAACAAACAAATAAAATTAGATCCAAGCCGGGCTCGGTGGCTCAGCCTGTAATCCCGCGCCTTTGGGAGGCTGAGGTGAGTGGATTGCCTGAGCCCGCGGGTTCGAGACCCGCCTGGGCAGCGAGACCTCATCTCTACAATAAATCAAAAAATCAGCCGGGCGTGGTAGCGCATGCCCGTAATTCCGGCTACTTGGAAGGCTGAGGCGGAAGGATCGCCGGAGCCCAGCAGGTCGAGGCTGCAGTGGCCGGAAGCGGCCACTGCACTCCAGTCTGGGCGACAGAGTGAGACTCCAACTCAAAAAAAAAAAAAAAAAAAAAAAAAAAAAAAAAAAAAATTAGATCCGGAGGGTTCTAATTTCCAGGAAAATAAATGTACTTTTTATAACACTTAATTTGCATGTCAGTTTTAAAAATAATTGGGCAAAAATATCAGGGATATGTACCAGCTTAAAAATCAGCATTCAACCAGGTTATGTCATTCACTGTGATGCAATTTTTTTTAACCTGGATGTGACAATTGTCTCCTTTGATCCTCACCACCACACACCCACTTTGGCCAGAGGAGGCAGGCTCTGGAAGGTCCTGGCGCTGTCTGCTGGAGCAGGGGGATGGGACTGGAGCCTGGTCTTGGACCTTCAGCCTCCCATGCCTTGAGTGGCTCCCCATGCCTGGCACGGCTCCCAGTTGAGGGGCTTTCCTGGGTCACGTTGCTTCCCCAGGGAGCCCTGGTCTCAGCCCGGGAAGCCAGCGATGCGCTTTACCCACCAGCCTGGCACGTTGCTGTCAATAGAAGAGCTTTTGAAAGAGTCATAGAAGCGGGATTGTTCAGCTCGGGTTTCTGTTTTGGACTCCAGTACCCTAGTGATGAATTTAGAAAATAAAAAGTTCCCTAATAAACCTCCGAGACTCTGTGTGGGTGGGGCAAAGTACCATGGGATGTGAGAGCGCTTGTCTGAATTCTCCTGGATACTTTTATAATGTGAACAGTTTCTCAGAATTACCAAGTTAAGTGCAATAGCAGCTTTTGAAGTTGGGATGGGGAGGCAAATCGGTTGCTAAGTTCAAAGGAGTAAGAGCAAGAAGTGGATCAGAGGGAGCCATAGAACCAAACTGTTCAAACGGAGGGAAGATTAGGACATTAGTCACCGCTGTCCCTCCGTTTTATAGGGAGGAACTAAGTGGAGGAGTCGAGTCATACTGAGACCACCTCATGTCCCTTCGTGCAGAATCTATGACTCCCTGCCAGCCTGTTGCCAGCCTGTGAGTCTCAGCGGCCCTGGGCCCGCCCTAGGTGGCTGGAGACCCAACGGAGCCCAGGCCCCCTGACGCCCTGCTCCACCCTGCCCTCGCTGGGCTCCTGGATCCAGAGGTCACTCACATTGGGGGCGTTCTGGGTCTCGCATTCCAAACGTCGACATCCACATAGCACCTCTCCCTCCCTTCCTCTCCTTCCCACCTGCGCCCCCTCCTTTGGGGCTCATACTCTGCCAAAGGACTTGCTTCACCCAGGACTGAGTCTTTGAAACACAGCGAGGATTCCCTGCCTTTCATGCTAACGCATTCCCCAAAAGCAGAAAAGTGCTGGAGGGTGCATCTCTGACCAAAGATTCAGCAGCAAGTAAATCATAGAAATGAACAAAAATTGGTCAGTTTTTTTGTTGTTGTTTTCAAGACAGGGTCTTGCTTATTGCTTAGGCTGGAGCGCAGTAGCACGATCGTTGCTCACTGCGGCTTCGAATTGCTAGGCTCCAATGATCTTCCTGCCTCAGCCTCCCAAGTAGCTGGGACTGCAGGTGTGCACCATCACACCCCACTAATTTTTTGGTAGTAAAGGTTCTCACTGTGTTGTCCAGTCAGGTCTCAAACTCCTAGCCTCAAAGTGCTCCTCCTGCCTTGGCCTCCCGAAGCCTCGGACACTGGGATTACAGACGTGAGCTACCACGCCCAGTCCAATAATATGTCCTTAAACCAAGATGCAACATTATAAGTCTCTACTATCTTATAGTATGTCTTATATATCTTATAACAGTGCTGTGCTTCAAGTAACCAGACCGTATACTCTGGCCTCTAGACTCTGGGCAGGGGTGAGGTCAGTGGCCACTGATCTGTGCCTTCACTGGAAGGAGAATGAAACTCTAAGCTCTAGGAATTACAGACATTGTTTTGGTTAAAAAAGAAAAAAAAATTAAGCTAATTTGATATTTAAAAAAATAAATCCAGGCTGGGAACAGTGACTCCTGCCTGTAATCTCAGCACTGTGGGAGGCTGAAGTGGAGGGTTACTTGAGCCCAGGAGTTTGAGAACAGCCTAGGCAACACAGTGAGACCTCATCACTACAAAAAATTAGCTGGGCATGGTGGCACAAGCCTGTAGTTCCAGCTACTGGGGAGGCTGAGGCAGAAGGATCGCCTGAGCCCAGCCCAGGAGGTCAAGGCTACAGTGAGATGTGATCGTGCCGCCTCACTCCAGCCTAGGTGACAAAGAGACCCTGACCAAAAAATAAATAAATAAATAAAAAGTAAGAACAATAAATAAATCCAAATTGGTAAGTTTTGTTTCCATTTTTAAAATTTGTAAACAAATGTTTAAGCGTTTGATCAGTTCAGTGGTTTCTTTAGACAAACAATAAACTACTATTACAAGGTTCCAGAGAGTGCATTCTCACACTTTTCAAATATGCCTGATTATAAACATCAAACTCTCAGAACTTTGAAATGATGAAGTTGTTTCCAGGTACTTGCGCATACAATAATATATCGAAAACATCTAGCAACTCTGAAAAGAAGGGAGGAAAAACCTTCGAAAAATCAGACACATTTTTCCCAATTCAAACTCAAAAATTCACAGCAGGTCACTATTATGTTTGGTACACCTTGAACCAAACTTTGCATAAAAGCTTCATCTAGAAACCTGACCTACATAAGGTGTGTGGGCATTTTCTATGAAGGCTAGATCCCTGCCCTAGTTGGAGGGAACACCCCTAGGTCCCGTTGCCTAAGCTGGTGCGTGTCGAGGGAGGAACAGGAGGAAATGTGGCTTGCCCCCCACCCCCCGCGCCCCAATGGGCAGTGCTGGGCTGAGGGAGATATCTTAGGGGGCAGGAATGTACACGTGAGAAAGTGTGGTGGCCAGATTGAAAAAGACATTAACAGGGCCAGGCGTGGTGGCTCATGCCCGTAATTCCAGCACTTTGGGAGGCTGAGGTGGGAGGATCGCTTGAGCCAAGGAGTTTGAGCATCAACTACCTGGGAAACCAAGAGGCTGATGGGGTCCAGGACACCCACCCCAACTGTAGTACCTCAGCATCTGAGAATTCCACAGAACCAGGAAGGTCACTCTCACTTTCCCCTCTTGGGCCTCCTCCCCTGAGGCTGGCTATAAGATCCTCATTGGGGAGAGTTCCTCCCTACACCCAGCGCAAAGGAACATCCTTGTCTTTGAAGACACAGGAGTACGGGAAGGGTCCCAGCACATGGGGCTTGCTGTTCCCCTGGCTTATGACCCTTAGATCACATGCCCTTTGGTCACACGTCTGCACAGTGTCCACTCTCCATCAAACCTGAGCATAAAATGTACACTTTGCCTGTTTCTTAAGGTCCCGATTTTCTTATGAAGGCTCCTGTAGCACCTAAAACTCACATTAAGTACCTGTGTTTGCTTTCCTCTTGCTCATCTGTGTTTTATTATAGAGAGGGTCTCAGCCATGCACCTAGCAACAGGTGAGGCAAGAAATCTTTCCTTCCTACAAGACCCAGGATTGGCAATAAAGTGACGTGTTCACCTGCAAGAAGGAGCTGGGAAGACCAGGCTAGCATTTGGAACACTGGTCTCGTTCGGCCCCCATGAGGCGAGGACTGGCAGGACCTGGCCTCAGCAGAACTGGAGGGCAAGCCAGGAGGAACAGATGGAAGCTGACCTGCATGTCCGGGTAGAGAGAGCATAGGGCCTGCCCAGACCCTTGATGGGGTTGAGCATGGTCAGACCCAGCCGAACCTCAACCACTAGAGCTCACCTGCCAGAGCTCAATTGCTAAGCCTCACCCACTGGACTGCACCTTCTAGACTTCACCTGCCTGACCTTACCTGCTAACCTCACCTACCAGACCTCACCAGTTGGCCGCTGGGCTGACCAGGTGTTGCAGCACCTGTTGATGAGTAGTAGACAGGCAGGTGGTGGCCTAAAGCCAGTTCTGACAGAATAATGCAGTGAGAATTACAGCACTATTTTTTTTTGTTTTTGTTTTTTGAGTTGGAGTCTCACTCTGTTGCCCAGGCTGGAATACAGTGGCACACTCACAGCCACCCTAGCGTCGACCTGCTGGGCTCAGGTGATCCTTCTGCCTCAGCCTTCCAAGTAACCGGAACTACAGGCATGCACTACCATGCCTGGCTAATTTTTGATTCATTGTAGAGATGGTGGGGGGGGTCTCACCAAGTTGCCCGGGCTGAACTCAAACCCGCGGGCTCAGGCAATCCACTCGCCTTGGTTTCCCAAAGTGCTGGGATGACAGGCTGAGCCACCAAGTCCCGCCAGCACTATGTTCTTAAAAAAGGAAGATCATCTTTACTAGGGCTGCTAATTTGTTATAGAATTGAGATTGCATTCACTGAACTGATTCATTTTCAATATTTGTCCTCATCTTTCAAGCTTTTTAAGACAGCAACACTCTTCCACTCTTTTTTGGTAGATGGATTAGGGCAAGGCAGTGATACCCACCTGAGGAGAACTTACAGATACCCTCTAAGTTCATGGCTTTTAGAGCTGTAAACCGACCTGCCCAGATCGAACTGTGTGCTCCTTTGAGCCTCCGTGATTCCAGTTCAGGTCTTGGCTCTCATTAGAATCACCTGGGGAGATGTTTGTAACTCCTGCTTCTCAGCCACACCTCCTTTAATTAAATCAGAAGGTGTGGGATTGGGACCTTGCGCTTGCTATGTTTAAAACTTCCCAGGTGACTGTGCTAGCTAGCGGTCATTTTGGAGAACCCTGGTGAGAATCCGTTCTCAGCCTCAACAGCCCATTAGACTCAACCTGGGGAGCTTTAAAAACCACGAATGCCCAAGCCTCACCCCACCCCCAGTTGTTCTGACTTAATTAGTGGGGGAGGGGCTCCTGCAATAATATTTTAACAGCTTCCTGGGGATTGTATCAGGCAGCTAGAGTAAGAACTACTCCTTCTAAGCACGAAGACCCACAGAACACGGGAGGGCGTTGGAGGCCCTGTCTGCAGTTTAGCTGAGAACCGAGCTTGCAGCCACACTGTGGGCCTACCCTGGTGCTTTTAGAAGACTTACACATTTCTTACCGCCTACCAGACAGTTTTTAAAGGATCAAATAAAAGTTTCTGTAAGCCCAAGGAGTTATTTCCCTTTGAATTTTATGCTATTGAAAAGTGAGAGTTAACAGCAATCAGAGGCGATCAGAACCACGTGTTGCCAAGGAGCTTGTGTTATCTCTAGAGTGAACAAGAAGGACAGGGCAGTCCACTAACGAGGAAAACACCCGCCATTCGAGTTTTGACATGTTTCTTGCAGTTGTTGACAACTAAAAGGCATGAAATCCAGATTTATGCCTGTTTTAAAAAGTTATTTGTGGATTCCCAAGACGATTATGTTCCCATCACTTATGTAGCCTTTAAAAAAAAAACCTCAAATGACACTTAAAATAAAAAACCTAAGCTTGGCACACACTGAGTTCCAGTTTTGGGTGTCTGAATAGCATTCAGTGAAAGGAAGGAAAAAATGCATTCTGCCCTCCCTGCACTGATAGTTTGTCATGGAGAACAGAAAGTTCATTTGCTTGTGATTTTGGAGACACTAAGTTGAAAGTGATTCTTCTTTATTTCGCTTCTTGCATGAAATGAGAATTTGAGGAAACCGTCTCAGGAGAGTGCGCCCTGTCTCATTTTCCAGGCCTTTTCTGTAACCCTCTAACAACTTTACAGATTTTGTTTTTGCTGGGCATCCCATTATCAAAGCAGTGTCCCCTGCAACATGGCCGGGTGACCACCACGGGGCCTGCGAGGCTGGTGGGCAACCAGTCAGGGGTTGTCTTAAACCACTCCTTCTTCTCCCTCCACCTCATGTGTTTTGCCTGGGTATAAGTTCTTTGACATTTCTCCCGACTTTTATTTCTGAAACATCAGAGTGTTAAAACCAAGGTCGATTATATAAACCCTCCTCCCGTGCTTGACAACACATGTTTTTGCCCAAGGCCTTTGCTGCCAAAAGCCACAAGGATTCTCTAAGTCATGTGCACCATTTTTACTGGTCTTAGGAGTCTCGGTACTTTGACATGCACTGTTCTCCCCTTGTCGAACTGTTAAATGCTCTGGGCTTCATTTCTCTTAAGCAGATGCAGATGTATGGGGTGGGGTTTCCGTGGGTCTCTCCTTTTCTGCAAGAGCTGGGATGGGGACTGAGACCTCAGCGCAGGCCCAGAGCTCAGGCTGGAGGGAGGTCTTTGTAGAGATGGGGGAGAGTTATATACAATGTAGGCTAAATTCTCTTTTATCAGCTTTTTTTTTTTTTTTTTTGAGTTGGAGTGTCACTCTGTCACCCAGACTGGAGTTCAGTGGCATGCTCCTGGCCACTGCAGTCTCGACCTGCTGGGCTCCAGCAATCCTTCCTAGTAGCCAGAATTACAGGTGTGCGCTACCACGCCTGGCTAATTTTTTTTTTTTTTTGAGTCGGAGTCTCACTCTGTCACCCAGACTGGAGTGCAGTGGCCGCTCCCGGCCATCGCAGCCTCGACCTGCTGGGCTCCGGCGATCCTTCCGCCTCAGCCTTCCAAGTAGCTGGAATTACAGGCATGCACTACCACGCCCGGTGATTTTTTGATTTATTGTAGAGATGAGGTCTCGGAGCCCAGGCGGGTCTCGAACCCACGGGCTTAGGCAATCCACTCACCTCAACCTCCCAAAGGCGCGGGATTACAGGCTGAGCCACCGAGCCCGGCTTAATTTTTTGATTTATTGTAGAGATGAGGTCTCGCCAAGTTGCCCAGGCGGGTCTCAAGCCCACGGGCTCAGGCAATCCACTCACCTCAGCCTCCCAAAGCTCTGGGATTACAGGCTGAGCCACCGAGCCCGGCTTATCAGTTTATTACTTTGGACATTGTATAAGAATTCCTTATATATAAGGGAGCCCCAAACAAACCAGAATTTTTTTTGGAGGGTGAGGCTCTTATAGTCCAGGCTTCTCCCAATAGGTGAGTGTTCTGGGAACGCGTCAGCATGAGTGTACCAGTTAGCATTGTTATGAGAGACTGCATTTGGCTTCAGTGAATTTTTTTGGCGGGGAGAGTCAACACAATTGCCCATTCCATCATGGGTGATTTATGAGTTTACCTGCCCACACTGCACTGAGTGGTCCTGAGTGTTCAGCAGTTTTTGGCCCCTCAAAAAATGGCATGATCCCCGTGCCCCACCCTCCCTATTCACCTGAGCGACTTTTTTTTGTTTCCCTGGATGAAAAAAGTTCTCAAAGAGAAACATTTTGCCAATGTGGAAGAGGTGAAGCAAAATAACGTCAGAAGCTCTAAAAGGCATCAACGTTGATGAATTCGAAAACTATTTTGAGCAGTGAAAAAGCATCTCGATAGGTGTATTGCCTCAGACGAAGAGTAGTTTGAAGTTTAAACTTGTAAGAATAAATACAGTTTAAAAAAAATCAATTCTGGGGATTTTGGGTCCCCATATATATATTTGACTCCCTAAGCACTGTGGTTTTCCTGGAGAGCAGGCTCCAGCTCTTGATGCATCTTGGCCTCCTCCACACACCTGATCCTGCCCTTCACCTGGCTCTAGTGCTGCAGTGACTCACAGGCCACCAAGCACTTTCCTGAATTCAGCCGTGTGACACATGCATGTGGTGGAAAGAATGACAAGGTGAAAGACAAGCCCCACACCAACCTGGGAGGCCGTCATGTATTATGCTTCTCAGGAAAGTGGGATCTAAGCAGGCTGTGAAGCCCAAGGTCACAGAGCTGGGGAGGCCCGAGCCAGGACACTATATGCAGTATTCGTGCAGTCACATCTCACATTAGCAAGAAAACCAAATTAGAAGTTGGACTATGGAAATATGATGAATTCCGACCTATCTGAAAGAGGAAGATGGTTCTGGAATAGAAGACCTGAGTATCTTCAGTTGCTGTCAATGAACTGATGGTGCTTTCGGATCCAAAGGTTGCTGATCTTTCCTGGGTTAACAGGTCATGTATTTTAAGGCAGTGTGTTGTGCAGTCAAGGGCATAGGCTCTGAAGATGGCAAGGCAGATCTGATTTGAACCCTTATCCCAGCACATGCCAACATGATACGCTGGTCAAATCAACTATGAAGTGGATAATGATAGTCCCTGCCTCACAGGATTTTTGTAGCAATTGAAATTGGCTATTTCTCAGAAAGCACCCAGAATAGTTGAGCAAATATGCTGAATGCAAATACTCAGTAAATGCTAGCAATTATTACATAATATCTTAGTTGTTCATTTCAACAGCTACTTTATACTGCCTTCCTAATGTCCACGAATGGGATCACCAGTTATCCAGTTATGCGAGCCAGAGTCCTAGGAGTGTTACTCTCTGACGCAGCGAGAGAAGAAAGTGTCCGAACCAAGGTCATCATCACGTGACCACTGGCATTTATATAGCAACTTCCCAGGCACCAGGCACTGTGCTTGGCAGATATTGTCACTGTCCTCCAGCATCTGCTGGGTAGATGCTATAACGATTTACACTTGTAGACGCTGAGACTTCAGAGATGTAAGCCAAGCCCACACAGATATGAAGCAACAGCTGGGGTTTAAACCCACGTCCTTCCTGGAACCCAGGCTGCATGCATCCACTGTGTCATTTGGGCCAGGAAGAGGGAAAAGGAGGTAGACACAAGGTGGTTACAGAATTTGGCAGATGGGGCTGGGGGTAGGGGGACATGGCTCCTGAGGGACAAATCAACATTGTTTCTGAAGTTTCAAGACTAGGTGACCAAGACAAAATGGGAAACAAGAAACAGGAGCTAGGTTGAAAAGGAAAGGTTTTTATGTTGAAGATACATGAAGTTAGACATCCTTGAACTTGCCCAGCAGCGACTGGGGACACACGACACAGAGTATAGCTGGGAACAAAGCTCTCACCTATAGGCTACTTTTATAGATTCAGCTTCCATGTACTGTCTCACACACCACACACACACACACACACACACGTGCATGCACACAGGATGCATCATCTAAAAATAATAGCTGAGGCCTGGCATGGTGGCTCACACCTGTAATCCCAGCACTTTGGGAGACCAAGATAGGAGGACCACACACACACACAAATAATAACTGACCTTCATTTATTGAACTATGTATTGGGTACCACGACTGGACCAGAGCCTGACAGGTGAGAGTGGGGAGCCTTCATGGTGTCTCAGAGCACAAGGGCAGGGGTGATATGACATAAGGGTAAAGGTAGGTCCTAGGGTCAGAGGACTGCTCACAGTTCTGGGCACTGACCCGTTAGCTTTGTAATCTTAGGCAAGTGACTTCCTCTCCAAGTCTCCAGTTTCTTGTTGGGAAAAGGGGTACCAGCAGTACTGGGAGATGGACCAAACACCCTCTTAGGGTCCCGGTCGGGCCTGAGAGTTAAACTGACATACAAAAAAACAAGTAACTAAATAAACTGACATCCAATGGGTTAACGAGAGAAAAGCATGCAAATTGTATGTGACACAGGAGATTTCATAAGGAAATGAAGACTCATAGTAGTGGCGGAACCTAAATGCATTTGCATTAGATTGAAGAAAGAGACAGTTGTGGAAAAGTAAACTGTGTGGGCAGGCTCAGGAAAGATAGAAGTTGTTAAAAGATCTGTTTGTGGCCAGGCACAGTGGCTCGAGCCTGTAATCCCAGCACTTCGAGAGGCCGAGGCGAAGCTCTCTCAGCTATAGCTCCTCACTGGAGAATGCTTCCTCTCCTGGTACACGTAGGGAATATCTTCCACATGGGAGTTTTTAATCTCCTGTTTCCAGAAAGAAAAGGGGAGATTAGCATGCCCTTCTTGCATCTATTGTGTTTTCAGTGCCTTCAGCTCAGCATAATCCTTATCCAAAGTGGACCATTCTGGGGTGGCCCATTCTGCCATCCTTCAGTGCCTACCCCCTAGCAGTTTTATGAGGATTAAATAAGTTGGTACATATTTGTAAAACATGTAGAACCGTGGCTGAGTGCTAAGTGTTTATTAAATAAAAGGTATAGTGCAGATTTGGTTTAACTGGGGAATCAGGAGGGCTTCCCTGAAGAAGTGACAGTGGAGCCAGAAATCCAGACAGTGAGTCAGTTTCAACCTGACCAAGAAGGGATCAACTCACATCCAAGCATGGGGAGCTGGAGAAGAAGCCAGAGGAGCCTGTAGCCAGAAGAGAGGTGAGGACCAAGGACTCAGCTGCAGATGAAAAGAGGGGCTGAACCATGGAGGGTCTCATAGACCCTTTAAAAAGTTTTGCTTTTAAGCTGGGCTTGGTGGCTCAGCCTGTAATCCCAGCTCTTTGGGAGGCTGAGGTGAGTGGATTGCCTGAACCCACGGGTTCGAGACCCACCTGGGCAACTTGGTGAGACCTCATCTCTACAATAAATCAAAAATTAGCTGGGCGTGGTAGCGTGCGCCTGTAGTTCCAGCTACTTGGAAGGCTGAGGCAGAAGGATCGCCGGAGCCCAACAGGTCAAGGCTGCAATAGCCGGGAGCGGCCACTGAACTCCAGTCTGGGTGACAGAGTGAGACTCCAACTCAAAAAAAAATTAAAAATAAAAATAAAAAAGTTTTGCTTTTTATGACCCAATGTGATGGCACTCACCTGTAATCCCAGTACTTTGGGAAGCCAAGACAAAAGGATTGCCTGAGCCCCCAGGCATTTGAGACCAGTCCAGGCTACTTGGCGAGGCCTCGTCTCTGCAATAACTCAAAAACTCAGCCAGGCGTGGTAACGCATGCCTATGGTTCCGGCTACTTGGAAGGCTGAGGCAGGAGGATCACCTGAGCCCAGCAGGTCGATGCTGCAGTGGCTGTGATTATGCCACTGCACTCCAGCCTAGGCAATAGAGTGAGACTCAGACTAAAAAAAGCCAACAACAACAACAAAAAATTTCACTTTTTGCTCCAAGTAATCTGAAGCCATTGGAGAGTTTTAAGAGTATGTGTGTGCAGACATTGTGGTGAGCCAAAGAAGGGATTGTCTTAATTGGGGTTCTTCAGAGAAACAGAACCTATGGCATATAGAGAGATATGGGGGAAGCGATTGATTATGAGGGGTTGGCTTGTGCAATAACAGAGCCTGAGGATTCTCATGGTGTGCCACCTCCAAGCTAGAGACCCAGGAAGGCCGATGGTGTGGTTCAGTCTGAGTCCAAAGCCCTGAGAACGAGGAGCTCTGATGTCCAAGGGCAAGAGAGGATGTCCTAGATCACCAGGGAGAAAATTGGCCCCTTCTCCATCTTTTTGTTCCATCTGGTCCCTCAGTGAATTGGATGACATCCACTCACACTGATTGCCTAGTCCACTGATTCAAATGGGAATCCCTTCCAGAAACACCCTCCCAGACACACCCAGGGGCAATGTTACACCCACTTTCTGGGCATCTCTTAGCCCAGTTAAGTTGACATAAAAGATTGTATCACACAGATGCAAAAGAATATATACCATATGCTTTTATTTTTATAAAATCCCGTAGTTGACAAAAATGATGATGATAGAAGTGAGAATAGTGGATATGTCTGGAAGGTGGATGAAGTCCCTGCAGAGGGCGTGGAGGGCTATCTGGAGCTCTGGAGTGTTCTGAATCTAGATGGGATAGCAGTGGAGCTCACACAGGTGAAAATTCAAGATTCGTGGGCTTGACACACTTTACTGTACACACTTATCCTTGATTTGCAAAAGGAAACTTGTGGGAGACAGGCCCCAAGAGCAGGTGTCAGCTCCCCGTTGTAAGCCATTTCAGTCATCCAGAGGAGAAATGGTGGAAGCTTGGCCAGGGTGGTGATGGTGAAGGAGATGACAAATGGATGGATTTCAAATGACTCTCAGGAAACAAAATCCACAGACTTGTAGAGGAATCAGTTACAGAAGGTGAGGGAAAGAAAGACATCGGGAGTCATTCCTGGGCTCTGGTCCTCGTCACAGGGTGGCTGACTGGTTCCGTGCATGGAGATTCTGAACCTAGCAGTATGTAGCTGCCCAGGTTGGAATCCGAGGCTCCTTCACTACCTAGCTTTGCAACCCTCTGTGTGCCTTATTTTCATTTGTAAACTGAAAACAGCAACAGCATCTCTTTCATAAGGTTGTCTGCAGAGTAAGTGAACTAAATCATATGAAGTGTTAGAATTGCCTGGCATGGCCAGGTGCAGTGGCTCAGCCTGTAATCCCAGCACTTTGGGAGGCTGGGGCGAGAGGATAGCCTGAGCCTAGGGGTTCAAGACCAGCCTGGGCAACTTGGTGAGACCTCATCTCCACAATAAAGCAAAAAATAAGCCAGGCATGGTAGCTCATGTCTGTAGTTCCAGCTACCTGGAAGGCTGAGGTGGAAGGACCACCTAAGCCCAGCAGGTCGAGGCTGCGGTGGCCATGAGCATGCCACCACACTCCAGCCTGGGTGATGGAGTGAGACTCCAACTCCAAAATAAAAAGAAGAAGAAGAAGTGCAGCGAACTCTCAAGATCTGTCAGCTGCTATTAGATGGGCTGGGGATAAGAACACGAGTTGAGTCTCAGATGCACTGGGTCTGGAGGACCTGTCAGTCACCCGGGGGGAGGGGCACGTGTGGGCTCAGAGCTCAAGGAAGCGCTGCGTTAAAGAGACACGAGATGTGTGAGTTCTCTGTGGGCAGGAGGAACAACTGGACCTAGCTGGGGGTGTGGAGGAGACTACGGGCGGCGGGGGCTCATGTTGAAAAAAGGAGAGGGGGCAGTGAGACATTCTCTAGGTTTCATGGCAGGTGGTGAAAGTGAGTCAGACAGAAGCCAGTGGTGTTTTGGTTTGGGAGTTTGTTTGGTTGGCTGGTTGTTTTTGTTTTTCTTTTTCTTTTTTTGAGACAGGGTTTTGCTCTGTCAGCCAGGCTAGAGTGCAGTGGTGTAATCATAGCTCACTTCAGGCTTGGACTTCTGGGCTCCAGCAGTCCTCCACCTCAGCCTCCTGAGCAGCTGAGACTACAGGTGCCACCATACCCGGCTGAAACCCTGGGGATGTTGTGTCTCAGAAGCCAAGGGGGAGAGATGCTTCAAGAAGGGGCAATGTCACAGCAGTGCCGAAAGCTGCTGAGAAATCAGTCAAGAGGAAGGCATCTTCTGCAGACACTGTTCTGAATACCTGACAGACACTGTCTGCGTGTCATGTGCACTCTCGTGCCATCCCAGGCAGCTTTTGAGTCAGCCTACACTGCACATGAGCAAACTAAAGCCAGGTGCACAGTCAGCTCGCAGAGACGGAGTCTGACACAAGGGAACGTCTGTGTTTATCCTCCTCACAACTGTGCATCCCCTATGGGTGTGGAGGGATGCAGGGATGCGTGACCAGAACTCTTCTTTATTTTAGATTCTGAGGGTATAAGAGGATGTTCATTATATGGACATATTGCATGCTGGTGGGGATTGGCTTCGGGTGGCCCATTCCCCAGATAGTGCATGCTGTACCCAATAGGTAACTTCTGAACCCTAATTCCCCTCTCCATCCCTCTCCTTGTTGGTTCTCCAGTGTCTATGATTTCCATCTCTGGCCCTATTACTCCTGCATATGAGTGAGAACATGCAGGTTTTCTGCTTCTGAGTTAGTTGATTTAGGATGATGTTCTCCAGTGCCATTCCAGGTTGCTGCAGAGGACATGATTTTGTTATTTTCTATGGCTGGATGGTATCCATGATGTATATGTACCACACTTTCTTTACCAAGCCAACCAAGGATGGGCACTTAGGTGGGTTCCACGATTTTGCTTTTGTGAAGAGGGCTCTTGGTCAAAGCTCTGGATCCTGTGTTCCAGACACACTTTGTAGTGCTCACAGTGTGACCTTGTCCTCGACTTCTCTAGGCTTCGGTGTGCTCATGAGTCAGGCGAAAAAGTCAGACCGGAATAATCCCTGTGGGTGCCAGAGCATTTCATTCTAAATGTGAGCAGCTTTGAAAAACGTATTACTGGCCAGGCGCAGTGGCTTATGCCTCTAGTCAACACTTTGGGAGGCCGAGGTGAGACGATTACATGAGCCCACGATTCAAGACCAGCCTGGGCAACTTGGTGAGACCTCACCTCTACAATAAATCAAAAAATTAGCTAAGCATGGCAGCACATGCCTGTAGTTTCAGCAACTTGGAAGACTGAGGCTGAAGGATCACCTAAGCCCAGCAGGTCGAGGATGCGGTGGGAGTGAGCATGCCACTGCACTCCAGCCTGGGCGACAGGTTGAGAACTCTGACTCCAAAAAAAAAATATTACTCGAACTGCTTCTTACACTGAGCTCTATGTGCCTTGATCTTTCTTGTGTGATTCATGTACTTGTTGATAAGTAATTTTTGATCCATTAGAAGTAAAACAGACACAGAGAAGAATGAAAAACCATGAGCTGCTGGAGGAAATTTACAAGGGCTGCCTCGAGCTCTGCCGTCAGAGCCCCTGAGAGGACATCAGGTGGACAGTGGGGGACACAGTGATAGCCAACAAAGAAATTCTAGGTTACAAGCGGGTGTTTTCCTTCATGACATTTAACTTAACCCTCCAAACCATCTTCTTGGTACTGATATACATCTTTTATAACTTACCCCACACCTCACTTCTTGTTCCAGTTCTTCCAGATTTTGGAAACAGCTTTCATGGTGTGCTGGTCTTTCTAGCCTTTCCAGTTTGACTCTTAGTCTGAGCCATAGTCTTCTTCCTTGAGACTGTTTTCTCTCCACGATGATAAATTGCTCAGAGAGAGGAAAATGAACAGCATCTGTCTTCTTTCTTTTCACTCCCTAGCTTTCAGGCTTTCTTCTTTCCCCATGATGAAGAACTATAATATAATTCTGCTTAGAAAGTACAGACCCCTAAGCCCCCTTCCAACAGAAGAAAGGATTTCAAGTTTGTGATCACTCTACTTTCCCATAGCCCAGGGGTCTCCCAGGCCAGAAGTTGACAGAACTGTCTTCATACTCTCCTGAGATTCTTTTATATGTCTTTTAGCCCATTTCCTTAAAACTAAAAACATGAGACATTGATTTTCCTTATAAAAACTCCTTTCTAGTTCTTTCAAAAAGTGTTTCACTGACAGTGTTTCAAATTACAAAATTCAAACTTGGAACTTTTGAACTGCAAATTTAGCAGAAAATGAATCCATCCTCTTGTGGCTTTGGTTGTCACCTCTGTTCAGATGACTCCCAGACCCCTTTCTGGCAGTGAGTTTTCCGTAGAACCATGCCTCTCAACGAAAACAAACTTCTGGGTTTTTTCTGCCATACACACACACAACACACACACACACACACACACACACACACTTCTGACACCAAAAGTGTGTGTTGTTTGTTTTTAAACATCAAACATTTCTTCACTTCTCTGCAGAGGCCAACTGAGTATCTTGCAATTCAATTCAATTATGACACTGTCTACCTGGAGTCAGTGTCAGAAGCTTTGTCAGCAATACAGTCTGCCTTGACTGATTCTAGTAAATAGATTTGGAGGGTCTGAGCTAAAACCCGTTAAATCAGTAGCTTTTCTGGTGAAGACACAAACACAAATGCAGGCAACGTATTTCAAAGCCAAGCTACTATCTCTTGGGCCTTAACTAACACTCCCCATTCTCTGCATCCCAGGACTCCAGGAAGATCTCATTGCAAAGAGCAATCTCCACCTTCTGCCGCCACCGCCTTGACACATACTTGCAAGAGTGACCAAAAAAAAAAAACCCAAGTTATCTTTTGGAGGGCAGGCCCCTTGTAGTATAGGCTTCCCTACTAAGTAAGTGTTTTAGGAACCCATCGGCATCAAGGTACCAACTGGTGTTGCTGTGAGAGGCTGCCTTCGGCTCCACTGAATTTTTTTGTGGTGATTCTTTCAGCACATTTGCTCATTTCATGATGGGTGATTTACGCACACACCTGCCCACACCGGTGCTAAGTGCTCAGCAGTTTTTGACCAAAAACAGCATGACCCCCATTCCCCACCCTCCCTGTTCATGTGATCTCACCCCAAGCAATTTTTTTTTTTTTTTTGGTCTTTCTAGTTGAATAAAGTCATCAAAGGGAAACACTTTGCCACTGTGAAAGAGGTGAAACAAAAATAGCAGAAGCACTAAAAGGCATCACATTTGATGAGTTCAAAACTGTTTAGGGCAGTGGAAAAAGCATAGGTGTATTGGATCAAATAGAGAGTACTTTGAAGGTGACTGAAGTTTAAACGTGCAAGAACAAATACACAACTTTTTATAAATAAATCCCAGAGTTTTTTGGGTTCCCCTGTACACATGAGTATATGCGCATAGTCATGAAATGACCATTTTGTCACCGTTGCAGAGAAAAGCAAGAATTCTTGAACACGCAAAATTCACCCTGACTACTGAGCAGTCTTATTTATTTTGCTTCTTAGCCCTGGAGCAGCCAGCAAATGCCACTTAATCCCCTTTTCTTTCATGATTCCTTTTAAAGAGATGTCTTGGGTTCTGCAGGGGAAAAAGCGTGCCTCCTTGGAAAGGGATACGTTTTTAGACTGTGCACCCCCTGCCAGGTTATCTGATTGTGGCTTTCTTTGCCTCAGAGCTATTTTACAGCCCTATAAGTTGTAAAGAACTGCTGACAGTGGGGACATTCATATCTAGGGGCAGGAAATGAATTCTGTCTGCTGGAGGGATGCCCCTTTCCCCAGGGAAAAGCTAGTTTTCTTTGTCCATTTGCAAGTTCATTTCAGTATCCTAATCCATGAATGTGTTCTTCAGATTCTCATTTGAACCGGTTATAGCATCTATCTGAGTTCAATAAAATGAACACATCTCTCTTTTTTTTTTAAGAGGTGGGGGTCGCACCGTGTCGCCTGGGCTGGAGTGCAGTGGCTGTTCACAGGCACGATCAGAGTGTACTGCAGCCTCGAACTCCTAGGCTCAACTCTTCCTCTTGCTTCACCCTCCCAAGTAGCTGGGACCACAGGTGCATGCCACCGCATCAGGCTAAAATGAACACATCTTATGTGTTCATTTTATATCCGTATGAAAGTTATGATTTTTGAGCTTTTTAAAAAATCATCTTTTAACTATTTTTAACTAGAAAATCTCAGGCCAATCTATAGGCTGTAGTCCCAGCTCCGTTCATCACCCGAATAGTAAACATAGCAGCCAGTAGAATTTTTCAGCCCTCACCCCCTCTCTACCCTCTCCTACTATGTTGTTTCAATTGTCAGCTACTTTTATAATTAATTTTTTGAACGTGTAGTTGTGTTCACTTTAACAAGAAAGATACTTGATCTTGTGTTTCAATGCAGCTTGGTCCTATGGTTCACCAAGTTCATGGACACCAGGGACTGTGGGCTTTTCTTGCTTGACTCACCATTGGCCAAGGCAGACCTTTTGCATGCCCCAGCTCAGGACTGTCATCCGGGAATTAAACTCGGCCCTTTCCCCCACCTATTCACAGGAGTATTACTAGCAAAGCCACCACACAGGGAGAATTATCGTTTGCTTTATGAGGGTCCTGCTGCTGGTTTCACTTGCAAGTCAGGTGAAAGCTGAAGGAAGTTCGGCGCCAGTAATGACTCCACACCCGGCCAGGACCAAGAGATTTATTAAAGCGACTGTTACAGAGGGGATCTGTAACGGGAAAAAAGAAAAAGAGAGAGAGAAAGAGAGAGTAAGAGAGAGAGAGGAAGTGGGAGAGAGGCAGGGAGAGAGCTGCAGAGAGGAAGAGAGGGACAGAGAGAGAGAGAAAGAGAGACCGAGAGAGAGAGTTGCGGGGGAAGGGCTGTATTTATTAGCCTGACAGGGGCCGGAAGGGGCTGTGCTATGTTCCTATTGGAGGAGCTGCATGGGAACAGGGTAGGGCCAACGCCGTGTTATAGTCCTATTGGACACATAACAAAGCTGGCTACGGATTGGAGGCTTGCCGGTTTGAAATTCGTGCGCGGGAAGGTCTGAAATTCACGCGCGCGGGAAATTGTGCTCACAGAAGCCGGGACCTAGGGTCTTTGTTGTCTGGTGTGTCAGCGCCATGTTGGGAGCTGCCCCTCTAGTCGCTTCCTGCACTCTTCAAAAGCTATTAACTGCGTAGTGTGGTGGTGTGCAGTTCAAAGCAAAGAAGAGAAAAAGAGGATTTCATGACCATGTTTAAGTGTATTTTTTGTTCTTGTTGGTTTTTTAATTTAGGTTTTTGGTTTTTTGGGGGGGATGAGGAGTTTGTTTTGTTTTTGGTCAAAGTCTCGCGCTTTCGCCCATGCTGGAATACAATGGCATGATCAAGGCGACTGCAGCCTCAACCTGCCAGACTCAGGCGATCCTTGTGCCTCAGCCTTCCATGTAGAGAGGACTACAGGTGGACACCACCACACCTGGCTTTTTTGTTGGTGGTGGTGGTGGTCTTGCTATGTTGCCCAAGCTATTCTCAAAGTCCTGGGCTCAAGCAGTCCTCCTGCCTCGGCCTCCCAGAGAACTGAGATTACAGGTGTGAGCCTCTGTGCCTGACTTGGTCTCAGCTATTACAGGAGAAATAAGTAGGTTAAAATACTCAAAACACGTATGACAGATAACCTTCATCATCTGTCAGAGGGTATTTGCACTTAAAAAGAAATCGTGTTCACCCTGTGTTAGTAAAAATGTGTGTTTAGAATAGCTGGGACTTCCCACCGTTGCCTGGGTCAACCAGATGACCACACCTCATCAGAATGAGCAGCACAGCTTCACACTCCTGTTTCTAGAATGTTCCCCACTGTCCATGGCACTCTTCATAACCATTTTCATGAGAGCTCATTTAACAACCTCTAGACACTTCCATTCCCCCAGCCTAATGTGTTTTGGGAATGACTGTGGGAACTCTGCTGTAGTACTACCTTGTTCTCTCTTCACCCATCTAAACTGGGGAACTTGGTTACAGCATTTTTTAAATCCTGTGAAAGTCATCTGCTGCCAAGAGCTGCAGACTACCTTGCAGTTCTGGAGGATACTGTTCCCATGACGGGAGTTTATAGAACATTGGAATCTTGCCTTGACGCGCACATATCATCCAAGTGACTTAAACGGGATTTACGGAACATAGACACAACTCTCGCCACTCTGTTGAAGAGTTGATTATTGGCCAACATTTTGTTTTAGAATTTGTAATAATTCAAAAGCCTACACTTCTTTTTCTTTTTTTTTTTTTTTTTTTGTCTATAAATTCTTTTCCTTGGAGTTTTACTCACAGCCACTTGAGAAAATGTCAGTTTTACATCATTGATGTCATTATCTTCTCCAGGTGCTTGGAATTCAAAATTCACCTGCACACATGCAGCCTTGCGTTGTCTGTTCTTTTCCCGAAAAGGGAAGCAAGCTCACCCTTAGCCTACTCGAAACAGAATGGGATGGTTCCGTCCTCACGAGTCTCCCTCTGTCTCCCCACAGCTGTGCCGTCGGGAGCGCCACCTGTCTGCACTGCAGTACCAGGGAACCCTCTTCTCCAACCAGCCTGTGATGTTCATCTCACCAACCAGCAGCCCCCCGAGGGCCAAGCTGTGCGAACTGGTCCTCCTGTGTGGAGGCCAGGTCAGCCGAGCCCCTCACGAGGCCAGCGTCTTCATTGGACCCCCCAGCGGACAAAAGATAGCAGCGGTCAAGTACCTGTCCGAGAAATGGATCTTAGGTAGGAATCCAGGTGCAGAAACCATGCCAGGGGCCCAGCTAGATGGCTTCCAGAGAGGGAAACTTTGCATACACGCCCCTTCTCACAGCCTGGCTGGGTTTATGTCTCTGTCTTGGGTCATCTGCCTTAACAGAATCGCGGGTTATCCCAGACAGCCCTGCTCCTTCCCATCAGCTGGAGTGGAACAACAAATCTGATTCAACTTTGCCCCCTCGTCTTCCCTAGCTCGGGTGAAAACCCATTCTGCCCAGAGCCACCCCACACCATGAGCTGTGGCCACGTGTCTGCGTGTCCCTCCTAGACCCTCTCTCCCGACTATCTCCTTGTTCTGCTTCCAGGAGCCCTGGGTAACACTCAGCCATCACCGCCCCAGCCTCCGTCCCTGTCATAGCCCTTGTGTCTCATGACCACTCCTTGTGCTTACATGCTTCAAGAGCATTAAATATATAAAAGGAGGCCGGGTGCGCTGGCTCATGCCTATAATCCCAGTACTTTGGGAGGCTGAGGTGGGAGGATTGCTTGAGGCCAGGGGTTCGAGACCAGCCTGCAGCACGGCAAGACCTTGTCTCTACCAACAAAAAAGAAAGAGAAAATTAAGGCTGAGCATGGTGACTCAAGCCTGTAATCCCAGCATTTTGGGAGGCTGAGGCAAGAGGATTGCCAGAGCTCAGGGATTCGAGAGCAGCCTGGGCAACCTGGTGAGACCTCATCTCTACAATAAATCAAAAAATAAGCCAGGGGTGGTAGTGCATGCCTGTAGTTCCAGCTACTTTGGTAGGCTGAGGTGGAAGATGGAAGAATCGCCTCAGTCCTGCAGGTGGAGGCTGTGGTGGCCATGAGCGTGCCACAGCACTCCAACCTGGGCGACAGAGTGACACTCCAACTCAAAAAAGAAAAAATTAGCCAGACACAGTGGCGTGCGTGCTCCTGTAGGCCCGGCTACTCAGGGGACTGAGGCAGGAGGACTGCTTGAGTCCTGGCGGTTAAGGCTGTAGAGAGACTTGATTGTGCCACCGCACTCCAGCTTGAGCAACAGAGTAAGATACCAACTCTAAAAAAAAAAAAAGGAAAAGTGCTCCATCTTTGATTTCAAAAAGTGAGCTCATTGTGACTGTAGTATCCAAGTGTGGTGCTGTTTGGCATGCCTTTGTGCAGAGCACTACACAAGACTTGAAGAGGATGAGGCGGTCTGTGCTAAGTGTCTACTGCCATAGGCCATTGTGGCCCACACCATGCTGACACCAGGCTTGTCTGTGATGCCAACACTGGGAGGTTTGCAGCAGCTGCAGAGAAGGGTTGAGGGGGATCGCGAAGCAACGATGGCCCTGGGGGGCACGCGGGGGAGGTGAGAACACAGAGTTTGTGCTAGAACCTGTTGCCCTGTGATGGCGTCGCATGAGGAGGAAGAGCGTAGGGCCCCACTGTGGGAATGAACTCCGCTTCCTCCTCCACAGGACTTTGATAAATGTGGTAGTCCACTTGGGCTGCCATAACAAAACACCACAGACTGGGCAGCTTCAGCATTTAGTTGCTCTCAGTTCTGGAGGTTGGTCTCTCCTGAGGCCTCTCTCCTGGGTGTGCAGACGGCCACCTGCTCCCTGAATCCTCACGTGCTCGTGCCTCTCTGTGCACACACATCCCTGGTGTCTCTTTGTGCGTCCAAACTTTCCCTTTTGTACGGACACCAGTCAGATTGGATTAGTGTCCACCAGTGACATTCTTCTAACTTAATTGCCTTTCTAAAGGTTCCATCTTCAAATACAGTCACAATCCGAGGTACCAGGGTTAGGAGCTCAACGTATGAATCGGGGGCACACAGTTCAGCCCTTAACAATGAACCACTCCAGGCTCAACACCTTGGGCTGAGATCCTTACTTGGTTTCCTCAAAAGTGCATCCTGTCTCTCCCCTTCTTTTTCTCTCCCTTCCTCTCTCTCTCCCCCTCACTCTCCCTCTCCCCTTTCTCTCTCTCTCTCTCCCTCCCTGTCTCTCTCTCTCTCTGTCTCCTCTTTCCCTAACTCTATCTCCCTTTCTCTCCTTACCTCTCTCCCTGTGTCCTCCCCTTTTTCTCTCCCCCTCTTTTTTCTCTCTCCCCCCTCATCTCTCTCCCTATCTCTTGTTCCTCCCTATCTCTCCCCAAATCTCCTCCTGTCTTTGTCCCTCCCTCTCTCTCTATCCCTCCGTCTTTCTCTCCTTCTCTCTTGCCTCTCTCCATCTCTCTGATTTTCTGTCTCTCTCTGGCTCTCTCTCTTCATCTCTCTCTTTCTCCCTCTCCCAATCTCTGTCTCTGTCTCTGACTCTCTCTCTCTCTCTGACTGACTCTCTCTGACTTTCTCTAACTATCTCTCTCTCTCTCTCTCTCTCGTTCTCTCTCTCTCTCTCTGACTCTCTGTCTCTCTATCTCTGTTTGACTCTCTGTCTCTCTCTCCCTGTCTCTCTGTGTGTCTTTCTCTGGCTCTTTTTCTTTTTCTTTCTCTGTCTCTGACTCTGTCTGACTCTCTCTCTCTCTCTCTGTCTCTCTCTCTCTCTCTCTCTCTCTCTCTCTCTCTCTCTCTCTGTCTGTCTCTCCATATCTGTCTGACTCTCTGACTCTCTCTCTCTCTCATTTTCTCTCTCTCTCTCTCTCTCTCTCTCTCTCTCATTCTCTCTGCCTATCTCTGTCTGTCTCTGTCTCTCAGATTCACTCTGTCTCTCTCTGACTCTCTGTCTCCCTCTCTCTCTCTCTCTCTCTGACTCTGTCTCTCTCTCTCTGTGTCTATCTATCTTTATCTGTCTCTCTAACTTTCTCTCTCTGTCTCTCTGTCTCTCTCTCTCTCTCTTTCTGTCTCTGTCTCTGTCTCTTTCTCTGTGATTTCCTCTCTTCTCCATGCTTCTTCATCAGTCCGCTTTGGTGTGCTTTCCCTTGTCTCTACATCCCACTTCTGGCTTATCTCCTTCCTTACTAAACGTTATCACTTTAATAAGTAAATCCATGCTTTTCCAAGTTCTACCCATATATCACTACATACATTGTACAAATATCTTTGAAAGACTGATGGTCATCCTTTGACTTTTTTTTTTTTTTTTTTTTTTTGAGTTGGAGTCTCACTCTGTCGCCGAGACTGGAGTGCAGTGGCTGCTCCCGGCCATCACAGCCTCGACCTGCTGGGCTCCAGCAATCCTTCCACCTCAGCCTTCCAAGTAGCCGGAATTACAGGAATGCGCTACCACGACCGGCTGATTTTTTGATTTATTGTAGAGATGAGGTCTCGCTGCCCAGGCGGGTCTCGAACCCGCGGGCTCAGGCAATCCACTCACCTCAGCCTCCCAAAGGTGCGGGATTACAGGTTGAGCCACCGAGTCCGGTTGACATATTTTTAAAGTATGCCAATCAAAAGTAATTCTTTAGTATCTAATACAGTATAAGTTATTTTTTTGCCTGAAACTCGCTTCAAAAAAAAAGCTATGGTTTTAGCCACAGTCCAAAAGCCAAGAGGCTTCTTACTCTTTTCTAAATGCCAAGAATGCTACCTTCAAAACATCCTGTGTTCTGAAACAGAGGTTCTTGTTTTTAGAAAAGTGTATTATCAAAATGACACTGACTGCAGAGCAGAATTGTGATTAAAAGCATGTCCCATTCAGCTCACGGAACCTTGCTTGTGGTGATAGCAGCGGTCCAGATCAACAGTAGTCTTTGCAACATTTGGAACTTGCTCCCCTGCAGGCCCACATCTGGGTCTGCACTCCCGTGTTTCCAGGTTGAGTGGCTCTGGCGCCCCTTCCCGTGGCTCCAGTGTTCTTATGTACACGTCACACTCCACTCAGCTGCCTGCCTGACTCCTATGTCTTACCACCCAGCACTCCCACTGGTAGATTTCCAGGAGGCAAGCATCTGCCCGTGTAACCCCAAGATTTCGTTCCCACCAGGCCCTTTTCAGTTCTCTGAGTTTCAGGGCTGAGCGATGGACCCCATTTCTGTTTCTTTCCTCTCCCATGACGCGTGTCCCGTTGCTAATTTTTCATCAGTTGTGCCATCCACGTGTGCTCCAGGCCTCCCCCGTGCAAGACTCGAGGGCCACCCCCCAAATGCACTGCGTCCTCTCCAACCTGGTCTCTGAGATGTAAGACCATCAATTTTTCAAATATTTGTTAGTTTACATTTTTTCTTTGGGAATTGAATTACAATCCATTGGCTCCAGCTGTGTGGAAAATAAAGGTGCATTTATTCCTCTGTCTACACACGCCTGCGTGAACACACAGCCCAGAACTCTGCGCTTCCCTCTCATCTGAGTCCTGCCTCTCACTTACTCTCCTACCAGAAGCAGACCCCCTACAGAGTGACTCTGTCTGGACCTCATTTACTTCATCCTTAAAACACAGTGATAACCCTGCTTACCTCCTGTGATGGTCAGAGGTGGTAACGAGAGTACAAATGTCACATGCGTCAGTAGGCATTGTCCAGGGTCACCGGATGACAGCAGCTATAGATGCTATAGATGTGTCCAGTAGTGACTCCTTTTTTTTTTTGAGTTGAGAGCCTCTCTCTCTGTCTGTTGCCCTGGCTGGAGTGCATTAGTGGCACTGTCACACCTCACTGCAGCCTCGACTTCCTGCCCTCCTGGGCTCTGGCAGTCTTCCTGCCTCAGCCTCCTGAAGAGCTGGGACCACAGGCACACACCACTACACCTGGCTAATTTTTTTATTTTTTTGTAGAGACAAGGTCTTCACTATGTTGCCCAGGCTGGTCTGCTCCTGGACTCAATTGATCCTCCCACCTTGGCCTCCCAAAGTGCTGGAGTTACAGGCATGAGCCACTGCACCCAGCCTGTTCACTCCTTTAGACAAAGCAACATTGTGTCTTTTGAAGCCCTTTTTAATCCCATTAACTTATTTTACAATATAAACAACTCTCTGGAGAACATTTCACTCCCCAAATGTTGTAAGATTAAATTTAGGGAGGTACCAAATCATTTTCAGGCACCAGTTCAAAACAAAAACAGTTATTTTGTTTAAATGACTTGTGTTATGAAAAGCAATACGCAAAATATATCAATTAAATTTGTTCCAACTGGAATATCAACAGCTGTATAAAGGTAGGGTCCTTGGGAGTCTAAGAGTCATTTGTGCTGGTACTCGGGAGACTGAGGTGGAAGAATCTCTTAAACCCAGGAGTTCGAGGCTACAGTGAGCTGTGATTGCACTATTGCACTCTAGCCGGGGTGACAGACAGAACCAGACCTTGTCTCTTTAAAAAAAAGGAAAAGGAGGGAAAAAAAGTTTGGATAAATATTTAAAAGTCTTAAAACTATCCTACCATATCCACTTTCAGATTTGTAAGTTACCATCCAAAACAAAAACTCCAGGGTTTTGTTTTAAATAACTCTGTATCATTCCTGTATCTTACAGTCTCGTTTTGCAGATAATAAAGTCACAGGGGAGGGACAAGTAGGAGTTTTGTTTTGTTTTGTTTTTTGCCACTAGAAACCACTCTGAGAAGTTTTTTTTTTTTTTCTTCTTTTTCTTTCTTGTTTTTTTTTCTGGCCAGAGAAGGGAAAGGTGGACACCAACACCAAATATATGTCTTTTCCCAGGACCCCCAACTTCCCGGCACTATAATCCACCAGATAAGCCTTTTATCCTTGCACTGTCTGTATCTCAAAACTCACAACCCAGCGTTTATGGACATTTAAAGGACTGTTCACGGCTATTCTATTTCCAAGAATTTCTTCTAACCTCCACTCTGAGGTGGCCACTCGGCTTGCCCCCGCCCCCACCCCCATGTCGCTGGCATGGCACAAGGAGTGGATGTGTGAAGGCGCCAAGTAGGGCCCAGCTAGGAAAGATGAGCCCGGCCTTACTCATCTGCTCGGAGGAGAATCTCATATATGCCGCGTGGCCTCATAACAAGGTCACTGGAACGGTCATGATTCTGTTCCCTGTTCATTCCCCGGAGTCCATTTTCCCTGAAACTGCGCTGTGCTGGGGCCAAGATTCTTGATGAATCATTCAACCAGAAGGAGAAATGGGGATTTTTTTTTCAGAAAGAACATGCTTGAATGTGTATGAAAATAAACAGGAAAACAAAAATCAGTTTCCCGGCACTAGGAAGTAAAGCGTTACCTTTACCTGGTAGCAGTCAGATGTATTGTACTGGAAAGCGTTTTCTAATTATTGGATTTCCCCCAACACTCCTATGAAATATAATTCCCATTTTGTAAGTCAAGAAACAAAGACCCTGGAGAGTCTGTGCTCGGTTAACCCTGTACATGGGTGAGAAGGTGGGAACCAGCAGGGGAGCGTGCTGAGTCCTTGCACAATCCTCACTGGTCTGCGGCTCTTGTCCCGTGGTCAGTTCTGTCCACTCTCCCACCCCAGTGTTATCACAAAGGCTGGTGCATTTCCAGTCTCGGGCGTGCTTTATTGCCTGGGCTCCGCTCAAGTGATAAGACATACATTTATGCTATTGTGGGAACATAACATAATATTCTCAACAGTGTTGTCAAAAAAAAAAGAAGAAGTTGTTTAGCCCCGGTATGATTTCCTTATAACTTATAAAGAGCATTTGACTCGGATGTCACCCCATGTTGATGTTTTCAGGAAGAAGACCCCTGATGGCAGTGCAGGCTTCCTCATGCTGGCTTGAACTATTCATTGCCCCCCCTGATGACTGTCCAGAAAAACACACACTCTCACAGGTGGCCTCCCAGAAGGGCTCAGGTCTCCGGGCTTCCTGATTACATAGATAAGTGAAGGTTGTTTAAGGTCTTCGAGGTCCATATTCACATGACCCAGATAAGGAACTCATCACAGAGAGGCAAGGCCATGCTGAGGGCATGGGGGCATGGCAAAGAGGAGAGCCAGGAAGTGAGGGATGGGGAGCAGGTGTGCCCTGGCCAGCCCCTGCCCTCACAGGACAGCCTGATTTTATCCTCACCCAGCTATCCACACCAGGAGCTCAGCACCCACTCACCCAGTGATCACAGAATTTTAAATGTGAATCCAGTCAAATGGAGCATTATTTTTGCTTTGAGTTATTCTCAAAATTGATGAAATCAACCACAGTAGACATGAATGAGAACTAAAACTGTTTTATAATTTCAACATCTAATGTGTTTAGGCTTTTTTTTAATGAGAAAGCAGGATTTATTGACAGCACAGAAAAGCTCCCACAGTGGGAGGGGACCTGAGTGGGTTGCCTAGGCTTTTTAAAAAAAGTCATTCATGGTATATTTTTTAATTTAACTGCTAGTGCCCAGAGCAGTATTTTAGCACTAGCTTTGACTGGGAAATACCTGTAGGCCAGATCCTCATCTCTGTCTCACATAACATGCAAAGGTGGACAGGAAAAGAGGTGGGCACTGAGAGAAGCTGCAAGAGAAGCAATAAAGGTAAACATGGATAAATTGGATGACATCAGAACAAAAGACTTCTGTGCATCAAAGGACATGGTCACCAGAGTGAAAAGCAATCTGTGGAAGAGGAGAAAATATTTTCAAATGATAGAAGTTAATATTCAGAGCATGTAAAGAATTCCTGCAACTCAACAACAATTCATTTCTTCAGAGAAGGTATAAAGCTGTCCAGTAGGTACGTGAGAAGATGCTCAGCATCCCCTGTCCTTAGGGAAATGTACATCAAAGCCATGATAAGATAGCAGTTCACACCTATTACAATGGCTACTATTAAAAAAAAAATAGCAAGTGTTCGCAAGGATGTAGAAAAACTAGAACGCTTGTGCACTGTTGGTGGGAATGTAAAATATTGTAGCCACTATGGAAAATAGCATGGCAGTTCATCAAAAATTAGAAAATAGAATCATCATACTGGGTTTTTTTTTGGTTTTTTTTTTGAGTCGGAGTCTCACTCTGTCACCCAGACTGGAGTGCAGTGGCCGCTCCCAGCCATCGCAGCCTCGACCTGCTGGGCTCCGGCGATCCTTCCACCTCAGCCTTCCAAGTAGCCGGAATTACAGGAATGCGCTACCACGCCAGGCTGATTTTTTTTTTAATTTATTGTAGAGATGAGGTCTCGCTGCCCAGGCGGGTCTCGAACCCGCGGGCTCAGGCAATCCACTCACCTCAGCCTCCCAAAGGCGCGGGATTACAGGCTGAGCCACCGAGCCCGGCTCATACTGGCAGTTCCACTCCAGAAAAAAATTTGAAAGCACAGGCTCAAAGGGATATTTGTACATCCATGTTAATAGCAGCAGTATTTCACGGTAGCCAAAAGGTGGAAGCAACCCCTGTGTCTCACAGTGGATGAATGGATAAACAAAATGTAGTATATCCATCCAATGGAATATTGTTCAGCCTTAAAAAAGGAAATTCTGAGACATGCAGAAGCATAGATGAACCTTAAAAATATGTTAAGTGAAATAAGCCAAAAGGACAAATAGTGTATGATTCCATTTGTAAGAGGAATTTAGAATAGGCAAAGTCACAGAGACAGAAAGTATAGTAGAGGTTACCAGAGGCCAGGATAGGCAGGCTTGAAAGTGAAGAGTTTTGTTTAATGGCTAGAGATTTAATTCAGGATGATGAAAAGTTTTGGACACTGATAGCAGTAGTGTGGTGGCCACATGCCTGTAGTCCCAGCTACTGATGTGGGAAGATTGCTTGATCCTAGGAGTGCAAGTATATAATAAGTTGTGATCATCCCTGCTGGGATGCACTCTAGCCTGGGCGACAGGTTGAGACCCTAACCCAAAAAAATAAAAATAAAATCTGATACTAGACAAGTCCACAATGCTGATGAAACATCACTTTTTAAAGACACTGACTACAGCAATGAGGTGATCCCTGCAGGAATTAAGGATGCCAAGAACAGAATAACTGCTGAATGTGCCAGTGCAGGAAGCCCACATAAGTATACACTTACTGTGATGGGCAACAACCTGCATCCTTGCTGTTTTCAAGTGTGACTTTCCCACTAGTCCCTTATGATGCTAACAGAAAGGCATGGGTTACCAGGGACATCTTTCCTCATCAGTTTCACAAACATTTGTACCAGTGGTTCATATTCACTATAGGGAAACTGGACTGGATGGTGACTGCAAGATTTTATTAATCCTTGACTACTGTTCTGCCCATCCCCCAGCTGAAGGCCTCTTCATAAATCACATGTACGCCATGTATTTTTTCCCCATATGTGCCTTTGTTGATTCAGCCATGTGACCCGGGTATCCTAGATCAATGAAGAGTAATTATAAAAACACTTTCTTGAACTGCATGCTAGCAGCAGTCAGTGGCAGTGTGGGTGTAGAAGGTTTTCCCAAGGACCCAAGTTTGCTGTAGGTACTGTTGCCAACCTTTGAAACACAGTGAGTGAAGACATAGCTGTGTGTGCCTGGACAATTGCTGGCCTGTAACTATATTCGGGTGATGATGATGAACAGGGTGGTGACTTCAAATGGAGAATGTCAAGTGAAAAAAAGGGACATCTGACCTCCTTACGTTTGCAAAAAATATTCCTTCAGAGTCCATCAGCAAGCTAGAAGAAGTGGATATCGAAGATGTTTTTAACATTGAACACTATTTTTTCATCGTATAGTTGGTATGTGATATGCTTTACTGTGAAGTACTTATGTGTGAATAAGTATAAGGAAATGATTGCTTGTCCATAGCATGTTAATTCAGAGTCAGTCTCCACTTGGGTGGCCGAGATCTTGGGTCCCCTTGCTTTCTGAGGCTTCGGGGTACACAAACTTTGTTTTATGCACAAAATCATTTAAGATGTCATATTAAATCACTTTTAGGCTATGTGTATCAGGTGTAGACGAAAGTGAATTTTGCTTTTTGACGTGGATCCTATCCCTAAGATATCCCAGTGTGTGTGTGTGTGTGTGTGTGTGTATGTGTGCATATATATATACATATATATATATGTATATATATATGCAAATATTCAAAAATCAAAAAAAGAAAAACCTTGAAAATTCTTAACACTTCCAGTCCCAAGCATTTTGGATAAGGTCTGCTCAATCTATAATATTTGTTTTACTCACTTTTTAAATTCGTACTCTAAATTCTTATTAGCTTTTATTGTTCATGTATTTCAACCAAAACTTTTCCATTCACTTAATAGTTGATTAAATCCTCTTTCTGTCTGGATCAAAAGAACAGAACAAGTGCTTGTTTTTAGATTTAAGCAGAAATTAGTATAAACATATTTGCAGACAGCAATATTATAGAGCAATATAAATATACCAGGCCATAAGTACATTTTCTTTTTTTTCTTTTTCTTTTTTTTTTTTTTTAAAGATGTGGGGTATAATCCAGGATTAAGTATACAAGTGGTCATCATATGAGAAAAGTTTGTCCTTTTGGTCCCCACTTTACCTTACTCACATTTTCTAGATGGAAAATGAAAGTTGGCATGCTAGGAAACACACAGAAATGACAAACTTTCTTACCTGTGATGCGACCACATTCTTAGTGTAGCCTAGAAAAGTATCAGGTATGTGAACATCTCCAGTCAAATATCAGAGCAGAAAAACATGTTGAGAACTGCTACACTATTAGACCAAGCTGTACCCTTCACACATACCATGCAGTATCAGGTCATTCGTTTACTCAGTAGATATTTACTTAGTATCTTTCATATGTCAGGCATATCCTAGGCACTACAGGTGTAATAGTTGGCAGGGCATCTACAGCCTTGACCCTGGGGGACCTACTCTCCAAGGGAAAAGACAGGCAAGAAACAATTGTTTTAAAAATCCTAAATCACAGCCGAGCTCGGTGGCTCAGCCTGTAATCCCATGCTTTGGGAGGCTGAGGCGAGTGGATCATCTGAGCCCACAGGTTCGAGACCCGCCTGGGCAACTTGGTGAGACCTCATCTCTACAATAAATCAAAAAATTAGCCGGGCATGGTAGTGCGCGCCTGTAGTTCCAGCTACTTGGAAGGCTGAGGCGGAAGGATGGCCGGAGCCCAGCAGGTCGAGGCTGCGGTGGCCGGGAGCGGCTACTGCACTCCAGTCTGGGTGACGGAGTGAGACTCCAACTCAAAAAAAAAAAAAAATCCTAAATCAGACATAGTGACTCACACCTGTAATTCCAACACTTTGGGAAGCCAAGGTGAGAGGATTACCTGAGCCCAGGGTTTCAAGACCAGCCTGGGCAACATGACAAGACTTCGTCTCTACAATAAATAAAAAAGATTGGGTGTACCTACTTTGGGAGGCTGAGATGGAAGGATTGCTGGAGCTCAGCAGGTCAGGGCTATGGTGCTCCAGCCTGGGCAACAAAGTGAGGCTCCGACTCAAGAAAAACAAAAAAATAAAATTCCTTATGGTGGTTAGTGTGATGAAGAAAACGGGTAGGTCCTTGCAGAGGAGCAGCATTGAGGAGACCCCAGATGATGGGAAGGATAGGCTTGTGTAGGTCTGTGAGGATGGCCTTCCGGGAAACAGGTAGGGTAAAGGTCGGGAGGTCAGGAGAAGCCGTGTGTCTAGGGTGGCTGAGATGAAGGAGAGAAGACAGAGCAGCAGGAAGGAGCTGAGAAGCAGGCAGCCTCAACTGTTCCAGGACATTCAGGTCCTTAGTAGGCAACCGTAGGAAGTTGGGTTTTGGTCTAAGGAAAATGGAAGTCACTGAAGGATTTCAAGGAGGGAGAATGGACTCTGATACATGTTTTTTAATGGAAGTAGAAAAAGTGAATTTAGGCTCTTGCCGTGATCCAGGTGATCAACAATGGTGGTTAGGACCGGGGTAAGACTGATGGAGGTGTTGTGAAGTTGTCAGGCTTTAGATATAAATTTCAAGACCCACTGCACTTGCTGATAGATTGCACGTGGCGTAATAGAGAAAGAAGAAAATCCAAGGTGGCTCCTAGGCTCAAGTTCCAAGCACCTGGAGGAGTGGAGTATAAGGTCCCTAAAAACCAGTCCCAGGGAGCGGCGCTGAAGGAACTGTGGTTCGTTCCTCAGAAGAGACACCCACAGGACTGGTGTGCAGAGGAGAGACACACATGAAAATCCCCAGTGGCAGCTCTGGGCTTACTGTGAGAAAGGACCTTAGGCACACCTGTAACCTGCTGGGCTCTGCCGCCAAGGGCTGCCCTGTGTTGCGAAACCTGAGACTGGGTGACCATCACCCCACAGTGAGTCGGCGGGTTCCCTGACTGAGGGAGATCTGGCTGTGTGGCTACCGATGTTTTTCCCAACCCTCAAATTCTTAGCTTATTTTAATGCAAAGGTAAAGCTCCCAGCAGGGTCCTGCGTGCTCTTAAACTCTCTGTATGTGGTACCATTAGCCACACTGGGCTATTGGCAGATGCAGTTTTAGTTAAATGAGGTGACTTGCCCACCACACTATAGAGGATGACTCTTGGCCTCGTATTGATTTCATATCCCGGCCAGAAGACCACACAGAGGCATAGCTAGTAAACTTCAGCTTGTGCGTTCATGTATGCCAAGACCCACTAAATCATATTGGATATTTTTTCTGTCTAAATTTCATGTAACTGTTCAAGGTCAATTCACTTTACTACTCGTATCTCTCTTGCTGGCAAGGACTGGCATGACTCTAACATCTGTCCCATGGTCACATTTTATTTGATGTTTGAAGATGACTCATATGATGTGACATTGGCATTTGGGGATGTGGCTGTCTTCAGGTGCCAAATAAACTTGGATAGCAATCCTTTTCCCTGCGTGTGTTTACATTTGGGAACGTGGAGCTGCCAAGGCTCACTGGACACAACTCTTAGGCTGTGGGTCCTCACCCAGTGTTCGGGTGCTCTCCTGTTCTGATCCCCAGGTGCCATGCTGCCCCCAGGGTGCTGTCACAGCGCTGTGCATGCCTCCATGGATGATTTCTCAGGCAGAGTAGTCCTGGAACACACCACGTGTGGTGTTGGGATGCAGACTTTGTTATGAAGTTACATTTAGGCTTCCATTCTTTCTTATCTCGATTTAAAAATTGATACTTCCCCAGGTGGCCTTTTTCTCTATCACAATAAATGAATGGGTGGACAGGTGGATGGATGGATGGATAGATGGATAGATGGATGGATGGATGGATGGGTGGGTGGGTGAGTGGGTGGGTGGGTGAGTGGGTGGTTGGAGTGATACTTGATTTCATGCTCAAAGAACTCAAACACTAGAGAAGTACATACAATCCCCCAATCATTACCCTTCCTTAAGGTAACTACAATGAAAATGGAAGATACCTTCCAGATTTTTTTTAAAGCATATTTACGTAAAAAATAACTACATAAACAAGGGCACTGTTCGGGGATTTGTTTTTATGTAAGTAGGGGATCACATATTTTTCCATGAGTTTTTATTTGACTCTATGTCTAGGAGACCCTTCCAGTTTTACACAGTATAACTGTTTCATTCTTTTTAACCAGTGGAGATACTGCAATTAATATATGCACTCTCTATTATTTTATTAGCCTGGTTTTATTGTTGTTGTTTGTTCGCTTTTTGAGTCAGAGTCTCACTCTGTTGCCCTGGTTGGAGTGCAGTGGCATGCTCACAATCACCCCAGCGTCAACCTGCTAGACTCAGGAAATCCTTCCACCTCAGCCTTCCAAGTAGCCAGAACTACAGGTGCACGCTACCATCCCCGGCTAATTTTTTGATTTATTGTAGAGACGAGGTCTCACCAAGTTACCCAGTCTGGTCTCGAACCCCTGGACTCAGGCAATCCTCTCGCCTCTGCCTCCCAAAGTACTGGGATCACAGGCTTGAGCCACTGTGCCTGGCCTACCTGCTATTTATTTATTCATTCATTTTTAGAGCCCGGGTCTCACTGTGTTTCCCAGGCTGGTCTTAAACTCCTGAGCTCAAGCAGTCTTTCTCCCTCAGCCTCACAAGTAGCTGGGACTGCAAACATGCACCACCACAGCACTGGCTTCTGCTATTTTAAATTCTGTATGTGCGCGGTGTGTGTGTGTGTGTGTGTGTGTGTGTGTGTGTGTGTGTGTGTTGTGTGTGGCTTCTGCTATTTTAAATTCTGTATGTGCGCGGTGTGTGTGTGTGTGTGTGTGTGTATGTGTTCTAACCCGAATGTGTGGTGTGTGTGTGTGTGTGTGTGTGTGTGTGTGTGTGTGTGTGTGTGTGTGTGTGTTCTAACCCGAATAACTTAAATTCAATTTCAGTCCAGCACAGTGGCTCATACCTGTAATCCCAGCACTTTGGAGGCCGAGGTAGGAGAATTGCTTGAGCCCAGGAGTTCAAGACCAGCCTGGGCAAGACCTCGTCTGTACAAAAAAAAAAAAAATTAAAAGATTGTCTTGAGCTATAATTATTATAGCCCAATCCCAATTCATTCTTTAAAATGAATTTATAGAAACTTGTAGAATTTACTATGCCCTCGGGTATGTGTACTTTAAATTTTTACACACACGGCTGCACCAATTTACATGATAACTAACAGTATATAAATTCCTATTTCCTCATACTCTCGCCAATACTGGGCATTGCCCATATTTTCAGTGTTTGGTGATCTGATGAGTGTTTTAAAACAAAACAGATCTCATTATTGAATGTATATTTCCCTGATTACTAAGTTACTAATAAACATCAATATCTTAGAGAAGGAGTGTCTATTTCATGACTTGTTCATCCTTATCTCTTGCCTGTCTTAAAATTGGGTTGTTTATCTTTTTCACATTGTTTTACAGCAACACTTAAATAATACAGACCCTAATCTCTTGTTATAAATGTTATAAAGTTGTCTGTCTCTTGTCTTTTCTTATGGTGTCATAAGTATTACCAAAGTTTTCATTTTTAATTATTATTTTTTATAAAATTAAATACCGCTTTTCCTCCATGGCATCTAAATTTAGTGATTGCTTAAAAACATCTTTCCCATTCCCTGAGCTTTAAAAATAGTCTCTGCATCTCCTGTTTATGTTTTCTTTTGTTTTGTTTTTTGAGTCAGGGTCTTACTCTGTTGCACAGGCTGTAGTACAGTGGCAGTATCACGACGATCACAGCTCACAGCAGCCTCGAACTCCTGGGCTCAGGCGATCCTTCCATCTCAGCCTCCCGAATAGCTGGGACTACAGGCATGCAATACCATGCCCAGCTGATTTTTTTATTGTTTTTGTAGAGATGCTGTCTCGCTATGTTGCCCAGGCTGGTCTCAAACACCTGGCCTCAAGCAATCCACCTGCCTCAGCCTCCCAAAGTGCTGGGATTACAGGCGTGAGCTACCACACCCAGCCCTATTTATGATTTTTTAAAAAGTATTTAGAGCTTTACTCCATCTGCATTTTTTTGTTTGTTTTGTTTTTGTTTTTTGAGTCACCCAGACGGGAGTGCAGTGGCTGCTCCCGGCCGCCGCAGCCTCGACCTGCTGGGCTCCGGCGATCCTTCCGCCTCAGCCTTCCAAGTAGCCAGAATTACAGGCATGCGCTACCACGCCCGGCTAATTTTTTGATTTACTGCAGAGATGAGGTCTCACCTGCCCAGGCAGGTCTCAAACCCACGGGCTCAGGCAATCCACTCACCTCAGCCTCCCAAAGGCGCGGGATTACAGGCTGAGCCACCGAGCCCGGCTTCCATCTGCATTTTATATATTGTATAATATCAGAGGTCATGTCATCTTTTAAATAACTCGTTTGTTCTCCACTGATCGAATCGTCTCTTAAATTCCCACCTATGTGTATGTGTGTTTCTGGCCATGCTCTTTCACTGATCTATTTGTCTGTTCTCTACTAACATACTGTTTTACTTTGGTAAATATATGGACTGTTTTGATTGGGATCTTATATGTCAAATTCTTTCTCATTAGTCCTCTTTTTTGAAATTGTCTTCCTATAGCCAGCTACGGTGGCACATGCCTGTAGTTCCAGCTTCTTAGAAGGTTGAGGCAGAAGGATCACCTGAGCCCAGCAGTCGAGACTGCAGTGACAGTGAGCGTGTCACTGCACTCCAGCCTGGGCAACAGAGGGAGACTCCAACTCAAAATAAATAAATAAAATTGTCTTCCTGTATATTTTCTCTATATTTCATATAAACTTCAGAATAAACATGTCAATTTTCTCTTTTAAAATATTGGAATTTGGGATTTATATTGAATTTTTAGATAAGAAAGATCCAATATACCCTGAAGAACTCAAATCACTCTATAAAGAAGATACCTGCACACGAATGTTTATCGCAGCGTTGTTCACAATAGCAAGAACCTGGAACCAACCACGCTGCCCATCAAAAGAGGACTGGATTTAAAAAATGTGGTACATATATACAATGGAATACTATACAGCCATAAAAAAGAACAAAATCATGAATTTCGCAGCAACCTGGATGGAGCTAGAGTCTATAATACTGAGTGACCTCTCACAGAAACAAATATCTGAGTATCACATATTCTCACTCATATAGTGGACCTTGATCATCCAACGCACTACCATAAGAAAATGACTGACAGTGGTGGGAAACTATGGGGGGGATGGGACTAATGGTAGTAAACATCTGTCTGGGGACGGGGAGACACCTGTTATCAACAAGGGGGCCTGAATGAAGCATATTTGTATACCTAACCCTTAACTGTACCCCACAATATCAAAATAAAAAATATTGATTAAAAAAAAAAAAGAAAGAAAGACCATCATCGTTTCTGATCTTCAAAAATGACACCTGGTCAGAAATCTAAATAGAAAAATTGAATCCATAGAATTTTTACAGCCTGCAGAAAAAGGTGGCTGAATTATTTTATAACTTGAATATGGAAAAAGGCTCTTTACCTACCCATGTCCCAAAAACTAGATGCAGCAAAACAAAACGTTGATATAGTTTGAATATATAAAAATGGAAACCTACATGTGGCCAAAGTTTGCATAAGACGTCAAAAGACAGATTACAAACTGAGAGAAAATATATGCAACATATATCACAAATAAAATACTAATATTAATATAAATAATAATACCTATTTCACTGTTGTGGAGAGAAGTAATATACCTGGTACTAACAATAATTGTATTTTAGTATATGGCACAAATGTTAGTGTTCCTCCCTTTGGAAATTCATTTGAGACTTCCTCACAAGCTCGGACTTCCTGTGTGGTAGCACATTTGTCATGAGACGGCAACAGTTAAATTCTGGGACACTGTTGGGCACGGTGGTTCACACCTGTAATCCCAGCCCTTTGGGAGGCCGAGGTGGGAGGATTGCTTGAACCCAGGAGTTCGAGACCAACCTGAGCAATATAGTAAGATCTCACCTCTACAAAAAATTTTAAAAATTAGCCAGTGTGGTGTTGCGCACCTCTAGTCCCAGCTACTTGAAAGACTGAGGTGGAAGGATCGCCTGAGCCCAGGAGGTCAAGGCTTCAGTGAGCTTTGTTTGTGTCACTGCACTCCAGCCTGGGTGACAGAGTGAGACCCTGACTCAAAAAAAAAAAATCTGGGACACAATCTTGAGCTGTAACCTGATATGAGCCATTTTTTTCTTCCACTTTTAAATTATTTATAGAATAAGTGCGTTTATTTATTTATTTATATAGTTATTTTTAACATTCTTTTTTTTTGAGCTGGAGTCTCATGCTGTTGCCCAGGCTGGAGTACAGTGGCACATTCCAGGCCACTGCAGCCTCAACCTGCTGGGCTCAGGTGGTCCTTCCACCTCAGCCTTCCAAGTAGCTGCAACTACAGGCACGTGCCACCACGCCTGGCTAATTATCTGATTTATTGTAGAGATGAGGGCTTACCAAGTTTCCCGTGCTGGTCTCGAACCCATGGGCTCCAGCAGTCCTCTCACCTCAGCCTCCCAAAGTGCCGGGATTATAGGTGTGAGCCACCGTGCCTGGCTTTAAACACATTTCTTTATACCACATCACCAGTGGTATGCATTCCATCTTTCATTGCTCATCAATGTAACTTCTAAAGGTCCTTCAGGTATAACTGTCTAGTCATATAATTGCATAATTATAATTTATTACACTATAACTGCAACTTTTTAATTTAACCCACTTTGTAATCCAGTCAGTGCTCATGATCCATTACATTTCTCTTCATTCTAGTCATAGGAATAGAATGGCAAGCAGTGAGGTTCCAGGACGAAGGGGGGAAGGGTTGTTTCCAGCCGGTGGCTGGCACACCTGTGCTGACCCATCCAGCTGCACCTGCAGCTCCCTCCTGGACCGGGTGCAACTGGAATTTTCATAAAATACTCGAGTTTCAAACTGATGAGACCTGAGAGGTCACCATTCACCTTCTGCAATTGAACTATGAAGAACCGAGTTTTAGGATGTGTGCTTATTAACTTTGTACTTGATATAAAACACCTGTGCTAGATAGGTTAACACAGCATCCGTTAATGGCACAATTAAAAGCCATTGATGTATTTATTTATACTCTGCCTTGTCCCAGAATATTTGAGGTAGCTAACTGGAATGAGAATTCCAGTCTCCTGTGTCATTGATTAGCAGACTCCCCTCCCCTGCCCACCGGAATGTGCTGTCAGATTGGGAATGTCCTCCGTGTCCCATCTAATAGGACACATAGCTACTGAGCACTTGAACTGCAGCCAGTGTGACGGAGAAATAGGATACTTGATTTTATTGAATCGTATGTCATTTTAATATGAAAAGCTGGGCATGCTTCTTGTACAGGTGGACTTACGAGCAATGTAGCTTTTAACTATTCAAGAGTTTTAAAATATGGTTGTGTGTATGTGAAAAGGCGATTGCTTTACTGTGTGGCTGGCTAATGAACACCAAACTGCTCTGCTCTTGCTCTCTCTAGATTCCATCACTCAGCACAAGGTTTGTGCTGCTGAAAACTACTTCTTGCCACAGTGAAGGAGACATCACTAGCTCATGACGACTGCACACCGCTCACAAAACTGTCTTTGGACGTCCACATGAGAAATAGAACTGTGAAGAGAAGGAGCTGATGTATAAAGAATGCAAAGAATGACTTCTGATATTACCACATCTGCATTGTGTTTTATGGTTTTTATCTTTTTTTTAGAGTCAGGCTCTTGCTCAGACTAGAGTGTGGTGGCGTGGTCATAACTCACTGCAGTCTCAAAACTCCTGGACTCAACAATCCTTCCACCTCACCCTCCTCTAAGTTGCTGGGACTACAGGCATGCGCCTCCATGCCCAGCCAATTTTTATTTTTTGTAGAGACAGAATCTCACTATGTTGTCCAGACTCATCTCAAACTACTGGCCTCAAGCAGTCCTCCCACCTTGTCCTCTCAAAGTGCTAGGATCATAGGTGCGAGCCACCATGCCCGGCCAGTTTTTTTGTTTTGGTCTTTTTTTAATGTAAAAAAAAAAATTTAAAAAATATATTTAGGGAGTACAAGTGCAGATTTCTTACATGCATATATTGTGTTGTGGTGAAGTCTGGGCGTTTTAGTGTGCCATCACCCAAATAATGAACTTTTTTTCTTTTTTTTGAGTCAGTGTCTCATTCTGTCGCCCAGGTTGGAGTACAGTGGCATGCTCCCAGCCACCACAGCCTCAATCTGCTGGGCTCAGGTGATCCTTCCGTCTCGGCTTCCAAGTAGCCAGAACTACAGGCAGGTACTACCACACCCAGCTAATTTTTCGATTTATTGTAGAGACGAGGTCTCACCATGTTTCCCAGGTTGGTCTCCAACCCACAGGCTCAGGCATTCCTCTCACCTCAGCCTCCCAAGTGCTGGGATTATAGGCTTGAACCACCACACTCAACCTGCGAATAGTGAACATTCTACCCAATAGATACATTTTCAACCCTCACCCCCTTCCCACCTCCTGCTTTTGGAGTCTCCAGTGTCTGTTATTCCTCTCTCTGTCTCTGTGTACCTACTGCTGAGCCCCCACTTACCAGTGAGGACGTGTGGTTTTAACTTTCTGTTCTATTTTACTTAGAATAATACTGGCCAGTTTTTATCTCTAGAACCCTTGCGTGAGACTGTTGATGAATCTGTGTTTCAGAGAAGCCAGTCTTTTGGGCCCTTTCTACTGAATGCCAGTTTTTGTATCTTAGTAATGATGGTAATTACAACGTCACAGAACCTTTGTCATTAAAGCACTGTGATGACAAATAAAGAGTGGAAGTTCGTTGAAACTGGTTTACTACTGAAAACAATTGAGAACCCCCTACAGTTCCTGGCTTAGATGCTAAGATCCCTGTTGATGTGTCCTATCCTCGATATGAAGGACGTTCCTTCGTTATTCAGGTTACTTTTATGTGTCCAAGAGTCCTCCCTCAAAGCAGTTAGTGAAGACAGGTGGGGGCGTTTACAGGGATAACCTGTGTCCACTGAGTGACCTTGTGTCTGTACCCTACTTTACAGCAAGCAGAGCACCACAGACGACAGATCACCGCCTCCTGTGGCCACGTTTATACTTCCCATCCCCTGGAGGAAGTTAGCAGCTGGGATCACCCTCTAAACAGGAGAAATGCTAAATCCCAGCAACGTTGAAGGTGCCGCTAAGACCCCATCACAATGCTATCCCTTCTTCATATCATGTATCTGCTGCCCATCCCAGCCGTCACTCCTGCCACCAAAAACTTCAAGTCCCTCAACAAGTATAACGATCACCTTCTGGAATAAACCTTTTTAAATTTTTTTTTTTTTTTTTGTCTAGAGATGTCTTGCTGTGTGGCCTAGGCTGGTCTCGAACTCCTGGCTTCAAGCAATCCTTCAACCTCAACCTCTCAGTGTCCTGGGATTACAGACATGAGCCACCGTGCCCAGCCTCAAGAACAAATCTTTGAGAAAGGAGGTAGCAGTGCAACTGAAAATGATGAAGATTTCTTTTCTTGGTTTTGAAATAACGTATACAGGCTGGGCACAGTGGCTCAGCCTGTAATCCCGGCACTTTGGGAGGCCTAGGTGAGAGGATTGCCTGAGCCCATGGATTCGAAACCAGCCTGGGCAACTTGGCGAGACTGCGTCTCTAAAATAAATCACAAAACTAGCCAGGCATGGTGGCGTGTGCCTGTAGTTCCAGCTACTTGGAAGGCTGAGGCAGAAGGATCGCCTAAGCCCAGTAGGTTGAGGCTGCCGTGGCCATGAGTGTGCCACTGCACTCCAGCCTGGGCGACAAGAGTGAGACTCAAAAAAAAAGTACACCCAAATAATTTCCTCCTGATACTCATCCTCTTACAATTGAGCTTTTACACGATTCGGCATTCCTGGGTCCACTCTTTCCACGCTATGTGTGTTTCTCTGTCGCCACAAGCATGCTGGGCATGACGGAGTTCCCACAACACCAAAAATCCCTGAGGACGCTGACAAAAATTGTGCTGACTCATGCTGGGGACAAGCCACAAAGAAGCACCCCATCAGCCATCAAGTGCCACCTGAGCCCACTCTGAGTCATAGGTCCAGTCCTCAATGCAATATTCTGATCCCGGATGCTAGCCTGCCAGTAGCCAGACAAGATTCTCTTTCTATCTTGTCATCTTTTTTTTTTTTTAAAGACAGGGTGTCACTCTGTTGCCTCGGCTGGAGTGAAGTGACACCATCATAGCTCACTGCAGCCTCAAACTCCTAAACTCAAGTGATCTCCCAAGTTAGCCTCCCAAATAGTTTAGGATACAGAGGGGTCCCACCACACCCAGCTAATTGTCTTATTATCTTTGTAAAGATGGGGTCTAGCTACCTTGCCCAGGCTGGTCTTAAACCGCTAGCCTCAAGCAATCTTCCTGCCTCAGCCTCTCAAAGTGCTGGGATTACAGGCATGAGCCACCATGCCCAGCCAACGTAACATTCTCTTTCTAAAAGCGAACGTTTCATGAGGACTGACTTGTGCTGGATATTGCACTACACATTTTGTATGTGGTTCCTCATTTTAACCTCCCAACAATCGTGTGCATTACCACGGGTCCCCAAGTCCCTACCCAAAATATGTAGGGGTCAGAATCCTCAGAATTCTGAATTTTTTTTTTTATTTTGAAAGATGTGTGACTCTCTCTGCTTCTGTTCAACATTATTCTAAAGATTGTACATAAGAGAAGGCAAGAAAAAGAGACATACAGACTGGAGATGAAGAAATAAAACCCTTTATTCTCAGACAACATGATACTATAGGTAGAAATTATGAGTAAGGCAAAAAAAGAAAATGTACTAGAACTTATAACGAGGTTAGCAATATTAGAGAATACAACATCAATATACAAAGCTAACTGAATTGGATTTCTGTATGCGATCAACAAGTAATTCAAAATGAAATTAAGGCTACAATTACATTTATAATAGCCTCTAAAAACAAAATAGGAATAAACTTAAAGAAGTATAACACCTGTATAATGAAACCTACAGAACATTTCTGTGAGAAGTTAAGGATATAAAAAAATAAACAAATCGACGAGGATCATAGATTAGAAGATGCAATATATATATATATATTTTTTTTTTTTTTTTTTTTTTTGAGTTGGAGTCTCACTCTGTCACCCAGGCTGGAGTACAGTGGCACACTCACGGCCACTGCAGCCTTGATGAGCTGGACTCAGGTGATCTTTCTGCCTCAGCCTTCCAAGTAGCCAGAGCTACAGGCACACGCCACCATGCCTGGCTAATTTTTTGATTTATTGTAGAAATGAGGTCTCACCAAGTTGCCCAGCTGGTCTCAAACCCATGGGTTCAGGCATTCCTCTCACCTCAGCCTCCCAAAGTGCTGGGATTACAGGCATGAGCCACTGCACCCAGCCTGAAGATGCACTATTGTTAAGGTGGCAGTTCTCAAATTGATCTAGAGATTGAGTGCATTCACCATCACACTCTCGGGGACTTTTTTGTAGAATTTGAAAAGCTGATGCTAAAATTTATAGGAAATTGCAAAGAACCTCTAGTAGGCAAAACATTTTTTTTAAAGAGCAAAGCTGGAGGATTTACAGTACCTGCTTCTAAAACTGACTATAAAACTACAGCAAGCCGGGCTTGGTGGCTCAGCCTATAATCCCGCGCCTTTGGGAGGCTGAGGTAAGTGGATTGCCTGAGCCCGCGGGTTCGAGACCCGCCTGGGCAGGCGAGACCTCATCTCTACAATAAATCAAAAAATCAGCCGGGCGTGGTAGTGCATGCCTATAATTCTGGCTACTTGGAAGGCTGAGGCGGAAGGATCGCCGGAGCCCAGCAGGTCGAGGATGCGGTGGCCGGGAGCGGCCACTGCACTCCAGTCTGGGTGACAGAGTAAGACTCCAACTCAAAAAAAAAAAAACTACAGCAAACAAGTAAGTGTTGGCTAGGAATTGGCATATAGATCAAAGAAAGAGAATAGAGGATCCAGGTATAAATGCTCATATTTATAGTCAACTGACAAGTTGCCAAGGCAATTCAATGTAGTAGGATAGTCTTTTCTTTTTGTTTTTTGGGGTTTTTTTGAGTTGGAGTTTCACTCTGTCGCCCAGACGGAGTGCAGTGGCCACTCCCGGCCACCGCAGCCTCGACCTGCCGGGCTCCGGCAATCCTTCCGCCTCAGCCTTCCGTGTAGCCGGAATTACAGGCGCGCGCTATCACGCCCGGCTGATTTTGTGATTTTATTGTAGAGATGAGGTTTCGCTGCCCAGGCGGGTCTCGAACCCGCGGGCTCAGGCAATCCACTCACCTCAGCCTCCCAAAGTCGCAGGATTACAGGCTGAGCCACCGAGCCCGGCTTAGGATAGTCTTTTCAAAAAACAGTGCTAGCAAATCATTTTACGAAGCTAACAACACACTGATACCCAAACCGGGTAAAGATCTAACAAAAAAAGAGAACTACAGGCCAATATCCCTTATGAAAATAGATGCACAAATCCTCAACAGGATTCTAGTAAATAGAATCCAAAAACACATCTCAAAAATCTTCCACCATGACCAAGTAGGCTTCACTCCCAAGATGTAAGGCTGGTTCAGTATCCACAAGACCATAAATGTGATTAAATACGTCCGAGCTCGGTGGCTCTGCCTGTAAACCCAGCACTTTGGGAGGCCGAGATGAGTGGATTGCCTGAGCCCGCAGGTTCGTGACCCGCCTGGGCAACTTGGCGAGACCTCATCTCTACAATAAATCAAAAATTAACCAGGCGTGGTAGCGCGCGCCCATAGTTCCAGCTACTTGGAAGGCTGAGGCGGAAGGATCCCCAGAGCCCAGCAGGTCGAGGCTGCGGTGGCCGGGATCGGCCATTGCACTGCAGTCTGGGTGACAGAGTGAGACTGCAACTCAAAAAAAAAAAATGTCGTTAAATACTTCAACAGATGTAAAAACAAGAACCACATGATTATACAATTTGATGCAGGAAAAGCTTTTGATAAAATCCAGCATCCCTTCCTGATAAAAACCTTCAAACACTATACTGGACTGGATTTTTTTAAATGTGGTACATATACACAGTAGAATATTATGCAGCCATAAGGAAGGATAAATATATGGACTTTGCAGCAACTTGGATGGATTTGGAGTCGATCATACTCAGTGATTTATCACAGAAACAAAGATCTGAGTTCCATATGTTCTCACTCAAGGTGACCTTGAACAATTATAATGCTATAAGAAAGCAACTGACAGTAGTAGAAAACTGTCAGGGAAGGGGGGGTGGGACTGAGTTGAGGGAAACTGCTAGGGGAGGGAGGGGCATATCTCATCAACAAGGGTGCCTGCATGATTGATATTTATATACCTAACCCTTAATTGTACCCCACATCTTTATAATAAATCAATAAATTCTTTTTTAAAAAACCCTCAAACACTAGGTATAGAAGGAACATGCCTCAAAATAGTAAGCACCATCTACAATAAACCCACAGCTAGCATATTGCAAAATGGACAGAATCTGGAAACATTTCCCCTGAAAACTGGAACAAGACAAGGGTACCTACCCACTCTCACCCCTTTTGTTCAACATTGTGTTGGAAGTCCTAGCTAAAACAAATAGACAAGATAAGGAAATCGGGGGTGCCCAAATAGGAAAAGAGGAAGTCATCACTTTGCTGACGATATGATCCAATACCTTGAAAAGCCAAGAGAATCTGTCAAAAACCTGCATGCACCAATAAAGGACTTTGGTAAAGTCTCAGGGTACAAAATAAATGTGCAAAAGACAGTTGCATTCTTATACACCAACAACAAGCAACCAAATAAAAAGCACAATCCCATTCACAATAGCCACACATACACAAAAATGAAATACCTCGGCATTTCCCTAACCAGAGAAGTGAAAGACCCTTACGACGAGAACTACAAAACCCTGCTCAAAGAAATCCAAGAAGACACAAACAAATGGAAAAATGTTCCATGCTCATGGATAGGAAGAATCAATATTGTTAAGATGTCCTTCCTACCCAAGGCAATCTACAGATTCAATGCAATACCCATAAAGTTACCAACATCATTCTTCTCAGACCTGGAAATGACAATACCGAAATTCACATGGAAGCATAAACAACTACGAATAACCAAAACAATCAGCAAAAGAAACAAAGCAGGAGGCATCACACTTAGGTTAGGCAAAGATTTCTTAGATATGACACTAAAGGCACGATCCATCGGGTAAAATAAATTGGATTTTATCAAAGTTTGGAAAATTTTGCTCTTCTAAAGAAACAAAAAATGAAGCCGGGCTCAGTGGCTCAGCCTGTAATCCCGCGCTTTGGGAGGCTGAGGTGAGTGGATTGCCTGAGCCCACAGGTTCAAGACCCGCCTGGGCAACTTGGCGAGACCTCATCTCTACAATAAATCAAAAAAAAATCAGCCGGGCGTGGTAGCACATGCCTGTAATTCCGGCTACTTGGAAGGCTAAGGCGGAAGGATCGCCGGAGCCCAGCAGGTAGAGGCTGCGGTGGCTGGGAGCGGCCACTGAACTCCATTCTGGATGACAGAGTGAGACTCCAGCTCAAAAACAAAAGATGCTTAACATTGTCATTAGGGAGGTGCAAATTAAAAGCACAGTAAAATACCCACTACACCCACTAGAATGGCTACAAACAATAAGACTGATAATTCTGAGAGTTGACTAGGATGTGGAGAGACTAGAACTCTTCTATGTGCTGGTAGGACTGCAAAATGTTATAACCACTTTGAAAAACCACTTGGCAGTTTCTCAAATAATGAAGCACAGTTACCATATGATCCAGCAATTTCACTCCCAGGTCTGTCCCCAAGAGGCATAAAAACATGCATCTAGACAACCCCCTCGGGTCCCCTCCCACTGGGGGAGCTTTTCTGTCCTCTTATTAAATCCTTTCTCACTTTCTGGCTCTCCGTGTCCTTCATTCTTCCTGGGCACGAGACCAAAAAAAAAGACATGCATCTACACAAGGACTTCATGTTTATAGCAACATTATTTATGATAACCAAAACTTAGTCCATCACCTAATAAGTGAATAAGCAAAATGGGGTACCTCCATGTCACAGGATGCTACTTCACAGGAAAAAGAACAAATTGCTGACCCATGTAGGCACAGGTGAAGAGACTCAGGAACGTAATAAGAGAAGGAAGCCAGACTCCAGAACCTACGTACTACATGATTCCATTTCAATAACATTTCCAGAAAAAGCCAAACTAGAGGCAGAAGATGGCTCAGTGGTCTCCTACAGCTGGGGCAGGAGTGATGAACATTTTGGGGTGATGAGAACACTCCAAAACTGAATTGTGATTTTTTTTCTTGCACAACTGTAAACATTTACAACAATCATTGAACAGTATACTTTCAATGGCTAAATTTTACATCATGTGTATTATACATCAATAAAGATGTTGAGGCCGGGCACAGTAGCTCATGCCTGTAATCCCAGTACTTTGGGAAGCTGAGGCGAGATGATTGCCTGAGTCTGGAGATTCAAGACCAGCCTGGGAAACTCGGTGAGACCTCATCTCTATAATGCATCAAAAAAATTAACCAGACTTGGTGATGTGTACCTGTAATCCCAGCTACTCCAGCCTGGGCAACAGAATGAGACTCCGATTCAAAAAGTAAAAATCAATCAATCAATAAAGCAGTTAAAAGCAAAAAAAAAAAAAAAAAAAAAGAGCAGGATCACTTCTCCCCGGTGTGAAAACTTAGCAGAAGTGCCCTTTCTTCCTTCCTGTTGTAAACCTAGATGGTTGCTGTCAAAATGGCCAAGTTCATGGAATCCAGGAAGTGGTTCTGGTCCTGGCCGGACACTACTCCAGACACAAGGCCATCATCATGAAAAACATTCATTCAGCCCGGCATGGTAGCGCATGCCTGTAATTCCGGTTACTAGGAAGGCTGAGGCAGAAGGATCGCCAGAGCCCAGCAGGTCGAGGCTGCGGTGACCGGGAGCGGCCACTGCACTCCAGTCTGGGCGACTGAGTGAGACTCCAACTCAAAAAAAAAAAAAAAGAAAAGAAAAACATTCATGATGACACCTTAGACCACCCATAGTCATGCTTTGGTGGTCGGAATTGACTGCTATCCCCACAAAGTGACAGGTGTCGTGGACAAGAAGAAGATGGCCAAGAGGTCAAAGATCAAGTCTTTCATGAAAGTATCTAACTACAACCACCTCATACCCACAGTGTACTCTGGGGATAGCCCCTTGGACAAACTGTTGTCAACCAAGCTGTCTTCAGAGATGCAGGCCTGACAGGAGGCCAAGGCCACGTTTGAAGAGAGGTACAAGACAGACAAGAATAAGCGGTTCCTTCAGAAATTGTGGGTTTAGATTTTAGGGGATGGGGTTCAGTCATTTAAAATGTTAAAAAGAAAAATAAATAAGAAGTGTCCTATCTCGGGGGCTCACGCCTATAATCTCAACACTTTGGGAGGCCCAGGCAGGAGAATTACCTGAGCCCAGGAATTCAAGACCAGCCTATGCACCATAGCAGGACCTCATCTCTACAAAGTATTTAAAAAAAAAAAAAAAACTAGCTGGGCATGGCAGCATGAGCCTGTAGTCCCAGCTACTTGAGAGGCTGAGGTGTAAGGATCACCTGAACCCGGGAGGTCGAGGTTGCTGTGAACTGTGATTGTCATGATCATACTACTGCACTCCAACCTGGGTGACAGAGCGAGACCCCCAACTCAAAAAATATATAAATAAATACATAAGTAAAAAGAGCCACCTGGCAGCCCTAGGCTGTCGCTTGGAGTTGTCCCTTCTAAAAAGAACACTCTGTCCACGACAATGAGTGCAGGTCTGGTCTTTGCCCCAGAGCTTCCCATGGAGTTGGGCAGGACCATCTGACCTGTAGAGTGGTCTAAGCAATCAGACCTACAAGGAGGCCAAGGCTTTCCATATCTGGTCCTGCTTGCTTTTTTTTTTCCCTTTTTATTTTTAGGTAAACAAGTAGCCATCATGCAGGTAAAACCTGGGCCTCGCTTTGGTCCCCACTTCGCCTGGTTTGAGATCAAGTACCCTTATGAATGTTGTGTCCCCTCTACCTCCCCCACCCCGGTAGTATCCTGCTACTGCCGGTCCCTTTCTTAAAGTATTATGGTAATTGTTCAGGGTCCGGTTATGAGTGAGAACATGTGGTACTCTGTTCTTTGTTTCTGTGATAGGTCACTGAGTATGATGCGGTCCTGCTTTCAATTCCTTTTATTTTTCCCTTTTGTTCTCTTAACTCTGCGCCAGTATCTGTGCCTAGAGGACCCATGGACAGAAAGTAACAGGATGCTGATAACAGCCCAGGAGAATCTGGGGCAGCACCTTGCAGTCTTATATTTTCAGTGCAACATGGAAACATGAAGTAGGATAAATAAAAACTTAATAATCTCAAGGCCAGGCACAGTGGCTGATACCTATAATCCAAGCAGTTTGGTAGGCTGAAGTGGAAGAATCACTTGATCCCAGGAGTAGGAGACCAGCCTGGGCAATATAGCGAGGCACCCATCTCTACTATAAATTTAAAAATTAGCCAGGCATGGTGGTGCACCTGTTCCCAGCTACCCGTGAGGCTGAGGCAGGAGGATCACTTGAGGCCAGGAGTTTGGAGGACGCTGTGAGCTGGGATTACACCACTGCACTTCAACCTGGGCAACAGAGCAAAACCTTGTCTTGAAAAAGAAAAGGAAAGGAAAAAAATAATCTCATTTCTATTCAGGTCAGATTTGCCTCTAATCTATTTATAGAAGCTTTGTTTTTCAGAATGTTTTAGATTTTTTTTAACTGTGAATAAAGGACTGTGAGGCTCGTATTGTAACCTAAGGCTCCTAAACTTTTCAGAGATTAAATAATGTACACAGAGTCGCCTACACTGGTCAATAAAAGAACTCATATTTGAACACAGGCTGTCCAACTCTGGAATCTGTGCTTGTGTTCCCTAGACCAGGGTACCGGTCTGTGGCCTGTTAGGAACCAGGTTACCTGGCAGGAGGTGAGCAGTGGGTGAGTGAGCAAAGTCTTCTCTGCATTTATAGCCACTCCCCATGTCCCTCTTCACTGCCTGAGCTCTGTCTCCTGTCAGATCAGTGGCAGCATTAGATTCTCATAGGAGCATGAACTCTATTGTGAACTGCACGTGTGAGGGATCTAGGTTGCATGTTCCTTATGAGACTCTAATACCCGATGATCAGATGGACCTGCGGTGGTGATGTTAGCACAGGGGAGTGGCTGCAAATACAGATTAACATGAGCAGTGAGGTTTGACCGCACATCTCCCTACCTCCAGCCCGTGGAAAAACTGTCTTCCACAAAACTGGTCCCTGATGCCAAAAAGGTTGGGGACCACGGCTGTAGACTCTACTACAACCTTGCTCAGCCTCAACAATGCAACTCTGAAAGTGTTGGATGGGCTGGCAATTAATGATCCATCGTACAATGTTTGATGAGGTCACTATCCTTAGCATCCCTGGACCTCAGAGTGACTGCATGGTCCTCAACCCTGAAATCAAAGGATTTTCATGAGACCTTAATTGACATTTGTTTTTAGCCTTCTTTAAATAGCAAAATCCAGCCGGGTGCAGTGGCCCAACCTGTCATCCCAGCACTTTGGGAGGCCGAAGTGAGAGGATTATCTGAACCTAAGGGGTTCGAGACCAGCCTGGACAACTTGGTGAGACCTCATCTCTACATCTCTACAACAAATCACAAAAACTAGCCGAGTGGGGTGGTGTGCATCTGTAGTTCCAGCTACTTGGAAGGCTGAGGCGGAAGGGTCACCAGAGCCCAGCAGGTCGAGGCTGCAGTGGCCATGAGCGTGCCACCGCACTCCAGCGTGGGTGACAGGAGTGAGACTCCAACTCAAAAATAAATAAACAAATAAATAGCAAAACCCATCGTTCAAGTGAGGTTGCATGAAGAAGAGCAGTAGTAAAGAGAGACGGCATCAGATTAAATTGAAGTAGGGGCGGTCATGTGAGGGTTTTAGATCCTCACCTAAGGATTCTTCTCCCTGCAAAGGAGTCCGCAGTGCCTTCGCAGATACTCTTTCGTGTGTGTGAAGACATAAGGTCTCGCTGTGTTGCCCAGGCTGGTCTCAAACTCATGGTCTCAACCATCCCCCCCACCTTGGCCTCCCACAGTACTAGAATTATAGGCATAAGCCAGCATGCCTGCCCTTTTTTGTAGATGCATTTGAGATAGTTTGAGAGCCCCTGGTGTGGCCCGGTCCCTCACGTCACACCAAATGGCACCAAACTGGAATTGTCTGTGCATAGGGAGAACGTTGATGAAAATCAGAAAACTACCGTCTTGGGCAAGCAGCGAGAAAACTGTATGGATCAAGAATTCTGATATTTAGATTCTTTTCACAGAATCACAGCTCATGAGTCTCATGGCTTTAGAGTTCTCAGCTTATCTGTCAGTGACGTGAGTCAAAAGGGAGCCAGCCTGGCTATTGAGTCCAGGTTGTGGGGCCCGTGCTGCTGCCAGGTGGGAGACAGTGGGCTCTGGCGAGCCAGGAGCTTGGGTTTTAATGGCGAACAAGGTCAGAAGAAGAAGCCATGGGCCTGTGAGAAGTAAGTGGCCTTGGAACTGAGACCCTCTAAGTAAAACTAAAATTCTGGAAGGGTGTACACTTAGAGAAGGAGGCGACTAGAAAAAATAATGCACAGGTTCCCAAAGAAGCCAGACCAGCCCAGAGCTCCAATCAGAGAGAGAGAGAAAAAGAAACTCAAAAAGTTTAAGATGACTGCTTTCACACAGTACAAGTTTTTGTAACTAAAAACAATCTAGAAAATCAATGGCATAAAGAAATCCAGAGGCCAGGCTCGGTGGCTCAGCCTGTAATCCTAGCACTTTGGGAGGCTGAGGCAAGTGAATTCCTGAGCCCGCGGGTTCAAGACCTACCCAGGCAACTTGGTGAGACCTAGTCTCTACACTGCATCAAAAATTAACCGGGCGTGGTAGCACGCACCTGTAGTTCCGACTAATTGGAAGGCTGAGGCAGAAGGATCGCTGGAGCCCAGCAGGTTGAGGCTGAGGTGACCGGGAGCGTGCCACTGCCCTCCAGTCTGGGCGACAGAGTGAGAAGCCAACTCAAAAAATAAAAAGAAATAGAAATACAGAAATTACGTTTGTAAATTTGAAGACATTCTTATAAATTATTGATACATCAAAAAATAAAATTGAAAAGACATTTAGAACTGAAAACTAATCTTCTGGGATAGAACTAAAGCAATATTTAGAGGAGAATATATAGCCATAGTTACTTATATTAATAAAGGGGAAAAAACTGAAAAGCTATTTACTAAATATTGAATAAAGTAAGGTGGGGCAAGAACTGTTGGGTTGATGCATACGTTCGTAGTATTTTTCACTTGCCCATGAAATGTAAATGTCGCACCATGGTTGAGTTGTCAAAGTCCGTCACATTTGCCGATTCTCAGGTTGACTGATGTGGATCATTGTGGATTGAAGTGTTTAAACGGTCTTTATCAAAGGCCAACAGTCTTCCTTTACATGGAGAATCACTCGGGTCCAAGTAGCCCTCTTTGAAATGAAAAAATCGTTTTCTTGCCATGCTTTCCCCGATGACATTCTCCCCATACACAGCACAAGTGTTTTGAGCCACCTCCTCTGAATTCATTCCTCTGTTAAACTCAGACAGAAGAATATGTCGGAAGTATTTGGGTTTTTCCACTTGACACTCCATCTTCTTTAACCCACAAATTGCACTTTCTTCAAACCTCCAAAATGCAAGGCATATTTATAAGTACAACACTGTCACTCCAAATTACAAACGACAAACTCCTAACACCATAGTGCTGCCATGCCAAAAACAAATGCTATGAACTCATGCATCAACCTCATACATAGTCAAAGAAAATAACACGAATGAAAAAATAAAGTTGAAAGCAGAAATTTACCAAATAAAAATAAAGAAAAAAGAGAATTCATTATCAAAAGATGAGTTTGAGAAGACTGATAAAATAGGCAAATTTCTGAAAGTTTGGTGAAAAAAAGGAACAAAACAATATTAGACATGAAAAGGGAAACAACTGTACATACACGCACTCTAAAAGTTTTCAAATTTCGAAGACATGACATTAATATTAAACAATTGGTGGAAAGTAAAAGAAAATACAAAAATTGATGTTCTATTAGAAATAAATAGACCTGGCCAGGCTCGGTGGCTCAGCCTGTAATCCCAGCACTTTGGGAGGCCGAGGTGAGTGGATTGCCTGAGCCCACGGGTTCGAGATCCGCCCAGGCAACTTGGCGAGACCTCGTCTCTACAATAAATCAAAAACTAGCCAGGTGTGGTAGCGCGCACCTGTAGTTCCGGCTACTTGGAAAGCTGAGGCGGAAAGATTACCAGGGCCCAGTAGGTCGAGGCTGCGGTGGCCGGGAGCATGCCACTGCACTCCAGTCTGAGTGACAGAGTGAGACTCCAACTCGGAAAAAAAAAAAAAAGAAATAAGTAGACCTGATTCTGCAAAACGGCCTTAAATCACACATTACAACCAACCAAATAGCACAAGGTCTGGGAGGGAATGCAGAGCGTCTCTGCCCTCTACCCATGGAAACAGGACATATCACCCTCCCAGGACCTCAGTGTATTCACAAGCTCCACAAAGGAAATTGCACTAAGCCTTGTTGTACAGAGTTTTTATTAGAGTATCATCATTATTGGAGCATCATCATGCAGGCATGGGGTTGATTAAATCCTTGATTGATTGAACTCCATCTCCAGTCTTCCACTCCATTCCCATGGCCACGATCACCACAGTTCCAGTGCCCTACTTACATGATTGGTCTTTCTAGTGATCAGTTCCCCTCCTGAAGCTATGTAGGAGCTGCTGTGAGGTCATCTCATTAGCATAAAAAAGACTCCTATTACTCAGAAAATTCCAAGGGTCTTTGCCAGGTCTGAGTACAAAGCCCAGATCTATTTTCTACTATTCCACATGTGGCAAGCCTGATAATAATGTAGGTAAGTGTGCACTTCCCCCCAAAAGGCATGCAAGCAACTTGGCAGTGAAGGGGATACTTAATTCTTTCGTGGAAGAGAAGAGAATAATGGAAACAATAATACAAGCCATCACAGAAGAGAAAAAATCGAAATTCCCTGTTCATCATGCTCAATTTGAGAGGTCTAAATGACATTCACTCAAAGATATTAAGCAGAGCAGGACGTGAGCCTGGGGTCCAGAAGCTGCCTGAAGGCAGATCAGTAGATGTGCCCCAAGCCTGAAGCTATGGGAAACTCCCAAGCATTAGGTGTGATGAACACAGAGGAACTGAGAGACTCAGATATGTCCACCAGTGAGACAGTAAGTTTGATGTCACAGAATCTAAGAGGAGGATATATTTCAAGACGTCACTGGTTGATTAACTGTGTTGAAAGTTGGTTGAGATGGATGGAATTGGGATAAAGTTGCTGAGAAGGTAAAGCTTTTTGCCAACTGAAAGCCAAATTCCATCAACCTCTCATCTCCTCTTCCTTCCCCCAATGTAATCATTCTTCCCCTTCTTTGCTTCTGTTTGTTCTTTAGTTTTATTTTTCTATATTCAACTCTTTCTCTTTCATTTTCTATTTTCCCTTTCTTCCTGGAGGTCAAAATGATTTCATTAAAACAAAGTACCAGCAGAGCTGCATTTCTTTCTAGAGGCCCCCAGGGAGAGGGGGCGAGGCGGAAGGGATACATCCTCTTGTATTTTCCAGATATAGAGGCGTCGGCCTCCCTTAGCTGTGGCCCCTTCCTTCATCTTCTGATTTTTTTCTTTGTTGAGTCGAGGTCTCACTCTGTCACCCAGGCTGGAGTGCAGTGGCACGATCCAGGCTCACTGCAGTCTCCACCCCCTAGGCTCAGGTGATCCTTCCACCCTTTCTTCCCCAGTAGCTGGGACTACAGGCACACACCACCAAGCTCAGCCAATTTTTTGGATTTTTTTTTTTTTTTGTAGAGATGAGGTCTCATTATGTTGCCCAGGCTGGTCCCAAACTGCTGGGCTCAAGAAATCCTTCTGCCTCAGCTTCCCAAACTGTTGCAATTACAGGCGTCAGCCACCACACCTGACTCCATCGTCAAGCCAGCAATGGCGGCGGAATCTTTATCCTCTCACTGTATCTGACCCTGACTCTTCTGCCCTGTGATGACATTGATGACCTTGGGCCCACCCAGATCACCGAGGATGACTTCTTTATTTTAAAATCAGCTGGTAGCGGGGCTCGGTGGCTCAGCCTGTAATCCCGTGCTTTGGGAGACTAAGGTGAGTGGAATGCCTGAGCCCGCGGGTTCAAGACCCACCTGGGCAACTTGACGAGACCTCATCTCTACAATAAATCAAAAAATCAACCGGGCATGGTAGCACATGCCTGTAAGTCCGGCTACTTGGAAGGCTGAGGCGGAAGGATCGCCGGAGCCCAGCTGGTCGAGGCTGCAGTGGCCGGGAGCAGCCACTGCACTCCAGTCTGGGCGACAGAGTGAGACTCCAACTCAAAAAATAAATAAATAAATAAAGTCAGCTGGTGCCGGGCGCAGTAGCTCATGCCTGTAATCCCAGCACTTTGGGAGGTGGAGGCGAGAGGATCGCCTGAGCCCAGGGGTTCGAGACCAGCCTGGACAACTTGGCGAGACTTCGTCTCTACAATAAATCAAAAAATTAGCCAGGCATGGTGGCGCACACCTATATTTCCAGCTACTTGGACGGCTGAGGTGGAAAGATCGCCTGAGCCCAGCGGGTCGAGGCTGAGGTGGCCGTGAGCATGTCAGTGTACACCAGCCTGGGCGACAGAGTGAGACTCTGACTCAAACAAATAGATAAAGTCAGCTGGTTAGCACCTTTTCCACCCAGAACCTTAACCATCTCCCTGGCCATGCATTCACAGGTGCCCAGAATAGGACAAGGGCCGTCACTCTGCCTCCTACGCTGCCCTTTCATCTCCTCACACTAAATTCAAGACAGACGCACTGATCATGGGTTCTCAGTGAAACCCAGTCTGGGCCCTCCAACAAGGCATTTGTCTTCTCAGAGGCACATTTTCTTCAACTGGCAATAGTCACAATGATCCCCATCTGGTGCCAGACAGCATAGGGTAGAGGCCAAGGAAGATGATGTCCTTCGGAGAGTGCCGGCATGCAAACACAGGCATCCTTTGGTGAGTTAAGCCTACACTAAAGCATGCATCACACGATTCATTGATAGGAAATTACCCGCACAGATTAAGAAATGCATAGTTTAAAAAAAAAAAAAGGAAATGGGCCGGGCTCAGTGGCTAAGTCTGTAATCCCAGCACTTTGGGAGGCCGAGTGAAAAAAGAAATGCATTGCACACAGGCCAATTCAAACAATGGGAAAAGAATAGAGAATTTTTTACTTGTTGTGTGTGTTTAGCAACTGTTTTACTTAATTGCTCATAATGTAAGGCTGAAACATGTCTATTTTAAAGTTGTCTGCAGTTGTAATGGAACCATAATATTCTCTGTTCTCAATTTTTTTTTTTTTGAGTTGGAGTCTCACCCTGTCGCCCAGACTGGAGTACAGTGGCCGCTCCCGGCCACCGCAGCCTCGACCTGCTGGGCTCCGGCCATCCTTCCGCCTCAGCCTTCCGAGTAGCTGGAACTACAGGCGCGCCCTACCACAACCCAGCTAATTTTTTATTTTATCGTAGAGATGAGGTCTCACCAAGTTGCCCAGGTGGGTCTCGAACCTGCGGGTTCAGGCAATCCACTCACTTCAGCCTCCCAAAGTGCTGGGATTGCAGGCTGAGCCACCGAGCCCGGCTCTGTTCTCAATTTTAATTCTTCTACTACTTTATAACCGTAAAGTGTATGTTTTGTGCAAGATAGGCAACGTCTACTGTTATCCTTTAATATTTGAGCTGTTGACCGAGACAATAATTAAAATTATTGACCTGGAACTAAACAAGCGCAAACAAATTCTTTTACTGTTTTATTTAAACTACAAAGTGACCAAACACTGTGGCTCACACCCGTAGTCCCAGCACCTTGGGAGACTGAAGCCAGAGGATTGCCTGAGCCCAGGAGTTTGAGATCAACCTGGGCAACATGGTGAGACCTCATCTCTACAATAAAATTTTAAAATTACAGCAACTTGGACAGACTCAGAGTCTATAATACTGAGTGATCTATCACAGAATCAAAGAACTGAGTACCACATGCTCTCACTCATAAGCGGATCTTGGACAATTATCGTAATAATATAAGAAAAGGATTGGCAATAGTGGGAAACTCCCGGGGAGGGGAGGCACACCTCATCAACAAGGCTACCTGCATAATGAACATTTGTATACCCAACCCTGAATTGTACCCCACATCTTTAAAATTAAAAATTTTTTAAAAATTAGCTGGGCATGGTGGCACACACCTGTAGTCCCAGTTACTTGGAAGGCTGAAGCAGAAGGCTCACCTGAGCCCAGGAGGTCGAGGCTGCGGTAGCCAGGATCGTGCCACTGCACGCCAGCTTGGGTGACAGAGTAAGACTCCGACTCAAAAAAAACAAAAACAAAAAAGCCTATGAAGTGTAACTTTTGTACTAGGAAGACGATATCTACTTTTAGCCTCTAATATTTGAACTGTTGACTGAGATAATAATTAAAATTATTGACCTGAAACTAAACAGGCACATACACATTTTTCTACTACTCTACTTAAAATTATAAAATATATATTTTGTGCCAGGAAGACAATATCCACTTTTGTCCACTAATATTTGAGCTGTTGACTGAGATAATAATTAAAATTGTTGACCCCAAACTAAACAAGTGCATGCAAGTATTCTTCAGGCTAAACTGCTATTTTATTTGGTGTGAGTTCTCCGTGTAGGCGTTACTATTTTCCCAAAGCCTCAAGAGCTTCCAGGGACTAAGCCCCACCTCGAACTCTAAGATCCTGGCAGCGACTGTCCCTTTATTAATCTGGTTTCCATTTTTTTTTAATGTGTGAATTCATAGCTTATCTATGGGAACACATAGTTGTTCCATCTTTAATATTCCAGAGAGAAGATTTACTGAAAAAGTGAATTTAGCACCCCTGCCTGCAAGCCAGCCAGCAAAATCTCAGCCAAAGCTACAGAGAGAGGACTTGCTGGGGGAAGGCTTCCTGGGGCTCGCCCGGCTGGCTGACTGTCAACAGCAAGACTAGAACAGGGGACAGCAATGACTGCTCTGTGGGCCTGAGGCTGCCACGGTGACCCCCAGGGAGCGAGAAAGGAAGACGTTGCCAGACCTCAGCACTTGGCGCAGAGAGCCGGTTATCATCAGCCAGATGATGGACTTGGCCAACGGATTGAAACCCGACCATCAAGACTTTGGGAGCTGGTTGGAGAAAAGAGAAGGACTCTTTGTCCTGAGTGTGTGACACGCAATGCGGGGGCCTCAGTGACTCATAATGCCACAAGGTTTGTTCCAAAAACAGAACCAGGGGCACTGTGTGGGGACCGGGCTGAACGCACAGTGGGTGGCACAGGGCTCGAGGTCGAACGCCTTTCGAGGGGTGGTGAAAGCCTGTCACCTCGTCTTGGGGCTGCACAGCTCAGAAAAGATCCTGGGTGCAGCAGCTGATACTCACAGAGCAACTCAGTGATTATGAGCTTATTGGCATTTTGCTTTTCTTATGCAATTCCCACCTCAACTCTTTTTTAAAGACTTATTGCCGGGTGCAGTAGCTCTTGCCTATAATCCCAGTACTTTGGGAGGCCAAGGCTGGAGGATCTCTTGAGCCCAGGAGGTCGAGACCATCCTGGGCAACGTAGCAAGGACCCATCTCTACCAAATAATCACCATCATCATCATTATCACCAAAATCAAGTTGAGGCTGGGCGCAGTGGCTCACGCCTATAATCCCGGCACTTTGGGAGGCCAAGGTGAGAGGATTGCCTGAGCCCATGGGTTCGAGACCAGCCTGGGGAACTTGGTGAGACCTCATCTCTACAGTAAATAAAAAAATTAGCTGGATGTGGTGGCATGCGTCTGTAGTTCCAGCTACTTGGAAGGCTGAGCCCAGGAGACTGAGTCTGCGGTGACTGTGAGCCTGCCACTGCGCTCCAGCCTGGCCGACTGACTGAGTTGAGTGACTCCAACTCAAAAAAAAATTAAAAATAAATAAATAATAATAATAAATCGGGCATGGTGGAACACACCTGTACCAACTACTCGGGAGGCCGAGACAGGAGGATCTCTTGAGCCCAGGATGTCAGGGCTGTGGTGAGCCAGGATCATACCACTGCACTCCAGCCTGGGCAATAGAGTGAGACCCTGATTCAAAGAAATAAGTCGTATTCGCTTCAGAGGCCACCTTATAATATCCTTTGATCCCAAATTAGACTTCAGTGCATACCGTGTCTGTGTCAAGGAGTTAGGAGCTTACTTCCGGCCCCAAGGGAAGGGAGAGATTTGGTCAAATGACCCCCATTGTCCCTAATGTTGATGAGCCCGAGCAAAGGTAGCCTGTCCCCAGAGAAAGAGAGACACTACTGTTAAGACATGGGACTCTTCCCTTGTTACTTGAAAGGGTAAACTGAGGCAACGTGAGCGGATGCTGGTACCACAGGAAAAATGCAAGATTGCAAACAAGTAAGAAGTAGAAGGAAGTCAAGTTTATTATTCACTTTTCACAGATTGGAAAGGGGGCGGACACTCCGAGGCAAGTGTGGCCCCGGAAGACCAAGAACTGTGGCCCCGGAAGACCAAGAACTGGGGAAAGGGGGTTGTGAGCCTGGAGAGGTCTGGGTCATAAGGAAAGTCCAGGGCTGGGGGTCTTTGATGATGATTGTAGCCACGGGAGTCTTAGATCTTGACTTTGCCAGACATTAGCGTCTCGTGGCCTCGGGCGGTGGGATAGATGGGAGGAGACTAGGGGAGGAGTTTTCCCTGCAAGAGACCTGTCCGACGTTTGCTATCCACAAACTCCTTAGCCAAAAGATGGTCTATTATCATCTCTAGGGCCCTGTCCTTATCTTGCATCCGATGGAGATTTGAGGAGGTGGTGGGGTAGGCTGCCAGCTTGGCCTGCAGTAAAATGTCTGAACGCTTCCTAAAACCTGCCTATTGGAAATTGATCTATCTCTCTCTAACCTGTGCTAGATTCAAAGCGTGTCAGTCTATGCACAAATGGTTGTGCTGAGACAAAATATGAATTAAGTTTATCCTGAGTTTCTCGGGGTCTCTCACACATCTTTCAGGAAGAGTGTCCCTCCACTAGGGCTTCTGACAATTCTCAGATACTGTGCCCGTAAATCTGAATCTGCATGTACGTATACACACACACACATACACACACACACACACACACACACACACACACACACACACACACACACACACATTTCCAAATAAATCATCCAGACAGTCATTAGGAAAAACAATAGGGCCGGATGGGCCAGGACTTCAGATGTTGACATCATCAGATGCAGATGATAAAAGTAAGACGGTTCAACACATTCAGGGAAACAGGAGGGCTTAAAGACATGAGAAAAGAGAAGGAATGCTCTCAAATGTTAGATTGAGTTTTCAGTCCAGGCACGGTGGTTCACACCTATAATCCCAGCACACTTTGGGACGTTAGAGGACTGCCTGAGCTCAGGGGTTCGAGATCAGCCTGGGCAATTTGGCAAGACCTTGTCTCTACAATAAATGAAAAAAATTAGCTGGGTGTGGTGGTGCATGCCTGTAGTTCCAGCTACTTGGAACGCTGAGGTGGAAAGATCACCTGAGCCCAGCAGGTCAAGGCTGCAGTAGCTGTGAGCATGCCACTGCACTCCAGCATGGGTGACAGAGTGAGACTCCATCTCAAAAAACAAAAACAAACAAACAAACAAAAACATTGAGTTTAAAAGAACCCAGTGGAACTTATGGAAATTTTTATTAAAAACTTAAAATCTAAAGCCAGGCTTGGTGGCTCGCGCCTGGAATCCCAGCACTTTTGGAGGCTGAGGTGGAGAGATCATTTGAGGCCAGGAGTTCCAGACCAGCTTGGGCAACACAGCAAGACCCCATCTCTACAAATTCATTAAATAAAATTAAAACGTAAAATTTGCTATTATATAAATCTTTCTAAATCCCCACGTAAACATAGATGGCCTGGATAGCAGAACTGAAGTATTCTCACGCGCTCCAACACGCAAGCAGGTAGGGACAAACCGCTGTCAGCCACAAGCCCCACAAAGTCCTGATATCTGCCCAAGAGGAGGAAGAAGGAAGCTGATTGATCTAAGAACAGCAGAATCCCCAAACAGCTAACCGTTCCTACCAGACAACATAGCAGGGCCAGCGTGAGGAAAGTACCCGGTTTTGTCCCATCCAACAGCGTGTGAGTGCAGGGGGCCCATTGGCAGCAAGGCCTGAAGGGTCCCAGAGCCATCTAGGCCCCTGGACCCTCCACAGGGACCCATCTGAGGGCCTGGCAGGCCGGGGCTATAGCCTGAGGAGGAGTTCCTGGGGGTGGACTCCAAAGCCATCAAGACAGGCGTGGCAGAGACAAAAGAAATAGCAGAGCAGCTCCGGGTCAGCAAAGCTCTTCTGCAGAGGCCTGGAGGATAACGGACTATTCCAGGCTTTGGAGGCCGGCCAAAGCCGTGGTCCTCAACCCTGCGCTTCTGGTGTGAGAGCTGCCACATGTGCTGTAGGATTGAATGCACATGGCTTTGTACCAAGCAACTTTATTGATGGGCACAGAAGTCTGCATTTTATGTAATTTCATGTGTTACAAAATGGCTACACAGACAATAGTATTCTTGTTTGTTTGTTGGAACCCTTTAAAAATGGAAAAACAGGTCTGGCCCGGTGGCTCAGCCTGTAATCCCAGCACTTTGGGAGGGCGAGGCGAGTGGATGGTCTGAGCCCCGGGTTCGAGGCCCACCCGGGAAACTTGGCAAGACCTCGTCTCTACAATAAATCAAAAATTAGCCGGGCGTGGTGGCGCGCACCTGTAGTTCCGGCTACTTGGAAGGCTGAGGCAGAAGGATCGTCAGAGCCCAGCAGGTCGAGGCTGCGGTGGCCGGGAGCGGCCACTGCACTCCAGTCTGGGCGACAGAATGAGACTCCAACTCAAAAAAAATAAAATAAAATAAGCAACAGAAAATATCAAGGCCAAATTCTAAGAAGAAGAGACCAAGGAACAGAATGACTTTTCTACAGACAATAACACACATGCAAAGACATGGCCAAGTCAGGGCTCAGAAAGCAACACCCCAAAGCGAAGGCTTAGAAGCAGTCTCTCCTCAACCTCCTCCTGTCTCCTGTCTCACCCCTCATTCTCCCCCAAGGCTAGACTGGAAACTCAAATTCCTTCTCCCAAGCTGGGTCATAAAAGCCAGAACCTGTTTTCCCCAAAGCCAGCCATAAAGCCTTAAAATATGACTCCAAACTTCCCTGCTTTTCTGTGTAACCACTGGTCATAAAGAAATTAAGACCCTCATTCCAGAGGTGCTGCCTTATGCCTGCTGGGTTGGAAGGAATGCTGCCCAGAGGAGCCAAGAAGAGTGAAGAATATGAACAGACAGGCTTTGCTGGGTTTCCCACTCAGTCTCTCAGCATCTGACCCTGCCCTTTTTGTCCAACCACGCTTCTGTTCAGCTGTCCCTGCTTCAGCAAACCGAGGCATAAGAATGGATAGTTCACCCGGCATCTTATGGTCCTCATTCTGAAGGTTCCTGTGTGGCCTAAAACTGTGGTCAAACACATTTGTTATACTTTTCTCTTGTTAACCTGCCTTTGCTACAAGGGTGTTGGCCTGACCCTTTATGATGGAGAGGAAAGGGATCTCTCCCCACCACCCCTACAGCCACAAAACAGATCAAAACCTTTGTCTCAACAAGCTAACATTGATGAGGAAACAGCATTCAGGAAAGAGTCAGAAATTTTAAAAAGAAATTTCGAAAGCAAAGACTAAACTATAAGGAACGCAATAACAAATATAACAAGTAAACCCAATATGTAATACCCTAAGAAAAGTAGAAAGTGAAAACGAGGCTGGGTTCAGTGACTCACACCCATCATGCCACCACTTTGGAAGGCGGAGGCGAGAAGATTGCCTGAGTCCAGGTGTTCGAGACCAGTCTGGGCAACTTGGCAAGAACTTGTCTCTACAATAAATTTTTTTAAAAAATTAGCCAGGCATGGTGGCACATACCTGCAGTTCCAGCTACTTGGATGGCCGAGAAGGATCGCCTGAGCCCAGCAGGTGGAGGCTGTAGTGGCTGTGAGCGTGCCACTGCTCTCCAGCCTGGACGACGGAGTAAGACTCCAACTCAAAAAAAAAATGATGTCAGAAAAAGTGACAAATATTAAAGATAGGCAAAAGGAGATCAGACGTAGGCATTCCTGAAGAAGAAGAAGAAAAAAACCCAAAACACTGGATAGTAAAAATGACGATTCAAGAACACTCTACTAGATTAAGAAACAAAGATTTGGCCGGGCTCCGTGGCTCAGTCTATCATTCTAGCACTTTGGGAGGCTGAGGCAAGTGGATTGCCTGAGCCCGTGGGTTCAAGCCCAGCCCGGGCAACTTGATGAGACCTCGTCTCTACAATAAATAAAAAATTAGCCAGGTGAGGTAGCATATGCCTGTAGTTCTGGCTACTTGGAAGGCTGAGGTAGAAGGATTGCCTAAGCCCAGAAGGTCGACGCTGGGGTGGCAGTGAGGGTGCCACTACTTTTCCAGCGTGGACAACAGAGTGAGACTCCAACTCAAAAAAAAAAAAAAGGTCAGAAAAAGTGACAAATATTAAAGACAGGCAAAGGAGATCAGATGTAGGTGTCCCTGAAGGAGAAATTTTTAAAAAGCCCACAAACACGGAAGGCTAAAAATGGCCATTCAAGAACACTCTATTGGATTAAGAAAAAAAGATTTGAAGCTACATGTTGAAAAACTTCATCACATAACTGAAAACATCAACTCAAGATGGCACAATTACTAAACTTTAAAGAAAAATTTAAGGATCTTTCTACTAGTTGGTGAGGACCACCATAACAAAAGCCACCACCTGGAGGTGTTAGACAGCAGTGGTGTTCCCACAGTTCTGGCAGCTGAAGTCTCGAGATCAAAACATTGGCAGGGCTAAGTCTCCTGAGGCCCCTTCGCTTGGCTCGCAAGTGGCCACTTTTTCCCTGTGTCCTACGTGGTCTTCTCTCTGTGCCACCCCTGGTACCATCTCTGGTGACTTTTTCTTTCCCTTTGATAAGGACACCAGTGACATTTGTGACTCATTTTACCTTCATTGTCTCATAAGTCCTATCTACGGGCCGGGCACGGTGGCTTATGTCAGTAATCCCAGCACACTGGGAGGCCAAGGTGGGAGGATTGCTAGAGCCCAGGAGTTTGAGACCAGCTGAGCAACATAGCAAGACCTTATCTCTACAAAATTTTTTTGTTTAAATTAGCCAGACACGGTGGCACACACCTGTGGTCCCAGATACTCTGTAGTCCCAGCTACTTGGGAGGCTGAGGTGGAAGGCTTGCCTGAGCCCAGCAGGTCAAGGCTACAATAAGCTGTGATAGTAAGCTGCACTGCACTCTAGCCTGGGCAACAGAGTGAGACCCCAACTCAAAAAAAAAAAAGTTCTATCTCCAAATAATTACACTGGAGGTTCGAGCGTCAGCATGTGAATTTTGGAGGAACACAATTCAATCCATAACAGACATTTGTTTAAAAGCTTGTGACGGCCGGGCTTGGTGGCTCAGCCTGTAATCCCGCGCCTTTGGGAGACTGAGGTGAGTGGACTGCCTGAGCCGCGGGTTCGAGACCCTCCTGGGCAACTTGGCGAGACCTCATCTCTACAATAAATCAAAAATCAGCCCGGCGTGGTAGAGCGTGCCTGTAGTTCCGGCTACTCGGAAGGCTGAGGCAGAAGGATCACCGGAGCCCAGCAGGTCGAGGCTGCGGTGGCCGGGAGCGGCCACTGCACTCCAGTCTGGGTGACAGAGTGAGACTCCAACTCAAAAAAAAAAAAAGAAGAAGTTAACCTCTACAGGCTAATTTGAATTGATCTCATGAGATATTTGACTATATATATAGAAATAGTTCTGTCCACTAGACACCCTTAATGCCAAAATTGTGGCCTTGAAATACCATTTCTCACTGGAAAAAAAAAAAAAAGCAAGGCTTGTTGGAGAAATGACTGATTTTACATCTTCAGAAAGAAAGGTATGAAACGAGCCTGGAATTTCTTCTCCTACCAAATAGCAAGGAAACCATCAAAGACTATTCAGGTAATGTCAGCAGGACCCAGAGGCCAACTGGAACAGGCTCTCACTGAATAAAGTAGGGCATTTGGGGCTGTTTAAATTTAATTTTATTTTAGATTCAAGGGGCCGTGTACTGGTTGGTTACATGGGTATACAGCATGATGAGGAAGTTAGGGCTTCTATTAAGTCCATCATCCAAATGGTGAACATAATACCCAGTTGTTACTTTTCAACTCTTTTCCCCTTTCTTGCTTCTACCCTTCAAGAGTCCTCAGCGGGCTGGGCACGGTGGCTCAAGCCTGTAATCCCAGCACTTTGGGAGGCCGAGGTGAGGGATTGCCTGAGCCCACGGGTTTGAGAACAGCCTGGGCAACATGGTGAGATCTCATCTCTACAATAAATCAAAAAATAAAGAAGCTGGGCATGGTAGCATGTGCCTGTAGTCCCAGCTACTTGGAAGGCTGAGGCAGAAGGATCACCTGAGCCCAGCAGGTCGACGTTGGGGTGGCCGTGAGCGTGCCACTGCACTCCAGCCTGGGCAACAGAGTGAGACTCCGACTCAAAAAAAAAAAGAGTTCCCAGTGACCGCTGTTCCGCCTTATGCCTGTAGGTGTCCAGTGTTTTGTTCCTACTTATAAGTGAGAACATGAGGTATTCAGTTTTCTGTTTCTGTGGTAATTCACTAAGGATAATGACCTTTGGCGGCATCTATGTTGCTGCAATGGACACGATGTCCTTCTTATTTTGGCTGCATAGTATTCTGTGGTGTATATGCACCACATTTTCTTTATCCAGACCACTGTTGATGAGCACCTAGGTTGGTTCCATGTTTTTGCTATTGTGAATACTTTGAATGTTAATAAAAATAATTGTAAAGGATCAAATCCCTCAAAATTGCTTTACCTGTGAGTTTTTATTGCTGTTGAAAAAAAAGTCAGGCACGGTGACTCACGCTTATAATCCCAGCACTTTGGGAGGCTGAGGTGAGAGGATTGCCTGAGCCTATGGATTTGAGACCAGCCTGGGCAACTTAGTGAGCCCTCACCTCTACAATAAATAAAAATTTAGCCGGGCATGTCAGCGTATGCCTGTAATTCCAGCAACTTGGAAGGCTGAGGCGGAAGGACTGCCTGAGCCCAGCAGGTGGAGGATGTGGTGGCCGTCAGCGTGCTACTGCACTCCAGCATGGGTGACAGAATGAGACTCGAACTCAAAAAAAAAAAAAGAAAAGAAAAGAAAGAAAGAAAAAGACAAGGCCGGGCACAATGGTTCATGCCTATAATCCCAGCACTTTGGGAGGCTGAGGTGAGAGGATTGCCTGAGCCTACAGATTTGAGACCAGCCTGGGCACCTTGACGAGACCTCATCTCTAAAAATAAAAATAAAAGTCAGGGTTGGAAGCCAGGTGTGGTGGCTCATGCCTGTAATCCCAGCACTTTAGGAGGCTGAGGTGAGAGGATTGCCTCAGCCCAGGGTTCAAGACCAGCCTGGGCAACTTTGCAAGCCCTCGTCCCTACAATAAATAAAAAAATTAGCTGGGCATGGTAGCACACTCCTGTAGTTCCAGCTACTTGGAATTCAGAGGCAGAAAATTGCCTGAGCCCAGCAGGTCGAGGCTGTGGTGACTGTGAGCATGTCACAGCACTTCAGCCTGGGTGACAGAGTGAGACTCCAACTCGAAAGAAAGAAAGAAAGAAAGAGAGAGAGAGAGAGAGAGAGAGAGAGAGAGAGAGAGAGAGAGAGAGAGAGAGAAGAAAGAAAGAAAGAAAGAAAGAAAGAAAGAAAGAAAGAAAGAAAGAAAGAAAGAAAGAAAGAAAGAGGCAGGGATTAAAGAGAACCAGTATTTTAACTTGAAAAGTGATAAACAAGGGAAGCAAGTGAGCCTTCATGTTGCCTTTCCTTTATAAACTGTATCACTGGGTGAACAAATGGCAGATGAGAGAAAGTATATCTTTACAAAAGAATTCCAACCAATAAATAAAAAAGAAATGCTAAGCCGGGCTTGGTGGCTCAGCCTGTAATCCCGCGCTTTGGGAGGCTGAGGTGAGTGGATTGCCTGAGCCAGAGGGTTCAAGACCCGCCCGGGCAACTTGGCGAGACCTCATCTCTACAATAAATCAAAAAATTAGCTGGGCATGGTAGTGCACGCCTATAGTTCCGGCTACTTGGAAGGCTGAGGGGGATGGATTGTCGGAGCCCAGCAGGTCGAGGCTGCGGTGACTGGGAGCAGCCACTGTACTCCAGTCTGGGCGACAGAGTGAGACTCCAACTCAAAAAAAAGAAATGCTAGACTTGAACGATTTCCCTTTCAACCGCCATGAATGGAACTAGGCCTTAAGCATCAATAGTAGTGACTGCTAAAATCACAAAAAGAGAGACAATCAGGCATCATATGCTTCTAATACTATCTTGACAAAAAGATTGAGTCTGAGTATGATGCAGTCAATAGATTCAGCCACCAATACTTAGGACAAGCAGAGGACATAAGAGCATGTTGAATTGTGCCGTGAGTATGCAACCACCAAAATCCGTATGCTGGGAAACTACAGATCAAAAGACTTATGTCTTTCAAATATAAATTGGGTCCCAGCGTCTAAGGAGGCTGAGGCGAGAGAATGGCTTGGCCCGCCCAGGAATTCAAGGCTGCAGTGAGCTATGATCACACCACTGCACCCCCAGCCTGCGAGGCAGAGACAGACTCAAATAATAATCAGTAATAAAGGAAACAGTCTCATCTAGTACTGCTTCCTGGCCTGACCTGTATATAACTACTATCCATAGCATAATTGAGGAATGTATATTTGAGATAAATAATAGAAAAGAATGCTGTAAATTGTCCACCAACCATTTTGTCCAGTATAGATATGACCCACAGGGCCCTGGACAGCCAACCTAGACTTCAGATCTGCCTTCTCCCTTTCTTTCTTTCTTTCTTTCTTTCTTTCTTTTTTTTTTTTTGAGTCAGAGTCTCACTCTAACACCCAGGCTGGAGTGCAGTGGCACACTCACAGCCACCGCAGCCTCAACCTGCTGTGCTCAGGCTATCCTTCCACCTCAGCCTTCCAAGTAGCTGGAACCACAGGTATACACCACCACGCCCAGCTAATTTTTTTATTGATTGTAGAGTCGTGGTCTCACCGAGTTGCCCGAGCTGGTCTTGAATTCCTGGGCTCAGGCAATCTTCTAACCTCAGCCTCCCAAAGTGTCGGGATTACAGGTGGGAGCCACTGAGCCCGGCTGGAGGTTCTTATCTTGCCCTCTTCTTCTCCCTTCACTGGAAGAATGGTAAGATCTAAGTCAGAAAGGTGGGACAGTCAGGAGGAAGAGAGGTGAGTGCAGTGGGGCTGGTGGCCTCCCAACTCTGCTGGCTTCAACGTCGACTGGACCCAGTGATGCCGCCCTCAGAGAGGCACCAGGCCACAACCACTAGCCAGCCTGGTCTCTGCCGGAGGCTCCCCTTTCCACTTCCCTCATGCAGCCTGATGAGGCTCTCTGGGGTCTCAAGTCGCCACCCTGCCCGGGAGGCCCAGAGTCCTGTTCCCAAATCAGAGCGTGCAGTCCTTGACATCTGAGTCAAGTACGTGGCAGTGGGGTTAAAAAGTCAACTGCTTTTTAAGAGATGAATAACAGAGATGAAAGGGAGGGACAGGCCCCTTTCTGAGTGGAGGGCTTTGCTGAATTACCTCATTGAGGCAGCAGAGCCACCACTATAGAAGAAATACCTGCTATTAAGGGCTAAATCACTTGCCCGAGGTCACCCACTTCTAAGTGGCAGAGAAAAGATCGAAGATTCCATCCATCTGATTCCAACACTGACATTCTTTTCCAAATACATTTCCGAAAGACTGGCTTTGTGAGGAACTCTTTCCTTCAGGATACAAGGCTCTCTCGACGTATCAGTTACTTGGGGTTCATCGTGTTTTGCCTCCTGTTGTCTGTTGTCCCCAGTGAAATCCAGGCATGAGATTAGTGTTGCGGGAACATTCCAGTCTCTGACCCCCCAGGGAAGTCTCTATAACGAGTCTCTATTACTTGGAGGAGAGAACGTGGGTTGGCACAAGAAAAAGCACAGTTGCAAATCACGCGTGTGCCAGCCCCGAGGGGTTGTGGCGACTCAGTGAGCACGCAGACTTTTTTTCCCGGAGTGCCCACTTGGCTGGCACGAAGGTTCCCATTAAGCCACAGGAACTCATAACAGCTTCTACGGGGAAGTGGGAGGGTCTAAATTAATTCCATGCATTTCGTTGTTGCCATGTGAATGTTCTCAAGTCAAAATGCTAACTGAGATTACTTAGAATTAACAAATAATATCATGCTGCCTCTGCCAAACAAGATAAGTTATCCCTCAAGGGTAAAAATAACAAATGAATTAAGTCTAATGGCTGCCTGCTTTTCATGAAGTGGGTGAGATTTCCAAAGTCATGAGTACAGGCAAAAAAAAAAAAGAGGATAGACTTGAGAAACATTAGAATGATGTAAAGAATGAAATATTCCACCTAAATTGAATTAGAGTAATACAATAAAACTAAACTGTGGGATTTAGCAAGGGAAGTATAGTTTAGATTCTCATTCAGATTCGTAGTCGAAACTCTAAGAAACAGTTACATTATTTACTGTTTTCCAGTGTAATAAACCTTCAGCGAACCAGGATATTCAGAGACAGGAATGTCACAGTTCTCCAAATTCCCTGGCTAATATGGTTAACCAGAAACCCTTTTTGACTTCAAGCTTTCTTTTCAAAATTTTTCAAAAGTGTTTCTTTGTTTTCTTGTCCTAGTAAATACAATGTACTCACCAGAGAATCTTTATTCTAGAACCTCAGAATTATTGTACCGTGCTGTGTTTTCAGAAAGCCTAAGAGACTGGGTTGAATTTGTCAACAACCTTGAAAAGCAGCCTGTTGATTTTTGGGTAAGCATCTGACGGGCATACATGGAGTTGTGAATAAACACTTCCAAGTAAAAACGTGGGAAGGAAAGCCAGGCATCGACTTGAAGTTCCAATAGTTCTCTCTCAATAAATAAAGGTCCCCTGGAGTTTCCCAGCTCAGTTAAATGCACACTTAGCACCTATTTGACATGAAGATTTCAAAAAATAGCTACAGAAAAAAATAACTGAGAATCTCGCAGACTAGGATACATATGAGGGGGGGACTCCCCCAAAAACAGAATTTATGGAAAAGTATATATTAATTCTTATATGCTTAAACTTCAGTCACCTTTAAAGTACTCTCTGTTGGATGCAATACACCTATTGAAACACTTTTTCCAATGCTCAGTGTTTGAACTCGTCCATTCTGATACCTTTTCGTGCTTCTGCCGTTTTTTTATTCACCTCGGCGAAACTTTTCCCTTTGAGGATATTTTTCCTCTGAGGAAACCAAAAAAAAAAAAAAAAGTCACTCAGGGTGAGATCGGTTGAATAGGAAGGTCAGGGCACGAGGGTCATGCCGTTTTGGGACAAAAACAGTAGACCGCTCAGTGCAGGGTGGGCAGGCATACTCATAAGTCGCCCATCGCGAAATGGGCAAAGGCTTTAAAGAATCTCCAAGAAAGAAAAGTTCACTGAAGTCAAACACTGTCTCTCACAATAACACTAGCTAGTACACAGATGCCGATGGGTTCCTAGAACATTTACCTAGTGGGGGAATCCTACACTACAAGGGGTCCACCCCTTAAAAAATAATTCCTTTTTTTTTGTTGTTTCCCCCTCATATATGGCACTTACAGAAGCAGTAATGCATCCATCCATGTGGCCCAGAGCGTGTGGGGTGTGATACAGACAGGATGGTTATGATGCCAGAAACAGGCACTGGGACATGTTGATGAAAGGCTGGATATCTCACATGAACACGGTTTGTCTGCATTTAGTAAGCACTGGAAAGCCAACAGAAGCTTTTCATGGGAGAGTGTGTTTTAAAAGGTCGTTCCAGTCGAAGCGTGATGGATGGCTTGGATGGTGCAAGACTGGCGAGATAAAGACTTGCCAGGTCAGGGGAAGAGTCTGCGTAAGAGACTGTGAGCATCTGGGCCCGGCCTCAACAGTGAGGATGGAGGGGAAAGGAGGGATTTGTGTCTTTTTGAAGCAGGATCAGTAGGGCTTATTGATGGCCTGACTTAGATTACAAGGAGTCTGAGTGGACAGAGGGATAGTTTTACCTCCTCAAAATAGGGAAGATAGGCTGGGCACTGTGGCTCATGCCTGTCATCCCAGCACTTTGGGAGACTGAGGCGAGAGGACTGCCTGAGCCCAGGAGTTCAAGACTAGCCTGGGCAACACGGCAAGTCTCGTCTCTAGAATAAATTTTAAACATTAGCCAGGCATGGTGGCACATACCTGTAGTCCCAGCTACCCAGAAGGCTGAGGCAGAAAGATTACCTAAGTCAAGGAAGGCGTGGCTGCAGTAGCCAGGATCATGCCGCTGTACTCCAGCCTGGGTGACAGAGTAAGACTCCAACTCAAAAAAAAAAAAGGGGAAAAATAGAGGAGAAAGATGCTTAGACAAAAAGATTATTGATGTAAATTTGCACTGGTTAAATCTCAAGCCCCTGGAGCATGTCCAAATGACGATCTCTAAGAGGCAGTTGGACAGATCACCGTGTGACTGAATCCCAAAAAGAGCATCTGAACACCAAGCTTCATGACTAGGACAAATCTAATGACTATATAATACTAAATAGCACAAATACCAATACCAAATATGTAAAATGCAAACAAACACTGAAAGATCCAAAACCCGTTTGCCACTCCCAGTTGAGAAGTCTGAAGATGTATGTTGTGCTTTGTGATTCAGGTCTCAGTTTCCCCACTATCCCAAGGCTCCATTGAACCCCTATCTAAGTTTGCCTGAGCAGAGAACCCCATGAAACCACTATCTCTGCCGACACTAACTGATCTCCCAGTTGAGACTCAACCTTGTTGATTCCTTGACAAGGAATTCTTTCTATTTTGTATGGAAAATGCAGTGAATAAGTTGTGTATTCTGGTTAGTGGATGCCATCTTTCTCTCTCTGTCTTTTCTCATGTGCTAACCCTGTGCATTTCCCTGGACAGTTCTTCACCGCCTCCAGAAGTACAGCCTCCTTTCTGTGGTGCATTCTCTGTTCAGGTCTGTAATGCTCCACGTGTCATCGTGAAGATCACCCCCCGTGTGAGCTAAGAGTTCAATCTCAGTCACATGCCAATATGCAACTATCACTATCAATGACCATGTAGATGTATGGGATTGTTTGTTGGCTCAGAAAAAGAAAAAAAAAAAAAATAGCAGTTTTCTTATCTGAACTCACAAAATATTTTTATCACAAAGATGGAAGCCCCACGCATAATCAAATTTCCCAGAGAACATTGAAAGGACAGCTTCATTATTGCTTCAGTTGTGCTGTTAAATCACTTTGATCTGAGGTGCAGTGAGCAATGTGATTCCTTTGAGGATTCTGCCCGGGTAGAACACATGGGAAAATCAATCCAGTATAAAACAAGATCTGTTGGGAGATTGAGTCTGGTGACTTGTTTTTTGGTAGTGTCTGGTGAGGTCAAGGACGGAAGATCGCTGGTTGAATCGCTTGTTTTCTTGTCCTGACTCCAGTTCAGTGGCTTTCAACCTGGCTGCAGACAGGAGTCACCTGCGCAGATTTCTTTTTTTTTTTCCCCAAAAAATGTTATGCCTGGGCTCCCAGTCCCACAAATTCAGTAGGATCCCTCCCCCGCCATGTGTGCTTTTAGAAGAGCTGTCATTCTGGTGGCCTTTATTCATGACACATGAAAAACTAGTGACCTTTCAGAAGAATCCCAACATGACTGTAAACATGCATTCAGGTAGCCAACCTGTGAATACCCAGGGTGTGCAGGGATGGGTGGGAGTAAGCCTGGACCAGGTGGGATGAACTCCAGGGATTCCCTGGGCACCTTTCGAAGATGCCCCACACTGTTCAAGGGCTCCCTGAGTGTTTCTGAAGCTGCCGCTGGTATCAGGCTTTATAGTTAATGTGTCTTGAGTATGACTTAGTCCTTCCTTTCTCCATGTAAAAACTATGGCCAAATCTGCTCAGAGACACCAGTGTAACTTAGAAGACAGAGGGCACACATCCCCAACCTTGGGCTAACCAGCCTAGAGGGTCACTGTAGGGAGTAGGGAGAAGGCTGTGAATGTGCAGGGAGGGACCGACCCGAAAAACAAGGGTTCTGTTGGATCCCCAGGGCTCTGTCCCTCTCTCCTCATTGGAGGTTCTATGATGGAAATGATGAATAAAGACATAGAACCTTCGCTGACAAGCCCTCTAAGCAGGGGCCTGTGACTCCCAGGGCCACCACCTGTGAGCACAACTGGTACCCAGGGGGAGGCAGAGTAGCTCTAGGTCCTGCCCCAGCTGTCCTCGAACCTCCAGTTCAGACTCCTGTCCGACAGTCTCTAGACTCAGCTCCTCCCGTTACCAAGAACCAGCCCTGAACCAGTCACGCAGACATGGATCCTGCACGTCCCAACAGGATTAGCAAAGTCCTGTGGGCCTGAGTGGCCAAGACTTGAGGACAAGGCACAGAGAAGAGCACCCTAGTCCTTCTCCCCATCTCCCAAAGTTTTGGGGTTGAGAGCTGGATCCTGAATCTCATCCAAGGGCGTGAAACCTTGCTTGGGTTCGGCCTGCCTGGAGGCCGAGTGGATGGCGTGGCTGCTGTTTCTGCAAAGATCTCAGGCGGTTTCTAGGGCCTTAGGGGAGTCCCTGGCTTCTGAGTGACAAGATCCATCTCTTCACTAACCATTTTGGATTCCCTTAAAACTACTCTTCAGCTGAGCATGGTGGCGTGTGCCTGTAGTTCCAGCTACTTGGAAGGTTGAAGCGGAAGGATCACCTGAGACCAGCAGGTCGAGCACGCCACTGCACTCCAATCTGGGCAACAGCGAGACTCTGACTCAAAATACAAAACAAAACTCCTCTTCAATTTTTGTGGAGAGGCGGGGGAGAGAAGTAAGGTTATAGACATGATGCACAGGTTTGGGAGACTGGTTTTAAGTGGGCCAATGCCTCAGAGATCCAGCCAGTTGAGAGGAGAGTGACGCCCCTTAGACCTACAGGCCTTAGAAAGTTATCTGGGCTACTCCTTCATTTCAGAGCAGACAAAACAGTGACCTGCAGAAGCTGAGTGTCCCAGATCACTTGAAGTGTTGGCAGCAGGAATAAGGGGAGACCTGCTTTTTCTGTCAAACAGGTTTGACACAAAAGTGGATCACTCGAAGTGTTGGCAGCAGGAATAAAGTGAGGCCTCAGGACCCAGCATTCCACCCCATGTTCCTTCTGGCCAATGCGGCCCAAGTGGTTTCCGAGGACAGCAGTCAACTCTTCAGCAAGAGGCGAGGCTGCGGGAGGCGAGGTTGCAGGGATGCATTCAGACACCGCAGCGGCCACAGGAAACGAGTGCTTCCAATGAGACAGCCACAGGAACAAATAGGGCAGTGGCGTCAGAGGTGGCGTAAGACAGTGTGTCACTCACTCAGTGACAAGTGGATGGTCAACACAGCCGGCACTGTAGGAGCTGAGAAGAAGGAATCGCTGGCACAGGTGGGTAGAAAAGAGATGTCAGGCTTGCTGGGGGGTTCGTGTGGCCTTCTTCTGGGATTCCACCAGGCAGTAGAATGATTCACAAAAACTGGGAGCCATCATTGAAAAGGCTTTGGTGTGTTTTGCATTTATAATTGCATTTTTTTTTGAGTCAGAGACTCACTCTGTCACTCAGGCTGGAGAGCAATGGCACGCTCATGTTCACCACAGCTGGGCTCAGGTGATCCTTCCACCTCAGCCTTCCAAGTAGCTGGAACTACCGTCATGCACCACCACGCCTGGCTCATTTTTCTTGATTTATTGTAGGACGAGGTCTCACCAAGTTGCTCAGGCTGGTCTCGAACCCCTGGGCTCAGGCAATCCTCTCACCTCGGCTTTCCAAAGTGCTGGGATGACAGGCATGAGCCACTGCGCCCGGCCTACGATTGCATTTTAGAGGCCCGTTTTTTTTCTGTCAAACCGGATTGACATAAAAGTGGATTAAGTTCTTCAAGTTCTACTTACAAATTTGTGTGATGATGATTAATAGCTTCTACTGGTGAAGTGGGATTTTGTGGGAGGCGTGTGCAAACAACTAAGTGCTGAGGAAGCAGCAGAGTTTTGTTGTTTTTCCACCACTGTATGTATCCATTCTTAATTATTCCTTTATTTTTATACACAGCCCATGTTCACTTTACTATTGGGGCAAAATTTTTTCCCCCAGTTAGAAGAATTTCATTTTTAACATGTTAACACCTCAACCAGACAGACATGGTCCACCTCTAAAAAAAATAAAAATAAAGTTTAACTTTAAACTAAATTTCTGGCCAGGTGTGGTGACTCACACCTGTAATCCCATCACCTTGGGAGGCCAAGGCAAGAGGATCATGTGAGCCCAGGAGTTCGAGACCAGCCTGGACAACAAAGCAAGAGCCCATCTCTACAAAAGAAAGAAAAGTTAGCCAGGCACAGTGGTGCATACCTGTAGTCTCAGCTTCTGGGGGAGGCTGAGGTAGGAAGGTCACTTGAGCCCAGGAGGTCAAGGCTTCAGTGAGCTGTGATCGTGCCTCTGCACTGCAGCCTGGGTGGACAGAGTGAAACTCTGTCCAAAAAAAAAAAAGAAGCTGCCAGGTGTGGTGGCTCATGCCTGTCATCCCAGCACTTTGGGAGGCAGAGGCAAGAGGACTGCCTGAGCCCATGGGTTCGAGACCAGCCCGGGCAACTTGGCAAGACCTTGACTCTACAATAAATCAAAAATTAGCCAGGTGCGATGGTACACGCCTGTGGTTCCAGCTACTTGGAAGCTGAGGTGGAAGGATTGCCTGAGCCCAGCAGGTCGCAGTTGCAGTGGCTGTGAGCAGCGTGCCACTGCACTCCAGCCCGGGCAACAGAGTGAGACTCTAACTCAAAAAAAAAAAAAAAAAGTTAACTCAATTTCCCATGGTTGACTTGGCCTCTATGTGCAAAGATAAGCAGAAGCAGTTAACTTAAATGATATCACTGTGGTCGAGTAGAGGGTTAGGAGCAAAATGGGGTCCGGCATGCTAAGCATCCTTTTCACTGTCCTTTTTTTTTTTTTTTTAATAGAGACAAGGTCTCACTATGTTGCCCAGGCTGGTCTTGAACTCCTGGGCTTAAGCAATCCTCCTGCCTCAGCCTTCCAAAGTGCTAGGATTACAGGTGTAAGCCAGTGCACCTGGCCTCATTTTCACTTTACATGAGGTAGTGGCCAAGTTTCTGAAAGCCAAGTCACTGAAAGGCCATTTGTGGAATGGCTTATTAGTTAAACTCCAATTGTCCCAAGAAAACAAATCATTATTGCAGACAAGTCAGCATTATGTTTTCTTTTCTTAAAAAATATGTCTTTTGTGTTGGCATATGGGGCCTGTTAGGGCTTGTCAGAGGTGAGTCTTTGGTGAGATGGTTGTGGGCTCAGCTAGTAGTGATAACATGGAATTTTTTCTGAGCCCTGTGCTTCCCAAAAGCGGTGTTGGCTGAGAAATCGCCCACCCTTTAGTGTTCTGAGAAGGGGCTCACTGTTGATGACCAGGATGCTCTTTTTTTTTTTTTTTTTTGAGCCAGAGTCTCACTCCATCGCCCAGACTGGAGCGCAGTGGCACACTCCCGGCCACCGCAGCCTCAACCTGCTGGGCTCCGGTCATCCTTCCACCTCAGACTTCCAAGTTGCTGGAATTACAAGCATGCACTACCACGCCCAGCTAATTTTTATTTATTTATTGTAGAGATGAAGTCTTGCCAAGTTGACCGGGCAGGTCTCAAACCCTGGGCTCAGGCAATCCATTCGCCTCGGCCTCCCAAAGTGCTGTGATTACAGGCTGAGCCACGGAGACCGGCCCGGGCTGCTCTCACACACTCCGGCATATCCCAAGAGAGAGCCACCACCACCCCTCCTCGTGACTCCTGGGAGCATAGAGGATGCCTTCCTTACATACCTGCCTCTAGAAGATTCCAGGCCCTTCTGCCATTACCCAGGCACTAGGAGAAAACAAAACTCCAGCCTGCTTCTTCCTCTGAGATGCTCTTCATTAGCTGATGTCTTCTTTCTAGCTGTTGAGGAGAGAAAGCTTTCTCTTTACCCTCTAAAATTTTGATAATTGAGTCTATGAAATAGACTGACAGGTTAACAGAAGAAAAACCATATTGAATTGAGCATATATGCAGAAGAGTTCCACAAAATATGAGCATCAAAAAAGAGTTGGGGGTCACATGCAGTGGCTCATGCCTGTAATCCCAGCACTTTGGGAGGCCAAGGCCTGAACCTAGGGGTTTGAGAGCAGTCTGGGCAACTTGGCGAGACCTCATCTCTAAAATAAATCCCAAAATTAGGCAAGCGTGGTGGTGAGTGCCTGTGGTTCCAGCTACTTGGAAGGCTGAGGCAGAAGGCTCACCTGAAGCTGGACTCGGTGGCTCAGCCTGTAATCCCAGCACTTTGGGAGGCGGAGGTGAGTGGATTGCCTGAGCCCGCGGGTTCGAGATCCTCCCGGGCAACTTGGTGAGACCTCATCTCTGCAATAAACAAAAAATTACCCAGGTGTGGTAGCGCATGCCTGTAGTTCCGGCTACTTGGAAGGCTGAGGTGGAAGGATTGCCAGAGCCCAGCAGGTCGAGGCTGCGGTGGCCAGGAAAGAAAAAAAAAAAGGATGATCACCTCCAAGCAGGTCAAGGCTGTGGTGGCCATGAACATGCCACTGCACTCCAGCGTGGGTGACAGAGTGAGACTTTGAGTGAAAAAGAAAAAAAAGCGTCAAATGATCAAAGCTTAAAAAAAAAAACAAAAAAAACCTCCCAGATGTGTCTCTTCCTCTCTGTCCTTGCCGGCCAGAGTCCTTGCCCAAACTTTTAGAAACTGAACATTCTACAGCAATGACTTCCTAACTGGTCTTTTTGCCTCCAGAAAAACACATGCTAAGAATCTCCTAGCCGAGGCGGGAGAATCGCTTGTGACCATCCAGGGCAACATAGGAAGACTCCAGCTCTACAAAAAAATTTTAAAAATTAGCCAGGCAAGGTGGCACGTACCTGCAGTCCCAGTTACTCAGGAGGCTGAGACAGGAGTATTGCTTGAGCCAGGAGTTGGAGACTGCAGTGAGCTCTGATCATGCCACTGCATTCCAGTCTTGGTGATAAAGCAAAACCCTGTCTCTTAAAAAAAGAAAAGAAACTAACACAATCAAATTCCTACAGGTCAATACATATCCACATCACCAAAGTGCAAATTCAGCACCATACATTCAAGGCCAGAGTAGAGTTTGATGTCACAGTCTGGTGGGATTTTTGGGAATTAGTATTCCTCAGAGGAATGTTTAAAGTTCTGCTATCTGAAGTTCAGTAATTTTATCTGGACTTCTTTTTATTCAGATGGTCGACTAGTGTCAGAAATTCACTATCCTGTGTGTAAGTTTTTGTAAACCCACCATGCTTCTCACTTGTGATTAGAAACCCCACATGCTATAGACAGAATCCGGTTTGCAGATACCTTGAAAACATAAGAAACCCAAATAAAAATCACTTAATCAGAGCAAACACTGCTCTTTTAAATTTAAACAAACAGTTTTTTTCTTAGCCAAGATGTATTTATTGTCATTTCCAGAATTACTCTTGTAAGTATCTGGTTATCATAACCACAGAAAGACAGCTTATTAGTTTTAACTGTTGGATAAAAGCATGTAGCATTTTCAAGATTTCTGGTTTCACCCTTTTAACCTAGAGAATAACTATAAATAGATGGTAAAGTCTGGGATTTCCACAGCTAAGTGCTGCTATAAATAGTTTTAAACATTTTCCCACTTCATGCTTTCTAAAGGAACATTCTCCACTTCCTTTCTTGGATAACCTCTGGGAATAAAGCGAGATCACATTCAGAATTTTATTGAGGGAGTTCAACAAAACTCTTAATGAAACCTTTTAGCAACTCGAAACATTCCTCAGATACTGAAATAACTGAGAATAAAATAATAACAAATTCATTAATTTAAATAACTTTGAAATCTATTTTTTTGAGAGATGCATTTTTGGATTAAGCTGTTAACGTTTTCGTCCACTTTCTCTTGCTGAGAATTTTCTTTTAACAAGCAAAACCAAGCCAAAGCCCGATCACACACTTAACAGTTCCTATTTGACTTAAGTGAATTTTATTCTCATTTTCTTCAGGCTTTAACTAGATTGGGTACTTTGGTGGCTACAAAGTGAAAGAAATGGATTTCTCTTAACTTTCCGTACAGATTAGCATCCAGAAAGAGAGGCGTGAATTCATTTTCTTTCTTAAGGAATATTCATAAGATGCCCTGGACAAAGACAAAGATTCTTGCTGTTTGTGAAGTCTCTGCCGTGTAGCGCTTTCCCGAGGGACGTGCCTGTGTCTGTCAGAGTGAGGCCCCGCAGGATAGGACACCCGTGCCTCCCAGCAGCCTCCTCATCCTGCCTTCTAGCAGCCTCTGCTGGTAGTGTCTCTCACTGGGAAAAAACTAGAGTTAAGTGTCTTCCCAGCGGCAGGAAAATGAAGCAAAGAAAAAAGAGCAGTGCAAACAAGTCCTATTCATGAAATTTGTGTTTATTTTTTATATTTTGGAAACAACAAAAAAGGACAATGGCTGGGCGTGGTGGCTCAGGCCTGTAATCCCAGCATTTTGGGAGGAGAAGATCAGAGGGTTACCTGAATCCAGGGGTTTGAGACCAACCTGGGCAACTTGGCGAGACTTCGTCTCTACAATAAATCAAGAAATTAGCCGGACATGGTGGTGCATGCCTGTAGTTCCAGCTACTTGGAAGGCTGAGGCAGAAGGATCACCTGAACTCAGCAGGTCGAGAATGTGGTGAACATGAGTGTGCCACTACATTCCAACCTGGGTGGCAGTGAGACTCTGACTCAACTTTTTTTAAAAAAGGACAATGGAGGACTATAAACAATTTTAAAAGTATTAATGAGTTTAAAAAAATTAGCAGGCTTTTATTTGTACAGTTTTAGTTTACTGCATGAAAACATATACCCGCTCATGCTCCTACAATGTTCTCTATTTTTAATATCTTACAATAATGTGGTAATTCATTACAATTGATGAGTTAATATTGACTCAGTCCATAGTTTACATTAGGGTTCACTCTTGGTGTTGTACATTCTGTGGATTTCAACAAATATATAATGGCTTGTATCTACCACTATAATATTACATAGAATAATCATTCTGCTGCCCTAAAAATCCTCTATTTATCCCTCTTTCTCCTCAACACTTAAAGTTAGTGATGATGGTAAGTTTTAAGTTGTGTATACTTTACCACAATTTTAAAAAATAAATTAATTTCTAAAAATAACTGCGGTACACAGGTATGGATAAAATGGTATGGATAAACAGGCACAGAAGTGCTTAAACTTTTATATGATGTATATAATCACATAAATCACTATTACTCAGGGCAAGAGAGTCAAACCAATTTATCCTTTATTCTTTAAAAAGATTTTTTAGCCAGTTGCGGTGGCTCAAGCCTGTAATCCCAGCACTTTGGGAGGCTGAGGCAAGAGGATTGCCTAAGCCCACGGATTTGAGACTGGCCTGGGCACCTTGGCGAGACCTCATCTCTACAATAAAACAAAAAATTAGCCGGACATCGAAGTGCATGCCTGTAGTTTCAGCTATTTGGAAGGCTGAGGCAGAAGGGTCACCTGGGATCAGCAGGTCGAGGCTGTGGTGGCCCTGAGCGTGCCACTGCACTCCAGTCTGGGTGACAGAGTGAGACTCCAACTCAAAAAAAAAAAAAAAAACAATTATTTGGAGCACCAACTATATACATAAATATATGGGCAGGGACTAGAAAAGACCATAGAATTAAGAAAATAGTTTGACACTGATGTATCCATAACATATATTCTTAGTCCTTCCGTGTGCCTAGTGCATTTCTGGACGTCAGAGAAACAACAGTGAACAAAACAGATAAAACTCCCTGCCCTTACATAGTTTATACAAGAGCACAGAAGACAGGAAATAACCCAGATAGAGGAGAGGGGTAGGTTGTCTTCAAAGATGACAGCCAACAGTTCCTCTCACTGCTGCGTGAGCTTGCCACTCACCCCATCAAGAGACAAAATCCATTTCCCTTCCATTTCCCTGGCCCTAGGACTTGATCTAACCTACAGAGTATGGTGAAGTGCACACACGCCTTTTCCAGGTCAAACCCCTAAGGACCTCAAAGTCTGAATCCTTTGATTGTCCTGCAGGAGGGACCGGCTCACCAGCCTCCAGCTGAAATGCAGGTATATGAATGGAGCTCTTAGGGTGGCCCCCCTCCAGCTGGGCTCCCAGGTAAATGCAACTTTGTTGTGATTCCTGTTGTCACCACGTGCAGAGAAGGCCACCCAGCTGAGCCCAGCCAACTCACAGAATCATGAGAAATCATCAGTTTTTGTTTTAAGCCCCTAAGTTTTGGGGCAGTTTGATATGCAGGCTAGATGGAGCATAAGTTCATTACTGATATAACTCAGGACTTGGCTAGGGCCCGCTCTTAGTGCCGGCTCACAAGGACCAATTGTTAAGTTATCAGGAATTTTGCAAGCCATTACTAAAAATTACATGACGGTCGGGCATGGGGCCCAAGCTTATAATCCCAGAACTTTGAGAGGCCAGGGTGAGGGGATTGCCTGAACCTATGGGTTCGAGAACAGCCTGGGCAACTTGGCGAGACCTGACTTCTACAATAAATAAAAAAAAAATAACCAGGTGTGATAGCGCGTGCCTGTAGTTCCAGTTACCTGGAAGGCTGAGGTGGAAGGATCGCCTGAGCCCAGCAGGTCGAGGCTGCAGTGGCTGTGAGCGTGCCACTGCACTCCAGCCCAGGCGATGAAGTGAGATTCCCACTCAAAATAAAAAAAATTGCATTACATACACACAATTAGATACATTTAAACAGGCTATATTTAAATGTCTCGGACTTGTTTTACTGCTGTCTATGTTTTTTAGATTATTTATATGCATTGTGTCTGCAAGGTGGAGGTGAAAATACTATGTAATTATATGCTACTATGTATCTTTCCCACCTCTGTGTTCCCTCACGGTGTATTTACACCATGGAAACTGGCAAGTGCTCAAACCAGACCTTGATTGTTTTGTTTTTATCTAGACTCAGGACAATGATAGAGAAAATATTAACATAGGTTAACATTTTAAAGTGCATTATGAGTCGGGTGTGGTGGCTCACGCCTATAATCCCAGCACTTTGGAAGGCTGAGGCGAGAGGATTGCCTGAGTCCAGGGGTTCAAAACGAGCTTGGGCAATTTGATGAGACCTCGTCTCTACAATAAATCAAAAAATTAGCGGAGCATGGTGGTATGTGCCTGTGATTCTAGCTACTTGGAAGGCTGAGGCAGAGGGATTATCTGAGCCCAGCAGGTTGAGGCTGCAGTGGCCATGAGCGTGCCTTTGCACTCCAGCCTGGGTGATGGAATGAGATGCCTCAAAAAAAAAAAAAAAAAAAAAAAAAGCGCATTATGTCTATAACAGCTACATTAAAAATAGGACAAAAATTTCAGGAAATATTCTTCCAGAACAGTAGCATCCAATTCAGGAGACAAATGAATTAAGTTCTGACATACATCTTGTTGTTTTATTTTGGTCTTCCTCATAAACCTGAACAAAAATATCAACTAGAATTCATGTTGTTACTATATTCACTTGACAATTGAAACCAGAGGTTGACTACAAATATAAAAGTATTGAAAAAATAGGCTGGGAGTGGTACTCAAGCCTGTAATCCCAGCACTTTGGGAGGCCAAGGCAAGAGGATTTCCTGAGCCCAGAGGTTTGAGACCAGCTTGGGCAACTTGATGAGACTTTATCTCCACAATAAATCAGAAAATTAGCCAGGTATGGAAGCATGTAGTTCCAGCTACTTGGAGGGCTGATGGGAAGGATCTCCTGAGCCCAGCAGGTCGAGGCTGCAGTGGCCGTGAGCGTGCCACTGCACTCCAGCCTGGGCAACAGAGTGAGACTCCAACTCAAAAAAAAAAAAAATAGCCGGGCTCAGTGGCTCAACTTGTAATCCCGTGCCTTTGGGAGGCTGAGGTGAGTGGATTGACTGAGCCCACGGGTTCGAGACCCGCCTGGGCAGCGAGACCTCATCTCTATAATAAATCAGAAAATCAGCCGGGCGTGGTAGCGCACGCCTGTAGTTCTGGCTACTTGGAAGGCTGAGGCGGAAGGATTGCGGGAGCCCAGCAGGTCGAGGCTGCGGTGACCAGGAGCGGCCACTGCACTCCAGTCTGGGTGACAGAGTGAGACTCCCACTCAAAAAAAAAAAAGAAAAATTAATCAGACATTCTATGAGAATGAATTAACTATATGGATTTACAATGAATACAAGGAATGGTGTATTTTTTAATTTGTAAATTGTATGCTGCATATATTCTATATCAGTAAAATTTATAATGAATGTAATAGTTATATATATGCACACTCTTTTTGTTTGTTTGTTTTTCCAGACAGCCAATTTTATTAAATAGCAGCACACCCATAGTTATTTCTCACAGCAGCAAAACCTGGTCCATCTGCACTGATACATTAGCAAGCAAAATAGATTGATTTCACCTGCTCTGTTTCTACTTCGACTGTAGTAGAACAACACTTCTGTTATGTCTAATGTGCTTTTTGTTTTATTTTCAGCATATCATGCCTTTCTCTTTAGGAGCCTGGCAGAAGTATTTCTTTAGTGGTAAAGAGGTAATGGTTTAGAATTCAAAACTCTTCATTTTAAGAGATGGTTGCCAAATCTAATGTCATGAAGATTTCTCCCTATGTTTTCTTCTAAGAGTTTTATAGTTTTAGCACTTATGCTTAAGTTTTTGACCCATTTGTTGCATAAGGGAAGAATCCCAATTTGTTCTTTTGCATGTGGATATCCAGTTTTTCCATCATCATTAGTGAAAAAGAGTTTCCTTTCCCTGAAGAGGGATCTCAACACCATTGTCAAAAATCAACTGATCTATAAGCAATGGTTTATGTCTAGGCTTTCTTTTTTATGCTATTGGTTTATCTGTCCTTATGCCAGTACCCCATTGTTTAATTGCTATGACTTTGTAGTAAGTTTTTAAATCAGGAAGTATGCGTACTCCAACTTTATACTTCTTTTTCAAAATTAATTTGGCTATTTGGGGTCCCATGTTCCATATGGCAACCAGGTGCAGTGGTGTGTGCCTATAATCCCTGCAACTCAGGAGGCTGAGGCTGGGGGATCTCTTGAACCCAGGAGTTAAAAAAAAACATGGGCAGCATAGCAAGACCCCTGTTTCAAAAACAAAAAAAGATTTTATGTGAATTTTAGGATTGGCTTTCTTATTTCTATAAAAAATGCCCTTGGATTTTGAGAGGGATCTCACTGAATTGATAGATCACTTTAGGTAATATTGGCATCTTAGCAATAGTAAGTTTTCCAGTATATAAGCATGGGTTCTTTTTAAAAATTTGTATGTCTTCTTTAATTTTATTCAGTAGTTTTTTGTAATTTTCAGTGTACAAGTCTTTTTCCTCCTTGGTTAAACTTATTCCTAAGGATTTTTTGCTTTTGATTCTATTGTAAATGAAATTGTTTTCTTTCTTTTTTTTTTTTGTCAGCATCTCACTCTGTCACCCAGGCTGGAGTGCAGTGGCATGCTCACGGCCACCGCAGCCTTGACCTGCTGGGCTCTGGCAATCCTTCCACCTCAGCCTTCCAAGTAGCTGAAACCACGAGTGTGTGCCACCACACCCAGCTTATTTTTTATTTATTGTAGAGACGAGATCTTGCCAAATTCTCCGAGCTGGTCTTGAACCCCTGGGCTCAGGCAATCTTCTCACTTCAGCCTTTCAAACAGCTGGGATTCCAGGCTTGAGCCACTGTGCCCTGCAAAATTGTTTTCTTAATTTCCTTTTTAGATTGTCATTGTTAATGTATAGAGATGCAACTGATTTTTGTGTGTTGATTTTATATCCCACAACTTTGCTGGATTTATTAACTTTCATTCAAAAATGTATTTTGCTTTCATTTCTAAAGGACATCTTTGATGCACATATAATTCTAGGGTGACAAACTTTTTGGAGGAAATGGGGTTTGGCTTTCTCGCTTTTTTCTTTCAGTGCCAAAACATGTTCCTTTGTCTTCTGGCCTCCATAGTTTCAGATAAGAACTCTTTAACCCTGCATGAAATCTGTTGTTTTTATCTAACTGCTCTCCCCTTCCCTTCTTCCTCTTGTAGTTTGATTGTGATGTTTCTTGGCAGTTTTTTTTTTCAAGTTTTTATTGATGTAGGTTCGTGTAGGTTTATTTTTTCCGAACCCTTTTGATGTTAATCTCACAGGTCCTTGAGACTCTGTTCCTTTTGTGTTAAATCTTTGCTCTTTCTGCACTTCAGATCAAATCATTTTTATTAATACTTTTTTTTTTTTGAGTTGGAGTCTCACTCTGTCACCCAGACTGGAGTGCAGTGCCTGCTCCCAGCCACTGCAGCCTCGACCTGCTGGGCTCCAGCGATCCTTCCGCCTCAGCCTTCCAAGTAGCTGGAACTACAAGTGTGTACTACCACACCTGGCTAGTTTTTGATTTATTGTAGAAATGAGGTCTCACCAAGTTGCCCAGACAGGTCTTGAACCCGCAGGCTCAGGCAATCCACTCACCTCAGCCTCCCAAAGTGCGGGATTACAGGCTGAGCCACCAAGCCCGGCTTTTATTAATACTTTCTAGTGTCTTTCTCTGACATCTCAATTCTGCTATTGAGCCCATCAGGTGAAGTTTTATATTTTGTACTTTATCATATTTCTCAATCCTAAAATATTCATTTTGCTCTTTTTGTAGTTTATATTTCTCTACTGAAACTCATGCTGGGTGCTGTGACTCAAGCCTGTAATCTCAGCACTTTGGGAGGCTGAGGTGAGAGGATTGCCTAAGCCCAGGAGTTCAAGACCTGCCTGGGCAATTTGGCAAGACCTTGTCTCTACAATAAATAAAAAAGTTAGCCGGGCATGGTGGTGTGTGCCTGTAGTTCCAGCTACTTGGAAGACTAAAGTGGAAGAATCACCTGAGCCCAGCAGGTCAAGGCTGCGTTGGCCACAAGCAGGCCACTGCACTCCAGCCTGGGTGACAGAGTGAGATTCCAATTCAAAAAAAAGAAAAAGAAAAGAAAACCTAATTCTATTCTTTTAAAATTTATTTCCAGCATGGTTATAATCGTTGCTTAAAGAGTTTGGTAATTTCAAAATCCAGGTCATCTCAGGGTTGGTGTTTATTGATTGTTTTTTCCCTTGGGAAATGGTCATATTTTTGGACATATTGACTATCACACTGTGAGACTCTGGGTCCTGTGTGAGCAAGCTGGATTTTTGTTGTTTGTTTCAGCAGGCAATCAGCTGGTTTAGGTGCTGGAATCCAGCTCCAGGAGAGAGTCAGGGCTTGAGATGGGAGAATTGGGAAGCAGCGAAAAAGAAAAGATGAAAACGACAGGAATCCTCTTCCTGGGGAGAGCTCAAGACTCTGCCAATTTTTATTTATTTTTCACAAGCTTATATAGGTTTTCCACTCAGTCCTGTACCCTCAAATGTATCTTATGCTGCTAACCAAATGCCCACGTACATCCTTTTTGCACTCACAATAAGGTTGACCTTTAACAATTTCAACCACAGATGGTGTTTTTTTTAAGTCAAACATTTATGAACGTCCTGGTTTTGTTCCTAACTTTCTCATAACTATTTACTATTATAGGCCTATAATATCCTTACCCTATAAAGCTAAACCTTAACCCTAAGTCTTATTTAACTTACTTACTACTATATATTTATTTCTATTACTCTTATTTCTATCCTTATGTCTCTATATTGTCTTAATTATCACTTATACTATTATATATTACTTATCTTACTAGTTTATCTTATCTTACTATCTTATTATTAATATTCTAAATTCTATCTTCATTAAACTACTTATTTAATCCTAAAATATCTTAACCTATTCTTTATCTCAAACGGTTGTTTTCCACCAGCTCTCAGCTGGGGTCTGTTGTTTATGAGGAAGTGGTCAACTCGTTTTTCTCAGCCTCCTGCTGTTACACACCCTAAGGGGCACCCTTTTTGCTGCAATCTCACCTCCATTATGCCTATGTATAATTTTTGCTGTCAAATGCCATCATCCATTTGCGCATCTATTATCTCAATGAAAGAGGGAACATTCTCAAGCCTATGCATGCAATCCTTCAAAGTTAGGGAAGGTCCGTCAACAGGATCCACGGGGCTTTGCTTCTGTCATGGCTGCATTTTACTGGGGCCTTGCTCCCAGCCGGCGTTTTTCCTGTTTTCAGGTCCCTTTTACCTTATTTTTACTAGTGATTGCGGCTCCTGACATTTAGGCTCCTTTTTGCCTTCGTGGGCAGCATTCCTACCTTAGTTCCGTTTTTCATGCCTCTGTTAGGCATCTCTGGGTCTGTCCTATGCTCTGGGTGAGCTTGAGAGTTGGGTAGATTCGGACACACAGTTAGGGGTGGCCCTTCTCCTAGGCACTTCTCTCTGGGATTCCCTGCACAGGGGCTGACTCCCAGGGGCCCTTTTGGCAGTCCCCCTGACCATAATGACAGTTTTCTCTTGGGACTTCAGCTGTCCCTGCCACCACCACAGCAGGGTAGTTCTGCAAGGTGAGCTGGCACTGTGGCTGGGTCAAGACAGAAAAAAGAAGAAAATAAAGAAAAAGCATGCCACCCACAGCATGCTTCAAGTCCCGTTTCTATGGTTGGAAAGAGAGGGTTTCTCCTGGGGTGTTTGCTGTCTGTTTCCACAGTATCATTCTTCAGCTCAGGTTGCAGGACACCCTTGGGGAAAGAGAATAAGAAATAAAAACTTGGGCCATAATCCCAGCACTTTGGGAGGCTGAGGCAAGAGGATTGCCTGAAACTGGGGGTTTGAGACCAGCCTGGGCAACTTGGTGAGACCTCGTCTCTACAATCAAATCACACGAAGAAAACCAGCCAGGTGTAGCGGCATGCATCTGTAGTTCCAACTACTTAGAAGCCTGAGGCAGAAGGATCACCTGAGCCCAGCAGGCTAAGGCTGCGGTGGCCATGAGCATGCCACTACATTCCACCCTGGGTGACAAGAGTGAGAGTCCAACTAAAAAAAAAAAAAAAAGAAAAAGAAATAAAAACTTGGCCTTGGATTTTGAGAGGGATTTCATTGACTTGGTAGATCATTTTAGGTAGTATTGGTATCTTAGCAAAAGTAAGTCTTCCAGTATATAAGCATGGGTTCTTTTTAAAATTTTTTTATGTCTTCTTTAATTTTATTCAGTAATTTTTTTGTGATTTTCAGTGTGTAAGTCTTTTTCCTCCTTGGTTAAATTTATTCCTAAGAATTTTTTTCTTTTGATTCTATTGTAAATGAATTACTGGCTCAGCCTGTAATCCCAGCACTTTGGGAGTCTGAGGTGAGTGGATTGCCTGAGTCTGTGAGTTCGATACTAGCCTGGGCAACTTGGCAAGACCTCGTCTCTACAATAAATAAAATAAAATAAAATAAATTAGCCGGGCATGGTAGTGCACACCTGTAGTTCCAGCTGCTTGGAAGGCTGAGGTGGAAGGATCACTAGAGCCCAGCAGATTGATGCTGGAGTGGCTGTGAGTGTGCCACTGCACTCTAGCCCGGGCAACAAAGTGAGACTCCAACTCAAAAAAAAAAAAAAAAAAAAGAAAGAAAAACTCAAAGACTTGCTTGTTTTGGTCATTTTTCAAGTTTTTATTTTTCTTCCTATCTGCCTGCCATTATTTAATTTTCAGAGGTTTTGGGTAGCTGCTTTTTGTATTCTTGATGTTGTAAGCAGTGAAAGAGTTAGGTACCAACATATGTTTGTTGAATGAAAAATCAACAACAACAACAAGCTGGGCACAGTGGCTCACGCCTGTGATCCCAACATTTTGGGAGAAGAAGACAGGAGGATTGCCTGAGCCCACAGGCTTGAGACCAGCCTGGGCAACATGGCGAGACCTCATCTCTACAATAAATTTTTTTAAAAATTAGCTGGGCGTGATGGTGCACGTCTGTGGTTCCAGCGACTTGGAAGGCTGAGACCGAAAGATTGCCTGAGCCCAGCAGATTGAGGCTATGGTAGCCGTAAGCGTGTCACTGCACTACAGCCTTGGTAACAGAGTTAAACTCTGACTCAAAAAAAAAAAGAAAAGAAAAAAAATACAACTTAATCTAGAATATACTTAGTGAGTCTAAGCAGGGATAGTGCTGTGAGAATTACGTATCTTTTGCTTGAGGCTTGGGATTAATGACAGAAACTCTGAAGATACATCAGGGTTTTGAAAGATTTAAATGGAAAGATTTTTTTTCAGTTGTAGTATTAAATAATAAAGGTCTTGCCAGGGAGGATAAATTTATATAGCAGTAATATACTATTTAGTATAATAATATACTGTTAAAGAAACAGTAGAAATTGGCATGGATTTTCAAAGGAGAAAAACATCATCTCAAAATCCAAGATTTAAGTTTTGCTAACAAAAACAGTAATAATGTTGGTAGAAAAAATAAAGGCAGGGAGGAAGCTTATTATCCCCTCCAAATAATACAGAGCAAAAGGCTTGACAACCGCAGACAATGGAACCATCCTTCTGAGCTGTTCTTGGAGATATTGTTGCCTGTCCACATGAAGCCAGCAGAAAGACAGGCAGAAGCCAGATAATAAAATGGTCACAGGCCAAGGCCAGAGACACACATCTGAGGTCATCAGCACAGAGGGAGCGACATTATATAGGATGTTGTTGATACCTCTTGGCAGAGGAGAAGGGGAATTATCACGGGGGTCCCCTGGCAGAATGGAAGAGTGATTGATGTTCAGACACAAATAGCCATCTTTCATTCAGATGGTTTGTCTCCAATGTTTTCTTTACAGAAATGAAAGGAATGGGGGGAAGGAACATTTCCAAAATATATGTCTTTCAGCAGAAAAGAATAATTTGTTTAGATTACAGAAATCATTAAAAGATGGCAGATTGGAGAAATGGTATGGCTGAATCTTAAACAGTCTTATTATTTCAGAACTTTCAAAACAATTTACAAGCAAAAACTTTTGAAAAATAAAGTGATTTTCAACACTTTTTTGGCTTAAATGCTGAATCTAACACTGTCGAGTATTCAAAGTAAGGTTAAAAATTATTGACTGCATAACTAATAGTTAATAGTGGAGGGAGGAAATGGGGGAAAAGTTTTGTTTTGTTTAGTTTTGTTTTTTGAGTTGGAGTCTCACTCTGTCGCCCAGATGGGAGGGCAGTGGCCGCTCCCGGCCACCGCAGCCTCGACCTGCTGGGCTCCGGCGATCCTTCCGCCTCAGCCTTCTGAGTAGCTGGCTGATTTTTTGACTTATTGTAGAGATGAGTTCTCTCTGCCCAGGCGGGTCTCGAACCCGAAGGCTCAGTCAATCCACTCACCTCAGCCTCCCAAAGGTGCGGGATTACAGGCTGAGCCACCGAGCCCCGCTTAAAAAGTATTTCTTTTTAAAGGCAGGCTAAATGCAATGTGGTATATTGGATTGGATTCCGGGCCATCCTTCCTAGCGAGTGGCCACAAGTGTTATTAGATCATACCCATAAGGAAAAAGAGGTGGTGAGTGGCAGAGTTGAGGGCAGGGGTTATGACAGCAACATGCTGTGAAGTCTCTCCAGGAACTCGCAAAGGAGGTGGAAGCAAAGTCTTCCATGCTCCGGCACCCTAGTCGTCCCAGTGAAAGGTCTTCAAAGCTATGACTCATCAAAATATTACCCGGGTACAGTGGCACGCGCCTGTAGTCCCAGTTACTCTGAAGGCCAAGGTAGGAGGATCGCTTGAGCACAGCAGTTCAAGGCTTCAGTGAGCTATGCTCATGCCACTGCACCCCAGCCTGGGCAACAGAGCAAGACCCTGTCTCTAAAGAAAACAAATTATTTCCTGGCCAGGGCACAGTGGCTCAGCCTGTAATCCCAGCACTTTGGGAGGTCCAGGCGAGAGAATTGCCTGAGCCCAGGGGGTCCGAGACCAGCCTGGGCAACTTGGGGTGAGCTCATCTCTACAATAAATCACAAAAACTAGCTGGGCATGGTGGTGTGCGTCTGTAGTTCCAGCTACTTGGAAGGTTGAGGCAAGAGGATTGCCTAAGCCCAGCAGGTCGAGGCTGCCGTGGCCGGGAGCGTGCCACTACACTCCAGCCTGGGCGACAGAGTGAGACATCAACTCAAAAAAAAAAAAAAGAAAAAAAAATATTTCCATGCTCATCAGTAGATACCAGCAGTTGATGCTGCAGCTGTATCTGCATGTGTGTAGGCCTCTTTTTTTTTCAGTCAGAGTCTCACTCTGCTGCCCAGGCTGGAGTATAGTGACATGCTCATGGCCACCACTGCCTTTCCCATTCCTAGGTGCAGAAAAGGAAAAAAGGTTGTCTCCCTTAATCCATGTCTAGTCTATGGTCATAGACTAGTCCTGAGCCTAGTAATACCTGGATTCAGAAAGTCCATTAAAGAGCCCTCTACTTGGTTAGCATACCATGCCCAGCACAAAATAAAGGCAATCACTGCCGGCATCATTTATTATTTATTATTCTCTGGTGCTAAATGTAAAGATAACTGCTGCTCTCTTGGGTAACTTTTATGGACACTAGTATCCTACACTTAGCACCTACTTCAGCCTCAAGCTGTGGCCTGACCACAGAGAGGTCTGCGTGACACTGACCTCTTCTTGCTATCACTGTCCTTATCTACCCTTTATTTTCTTTTGCCTCATGTTGTCACTTGTTTTTTTTGTTTGTTTGTTTGTATTTGAGTCAGAGTCTCAATCTGTCGCCCAGGCTGGAGTGAACCTAGGAGTTCAAGACCAGTCCGGGCAACTTGGCGAGATCTCGTCTCTAAAATAAATCAAAAAATTAGCTGGGCATGGTGGCATGTGCCTGTGGTTCCAGCTACTTGGAAGGCTGAGATGGAAGGAAGTCCAGCAGGTCCAGGCAGCGGTGGACATGAGTGTGCCACTACACTCCAGCCTGGGTGACAGAGTGAGACTCTGGCTAAATTCATTAATTCATTAACTCGTTCATTCATTCATTAATAGTTCTCTTTGGAATTAGAATGAGTCTGAAAGACAGACTTTATCTTATAAAGGGTTTTTTTCAGGTGTGATTACATTCTTGGTCTACTTTTCAGCAGTAGATAATGAGGTCACAATGGGGAGGGGAAAAGACAACTGTTCTCCTCGTGTGTCCATCCAGTCTTTATGTAGGTAGGAGGAAAGTCTCTACCAGCACTTGATCACTATGGGGTTTTAATTCAAAATGCTCATTACACCAGGGAGCCACATTTTGTGGTGAAATTCCTTGTACTCTTTCAGTGCCCCAGTTGGAGAAAACAGGATAAATCAGAAAGTATCTCTTCAACAAGGAATTGGCGGGTCTTGCTCGCCGATTGAATAATATGTAGGATGGGGTGTGCATGGATGAAGGTGTAGGAAGAATGGACAGCAACTTTTTCATGCACCAAAGTGGGAGGATTTGGGGAAAGAAGCAGGACAGTTGGTAGTGGTGGAGGTGGGGATACATTTTGCTAAGAATATTTAATATTACTGTAGGCCAAGTGTAATGGTTCATACCTGTAATATAAGCACTTTGAGAGTCCAAGGTAAGAGGATGATTTGAGGCCAGGAGTTCAAGATCAGCCCAGGCAACATAGCGAGACCCCATCTCTACAAAGAAATTTAAAAATTGACCGGGCATGGTGATGTGACTGTAATCACAGTTACTCAGGAGGTCGAGGCAGGTGCATTCCTTGAGCTCAGGAATTGGAAGCTGTAGTGAGCTATGATCTACCACTGGACTCTAGCCTGGGTGACAGAGTGATAGTCTGCCTCAAAATAATAGGAAGGAAGGAAGGGAGAGAAAGAGAAAGAATAAAACAAAATGCTTGTAGAATTTTCAGACTTAGATGGCAAGTAGGCCTCTTTTTTTTTTCAGTCAGAGTCTCACTCTGTTGCCCAGGCTGGAGTATAGTGACATGCTCATGGCCACCACTGCCTCGACGTACTGGACTCAGGTGATCCTTCTGCCTCAGCCTTCCAAGTAGTTGGAACTATAGGTGCATGCCACCATGCCTGGCTACTTTTTTGATTTATTGTAGAGATGAGGTCTCGTCAAGTTGTTGCCCAGGTTGGTCTTGAACCCCTGGACTCAGGCAATCCTCTCACTTCTGCCTTCCAAAGTGCTGGGATTACATGTGTGAGCCACTGTATGGCTAAGAAAAACTTATTAACATGTACACAAGAGGTTTCAAGATGAAGACCCAAAGAAACAGGGGAAATTGTCCTTTTTTTTTTTTTTTTTGAGTCAGAGTCTCACTCTGTCACCAGTGGCACACTGCACTGGCATACATGGCCACCACAGCCTTGACCTGCTGGGCTCAGGTGATCCTTCCACCTCAGCCTTCCAAGCAGCTGGAACTACAGGCATGTGCCACCACACACAGCTAATTCTTTTTTTTTTAATTGTAGAGATGAAGTCTTGCCAAGTTGCCCAGGTTGGTCTCAAATCCCTGAGTTCAGGCAATCCTCTCACCTTGGCCTTCCAAAGTGCTGGCATTACAGGCTTAAGTCACTGCACCCAGCCAAATTGTCCATTTTTTTTTTTGATGTTTAACAAAGTATGGCCAGACATGTAGAAACATGATTAGACTAAGTGTGAGGTACTGCTAATATGCAGAGTAAGGACACCCAGCAAGGCCTGTCTGCTGTCTTCTTCTTGGCCTCTTGAGCAGCATTCCTTCCCTCTGGGTGTGGGGTGAGGCCCTCACTGGCATGGGGGAACAACCTATGACCTACAGTCAAACAAGGTAGGGCAGGTAATTTCTTTATGACCTGTTGATGAAACATGCCAAACTCTGTAAAATATTTAAGGTTTATTCTGAGCCAAATACGAGTGGCCTAGGCCCATGGCACATCCCAAGAGGTCCAGAGAACATGTGCCCCAGGCAGTTGAATTATAGCTTGGTTATATATATTTTAGGGAGACAAAATTACAACAAACCCATAAATCAATATGTGTGAGATTCACATTGGTTGGGCCCAGGAAGGCGGGGCATCTCCAAGTGCGGGATTGCAGATCATAGGTGGATAGGCTCCATCTAAGAAATTTTTTAATCAGTAGAGTTAATACTGTGTTGAGACAGGAGGCAGTTTGAGGAAGTAAAGTTTCTTGATACATAGATGAAGCCTCATAGGTGGCAGCCCTGGGAAAGAATAGATGACAAATGTCCAGCTCCTCTGAGGATCACTGGGAAGGGGATTTTATCAAATGCAAATTTCCTCATGAAGTGGCTTTGCAGGGTCATAAAATATTTTGGATTTTCTTTATCTGTTATGTGGTGCTATACCAGAGTTAGGTTGGAAAGTACACCACATTACATGGGGTTAATAAAAACTCATGTGGCTGGGCTCGGTGGCTCAGCCTGTAATCCCAGTACTTTGGGAGGCCAATGCAAGTGAATTGCCTAAGCCTGCGGGTTTGAGACCCACCCAAGCAACTTGGCAAGACCTCGTCTCTACAATAAATAAAAAATTAGCTGGGTGCAGTAGCACGCCTATAGTTCCAGTTAGTTGGAAGGCTGAGGCGAGAGGATCGCCTGAGCCCAGCAGGGTGAGACTGCGGTAGCCGGGAGCGTGCCACTGCACTCCAGTCTGGGCGACAGAGTGAGACTCCAACTCAAAGAAATAAAATAAATAAATAAAATAAAAATTCATGTGATGAGACATTGTAGGGCATGACTCCCTGGGCGCCTTAGTTAAGAATTTGGGGCTGGGCTCAGTGACTCAGCCTGTAATCCTGCGCTTTGGAAGGCTGAGGTGAGTGAATTGCCTGAGCCCATGGGTTCGAGACCCACCTGGGCAATTTGGCGAGACCTCATCTCTACAATAAATTAAAAAAATTAGCTGGGTGTGGTAGCGTGTGCCTGTAGTTCCAGCTACTTGGAAGGCTGAGGCAGAAGGATCGCTGGAGCCCAGCAGGTTGAGGCTGCAGTGGCTGGGAGCGGCCACTGCACTCCAGTCTGAGAGACTGAGTGAGACTCCAACTCAAAAAAAAAAAAGAATTTGGTAAGAGAAAGAAAAAAAAGGGGGTCAGAGTTTAGTGCTCAGGCCAGTTTTTGCAGAGAAAGGCAGAGGCAAAGTTAGAGTAATATTTTCAGTAATATTTTCTGGCTGCTTTGGGGAAAAGGAATTCTGGTTTCTATGACCCGCCTTGGGGGAGAGGGATTCTAGAGTCCACTGCTAGCCTTGGGGGAGAACAGGCCTGACAGACAGAAGGACAGGAGCAGATCAGAGAAAAACTTCTGCTTCTGAGGTCTTCATTTTGGGGTATTGTTTCCCAAGTCCCAACAGTACAAAGATAAGGAAGAGGTAGCTTCAGCACAGTCTCTGGTAAGAGACACACCAACGGGCATTTCAACAGATTACCCTAAATTACCGTAAGTCCTAGAATAGAGGGTGCACAGGTGCTGTGTTGTGGAAGGGCAAGGGAAAGTGTACGCCGCCTGTCTTGGGAAGGGAGAATGTGGGAAAATTCTGGGGATGCTTTCAGCAGGAAGAAAACCTGAGCAAGGTCCCAGTGGATGAATTGGAGGAAGACCTTTCCAGCACGAATGACCGCACTTACAAAAATACTCAAGCGCAAAACAGTACGGTGTTTTACAAGAACCGAAGGTAGCTTTTGTGAAGAAGTTTAGAAGGTGAGCAGGAGGATATGGCATCAGAAAGTCAGGCCTGACTATCCAAAAGATAAAAAAACAGGGAACAAACCCAGATGCACCGGCAGCAGACCAGATAAAGAAGATGTGGTCGGGCGCAGTGGCTTAAGCTTGTAATCCCAGCACTTTAGGAGAGGATTGCCTGAGCTCACAGGTTCAAGACCAACCCGGGCAACTTGGTGAGCCCTCATCTCTACAATAAAGAAAAAAATTAGCCGGGCTTGGTAGCATGTGCCTGTAGTTCCGCCTGCTTGGAAGGCTGAGGTGGAAGGATCACCTGAACCCCGCAGGTCAAAGCTGCAGTGGCTGTGAGCGTGCCATTGCACTTCAGCCTGGGTGATGGACTGAGACTCTGACTCAAAAAAAAAAAAGAAAAGGAAAGAAAAGAAAATGGCTAGGAGGAAGGGTTGATAAACCAGTCCAGGAGAAGCAAGATGAGCAGACGTTTTCCTGGGCTGGCAGGGGCAGCACGTCAGGCATCCTGCAAAGAAAAATCTTTTATGTGAGCAGGACCTTTAAGGTGAGGCAGGGTCTCAGTGATGCCAGGTGGGGTATTATGCAAAACTTGTGGATTCATGGCTCAACCATAAGATGAAAGTTTTATTTTATATTATTTTGAGTTGGAGTCTCATTATGTTGTCCAGGCTGGAGTACAGTGGTACGCTCATGGTCACTGCAGTCTCGACCTACTGGGCTCAGGCGATCCTTCCGCCTCAGCCTTCCAAGTAGCTGGAACTACAGGTGCATGCTACCAAACTCAGTTTATTTTTTTATTTATTGTAGAGAAGAGGTCTCACCAAATGGCCCAGGTTGGTCTCAACCTCCTGAGCTCAGGCAATCCTGTCACCTTGGCCTCCCAAAGTACTGGAATTACAGGCTTTAGCCACTGCGCCTGGCCCCAACCAGCAAAGCTTTAAAATAAAGTTTATTAGAGAAAGAAGAGAGGAAAGATAGACACACCACAGCAGGCATGGGCAAGAGAAACCACACTTTTTGCTTTTTACAATAGGTCTGATATACCGTCATAATGATTGATGGGTTAAAGAGGGTTGAGCCCAGGTAACCATCACTCTGGAGAGATTGACATCTCTCTGCCTGTGATGGGTGGAGGGGTGGTCTCATTTTTATGGCCTTTTGATTCCCTTGATGGAGTTTTCCTTTCGGGAGCCTAGGGAATGGACTGGATATCCACATTAAATTTACATTCCAGCTCATTCAGTCTGCCAACAGCTTTCTAAAACCTGCCCACAGCCTGGCATAGTGGCTTACACTTGTAATCCCAGCACTTTGGGAGGCAGAGGCAAGAGGATTGCCTGAGTCTGGGGGTTCCAGATCAGCCTGGGCAATTTGGGGAGACCTCGTCTTTACAACAAATCAAAACATTAGCCCGGCATGGTGGTGTGCACCTGTAGTTCCAGCTACTTGGAAGGCTGAGGTGAAAGGATCTCCTGGTCCCAGCAGGTCGAGGCTGCAGTAGCCTTGAGTGTGCCACTGCACTCCAGCCTAGGTGACAGAGTGAGATGCCAACTCAAAAAATAAATTAAAAAAACCTGCCCACAGGAAGTGTATCTATGCCTAAACCTGCACTAGCTACCCTGCCCCATCGGTGGTAGATGGGACAGGACTTCCAACAGCAATTGCCACAGGCTTTTCATGGGCAGCCGCAGTGAGCCGGTGAAGTCCTGTCTTTTTACGGCCACAAAGTCTGCAGAGGACTGATAGTGGAAGGGCATCAGCTTGTCATGTCCTTATCGGGTTGGATACCATCTTTACTGATGAGGCTTAGCATCTGGACCCTGTTGACATGGGGCCTTTCAACATGTAAAATGGAGTCTTTGTCTAAGATGGAGCTACTTATGTTAAGGGTGCTCTATACACCTAGTTACCTTGGATCCAATCACAGGGGCTGGAAGAAGGGATTTCCTAGGGCAAACCCGGTTCTGTAGGTCTATCTCACTTAGCAGTGCCTCTGAGGAGCACTTCCAGAAAACAGGAAATGGATTGGGAAGGCAGCCCATCAGTATCTACACGGCAGCAAGGTGCCAGGATGGCACATCTTCCTGGAGCATGAAGGAAATCCAAATATTTTACCCCCAAAATACATTTATTTGACATATTTTGAAATGACTGCCTCTGGGCTCACAGACTGAGTGAGGGAAAGTTTGCATCTGTAGAGAATTATCACTAATGCAGACAGGACTCCCCTTTCTATGCATTTCCCAGATCTGGGAGAGATTGAGAGTCTGACACCTTTACATTTACCATCTGTTTTCTCTGAGGGAAGCTTCATCTACACAATATGACCACCTTAGCTAACCAAGCCTCCTCTCCTGCTCCCATAAGCTGTTCCACCGGATGCAAGCCCCCATTCTTTCTGAAACCTCAAGATGGTATATAAGCTTCTGTCACTCGGCCTTTGCCTTGCTAAGCTATGGTGTGGCCATGTGTTCTTTGAGCTATGGCTGTCACCATGCTTTCTGGCTTTGGCCCTTACCCCACCTTAGAAGGTGAAACTTCTCTCTCTCTCTAATTTACTTTTAAATAAACCATATTTTCTAATCTACATAAAAAAAACTTCTGTAACTCATTGAAAAGTTGGGTCTTCATTCTGAAGGCTCTCATGTATACATGTTAAATAAACTTGTACACCTTTTCTTCTATTAATTTTTCTGCCTCATGTCAATAATTTTCAATGAACTTTTAGGGAGTCAATGGTTATAGCCCCGCAAGTGAAAATTTTCTTTTTAAATTATTTTAAAAGTTTGTATTGCTCTCCTATTATTTACTAGGCGTTGTAGAAAAATAGCAAAACCAACATAAAATTCCTCCTGTCAAGAAGTGTACAGTCTAGCCGGATGTGGTGGTGTGCACCTGTAGTCCCAGCTACTTGGAAGGCTGAGTCGGAAGGATCGCCTAAGCCCAGCAGGTAGAGGTTGTGGTGGCCGTGAGCGTGCCATTGCACTCCAGCCTGGGCAACAAGAGTGAAACTCCAACTCAAACAAACAAACAACAACAAAAAAGAAGTGTACGGTCTAGTGAGAGGGAGACAGATAATAAATATGTGTCGTGTCACTAAAAATGAATGTAATACAATATAAAGCAGAAGAAGAGGGATTATATTCATTAGGATTAGGTTTGGCTGCAAAAGCTAAAAACCTAGAACAAATTTAAGCAAGTTTACTTCTTTTTCACTTTCAAGAAGTCTGTAGGCTGGGTGTAGTGGCTCATGCTTGTAATCTCAGCACTTTGGGAGGCTGAGGAAGGAGGATCACTTGAGGCCAGGAGTTCAAGACCAACAAGGGCAACATAGTGAGACCCTATCTCTACAAAAACAAAACAAAGTGTTAGGAAGTAAGCCCCATGTTGGTGTAATGCTCCAAGCTGCTATGCCAGGGATTCAAATGCCTTGGATACCATTGTTCTGCTGTGTGTGCCTGCCAATATGGCTGCTAAATCTCCAGCCATTACACATACACACCCAACAAGAAACAGGAGGGCACACACAACACATCTCACATTCCACATATACCACTTACCTTTATAACAGATTGGCAAGTCAAACCTTTCTGCTGCTGGAGAATCCAGGAAGCAAAGTCTTTATTTCAGGCAGTCATGTACCTAGGTGCACACTGGGGATTTGGTGATTATAAAAGAAGGTGAGGCCAGGCGCAGTGGCTCACATCTATAATCTCAGCACTTGGGAGGCCGAGGTGAGGGGATTGCCTGAGGCTACAGGTTCGAGACCAGCCTGGGCAACTTGGCAAGACCTCATGTCTATAATAAATAAAAAATTAGCCGGGGCTGGGTGTGGTGGCTCACGCCTATAATCCCAGCACTTTGGGAGGCTGAGATGAGAGGATTGCCTGAGCTCACGGGTTCGAGGCCAGCCTGAGTAACTTGGCGAGACCTCATGGCTACAATAAATAAAAAAATTAGCTGGGTGTGGTGGCATGTGACTATAGTTCCAACTATTTGGAAGGTTGAGGTGGAAGATCACCTGAGTCCAGCAGGTTGAGGCTATGGTGGCCGTGAGTGTGCCACTGCACTCCAGCCTGAGTGATAGAATGAAACTCCAACTCAAAAAAGTAAAATAAAATAGGCCGGGCTTGGTGGCTCAACCTGTAATCCCAGCACTTTGGGAGGCCAAGGCAAGTGGATCACCTGAGTCTGTGGGTTCGAGACCCACCCGGGTAACTTGATGAGACCTCATCTCCACAATAAATCAAAAATTAGCCGGGCTTGGTAGCATGCGCCTGTAGTTCTGGCTACCTGGAAGGCTGAGGCGGAAGGATCGCTGGAGCCCAGCAGGTCGAGGCTGCGGTGGCCAGGAGCATGCCCCTGCACTCCAGCCTGGGCAACGGAGTGAGACTCGAACTCAAAAAAATAGTAAAAAATAAAATAAAATTAAAGAAGATGAGTGCGGATATTGGAGTAAAGCTAGAACATTGGTTAAAAGGCTAGTGAGTCATAACACGAAGAGCCCATATGCCGCTTAAGATGATAAGAGACAGTTTCTCACAAGGTTGAACAGAGACTGGGAAAAAAGTGAAGGATAAGCATGCCCTTCTTATTTGAGAGAACATCATTCTGGATCCAGGCAGGGTCTGTTCTGCTTGATGCACTGAAAGGACAGCAAGAGGTCAGGATGGATTGCATCTTCACAAGAATCAGCAGAGTAAGATGTTGATCAAGAGAAGCCAAGTTAGGCTGGGCGTGGTGGCTCATGCCTATTATCCCAGCACTTTGGGAGGCTGAGATGAGAGGATTGCCTGAGCCCACGGGTTTGAGACCAGCTTGGGTAACTTGGCAAGACCTCATTTCTACAATAAATCAAAAATTTAGCCAGGCGTGGTGGCACAAGCCTGTAGTTCCAGCTACTTGGAAGGCTGAGGCAGAAGGATCACCTGAGCCCAGCAGGTTGAGGCTGTGATGGCCATGATAGTGCCATTGTACTACAGCGTGGACGACAGAGTGAGACTCCGACAAAAAAAAAAAAAAGAAGCCAAGTTAATTCCTTACTGCCAGAAGGAAGCCATCCACTAAGATAGTCTTAGGAGAGTCGCAAAAGTGGGGTGTCAAGAGAGGGTGTTTTTACGGTTGTGGGTCTGACTTTGAGTGGTTTTAGGTAGAATTGGGATTGGGCAAATGGCGGTAGGCACAGCTGAGCAAGGAGAGACCAATAAATCAAAGGGGCAGGGAGCTGGTAGAAAGAAGTTTATTTCTGAGTTCGAATCCGGGGAGCAGAGCCAGACCCAAGGTCTTTCTAGAATGGTTCTATTCACCCTCCAGGCTTTTACAGTTCACTTTTATAAGTCCAGAGTTGTTAGTACCTATACATTAGCCACATGACCTGCAGAGCATTGTATAGAACTTGAGTTTCAGTCGCATTTATCAATAGTGACATTTTTCAGTTCAGACTTCCTGGTGCCAGGTACCAGAAGTATCTCATAGCTTTTTTTTTGCTTTTTTTTTAGTTGGAGTGCAGTGACACGCTCCCAGCCACCACAACCTCACTCTGCTGGCCTCAGCCTTCCAGCAGTTGGAACTACAGGCACGCGCCACCATGCCCAGCTAATTTTATGATTTACTGTAGAGATGAGGTCTCGCCAAGTTGCCCAGGCTGGTCTCGAACCCATGGGCTCAGGCAATCCTCTAACCTAGACCTCCCAAAGTGCTGGGATTATAGGCTAAGCCACTGCACCTGGCCCTATCTCATAACTTTTATCAGTTGGGCTTGCAGAAGTGTCAATCAAGCTTGCCATAGAGTAAAGGGAGTTTACAAGGCCGAAGACATCATGCATTACCCAAAAGTTATACAAATCACAAACGTATGATTACATTAGTGCAAAAGTTATACAAATCACAAGGCTTATAATTACATTGATACTATATTATTCAAACTTATGACCATTCAGAAAAAGGGAGTAAATGGGAATTTGCATCTTTCAGTTGATTGGGCATAGACTACAGAGAAGTGAAAAACACCCTGAAGCCACTTACTGGGAGTGCATTGGAGAAAGCACACCTCTTATTAGCTCTCAGGAATATTGCTCAGGAATGCACAGGAGCGCTTGAGCCCCTGCCACGCCCTTCTCTAGGGGCTGTGATAATGTGGACAGACATTAGCAGGTCTCTGTATCAGAGTTAGAGTGAGTCTGAGGCACAAGCGCCTCTGTGAGAAACACCTGCTGGACCTATTGTCCTGACAGGGCTGTTTACCCAGAGAAGCATCCTGGAGTGCTGAGAAGGGGTTAGCCCCAGTTGATTGTTTAGATACAAGGAATTTTAAGAGATTCTTGATGAAAACAACAAAGTTATTTACTGGTTTGTACCCTTATCTTCCTGGACAAGAATTTCCTGGAACAGAGTTGAGAGAAAAGAACTTTCGTCTGAGGAATGCAAGTCCTTTTCATTATTAGACTGAAAGAGACACTAAAATGATTGCACAGTCATGCTGTGTGCCCTGCTCTTGACACTTCTTGCTACTACCACATACTTGTGGCTATAAATTAACCTAATATATTCATAGCTATAAATTAATCCAGTAATGTCTCACCAGATACTGTAACCCACACCCTATAGCTTAACCATGTATAGCCAATCACTAATCAATGCTTTTGGTGAAAACCAATGAGAATTCCTGACAACTTAGTATCAGACCACTCCCTAATTTGCCTTTAAAATCCACTTGCAAATACTGCTGATCAAACTGTATATTCAAGGCAACTTGGATCTATGGTCCCAGGTTATACTCCTTAAGCTTGACCCAAATAAACTCCCTGCTTATATTAAGTTCACCTCAGCTTTTTCCTCGTAGGTTGACAGAGTAAAGCACATTAAAGTTGGTTAGTACTGTGAGTCAGGTCAAGCACAGAGAGTCCCAGCCGAACCACGCACTGAGTTCAGGGAGGTGGCTCACAGCACAGCCTTGCAGACCACAGACGGGACTTAACTTGCATTTTATTCCGAGCTTGGAGTATTCTGAGCAGAGGAGTGATAAACATTTGCTAGGGCTGCCGTAACACAGCACTGCACGCAGGGTGGCCTAAATAGCAGATTTATTGTCTCTTAGTGCTGGGGGCTGAGAGCTTGCAAACAAGCTGTCAACAGGGTTGGTTCCTTCTGAGAGTTGAGCGGTAAAGGAATCCAAGTATATTTCACCCCAGAATAGACTTCTTTGGCATATTTCAAGATGGCTGTTCAGAGGGCCTGCAAACACAGTAACAGTCCCACAAAGTTGTCTTTTGTGCAGGAGATTTGCATCTGCAGAGAAAACAGAGTGAAGTAAAAAACAGATGTTTGCGGGCTTTCTCTGAAGACCCCCTTGTCAAGATCTAGGAAAGAATAATTGAGAATCTGACTCATTTACAGGTCTGACAGAGACACGTTTACCACTGGTTATCACCTATTCTCTCAGAGGAGTGTTCCCTGTGGTCCATCTGCACAAAAAGGCTGCCTTTGCTAGCCGCGTCTCCTCTTCTCTCCCTCCCTCCTGTTTTGCCATGATCCAAGTCTCCATTCTTTTTGCAGTCTCAAGATGGTACAAAAGTATCAATCACCCGGCCACTTGAATTTCTCATATTTTGTATGACTCCAATGCATGTTAATAAATTTGTATGCCTTTTTTCCTGGTAATCTTTCTAGTATCAGTTTGTTTATAGACTCGAATTATTATTATTATTATTATTATTTTGAGTTGGGGTCTCATTCTGTCGCTCAGGCTGAAGTACAGTGGCATGATCACAGTGATCATGGCTCATGGCAGCCTCAACCTTCTAGGTTCAGATGATCCTTCCACCTCAGCCTCCTGAGTAACTGGGACTACGGGCATGTGCCACCCCACCCAGCTAATTTTTAAAATTTTTTTGCAGTTGAGGTCTTGCTATGTTGCTCAGGCTGGTCTCGAACACCTGGGCTCAAGCAATCGGCCCACCTCAGCCTCCCAAAGTGTTGGGATTATATGTGTGAGCCACGGCACCTAGTCTACACTCAAATTATTGATAATTCAGGGGGAAAATGTAAACTCTCCTGCAGGGGGAAAGATCTATGTCAGGCCACTCTCTTTGGCTTGTGGATAGCCATCTTCTTCCTATGAATGTCTGTGTCCAAATGTCCCCTTCTTAGAAGGAATCAGGGCCCATTCTAATGATCTCATTTTAACTTGGTTACCTCTACAGAAATGCTATATCCAAATAAAGTCACATGCTAATGTAGTGGGGGGTTAGAACTCTACCATATGAATTTTAGGAGAGGGTACCACTCAACCCCGAACAGCTGCTGTGAGGGGGATATAATGAGTGAGGTGGAGGAGAGTGGTGGACACAGAAAAACGAATTAGGAGGCAATGATAGTTGTAAAGGTGAGTGATGCCAGTGCCTCAGATGAACGTGAGCTCTGATGACAAAAAAAGGAATGATGACAGAGAAAAAATTCTAGTTCAACTGGGCACAGTGGCTCACGCCTGTAATCCCAGCACTTTGGGAGGTGGAGGTGAGAGGATTGCCTGAGCTCAGGGATTTGAGACCAACCTGGGCAACCTGGTGAGACCTAACCTCTACAATAATAATAATAATAATAATAATAATAATTAACCTGGCATGGTGGTGGGTGCCTGTGGTTCCAATTACTTGGAGAGTTGAAGCAGGAGGATTGCCTGAGCCCAGCAGGTTGAGGTTGTGGTAGCCATGAGTGTGCCACTGCACTTCAGCCAGGGCAAAAAAGTGAGATTCTGACCCTCCACACCAAATAAATAAGTAAATAAAATAAAAAACTATAGTTTTGCCAAAGTATATTTAAAGAAGTTTATTCTCAGCCAAATATAAGTGACCATGGCCCATGGCACAATCCCATAGGTCCTGAAAACATGCGGCCAAGGTGGTTGGGTTACAGTTTGGTTTTATATCTTTTAGGAACATGGAAATTTACAGGCAAGAATATAAGTCAAAACATGTGAGGTTTACATTGGTTCAGCCCAGAAAGGCAGGACATCTGCAGGTGATGCTTACAAAGATTCAAAGATTTTTTGATTAGCAATTGGTCCAAAGATTCAAGCTCTGTCTAAAATATTTGAAATCAGTAGAAAAAAATGCTTGAGTTAGGATTAAGGGGGTTATGGGATCTCTTTCTTGTTATGTAGATGAGGGCTCTAAGTAGCAGAATTCAGCAGGTGGCAAATGTCTTTTTAAATTATTATTATAAAGATGTGGGGTACAATTCAGGCAAATGTCTTAAATGATGAGACTCTAGGGAAAAAGATTCTCTATAGATACAAATTTCCCCAAGAGACAGTTATGAAGGGTGATTTCAAAACATGTCAAAGGAACATATTTTGGGGTAAAATAATTTTTATGTTCTTCTTTATCTGTTATGTGATGTTAGGCCACTCAGGCTGGAAAGTGTAGGTTGGGTGTGGTGGCTCACACCTATAATCCCAGCACTTTGGGAGGCTGAGGTGAGAGGATTGCTTGAGCCCATGAGTTCGAGACCAACCTGGGCAACTTACTGAGACCTCATCTCTACAATAAATGAAAAAAAAAAATTAGCTGGGTGTGGTGGCACACGCCTGTAGTTCCAGCTACTTGAAAGGCTGAGGCGGAAGGATCACCTGAGCCCAGCAGGTCGAGGCTGCAGTGGCTGTGAGTGAGCCACTGTACTCCAGCCTGGACAACAGAGTGAGACTCTGACTCAAAAAAAGAAAAAAAGAAAAAAAAAAAAAAAAGAAAGAAAAAGAGAAAGAAAGAAAATAATTAAATAGAGCTAATTAAAAAACCCATTTGTAGTAGCCCAGGAGGTCAAGGTTGTGGTGAGCTGTGATTGTGCCTGGGCAACAGAGACCTCCAATTCAAAAAAAACCCCCAAAACCCCACAACCCCTCCCCCAAAAGCTGAGACTGAATGAGCTGGGTCCAGTGACAAGCACCTATAGTCACAGCTACTCAGGAGGCTGAGGCAGGAGGATCACTTGAGCTAGCTATGATTGCATCACTGCATTCCAGCCAGGTTGACAGTGAGACCCTGTCTTAAAAAGAAAAAGAAGCCGGGCTTGGTGGCTCAGCCTGTAATCCCGCACCTTTGGGAGGCTGAGGTGAGTGGATTGCCTGAGCCCGCGGGTTCGAGACCCGCCTGGGCAGCGAGACCTCATCTCTACAATAAATCAAAAAATCAGCCGGGCGTGGGAGCGCATGCCTGTAATTCCGGCTACTCGGAAGGCTGAGGAGGAAGGATCGCCGGAGCCCAGCAGGTCGAGGCTGCGGTGGCCGGGAGCGGCCACTGCACTCCAGTCTGGGAGACCAAGTGAGACTCCAACGCAAAATAAATAAATAAATAAATAAATAAAAAGAAAAAAAAAAAAAAAAAGCTGGGCTCAGTGGCTCAGCCTGTAATCCCAGTACTTTGAGAGGCCAAGGTGAGTAGATTGCCTGAGCCCGCGGGTTCGAGACCCGCCTGGACAACTTGGCGAGACCTCATCTCTACAATAAATCAAAAAATCAGCCAGGCGTGGTAGTGCATGCCAGTAATTCTGAGGCGGAAGGATCGCCAGAGCCCAACAGGTCGAGGCTGCGGTGGCCGGGAGCGGCCACTGCACTCCAGTCTGGGCGACAGAGTGAGACTCCAACTCAAAAGCAAACAAAACAAACAAACCAAACAAACACCCAGAATGCAAGGGTAGTAGGATTATATAAATCTAACAAAAACCTTCAAGCCCTATCAATTCTACTTGTAGAAAAAACATTTAATAAAATTTAACATCCATTCTTAAAAATGAAAAAAAAAACCCATTTGTAGTAAATAAGTTAAAATTGTAAAGTTTCATAAATGAGACTTTATGGTTTGTAGGGTGTGACTCCCCAGGACCCTTAGTTAGGAATTTGAGCAAGAGAAAAAAGGCCAGAGTTTCGTCCTCAGCATCTCAAGGTGGTCATGGGATGGATTCCGGATGTGTTTTGATGGTGAAACCAGTAGAATTTACAGTCGGCCTGGCTATAGGATGGGAAAGGGAAGAGTCAAGAGTGACTATGAGGTTTTTAGACCCTGGTAGATGAAAACTGCTGCTTATTGAACTCCCTCCCACTGCAGAGCCTTAGCCCTAAAGGCTCTCTTCTTAGGTCTTTGCCCATCCAGCTTCTCCTCATCGTTGATGTTAACTTAAACGTCCCCCCTACAGAGAAGCATTTCCAGACCTCACAATTTAAAGGTGGCACTTGACTGGGCGTGGTGGCTCTCACCTGTAATCCCAGCACTTTAGGAGGCTGAGGTGAGAGGATTGCCTGAATCCAGAGTTCGAGACCAGTCTGGGCAACTTGGCAAGACCTCATCTCTACAATAAATCAAAAAGCTAGCCAGGTGTGGTGGCACATACCTGTGTTTCCAGCTACTTGAAAGGCTGAGGCGGAAGGATCGCCTGAGCCCAGCAGGTGGAGTTTGCAGTGGCTAGTGAGTGTGCCACTGTACTCTAGCCTGGGTGACAGTGAGACTCTGACTCGAAAAAAAAGGTGCCACTCCACAACTCTGTCACATCACCCTATTTTTTTTCTTTTAAAGATGTGGGTACAATTTAGGGTTAGGTATACAAATGTTCATTATGCAGGTACCCTTGTTGATGAGGTGTGCCCCTCCTTCCCCTGGCAGTTTCCCTCAACTGCCAATCCCTTTCTTATAGTATTATGATAATTGTTCAAGGATCGCTTATGAGTGAGAACATATGGTACTCTGTTCTTTGTTTCTGTGATTCATCACTGAGGTGATAGACTCTAAATCCATCCAAGTTGCTGTGAAGTCCATGTGTTTGTCCTTCTTTATGGTTGCATAGTATTCCATTGTGTATATGTACCACATTTTAAAAAATCCAGTCCAGCTTCGATGGGAAACGTGGTTGTTCCATGTTTTTGCTATTGTGAATAGTGCTACAACAAATATGTGACATCACCCTATTTTAATTCACTTGTTTGCCCTTACAGCTTGTGTGCTTTTATTTAATATCTGTCTCTCACTGTTGTGAAAACCAAAAGTTAGGTTTAAATCCCTGATGCTCAGAAAGCCAAACACGAATGTATCAGCACTTAGGAGCAAAAAAAGGTTTATTCGATTTGGTCAAAGTGTGGTGAGTGGGAGAGGGCAAACTCAAACTTGACCTGTGTTTGAACATAACTGGAGGCTTTTATGAGTAACGTAGGTATGAGAAAGGTGAGATTCCTGGTGATCAAAGCTACTTGCATTCCCAGTCAGTCAAACTTCTGGATGCTGTACTGGAGGTCTGCAAGGCATAAGGATCATAGGAGATCTTTATGACCTAAAAATCATTGTTCTTTAAAAGGAAAACAAGTTCATTAATCTAACAGGCAGCTCCTGGCGGTTAGAATATGAAGATAATCAATTATTAGAACTACCCTTTACCAAAATAATTACATGCAAACGATTGTGCAAAGAGAAAAAAAAGGACAAAGAGAAAAGAAAATAAGCAAACATTTTATGATTTTTAATAATATAGGCTTGGCTACATCACCACTGATGCTTAAGTTCCACTAAAACAGAGACCTTATCTGCCTTGTTGACAGCTGAATTACCAGATTCTAGAACAGGGCCTGATATCTAATCAGCACTCAGTAGTTACTGAGGCACTTGAATGACCAAGTGCCTGAATGGATACCAGCAGAAGAGAGGTGAGGAACAGGGAAACTTATAGAATAATCTCCAAGTTCCTGGCATGGATGATTGAGTAGATAATAGAAGAAAGAATAACACAACTTAAACTTCTACTAGTAGAGATTTGTTTGCTCATGAAGGAAATACAAATATTTTACCCTGAAATATTTGTCCTTGACATGTTTTGAGATGGCTGCTCAGAGAACCAAAAAAAAGAAGTCACCCTCCCTGCAAAGTTGTCTTTTGTGGGGAAGATCTGCATCTGTAGGGAATCTGTACTGATGTTCCATATCTCCCTTGTCTAGATCTAGGAAAGATAAACCCAAGAGTCTGATATTCTTAAGGGTCTGAATTTTTTTTTTTTACCATCCATTCTCCCTGAGGTTTCATTTACGTAATAAGACCACCTTTGCTACCCAAGCCTCCTCTTCTCTCCTTCCCACAACCTGGCTTGCCATCATACCCTGATTTATCATCATGACCTGCTTTTGGTTGTGCTCTAAGGCTCCATTCTTTTTGTAACTTCAAGATGGTTGGCGTATAAGATTCTGCGACGCGTTGGGAGTTTGTGGTAATCACTCTGTGATCCCTCCCCGCTTTGAGTACACATTAATAAATTCATATGCCTTTTCTCAAATTAATTTGCCTTTTAAATTTGCCCTCAGTGAAACTTCAGAGGGCAAAGGGGAAGTTTCCCCTGTGCCTCTACACTCATATACCTAGATGGTTGAGAGACAGAGTGGGTTTGATGGCTGTTTGATTCAACAGCTTAAAGATCTCATCAAGGTTTCTTGTCTTCCTATTTTTTTTTTTTGCTCTCCATTCTGGATGTCAGTTTTCTTCTAAAATTGACTTCACATATCATAACATTTACTACTTTAAAAAATAATGGTAATAAACCCATTTTGTGTTAAAATATTTTTATTTAAAAATGATATTTTCAAAAACAATTTGGTAAGAAGAGTGACACTGTTTTAGAATTTTGTGCAGCTCTCTTTAATATCTGGGTTAATAGAATACAGGTGGATTCACATATCTGCTTGTGTATTCAATGTGTCACCGTGATGTTTTTTGGTTGAAGTATATAAACACCATCTGGCTTATACAGATATGTAATTAGAAAAAGAGAGAAGCAAGCCAGCACTTTGGGAGGATAAGGGAGAGGATAATCTGAGCCCATGAGTTCAAGACCAGCTTGAGCAACTTGCGAGACCTTGTCTCTACAACAAATCAAAAAATTAGTTGAACGTGGTGGCACACGCCTGTGGTTCTAGCTACTTGGAAGGCTGAGGCGGAAGGATCATCTGAGCGCAGCAGATCAATGCTGCGGTAGTTGTGAGCATGCCACCGCACTCCAGCCTGGGTGACAGAGTGAGAATCTGACTCAAAAATAAAAAAGAAAGAAAGAAAAAGAGAGGAAAGGAATATTTTTTAGCCTTTTCCAGATAATGTGACTATTCTTTTACATTACATTAAAACTCAGGAACTGATATTTTCTTGGTATATCTTATACTTTGAAGGAGCCATCTGCCCAAGCATAATTTTTAAGCACAACACCTTGATTATTTACAAAATATTGGTTCACTGAGTTATGCAGGTCTTCCAAATGCTGACACAGTTCATCAAACAATAATGAAAAATCACAGTGGTTACTACTGCCACAGATCTCATCAAAACGTTTTCAAGAATTGGGAAAAAGGTGGGGTGCAGAGACTCATGCCTGTAATTCCAACACTTTGGGAGGCCAAGGCAGGAGGATCGCTTAAAGTCAGAGGTTGGAGACCAGCCTTGGCAACATAGCAAGACCTCGTCTCTACAAAAAAATTAAAAAATTGGCACCTCATCGTGTGCTCCTGTAGACCCAGTTACTCCAGAGGTTGAGGTAGGAGAATCACTTCAGCCCAAGCATTTGAGGCTGCAGTGAGCTACGATGGTGCTGCTACACTCCTGGGTGACAGAGACGAGACTCTTTAAAAAAAAAAAAAAGGTGTTAAGCTCATGGAGCAATATACATTTTCCAAAATTTGAATTTAGCTCAAATTTTATTATTGGCAATATTACATGCTGTTTTCTTTGAAGTGATAGAAGTTCTTCTTCTTTTTTTTTGAGTCACAGTCTTACTCTGCCATCCAGGCTGGAGTGCAGTAGCACACTAATGGCCACTGCAGCCTTGACCTTCTGGGTTCAGGTGGTCCCTCTGCCTCAACCTTCCAAGTAGCTGGAACCACAGACATGTGCCACCACACCCAACTAATTTTTTGACTTATTGTAGAGACTAGGTCTTGTCAAGTTGCCCAGGCTGGTCTTGAACCCCTGGGCTCAGGCAATCCTGTCGCCTCTGACTCCCAAAGTGCTGGGATTACAGGTGTGAGCCAGCGCACCCGGCGAATCTACTCATTTTGGAGAAAATGCCTGCCAGAATCACTAGTCAATATCTGATAGTTTTTTCTTCAAGTAAAAATGACATTCCACACCCCAGAGGTTTTTCTTTAGTTGCATCCCACTGCTTCATGCCGAGTTCCATTTGGTCACACGGACTATTTTTTTTTTTTTTTTTTGAGTTGGAGTCTCACTCTGTTGCCCAGACTGGAGTGCAGTGGCCGCTCCTGGCCACCACAGCCTCGACCTGCTGGGCTCCGGCAATCCTTACGCCTCAGCCTTCCAAGTAGCCGGAATTACCGGCATGCGCTACCACGCCCGGCTGATTTTTTGATTTATTGTAGAGATGAGGTTTCGCTGCCTAGGCGGGTCTTGAACCCGTGGGCTCAGGCAATCCATTCAATAAGAGGTATGACCTCAGCATGTTGCTGGGGCCTTGGGGAACACCCAAAGTGAAGCTACGGAAATTCTAGCCTAGGGTGTAATTAAGGGAAGCTGTAACCTAACCAGCTGTATTGTAAATTGACCACCCTAAGTGGTAACTGATGGTGCCGATCTGAAAGTAGCACCCTTAGAAGCAAAGGGAAACTTGTGTTTCTCTGAAATAAGGGAAAGATCTTGAACTAGAATACCTTCTGTCTCTCCACGAACGACTTCTCTAAATTGTGGCCAGTACTCTGCCTCTCTGGTCAGTTCCCATTCCTGCTTTTTATTTTTCTATTTTGAACAAAAGAAACAAGAAGACATTCTTGTTCTAAGGGTTTAAACAATACTCTGTTTTGAATATCAAATGAAGTGTGAAAGCCTCCCTCACTAACCCTATCCCAATCCCACTTGCTTATCCAGAAGTTAACAGCTGCAAACTTTGCCACTTGTCTTCCTGTGCACTTGCGTTGTGAACGCTTGATGGTCCAGTGCCCTGATCCGCTGTAGATCACTCAGACGTTCACAAAGACAACGACCCCTCCCAACAGAGCCTTGTGCTTTGGGAGGAAGCTGACCCCACCGGATGGGCCATGATCTGTCAAGGGCAGTATTTTTTTGAAGTGTGAAACTTGAACCCCCCTCAAACTCCCCAGGACCCTTTTAGTAGTCCAAGGTAAACATTTTTACAATATTACTGAGACACTTTTGCCTTTTCACTGTGTTAAATTTGTGGTGGTGGCTGAAGGATTGCCTGAGCCCAGGAAGTCGAGGCTGTGGTGAGCTGTAATCATGTCACTGTACTCCAGCCTGGATGATAGAGGGAAACCTTGACTGAAACATAAAATAAAATAAAATACAACACAAAATCCACATACACAGTCCGTTGGTGTCTGAACTTTCCATTTGGCTCCATTGATCCATCTACTTGGCACTAGCAAAATACCGTTCCTATAGCTTTATACTATGTTTTGACACCTCCTGGAAAAACCTCAAACTCAGTGTATTAACTTTCTATTACTGATATAATAAATTGCCACGCATTTAGAAGCTGAAATTAGGCCAGGTTCGGTGGCTCAGCCTGTCATCCCAGTACTTTGGGAGGCCGAGGCAAGTGGATTGCCTGAGCCTGCGGGTTCAAGACTAGCCTGGGCAACTTCGTGAGACCTTGTCTCTACAATAAAATAAAAAAATAGCTGGGTGTGGCAGCGCACATCTGTAGTTCCAGCTACTTGGAAGGTTGAGGTGGAAGGATCGCCGGAGCCCAGTAGGTCGACGCTGGGGTGTCTGTGAGCGTGTGCGCCACTGCACTCCAGCCTGGGGTGAAGGAGTGTCAGTCCAACTGAAAAAAAAAAAAAAAAGCTGAAATCATACACATTTATCATCTCACAGTTCTGGAGGCCAATCCCACCAAGGGTCTCACAACTCTTATGTGTAAGTACCAGACAGGCTGTGCTCCTCCTGGAATCCTTGCTTTTTCCAGGTTCTCGAGGCTGCCCTCATTCCATGTCTGTAGCCCCTTCCTCATCTTCAAAGCCATCAAGCTCAAGTCGAGTCCTCACATGGCATCACTCTGCCATGTTGTGCCTCCCTCTTCTGGGACCCACTGACTACTTCAGGCCCATTTCAAGGTCAGATGATTAGCAACCTGAATTCTATCTGTGCCCTAGATTCTCCTTTGCCATGTAACCTAACATAGTCACTGGTTCCAGATATTACACGGGTATCTTCCCATCTGCCATACTCGGTAATCTTCCTTTTCAAAGATTTCTTGCTGTTTCCCACATGAATTTACAATGTCTTTGTTGAGGTCCTACTTGATGCAGCTGTTCTTCACGCCCCCCCCCCCAAATCCTAGTCAGGTCTTTATTCAGTATGTATTAGAGTCAGTGTGAGGTTGAATATTTTATACATCTTAATAATCAGTAATAAAAACTAAATTTCCATTACCATGGTAGTGGAATGACAATTGCTATTCTGTTTATGTATAGAAAATCAGATCAAGTGGTATTCACAATCCGATAAAAGGTAAACTATATTTCTGATACATGATAGTTATGTAAGAAAATATTATGCTATTTTTCTGAATATTTTTGTTTGTGGTGCTAAATAAAAACTATGGGAGGCCATGAGTTGGACTGAGCACTAGGCCCAACAGGCCAGACCAAACCAGAACGCAGTCACTTGTGCTAGATTCCATGTAATCAAACTAAGCTTTAAAACGGGCTCATTTCTCCCCAAACAGGAGGTTCACAGCAACCAAGCAGGGGTCCGATTTACTTGAGCCAGCATGATAGAGAAGCCCTCTCAGTTTTAAGCATTTAAGAAAAGTGACTTTGAAATGACCCATCTGCTTTTTTTGTTCTGTTTCTTCAGTCCTTTTCAGCCTGCAAACTCCACTCCTCTTCTGATCTCCCGGAGCTACCTCTATTTTATGGCTGGGATGCTGCCCAATTCGTGAATTATTAATAGATCTTCAAAACCCAGTGTGCTGAAGTTTTGTTTTTTGAACACCAGTATGTCAGCTTTTAAAAATTCCTGATTTCTGTGATTTCTTTTCTCATTCTAAATAAAGATCCATGTCCAAATCTAATTTTGTAGAAAAGAATAAGTTCTACGCCTCACAAAACTTGTTTCTTCTCCACCAGTGAATGAAACCAAATTCTACCAGTTGCTCAAGCCTGCAATGTGACAGGCATTCTTCACTGCCCTCTTCTTTCTCCTTTATCACCGCCAATCAATGAACTCCTGCGGATCATGCCTGGTAGCTATCTTATCAAAGGTCATCCCTTTTCTTCTTTTTCTTTTTTACTCATTAAAAAAGTTCTAAGATACTTTATTAGCGAGAAGAAAAGAAGGAAAAAGGAAGATTAATGGCAGAAAGACCTGCCATGGGTAAGTTTCTCAAAAAAGAAAAAACACTTTTCTTTTTTTTTTTTTTTTTTTAAATTTTGAGTCAGAATCTCACTCTGTTGCCCAGACTGGAGTGCAGGGGCATGCTCATGACCACTGCAGCCTCAACCTGCTGGGCTCAGGTGATCCTTCTGTGTCAGCCTTCCAAGCAGCTGGAACTATAGGCACGTGCCACCATGGCCAGCTAATTTTTTGATTTATTGTAGAGATGAGGTTTCGCCAGTTTGCCCAGGCTGGTCTCAAACCCGTGGGCTCAGGCAGTCCTCTCATTTTGGCCTCTCAAAGTGCTGGGACTATAGGCATGAGCCACTGCACCTGCTGTATTCATTTTTTTTTTTTTTTTGAGTTGGAGTCTCACACTCTCACCCAGACTGGAGTGCAGTGGCCGCTCCTGGCCACCGCAGCCTTGACCTGCTGGGCTCCGGTGATCCTTCCGCCTCAGCCTTCCAAGTAGCTGGAACTACAGGCGTGCACTACCACGCTCGGCTAATTTTTTTTTATTTATTGTAGAGATGAGGTCTCGCCAAGTTGCCCAGGCGGGTCCTAAACTCCCAGACTCAGGCAATCCACTCACCTCAGTCTCCCAAAGTGCAGGATTACAGGCTGAGCCACCCTGTGTGGTAAGTAAATCCCATGCTCCTACTCCCCAGTTGAGACCGTAAGGATCACTTCCAGGCCTTCCTTGTTCTCCGACACCCAGTATAGGTATTTTCCAGGAACTGAATACATCTTTGTTCAATCAATATTTCTTTTAAATAGTTGACACAATACAGAAAGTCCAGTTGACTTTCATCTGGTCTTACTCCTGATCCTAGGATATAACCACTGTCATCAGTATATCTTTCCAACAATTTTCTAGACATTGTTTTTATTATTATTTTTGACTTGGGGTTTCACTCTGTGACCTAGGCTGGAGGGGAATGGCATGCTCTCGGTCACCACAGCCTGGATCTGCTGGGCTCAGGCGATCTTTCTGCCTCAGCCTTCCAAGTAGCCGGAACTACAGGCATGCACTACCACGCCCAGCTAAGTGTTTAGATTAATTGTAGAGATGAGGTCTCGCCAAATTGCCCAGGCTGGTCTTGAACTCCTGGGCTCAAGCAATCCTCTTGCCTCGGCCTCCCAAAGTGCTAGCACAGGCTTGAGCCACAGTGCCCGGCCTGAACAACCTCTTTAAAATATCAAGTAAGCATGTCATCCTCTCCTTAAAATCTTAGTAGCTTCCCCATTCTTTTGGGGTAAAGTCCAAAATCCTTTACCTATCTTATAAGACCCTGCGTCACCTGGTCCTTGCCTGGCTCTCCTGACTCAATCCCCGCCACCCTTGTCTCCTTTCCTCGCCGCAGTTATTTCTCTTAAAACAATCTTAAAATTAGGCATGGCTATCACTAAGAAGGTAGAGATGTGGTCAAAAGAGTTTTAAGGAATTCGGTTTTCAGATGCTCAGCTTTCCTAAAACAGACATTCCTGAGAAGATTCTTGGAGTCCAGGCTCTTCCCACCCCACAACCCATATCTTACTATGTTGTATGGAGCTACTCAGAGGTAGAAAGGCATAATGACCTTGAGGATGCCAAGGGATAATCTGACAATTTCTTTTAATTAAGACACCATTAAGAGATGCATTTTTAAAACTGCATTTCGCTAACAATAATCATAGATCAATCCAGAAGAAAATTTCACTCTTTGAACCCTAATGATATAGTCTGATCAATAAAAGACTTTGAATCATAAGAGCATATTCCATTAAGATAGAATTCTGTGGTAGATGTGGAATAAAAATATGTGTTCAAGGAGAAAAATGATCAATGTAAAATTTCCAACTGGTCAAGTCTTAAGTATTTTTAAAATGAATGATAGTGGATATTAAATCACAATAGTATTTATAACCCACTGGGTCCATTTAAAGACTTCTGTAGTCACTTACACTTCTTTCTTTCTCCTTTCTTTTTTTTTTTTTTTTTTGAGTCAAGGTCTCCAGGTTGGAGTGCAGTGGCACGATCACAGCTCACCTCTGCCTCAACCTCCTAGGCTCAGGTGATCCTTCCACCTCAGCGTCCCGAGTAGTTGGGACTACAGGTGCGTGCCACCATACCCAGCTAACTTTTTTTATTTTTTGTAGAAACAAGGTCTGGTTATGTTGCCTATGCTTGTCTCAAACTCCTGGGCTCAAGCAATCCCCTCACCTCAGCCTCTCAAAGTGCTGGGATTACAGACATGAGTCACTGCACCTGAAAGTAATCACCTATATTTCAAAGTATCATGTATAACTCATTAGAATGTACTTCTTTTGTAATTACTTAAATTTATGCTAAAAAATTAAAAATCAACTTTTAAGAGTGTGTGAGGGGAATACACAGCATGTTTTCAGGGGGCATCTAAATAAATTAAACAAACAAGTGTGGCCATTTCAGAGTGTGAGTACACAGTGCTCTCAGCTCCAGGTCTTTGAACCTGCTACTCTTCCCTGGAAGGTTGGGGCCTCAGAAATTCCCTTGAGCTTCACCCTAACATCACTTCCCCTGAAAAGTTTCTCTGTATCCAGATTAAACTAGATATCCTTGGTATGTGTTTCCATAGCATCACGATTTCCCCTTTTTATCCACGTGTAACTGCATGTTAAATGTGGCACCAGGAAGGCATGCACAGAATGAGCCTTTCACTGTCCCATACCTGCACTCAGCAGGCTATGCAGAGGAGATGGTCAGTTGAGCTCCTTGAGATAGCACTCCAGTGGCATGGTGGAATAGGTAAGTAGACTGCAAGGAGTCAACAAAAGCACAAGGTAAGGAAGCAGCAGAAGGTGTGAGCTGATGACCAATTAAGGGGTTGGAAGGAAAAGGAGAAAACTGCACAACAGAGGGGGTAGTGGGAGAAAGGGAGGGTGAATCTGCGGCTGTCCACAGGAAGAGAGGACCCCAAAGAGACAGGAGAATAACCAGGCAGTCAGGGGCTAGGTGTGGAGATAAGTAGGAGACAACAGAAACTTAAGCTCCCAGTATCTCCATGACAGAATATCGCACAAAAGTTTACAACTTGGTGAGGAAGGAATCTGGGGTGATTCTCAGAAAGTAACATACTGACATATATGTGCCTATTTACTGACTTTACAAGTACAGATCCTAATGTGAATACAGAAGCCTCTGCCTCTCTCTCTCTCTCTCTCTCTCAATCTCTCTCTCTCTCTCTATATTTATATATGGGGTGTAGTGCATGATCATAGCTCACAGCAGCCTCAAACTGCTGGGCTCAGGTGATACTCCTGCCTCGGCCTCCTGAGGCCTACAGGTGTCCACCACCATGCCCAGCTAATTTTTTTATTTTTAGTAGAGCCAGAGTCTGGCTATGTTGCCCAAGCTGGTGTGGAACTCCTGGCCTCAAGGCATCCTCCTTGCCTTGGCTTCCCCAAGTGTTGAGATTTTAGGCATGGGCTACTACGTCTAGCCCCTTTATACATTATTCTAATGTAGGGATGTCTAGTCTCACTTAAAGAAAGCACGAGCAGGCTGGGCACCGTGGCTCACATCTATAATCCCAGTACTTTGGGAAGCCGAGGTGAGAGGATTGCCTGAGCCCAAGGGTTTGAGATCAGCCTGGACAACTTGGAGAGACCTCATCTCTACAATAAATCAAGAAAAATTAACCAGGCATGGTGGCACATGCCTGTAGTTCCAGCTACTTGGAAGGCTGAGACAGAAGGATTGCCTGAGCCCAGCAGGTTGAGGCTGCAGTGGTCATGAGTCTGCCACTCCACTGCATTCCAGCCTGGGCAAGAGTGAGACTCCAAATTACAAAAAAAAAAAGCAAGAGCAGCATTAGTTGTATACATTATCCATACCCACGACTTTTCCCCTCTAAAACTAAACCTAGTTCTTCTTATAGTACAGGGGAATAATTTCCACAGAAAGGGAGGAAAACCTTGTTTAAGATCTTTCTACTGTGTAATGCATTCTACTGGCACTCAAATATTTGCTACTTGAGAGATCTCTATTCACCTGGCTTTGTCACCAAAGGTCACCATATACCAGTCATGTTACCTGATGTTAATCGTGAATAAGCAAAGTAGCAACCATCCTGGCCCTGATTAGAACTTTCCATTGAAATGTCTTCCTGCCTAGAGCTGCTCCATAGGCTTCCATTATGGGACAAACATTTATTTTAATTCATGTCACTTGGCATTCTTTTAAACTGCAACTATCCTTGTAAAAAATTACATATTAAACCACTTTTACCATAGCCAGGGGGGAGGAGAAGGATCCAGAAAGCCACTGGATATGCTTTTACATCAATAAAACAGCTACCTCGCTCCCTACCTTTTTATGAAGGTCCTAAAAGTATGTATTTTATGGATGCGACATATGAACGCAAGTACTTCGATTGCTACACACAAACAATGAGGCTCCTTCAAAAACAAACAAACAAGCAAACCAGAAAAAGTCCAACAGCCAGGTTCTGGGGAAAGGAAGTAAGAATGAATTAAACTGTGGAAATATCCTTGTAAAAGGTCCTTCAGCTATGCATACACGCGCAACGACCGTCCTCTTGTGATGGAGAAAAGGCGAGGCCTAATTCTGAAACCCCCAAGTGAAGAGGGAGAAAAGAGAGGTTGCAGTGCACACCGGGAGGCCGGCGAGGTGCAGACCCCCGGCTGAAGCCTCGCCGCGGGAGGAGGATGGGGGCCTCCGAGCTGCTGGCCACCTGCCGCCGCGGGGACCTGAGCATACCGACTGTCACTGCTCTCTGTCCCGGTGGAGTTCCCACAGTATGCTGGGAAACATCTGTGGAATGCACGAAGGCTCACAACCGGGGTAGCGCGGTGGCTGCGTCCCGAGTTCGGCGCGTCGCCGGCGCAGCCCAAGCCCAGGGCGTCCCGGCAGCCGGGGACCTGCAAGCAGGAGGATCGCGTTTTAGGCAGCCCGAGGGACCCTCGAACCAGCCCGCGCGCACCCCCGACCGAGAGGACAAAGTACCGCCTGGGAACCCCTGCCGGCCAGCACCCACCTTCACCCGACTTCCTTCATGCATCCTCAGCCGGGCCCAGCTGGGGAGCATGCGCAGTGGCCAGAACCGGGCCCGGCCCCGCGCGCCTGGGAGGACATTGCTTCAACTGTCAGCCGAATCTGACCAATCAGAAGACGGGTTATTGCGCAGAGCCCCGCCCCTGGCTGGGGACTATGGAGACGGGCGGCCAATCGGGAAGCGCGTTGTTTCCGCGGAGCTCCGCCCCCGGCAGGGGGCTATGGTGACGGATAAGGGTCATGGGGTGTCAGCGCGGCTGAGCGACGGAGCCCCGGAGGACCGCGGCGACCCCCTGCCCCGCGGCCGCGAGCGGCGCCCTCCGCCCCGCCCTCGCCCTCCAGCCCGCCAGTCCCCAGGCGGCGGCGCGGCCCATGCGGCAGGGGACCGAGGCCCGGAGCAGGTGGCGGGCTCGGCGTCGCGGCGGCCGGGGCCGGGGCGGCGAGGGGGCGGTGGCAGGCCCGGCCCTGTGAGGTGATTGGCTGCCGGCGGGCCGCGGCTGAGGACCCGGGGCGGCCGGGCGGGGAGCGCAGGCTGAGCCCGCGGCCGCCGAGCCGGGAAGATGCTGCTGTCCCTGGTGCTCCACACGTACTCCATGCGCTACCTGCTGCCCGGGGTCGTGCTCCTGGGCTCCGCGCCCACCTACGTGCTGCTCTGGGGGGCCCTGCGGCTGCTCTCCGCCCTCCTGCCCGCCCGCTTCTACCAGGCGCTGGACGACCGGCTCTACTGCGTCTACCAGAACATGGTGCTCTTCTTCTTCGAGAACTACACCGGGGTCCAGGTGAGGCACGGCCCATCCTCAGCGCCCCTCCGTCCCACCGAGCCGCTCCCCACCTCCCACTCCCCGGGGGGCTTGGGGTCGCGCCGGCGGTCCAGCTTCGGGAGCACGTGCCGTCCTCCGGGCACCCTCGGCCGAAGAGCTTCACGTGCTCGCTGCGCTCTGGCCGGATGCTTCCTTGCAGGTCTCCTAGAAAGCCGTGGGGACGTGGGTCCGAGGCCGCCGGTGGGCTCATCCGCCTCCCGTCCCCACCCCTCGCCCCTCGCCCCCCGCCCCCCGCCCCCGTCGGGTGTTTCCACCTGTCCGTCCCGGTGCCTAGCGAAGCAGGTGCGGAGGCACGTTTTAAGTAGGGCAAGCCTTTGACTGTTTTGGCGTTTGGTCCAAGACGGTGGTCAAGCTGGAGCAGACAGGCTGCGTCTGCGCTCAGAAGTGCGCTTTTGAAATGACCTTCCCTTAGCCGGGCGCGGTGGCTCACGCCTGTCATCCCAGCACCTTGGGAGGCCGAGGCGAGAGGATCGCCCGGGTCCAGGGGTTCGACACCAGCCTGGGCAACATGGCGAGACCTCGTCTCTACAGTAAGTCAAAAAATGAGCCGGGCGTGGTGGCGCGCGCCCGTGGTTCCAGCTACTTGGAAGTCCGAGGCGGAAGGATCGCCATAGCCCAGCCGGTCGAGGCTGCAGTGGCCGGGAGTGTGCCACTGCACGCCAGCCTGGGCGACAGAGTGAGACTCCGACTCAAAATAAATAAATAAATAAAAACAAATAAGCAAAATGACCTTCTCTTGGAACAGATAGATTGATGTTACTCTTTGGACAAGAAGTACAACTCTGTGTTTTCTTCTTCCCCCGTGAAAGCTGGGCGAGGAAATTAATACATTAGTTACAGTGGAAGCCTTACTGTAGACACAGTTCTTGCCAACTTTAACCGGGCCTCAATGTGTGGGTGATCGTTTGTCTGCTTTCTGTTACTCTTTCTCTGTAGAGATTGGATTTGTAGATTAAACTTGGAAGACGATAAAAGTAGAAGTCCCTCTTAACATTAGTTGTTTGGAGTCTCATGAAAAAGAACAGTTGTGAATTTTTCTTTTATTTCTCAGTTTGAAAGAAGAGTTTTATTTTTGGTTATGTCTATTGTCCAGTTAGTCCTCTTTTAATTTTCTCGGAGTGGGATGGGGAGGATGGGACTGTGTCTTGTTATCTTTTTGCCTTTCTAGTTTTCTTTCCACCAGGAGCAACCGTTTTCACCCTGGTTCAGCCGGCTACTATATTAGTTTGCAATTGCACTGCTGTAATCCCTGATGACTCTGGGTTTGCCTCAGTTGGAGGTTGATTTTGGGGGGAAGGGAACTAGGAGGGGCCAGGGCTTCCATTTAAACCAGTATCTGTAACTGTCTGCTAGAAAAGAAGAAGATTGCTGTTCCAGGTCATGGTTTTCTGGTAATTTTAAAATGGGCCTCATTTAAAATTTTCAGTAACTCAGGCTAATGTTTTCCTCTTATGCTGTTATTACTTCACCAAGTTTGTCTACGTGTATGGTTTTATCATGTTCAAGTATATACTTTCGCATCCTATGACAACTGGCCTGGTCTGGGATACAAGCTCAGTACATAAAATCAGTACACAAAACCTCTTAGAAAAATAATCTACCTGTGGTGGGTTATTTTATTTTTGTTCAGAGAGTATGGTATGTTCCACACAATATAATTTGGAATATATTGTTGAAGTACTTTTTTGTTTGGCAAGTTCTTATTTTTTAAAAATGATTGTAAAACTTCACAGTATTTCTGAAGCCACACATAGTACTTTACCTTATAGATTGATGACAACACATCTCCAATTTACTTGCTTCCCAGCAAGTGGTTTTTAAAACATTTAACCTAGTGACTCTTCCTGCTCTATTGTTGCAATAAAAGATCTGGGATCCAGTGATTATCTTCAGACATTTGTGAAAGGATGTCTGAGGGCCCTTAAGTATAATTCAAAATTTTATTTAGTGTGCGTTCCTTGATGCAATTTGTTAGGAATCCTAGAACCAATTGCCCACTGATCATCAAGTGCAGATTATGAACATTTAATAAAACTGTAGAGTCAAGAGTTTCTTGTTTTCCTGCATTATTATTTTTTGTTAAGGAGTTATTTGTTGTTTAGCAACAGAAAGCAGGGTATTTTCTTATTTTTTTACTTTTATGTAGTTTTAGAGGTAGGGGAAGTTTCATTATGTTGCCCAGTCTGGTCTCTTAACTTCTGGCCTCAAACTTCCTGCCTTACTTAGCCTTTCTTTCTTTTTTTAAAAATTTTTTTTTTTAAGAAAGTGGGATTTATTGAGGGGACAGAAAAACTCCCAGAGTGGGAGGGGACTTGAGGGGATTGCCCCTGCCTCAGCCTTTCAAGACACCGGGGCCACTGGGCTTAGAGGCATAAGACACTGCGCCCAGCATGAGAGAGCATTTGAATGTGTTAGGGACTTTTTCTGGAATCTGAGTTTTTCTGTGTATGCAAGGCTACCTTCCAGTATTTTTGATAGGTTCTTTTAAGATTAAATCAATAGAAGAATAAATAACTATCTTCAAATATAAATCTCAAAGGAAACAAATTTATAGGGACATTCTCTCACCTTATTTTTTACCCATTATTTTTCATCATTGATGTTGTCATTGAGATGTTTTGATTAAAATTTTAGCTTGTCTTTTTTGTTTTGCTAGGTTACTTTTTTTTCTTTACTTGAATTTTTTTTTTATCAGCTTCTCTTTCTTTTTTTTTCTGAGTCGTAGTCTCTGTCACTCAGGCTATAGTGCAGTGGCACGCTCACGGCCACCACAGCCTCGATCTACTGGGCTCAGGAGATCCTTCCACCTCAGCCTTCCAAGAGCTGAAGCTACAGGCCTGTGACACCATGCCCAGCTAATTTTTTGATTTATTGTAGAGGTGTGGTCTCACCATGTTGCCCTGGCTGATCTCAAACCTGTGGGCTCAGGGAGTCCTCTCGCTTCGGTCTCCCAGAGTCCTGGGATTATAGGCCACCACCTCTGTGGTGTATCAGCTTTTCACTTGCAAGGCGAGATGATTCTCTTGTTCTGTATTAAATACTGACACATTTCTGAAGGGGCTTTCAGTAATTTAAGAAGATAGAAAGTTTTAAAGAAAAGTAAGTTCATTAAATTATAAACATTGAAAAAAGCATTTTTAAGTTAGAATTTTAGAAAATGACATTTTAATGCCTTTTAACAAGAGGTTTAAAGAAGAAATGGTCATAGTAGTTCTCGCAGAATATTTTCCTTTGCCTAGAGTTTTTAAGCTGAGGAGAAGTAGGTCCAGTTTGTGGTCTGTGCTTAGCAGATGAACCTGCTTCCAGCAAGTTTACTTGGATGTTCCATTGGATTCTAGTTAGATACGTATTTTTCCCTATTTTCACTACTTTATTTTCATATCTATCTCTGAGATGGAAGGAAGTTTCAGTCAGTGTTGCTAAAATTATTCTTTACAACTTGTTCATCTTTTTAGGTTCTTCTGGAATCATTAGTATTGAAACTCAACTGGCTACTTTCTTTACTATTTATTCCTTTAGCATGGAGAGAATTTTATAAGTTTTGTGTATTTCATTTGATTTGAATCACTGAAAGTCAACATGAATCTCTGTTTTGAGAGGCTTTGATTCAAATAACTGTGGCTGCCAAAGCAGATCACCTCAAACTTCCTGGCTTAAAGTAACCGAAAACTCATTTTCTCGTGGTCCCTGAGGCCCAGAATACTGAAGTCAGGGTGTAGGCTCCATTACCTCACTCTGGAGACTCTAGGGAAGAATCTGTTCTTTGTCTCTTTCGGCTTCCGATGCTGTTCGCATTCTTTGACTTTGGGCCACCTCTGCCGGTTTTTTGCCTTGGAGACCTTGCCCCTCCTCTTCTGTCTCTTTCAAATCTCCTCCTCTTCTCTTATGAGGACACTTGTCATTGGGTTTAGGATCCACCTGGATAATCCAGGATGATCTCCTCCTCTCAAGATTCTTAATTTAATTACGTCAACAAAGACCTTTTTTCCCAAATAAGAGAACTTCACAGGTTCCAGGGTTTAGGATTGGGGCATGTTTTTGGGGGGCTGCCATCCATCCCACTACTATAAATGAACTTGATATTTCTGCCTATTTAATTATTTGGTGTTATTTCTTAGTTTAACTTGCCCTGTTTCTTTTAGTATTTTAGTCTTTGTTTTCTTTAACATGCTGAAATAAAGGGAACCTGTTTTCTATGTTAAGTTACTTTTAAACTAGTTTACCATAATCAGTTTTATATTTACAAATTTACCTTCACATATTCCTTAAAATAGAGCATTTTTAGTTTTCTTATTTTCAGAAGCAATCTACATTCTGTGTAATAACCAATTTCTTGTTCATATTTTGATGTTCTTTTAATTCTTATCTGAAGTTACCATCTTGTGATCGTATACCAGTTAAAAAAACAACGAAAGAACTGAAAATCTTATAAATTAGAGGCAGTGTAACTTCCTATCTCGGCTTTATTATATATAATGTGGGGAATACATTGGCATTGGTATGGTTTACCACCAAAAAGCCTAGTAGGATAGGAAATAACTTGAATTGTGGGTGCTTAGAGACACAGAATATGAGGTCTTGTGTATATCCTTGAGCTGGAGTTTAAGGAAAACTTGTGGAATGCTGAAAAGAAAGTAGGAGTACTGGCAGAGAGAGTGGTTAGGACTCAGGAAAAAGGAGTGAGGGCATCGTAAATTCTGTCATCTCTATTTGAGGTGAAACTGGTTTGATCCTAATTTCTGCCTAGAGTCTATCCTAGGATCCTAGATACATCCTAAATGTCGAGACAGCTGCGTAAACAATAACTGTAATAGTTATGATGTTTTGTGAAGCTGATGAAAGTTAAAGAATTTTTCAAATGTCAGAATTATTTTCTTTCAGTTTCTTTTTAATTTCTTTTTCCTCATTTCAGTGAAATACAGTAAAAGCCGATCGCTGATATTTACAGACCAAAGATTATCAACACCTAATAAATATTTTAGTCACCAATTTATTCTTGCTTAAGTCAGTAACACTTGCAATTTACTTTAAAATGTATTTTGCATTAATGGCTCTGACTGCTAATCCCCTCTTCCTTAAACGCTAACATAGCAATATGTGAAATTCTTAGTTTATATAAAATAAACTTAGCTTTTCAACCGACATACTTTAAGTGTAAAATCCTTTGAACAACAGTGGAAACAAGATAAAGAATTTAAGATTTTGACTTTTCTATAATGTGCTCAGCTAGAATACTATTAACTTCTCTAATGTTCATGCCTTTTTTTTTTTTTTTTTTGAGTTGGGGTCTCACTCTGTCACCCAGACTGGAGTGCAGTGGCCCACACTCATGGCTACCAAAGCCTCGACCTGCTGAACTCAGGGATCCTTCTGCCTCAGGCTTCCAAGTAGCTGGAACTACAGGCACACGTTACCATGCCTGGCTAATTTTTTTAGAGATGAGGTCTCACCAAGTTGCCCAGGCTGGTCTCGAACCCGTGGGCTCAGGCAATCCTCTCACTTCAGCCTCCCAAAGTGCTGGGATTATAGACGTGAGCCACTGCGCCCACCCCTAAATAATATTCTGAGTCTTGCTGTAAAAACAGCTAAGCTGTTAGAGTGAAACATGTTTATTTAGAATCAGAGAAAGGACCTTACAAGTCAGTCGGTCCCCATTTATCACTTGTCTGAATTCTTTCAGCATTTCTGCCAAAATGTTGTCTAGAGTCAGTCAGTCTTCTCTAATTCTGTAGTCCTAAAGAGAATATGAATTGTAATTTGTATCCTTAATATTATCATGCTTATTTATCATTCATATTAAGACTTTAAATGATAGATCTTAAATTACTTCCTTCAGGTTAGTTGAGAGAAATGAGACTGGGCAGGTTTTGTCGTGCCTCTGCATTTACTTGTTTAAGCAGAAAAATAAAAATTTTTGCTGATAGCAATTAAACATTTCCCAATCAAATACTGTTCCAGTTTAACACAATTCAAGCCTGGCTATGGAACTGGTTAACTTACTTGACTTATGAGAAAAATTCTGAAGAAATGTAATTAGAACTTTATTTTTGCCCTTCTTATAAATATAAACCTCTGTGAATAAACCAGTTATTTTAGATTGCATTTGTGTATAGTTAAATAGCACTAGCATTGTGTATAGCATTGGCATTTTATATAGTTTAATAACATTAGCCTTATTTTTCTTTTTTAAATCACAGATTTAATTTTCTATTTTACAGATTTATTTCAGAGATTTTATTTTTCTATTTTAAATCACAGATGCAATAAAACATTCAAACACTGCCAAAATATTTTGAGAAAGTTAACGTTTCCCCTACTCCTAAACTACATACACCTTTCCCAGGTATGTAACAGTTTGGTGTGTAACTTTAGATTTCTTCCAAGAGCTTTCAAGTAAATGTTTTAACTATGGGAAGATTCCTCCATTAAATTAGCTTCTTGGGTGGGCTTTATAGTTCAGTGGCACTGAATACACCCTTCTGCCTACAGGGACACCTATGTGCTGTTATCATGGCAAGTAAAGAAAACATGGCTCTGTATCTACATAGTTTATGTTCCCTCTTTTGTAAATTTGTCTAATTTTGTGGAGCTGAGCAAACTAAGAGTTGATGCTTCGTAAATGGAATTAGAAGTTAATTTCTCCTTTACTATGTGAGATCTCGCTTTACTATGGTTTCCTTTTTTTTTTTTTTTTTTTTTTTTTGAGAAAGCAGACTTTATTGAGAGAACAGAAAAGCTCCCACAGTGGAAAGGGGACCCGAGGGGGTTGCCTATTACGGTTTCTTAAATAGAGGTTGATTGTGGAGTTCCAGCCTCCGCTGAGCAGGGCCTGAGGTGGGGGGGCGGGGAATAAGAAAGAAAGAGACAGAGACACATTGGGATTGGGAGGACTCTCTCCCAGGTATGAAGGCGCGAGAGAGAGCACATTTGTTTTCACCGCATGCCTCTTATATAGGGCAAGGGAGGGCAAAACCACGCAAGCAAGATATATGTTCATCTTAAGATATATGCTTATCTTAACATCTATGCTAAGTTAAAAGCAAGGCAGTCCCTTATGACAGACAGCCTCCCGGCTAGGCATGACACCACTCAGCTACCCATGGAACAGCAACCAAAGGTCAGGGGAGACAAAGGAAATATAGGTTTGGTTCCTTGAACACCAGCCAAGAAACATAAGGACCTTGTCAGCTTATGCTCTGGTTTCCTTCCGTTGATATTGATTGAGAAGCCAATATCAGGTAATGACTTTTCAGTAAGGAGTCTCTAAAACCTAGTATTCATTCATCCATCCATACATCCAATACTTCTGTGTGCACGTTGTGTGGTTACTGAGGAATGCAATAAAGAAAACAATGGACAATGAGCCTGCTGTTATGGCGTTCAGATTCTAGTGGGAGAAGATAAACAACAAGAACATTAAAATATACTGCATTATGTGAAGTTGTTTAGCTGATTGAGTGGAGGATAGGTGTTTGGAGAAGCTTCCCTGAGCAAGTGACATTTGTGGAGAGCTCTGGAAAAGGGCATACTTGGAAGATGAAGTAGTAATCCAAGTGAGAGAGAAGACGGTCTGGATGATGAAAAGAGTGGAAGTTCAGATTGAAAAGATCCAATTTGGAGGTAACTGATAGGGTTTTGTGATTGGGTATGGGGAAAAAGAAGAGGGCAGGGTTAGTAACAAACTCTGCATTTAGTGAGTGCTACTTGTGCAGGTATTGTTCTACCATGTAAATCAGTTAACCCTTACAAGGTACCGCCCTTTTACAGTTTAGGAAATGAAAACATGGGTAGTTCACATTTGTAGTAGCCAAGCCAGGATTTAGTTCAGGACACTTTATCTTTAAACTGAAGATGCTTTGTCTGGTGGTGTGGTTATATCGGTTGTAATGAGATCCTTGCTTTCAAGGTATTGATGGTAGGAAAAACATGAAAACATGGACAGCTGCAATATATGATAATACTGAACTTGAGTGTTGTGTTTATTAACTTTGTAGTCAGAGATAAAGTGACTCTTTAATGCTTTGCTTGAGTTATGCAAGGACAGTATATCAGTTGTTATGAACTACTTTGAATCTTTACTTTGAACATGAATAAGTAGCATGAATTGTTTAGGGAAAAGAGGTTTTCAGTTGATAGCAGAATAAATATGAAGACTTTGGAGCATGGCATTCAAGGCTGTCTAAACTCTTCTCTGGCTAACTTTTTTGTTCTTTGGTTTCCCTCTACTCTAGCTGCTCTTTCCTCCAGTCCTTCTCCTCCCATTACCAAATATTCTGAACAGGGTACTTTTGGACTGTTCTTTTCTGTAATTCCATCCCCAGCCCCAGCTCTTCCCCATCTGTCATGATCTCACCCCATCTCAGTCTCAGGAACACACTTTTATGTAGATTGACATATATAATGTTAAGATAACATTAATGTATTTTACGGTATGTATCATCCCTCTGTGAGCTTGTAAGCTCTTGAAGATGGCAATAAAGGGAGGATGACTTGACTTTTGCCTTTTCACTATAGTAGCAGTGTACTCTACAGGAAATACTAGTCTATGTTTCTGTAGAAATGTTGGTGAATCTCACTTATAAGGGGTGGGGGATTCTTGAATGGCCTTACTAGTTGATAAGTTTTTTTCTAACAGAGTCTGCACATCTAGCAAGTCTAATTCATTGTTTCCCTTAAACAGATAAAGGAGAAAGAAACATGAACTTCACCCTTGAATAAGACAGAATGAGTAAAGTCAGAGAAGTTATAAAAGAGGGAATTCTAGAACAGCCAGCAATACAGAGAAACCTTTGTTTACTTGTCAATAAAAGCCTGTACTTTTTGCAATTTTTGAACCAGTGTAATTCTCCAAGGTTTATTTTGTTTCCAGTTTCTCTGTAGGGACTAGCAATGAAAACTCCAAACTAGAAAGAAAGTGCTGCTTGGGTATTTTAGAGTATTGCATGTGTGCTTATGTGTAAGTAATATTAGGGAGACAGCTTTACTGTGCTCTCTTTGGGATAAGAAATCCAGGAGCAGAAAGAAATGAGGATAATATGTGGAAAAGAAGGTCTTACTAGGTTCAAACCGCATATCATGTGATAACCACATGCTGGGTGCTAGCATTTTAGATTGACAGAATATGTAGTCTCTACCCTCAGATAACATGTCATTTAGCAGTGCAGAAAGCTGATAGTTGAAAAAAAGTTTTTGAATGTATAGTGAGACAGGTCCCAAGATACATAAATGAACATAGAGCTAAGGAAGTAAAAGAGTCATGCAGCTGAGTGCCAGTGGTGAACTGGGTGGAAGCTGTTGCATATATAAGCAGTTCTTCATGGGTAAGTTGGATGTAGTATGGCCAATACCAGCTCTTTGCATTTACATATTGCTTTGCTCCTACTTTTAGTTTATATTTTTACAGGACTTTTGTTTGTTTGTTTGTTTTTTGAGTAGATGTCTTACTCTGTCACCCAGGCTGGAGTGCAGTGGTACATTCCCGGCCATCACAGCCTCAACCTGCTAGGCTCAGGTGATCCTTCCGCCTTAGCCTTCCAAGTAGCTGGAACTGGCTGGGCGCAGTGGCTCAAGCCTGTAATCACAGCACTTTGGGAGGCCAAGGTGAATGGATTGCCTGAGCCCGCGGGTTCGGTCCAGCCCAGGCAACTTGGTGAGACCTCATCTCTACAATAAATCAAAAAATTAGCTGAGTGCGGTAGCACATGCCTGTAGTTCCGGCTACTTGGAAGGCTGAGGCGGAATGATTGCTGGAGCCCAGCGGGTTGATGCTGGATTGGCCGTGAGCATGCCATAGCACTCCAGCCTGGGCGACAGAGTGGAACTCCAACTAAACAAAACAAAAGCCAAGTAGCTGGAACTACTACAGGTGTGTGTGCTACCATGCTTGGCTAATTTTTTGATTTATTGTAGAGACACAGTCCTCGCCAAGTTGCCTAGGCTGGTCTCGAACCCGTGGGCTCAGGCAATCTACTTGCCTCACCTCTCAAAGTGCTGAGATTTACAGGTGTGAGCCACTGGACTTGGAGACTACAACCAGTCAGAGAACTTGCCAGGCTACCTCTTAGGTTGTTTTTTCATTCCTTATCAGCCTTAAAGTTTTGAAAAAGAAATTGAAAAACTACATTAGCAACATATAGGCTTACCTCCTGCAGAAGCAGAATTTAATTACCTAAGCGTAGCGTAGGCCTTATCACTCAGTGGAGTGGAATTCCACTGTGCAAGGGATCAAAGTAATAATGAAATTACGATTGGAGTGATGTCAGGAGGAATTCTGGTTTATAAGAACAGGATATGAATTAATACCTTTCCGTGGTTAGAGATTGTAAAAATTTCTTTTAAATGCAAACAGTTTTTTATTCAACTTCGAAAAAGAATTGCATAAATCTAGAGAAATATGCACATCTAATACAATGAATTATAGTGCATGAAAAAATTTGAGGAAAGCATGCGTAGAGCATCACACATTCTTTCATTTGGACAGTCCACTTTACCTCAAAAGGACTTTTTTGCACATTATTTTGCATTAGATTCAAAATTCTGGTACTGTGGGAGAACTAAAGTCCAAACAGTTCAGTATAGGAAAGAAAAGACAAATAAAGGCAAGGTATTTGCAGGTCCTCAACTAAGTCCATAGCATGGAAATTAATGAATTGGAAAGCAGTAAGCGGAGATTTAGTATCTGATGACAGGTTAGAAACACCAAACCTTCCTTCACGATCTCCTCCTGGAACTCCTCCTAACCACTGAAATTCTGTATTTACATAAGAGGGAACCCAATTAGGACCATCTTCAGTTGGTCATTGGGTAGACCATGTAGTCCACACTTCCCCAAGCGAAGCATTTGTGAATTAGAGATCTCCACCATTAACACAAATTAATAGCATCTGGAATCATCACCATCAAAAGAGACCCCTGGAGATGGGCATCCTTCAGCTTTATCATCCAGTCTTTTACACCCAGATACTTCTAAAAGTTAGAACCAAATTTAATTTTCACTTTCCTCAACAAAATCTAAAAAATCATGTTAATGAAACATTCGATGTTCTGTCATCCCTGAAAAACCTATTACTTGTGGTGGTATCCCACGTGATAATCTTGTTCTGATCAGATTGATAATTGGTGAAAATTGAGCATTTGGATTCAGTGCAAAAGCAGGATAGGATTATAAGGCACCTGTGATTGTGTCTCGAGTGGCATCAGGAAAACTTGCTGACTTCTGTGTCCCTCAGCTGATTGAAGGAAACCAAGTTGTACTGATCAGTGATCAAGAAATCGTAGAACATACCCATGACCTGATTGTCCTGTTCAGAAAAGCTAGCTGTGAGAGATATTCTGAGGAACTTATGCTTCTAGTTCACCTAATGTTGTGTTTGCTGTAGTGGAAGAAAAGCTAGAAAATGAGCCAGACTTCCAGTACATTCCTGAGAAAGCTCCTCTAGGCAGTGTCTATCAGGATGACCATTCCCTGTGGGAATTGATGGTCCCACTGAGGGGCTTATCACTGGAATAGTCCTGACACAGTTTGATCAACTTTATAGGCAAACAGTGTCTTTTGCCAAATTACCTCAGAACATTTCTGAAAACATATATAGTTTGCCTTATGATGCTACATGGGTCATTGTATTATTTATTTATTTATTTATTTTAAAGATATGGGTTACAATTCAGGGTTAAGTATACAAACGTTGATTATGCAGGTACCCTTACATGGGTCATTTTAAAAAGTAATAAAGACCACATCAGTGCTGTCTATACATCCATCCATCCATCCATTCATCTATCTATGTATATATGTGTACATATACACAGACACACACACATTTGTATATGGAAATTCCTTCTTCCAGCATTATAAATCAGTACATTGCTTGTCAGGGACCATTACCACACACTTAGATTTTTGGCAGATGTCTTAGGAACAAGGCTCCTCCGTGGTCGTAATATTGACTATATAAGATGAAAGTGTCAGAGATAATGTTACCAGTATTGGTCAGAACGCATAGGAAGTTCGTCCTATGGATGCTACCAAGTCATCTGCCACTCAGAAGAAGGAGACTGCCTGTGTCTTCAGGAAGATGACATTATTTTGCCAAGAGAGAAATGAGAGCTGACAACTCACTCAGATTCAGCACATAGCCTGGCCTCACTATGGAATCCCTGATAATTCAAATCTATATTTTGTTTGTCATGCACTAAATAAGAGGGCCAACAAGGAAGAGCCAGTTGTTCACTGCGCTGCTAGAATTGAGAAAACTAGCGTTCTTATTACTGTGGAAACAGCTGTGTGTCTCATTGAATGCAGTTCATCCACTAGACATTGTAAGAACAATGAGAGAGCAAGAGCCATGGTGATCCAGATGTCTAGTCATTACAGATTAGTTGTGAAGCTATTTTGAAAATGGGTGAAGAAGGTTTGTTAAATCCCTAATATCATCAAATGAATAAGGAAAAAAAAGAAAAAACTTTATGATCTGTTATGTTTCATTTAAATATTACATGATAACTGTTTTTCTGTTCTGATTATTAGACAAATAGCTATGTTTGCTATTTTGATTTTATTTCAGAAGGGCATTATAATCTTTTTTTTTCCAACACATTGATTGACTTTTTTTTGAGTTGGGATCTCACTGTCGCCCAGGCTGGAGTACAGTGGCATACTCATGGCCACCCCAGCGTCGACCTACTGGGCTCCAGCGATCCTTCCGCCTCAGACTTCCAAGTTGCCAGAACTATAGGCATGCGCCACACCCGACTAATTTTTTGATTTATTGTAGAGATGAGGTCTCGCCAAGTTGCCAGGGCTAGTCTCAAACCCACAGGCTCAGGCAATCTTTTTGAGTTGGAGTCTCACTCTGTCACCCAGGCTGGAGTGCAGTGGCACGCTTATGGCCACTGCAGCCTCTACCTACTGGGCTCAGGTGATTCTTCTGCCTCAACTTTCCAAGTGGCTATAACCACAAGCATGCACCACCATGCCCAGCTAATTTTTTTGATTTATTATAGAGACAAGGTCTCAGTTGCTCAGGCTGGTTTTGAACCCCTGAGCTCAGGCAGTCCTCTCACCTTGGCCTCCCAAAGTGCTGGGATCACAGGTGTGAGCCACTGTGCCCGGCAGCATAATCTTACTATTCAATGAAATGTTTCAAACTGGGCAAGAAAAGACTATAGTTTTATATGTTTTACAATTTCTTCAACATAAAAATATATTTAAAAGTTCACTTCAAATGATTATAAATACAGAGGATGCCAAAAAAATGTACACACATTTTAAGAAAGAAAAAAAACTGTATTAAAATTGTAATATTCAATATATACTGATAACAAAAGATAAATACAGTCACATTTGACTTCTCCCATTACAAAAGGTGCTCAAAGTGGTTACCATTAGCACCCAGACACTTCTGGTTATGATGAACTAAAAGTAATACACAGATGACAACACTTAAAATACACTTTTTTGGCACCCCAGTATAAAATGTAAATTGCATATGCAGTCTTACTCAAATCAAAGTTCTTTATAGTTGCATTTCTGTGAAATGCTTTTTGTTGGGAAGGTAGACTAAACAGCCATTTCTCTTATCAGTTAATCACTTGACACAGTGTTGAATAAAAAATTTCACTATTTTGGATGATAATAATAACAGCATTATTTGGTTGGCCACTATGTTCTAAACCTTGTGTGAAGTAGGTTGCATAGTATCATTTATTTCACTACAACTCTATGAGGAATACTCATTTTACAGGTAAAGAAATAAATGTGGAGAAGTTTGGTGCTTTTGCCCATGTTCTCATTGTAAGGTGATGTACTAGTATTCAAATTGAAGTCTTAGTTCATGTCCAGTACTTTGAAGCTTCTGCTTTTAGTGACTATTATGATACATTGTAGGAGAGAAAAAACTTTCTTGTGCTCTCTTAGAGTGGCTAGGGTTTGAGAATTAAGAGACAGATTAACAAGAGAAAAGGCAAACAAATTGTATTGATGTTAATATTTTTACCTGCTTGGGATCCTTGGAAAAGAGATGAAAACCCAAAGAAGAGTTTTTTTGTTTTTTATTTTTTTGAGCTGGAGTTTCAACTCTGTCACCCAGGCTGGAATGTAGTGGCACACCTGCTGAGCTCAGGCGATCCTTCTGCCTCAGCCTTGCAAGTAGCTGGAACTACAGGCATGCACCACCAAGCTGTTTTTTATTTTTTAAAGAGATAAGGGTCTCACCACGTTGCCCAGGCTGGAATCTAAATCCTGGGTTCAAGTGGACCTCTTTCAGCCTCCAGAGTATCTGGGACCACAAGCATGCACCACCCTGTCCAGCTAAAGAAGCAATTTATGTGATTTTATTAACAAAGGACCATACATTGTGAAGAATGACTAATCAAAGGAAAAGAGAGTTTCAGCTCCTAGGGGTGGTAGTTTGTGGGAAGCTGACCAGGAAATGTAGGTAAGAGTTGTTTAGCAAGGTTTGTTATGCAGATTTACATTAGCAGTTTCTGGTCTTCTGGAGAGGGACATGGAGCATTTTGACAAATGGAAATTCCTGTCACCCTTTATAGGAAATTTATGTCCTGCCTTTAGACAGATAGCAGGAGGGCAGAGAGCTAGCTCTTCCTGTGTCTGTTATTTTTTAATTGCTTTCAGCTAAAAATAATCCTTATCCAAAGTGGCATATTTTGGGGTGACATATTCTGACCCTTTCAGCAGCATCGTCTGTATTTAAGGACAGTGAAAAAAATTTTTTTTTTTGAGTCAGCGTCTCACTCTGTCACCCAGTCTGGAGTGCAGTGGCACGCTTATGGCCACCGCAGCCTCAACCTGTTTGGCTCAGGTGATCCTTCTACCTCAGCCTTCCAAGTAACTGGAACCACAGGTGCATGCCACCATGCCCAGCTCATTTTTTGATTTATTGTAGAGACAAGGTCTCTCCAAGTTGCCCTGTCTGGTCTCGAACCCCTGGACTCAGGCAGTCCTCTCGCCTTGGCCTCCCAAAGTGCTGGGATTACAGACCTGAGCCACTTTGCCTGGCCTGCAAATCTTTTAAATCAGCACGTGCGTCATGGTGGTCTTTACACAATTTTGGCTCGTTGGTAAGAGAATGAGGATTGCTTATGAGCTAGGATCTCACTTTTAATCTTGAACAGATCAGCCTACTGGTTTTAATTATTTATGCCATCGATGTACTTTATGAATAAAAAGAATCATTGAGCAAGTACTTAAGCCCCTTACATACATAGCACTGTGTGATTTTTAAGGAAGCTAATAGAAACCTCAATTTGAGTCCCTGGCCTCCAGAACTTTATATCATCTAGTTGCATTTGTCTGCAAAATTGTTGGGTTAATTTTCATTTCTTTCTTCCGTTTTTAAGATAGAAAACATTGGCTGTGCGCAGTGGCTCACACCTATAATCCCCGCACTTTGGGAGGCTGAGGTGAGAGGATTCCCTTAGCCCGTGGGTTCGAGACCAGCCTGGACAACTTGGCAAGACCTCATCTCTACAATAAACAAAAAAAGTCAGCTGGGCATGGTGGCATGTGCCTGTAATTCTAGCTACTTGGAAGGCTGAGGTGGAAGGATCGCTCGAGCACAGCAAGTCGAGGCTGTGGTGGCCAGGAGCGTGCCACTGCTTTTCAGCTTGGGTGACAGAGTGAGACTCCAACTCAAAAAAAAAAAAAGATATAAAACATACATTTGAAAGTTCATTTCAAATGATTATAAATATAGAGTGTAAACTGTAGTACTGTGACCAAAAGCTAATAATCCCTGTGTACAAGATAGCTTTAAAAGTCGTAGTTAGTTAATAATCTTTGTGTAATCCACAGTGAAAAGATACAGAAACAAAATGCCCAGGAAGAAAAAAATACCACCATTAGCAGTCATTTCCTCTTTATAAGGAGATGATGTCTTTAAAAGTGTACTCCCAGTTTCTTTAAAACACTTATTGTGAGATAGGTAGATGTACAAAACAGCAGAAAGGCTAAATAGGTACTGTGGGCATCTGTGTACCTGCCCCCTGGTAAGACGTGAAGTGGAACTGGTTGTCCTGAAGCCCCTGTGTGCCTCTCCCCTTGTCAGCTCCTCTCTGTGTCAGAGAGAATTACAGAATTAAGAGACTTCTTTCTTTCTGGCGCAGAACTTCCATTCTGGCTCCTTGCTCCAGTTCACCAACTCCCTTGCCAGCACATGGCCTGTGTAGACCAGCAGGCCTCTAATGTTACCTTTCATTCAGTCTTACTTTCCTGAACATTTTCCCTTCATCTCATCTGCTGAAATTACACCTAAGGATCCTTTTTCTGCTTTGCATTTATGGTTATTTAAAATAAAAGATGTCATGTGTTTTTATATTATTTGCTTTCTGTCTCATTATAGTTACTGTGTACATGTCATCCGTCTCTTCCACTAGATTGTAGGCTCTTTGAAGAAAGATTTATCTTATGAACAGAGTTTTATATATTGTTAGCAATCAATAAGTGCTGTCTGTATTCTTCTCATGAGGATATTGATTATCCTGTTCTACTTTATGACCATTACCTGTCTTATACTTAACTGTGGTATAAACTGAGCTATTTATGTATAGTCTCTGAGACACTTAAGGATGATCTAATTTTTGTTAATCATGAGTGGAAATAGTCACAACATCATGTGTCTGTCAGTTTGTTCACATTGTTGTATTTTGTATATTACAGTAGTACATGTTTTCAAATGTCAATGTAATGTTTCTTTTTGTTTTATCTTTTAGATATTGCTATATGGAGATTTGCCAAAAAATAAAGAAAATATAATATATTTAGCAAATCATCAAAGCACAGGTTTGTATTTTATCTGCATGAATCTTAGGTTTTTCTACAGATGGCACATGGGCATTCAAAATAGTATTCCTATATATTTAAATGAAGTGGGTTTAAAAAAAAACATGAATTTTCTATGTAGATATTATACTGTTCTTGTATTTTTGTGATTTTACTTTTTGGAAAGTGAGAAATGTGAAAACTATGAATTTTCCTAAACTTACCTTCTGCCTCTGATGGGTCTAAATAAGCAATTTTTTCACTTTCTTCCCCTCCTCCCTTTCTTTGAGTGGCCCTTTAAATAGTCTACTTATTCTTTATTTTGTAAGTTATATTTCTCAAAGTGGAATTGGTGGTTGAGAGTGTATATGCATTTTACATTTTTTTTATTGTTAAACTGCAGATAACATATCAGTATGTGAGAACTCATT